>CM065463.1:42462772-43662772 GCA_032872475.1 Leptopilina myrica (nomen nudum)
AAAATAGAAATAATTTTTTTAATAATTCATTATATTTTTTCTTATTAATATTGCTATTATTATTTTAATTTTGTTCTCATTATATTATTGGATTCAGTAATAATTACTACTACTTATGAGAAAAAATAACAAATAATAATAATAATAATAATAATAATAATAATAATAAGTGTTGTGGTAATTTTCAATTCACCGAGATAATAGGAGCGAAGGATAATTTTGATGGAAATGATTTGAAAGTCGACGCGGTTGTTGAGGATGGTTCACCATGAAGGGAAGAAAGCGAATCAAGCCTGAGGCAAGGCGTGAGACTACTTCGTCGAAAGCTCAAAATCCCTGGGGATTCCCAAGGGACCTTTTCACTATTCTTCCAGATGGCTATTCAGCTACATGTTAAATGATACTGGCAATGCTCCCGCCACCCATTTTCCTCACTATCGTCCAGGACTCATCATTCGCTCTCCCGCTTTTCCCAACTCACTCATTCCTCTTGTTTCCTTCGTTTCAAATTCACCCTCTTCTCCCCATCCCACTTACCCTTCATCTTGCCACCTCGTTCTCCGGTGGACCTTTTGTTGAAGCATTCTCATTGTCTCTCTTCGCGCGCATTGCTGTGCCATCACATGAATGAAAAGCGAAACGATGGATACACGTCGACCCAACCTAGTCCCTTAGATTTCATAGGAATCTGCCTGGACCGATTTTAATCACGTTCTTGTTTTCAAAAAATAATGGAAAAAAAAAGATTCTAGATGAAAATATTTATTCCCCATTATTTTCACCTTAAAATACGTGATTCAGTAACTATCAATTATTTAGCAACAATTCGCTCGTTAAAGTGCTCGACTACATTACTTTTTTAAGTAAAGTTCAAAGGGTGACATGATAAATTGGATTAAGCCACAATTTCATCATTTTACAAGAAACGAAAATTACACATTAAAAAAATTTTCTAAACATTTAAGAAAAATCTAAACAAAAAAACGTTTAGAAATATTATTTCGCTTTGCCAGTGGAAAAAAAATTTACGCAGATAAACCTACATATTAAAATAAATCAAAGTTAACCGTTTTGGGGTTACGTCAAATTCACATATTTTTCTATAAAATTAATGATTAAAATACAGAAACATTGAAAAATTAGTTTTCTAATATTGAATTGACGAATTGAGTACAAAAAAATTTGCTTTAAAAAAGTTGATTGTTCTCAAGAAAATTGTTAATTAAATGTTTGCTTTTAAAATTTAACAGTACCGAAAATTTCAAATACAAACCACGAACAACAATATTTAAAAATTAACAGATGAATAATTTTTTAATTCCTGGAAATAAGATAAAGAATAAAACTATTTCTTACTAAACATAAAATTTTTCATTTTTTAATATATATTTAACAATATTAAAAAGAAAGCAATATTTTTAACCTTATTAACATATTCATAACAATATTAATTTCTTTTGTTTTTTAACTGAATTGCATTTTAAGTAAAAATTCAGATTAATTTTTATTCCTATTTTTATTCAAAACGAGTTTAAAGAACAATTTGCAGGAAAATCCTATTACAGAACTGTGTAAATGAATTTACCTCATTTTTTAATAAAAATATCTCAATTTCGAAAAATTGTGTAAGAAAATTCTGAATTTTTGTATCTTTTTTTGCTTTCAGTCTAATTATTTCATAGCAACAAAAAAATAATTAAAATTAATAAATAATAATTAGGTATTAAATTATCAAAATACTAAATTAGAAATAAATAATTTGCATTATTTTTTGAAAATATGATTTCATAGAATTTATTATTAAATTTTATAAATATATTTTATTGTTTAAAATAATTTTCAAATAAATATTGTTATTATTATAAAAAAATGTCTACTAAATAGTTCGGTAAAACATAAGATAAGTATTCCCTATTACTTATTTTTACATAAAGTTTAATTTGAAACCTTTTTGAAATTCAATCTGTATATTAATGATACTAATTAACCATTCTAAAATATAAAAATAGTTTATTATAAATTTTTTTAGAAAAAAAAATTTTTTTTTAATGGAAAAAGCTTTTTTTATTAATTTTTTAATTATAGAAAATAATATCATTTATTTTAATACCCTGTTCTATGTTAAATTAAAAAAAATTATGTTTAGAATTTTATTAAACTTTTGTTTTTATTAGAGCAATTTTTTACTAATTCAGATTTATAGTGACTTTTTGTAATTTTGAATTTTGAAACAATTTAATTATTGCATAAAATTTAATTAAAATTTCCAAAAACAATTTAATTGTTTTAAAGAATTTTATGGAAATTTTCTAAAATATTAAATTAAGAATAAATAATTTGCATTATTTTTTGAAGATATGATTTCAAAGAATTGTAGTATTAAATTTTTCATATCAGGTCACCTTTACTTATCACTTTTTTATGAATACGAAAAACCTTTACCTTGAACAGGTATTAGTTTCTCTAGAGTAGCGAAAATATTAATTATTGAAAGAACAAAAAATTTAGCTATAATATCGTGCAATTTATTGTTGTTCCAGGTAAAGATTTTTTTCTGTCTAATGAAAAAATTTTCGTACACAAAATTGTCAGTTACACTCGTGCAAATAAATACATTTACAATAATAATCTGATTCTATTTGTAAATTTTAAAAGATGTGATAATTATTAATCATTAATTATTTTATTAAAACTATTGTACGATGTTTTTTATCCTTCCCAATGTATTTGATTTATAAATAGAACACATAAAAGCAACGATGAAATAATTTATTTTAATAATGAATCTTTATAAAAAAGAATAAAGTTTATACTTTAAATAATAAGAAAATTATCATTAATAAAAAAAAATTAAGTTTGTTTTACTATTTATTAGTAAATGCATTTTAAACAAAAAGATTCTAATTTTAAAAAAGAAATATATTTGTTAAAAAATATTTTATTGCAAAGCTCGTAAAGTCTGTCATATCAAGTCGCCTTCTCTTATCACATTTTTTATCTCGTATGTAAGTCTTAAGACTTACAGAAAAAACAAAAAGTTCTTTTTGTCTTTGATTCTTGCAATTATCAATAATTTCAATAAATCTGCAAAAATAAAACGCAAAAATTTTATGAGAAAAGAATTAGATCATACATTTTATTTTTCTCCCTTAAATGTTTGTTTCATTTTACAAAACTTCATTACTCTTGTTTTCGAGTTTAACATTAGTGAAATAAAAATATAAATAATATTCACGTTGTATTTTTTGAGATTAGATTTTTCAAAATTTTCTGCAACTAACATCATGTAACTGTTCAAAATTTAATGTTAATTTTCTGATCGTTTTTATCTTAATGTATTAAAAAAATAAAGCTATTTTTTGTGAAAAACTCTAAATTTAACGAGGAAGAGCAGTGAGATGCAAAAGTTTTGATATTTTAAAAATTAATTATTATGAGACACTTTAAAATTCTTAAAAATGGGAGATTAAAAGCATGTAACTATTAAAAATTCAATGGTAATTTTTTCGACCACTTTTCTCTTTGAATATTTAATAAATTGAGCTGAAATTTTGCAAGAAAGTCTAAAATAATAATAAAGAAGGACAGTGATGTGCAAAAGTTTTAATAATTAAAAAATAAATTATTATAAAACACTTTGAAATCGGTAAAGACGAGAAATTGATTAGAAGTGACCGTGACAACTGATAACTTTAAAGTAATTTGTAATAATTGATTCTTAAAATATTTAAACTTTTGCAGATGACTGCCCTTCTTTATTGTATTTTAGACCTTCGTACAAAGTTTAGTGAAAAAGGACTACAATTTCGATAAATTAATAAAACATTTCATTTTTTAAATAAATTCGTAACCTAATAAGGTTTATTCAATTTGCGTAATTAGAAAAAATTAAATTCGAAAATTAAAGCAAGGATAATTGGAACAATAATTTAATTTTAAAACCTTAATTAAATTTTTGTTTGCATAAAAAGAAAATTCTTTTTTATTATATTTATTTTTAACTGTGCTCTCTATATATAGCTGAGCTTTTACTTCTATATAACGATTTTCGTTTAATGAGCCCTGAATAAAATCGAGAGAGCGAAAAATTGCTAATAGCTGCTCATTTTACGAGCTTGACTCGTCGAAAAAGTGTTTGTGTGACTTGAAAAGAATGAAGAAAGAAAAGAACATGAAAGAAGCGAGAAAGAAAGAAAAAAGGCAATCGAGTGCAATTTCCATTGTCTCTCTCTTTTTTTCTTTCTTTTTCCCCCTCTCTCTCTCTCTCTCTCTTAATATTCAAACCTCTCGTTGACTCTTGATGGCACTTTCACCTTAATCAATGTGACAGAAACAACGACATGATACGACTCCCCCCCCCCTTCGTTCCCTAACATCCGGAAGCAATATACTTCCTCTTAATTAAGTACAATTACTCAGGATCTATTTTATTATTAACGAGACAACAGCTTGCGCAATTTAGATCTATAGACCTTACGACCTACAGTCATTGGAGTGCAACTGGGAAAAGATTTGTACCAAATTAAGATAAATTGAGAATAACAGATTCTGCATTATTTTAATTTTAAATTGAATGTTGAGTATTTAGTTTGAGTATTTTTTGTAAAAGTTTTTAAATTTGAATAATTATAAGCAGATCGACTCAATAGTAATGTTTTTTATTCGTTAATTAGAATATGAATTATGAACTAATTAAAAAGTAGGGAAATAAAATTTCTAATACTTTCCAAATAACTAATACATATGGGTGATTCTTCTGAAAGTGATATCACTTTTAAACTTCAGTTTTTCAATTTATTTTTTTTTAATTATAGGGTTTTTTTTCTATTAAAACTATACTTAATTTCATACCCAAGAGTAAGATTTTTAGGTTGCGTAAAATTATTTTTTAAAAATATTAAAACCTTTCTCCTTTGAAGAAGATTATTGTTGCTCCATTAGATTAATTTTATTTAATTCGCGAGTTTTTCTATTAAAAATCCACGCTAATATCGTTCACGAAATCGAAAAGAAAATTACACTGCTTAAAAAATATTAATTTGCATATTTTAATACCAAATGTATTCAATTCGATTAAAATATAAATTTATTTAAAGTATTTGATTTAATTGTAATTTGGGTTAATTTTTTTAAAGCAATGCAGGTAAATACTAAAAAAAAGAAAAACTCGCATATTACAAGGAAAAGGCTTCGGAGATGAAACTAATTTAGTTATTACACAAAATTCAGTTGAATAAAATTATTTAATTTTCTTTTTAAAATGATAAGTAAGTGCTAATTTTTCACTATGAAAATTGATAATAATTATTAAAGAGTAAATTTTGTACAATTAATCGAGACATCAAAAATGTCACTTTCAGAAGAATCACCCACGTATAGAATTTTTTATTACTTTTATTCTTTTTCAAAAAGTATCGTACTGCAAGTAATGTGAATAATATTTTTAAAATTTCATATCTTTTTATAGACACGATTTTATCCATATAGATTTCTGCTTAAAATATGTTTAAAACTATTCTAACTCTATTAATTTAATATATTAATTTATTAATAGACGAAAATGATGGAAAAATTAAAATTAAATTTTCAACAGTCATATCCCGTTAATATGTAAGTGGCAGAAAATATTGAAAAATCTAATTTTAAAAAATAGAACATGAATAATTTTCATATTTTTATTGCACCCGTTGTTAAACTTAAAAACAACAGTAATCGAATTTTTGTAAAATGAAACAAACATTTAATGGAGAAAAATAAAATGTATGATTTAATTCTTTTTTTAATAAAATTTTTGTTTTTCAGTTTTGCAGATTTATTGAAATTGTTGATAATTGAAAAAATTGCAAACGGAAATATAACAGGACTTTATATGAGCTATGCAGTAAAATATTTTTTAATGGCTATAAATGTATTTCTTTTTTAAAACTAAAATTTCTTGTTTAATACATGTAAACTAATTGTAAAAGACTTGACTTTTTATTTTAATAATAATATTTTTATTCTTGTAAAGTATAAACTTTATTGAATTTTATGAAGATCTATTATTGAAATAAATTATTTTGTCGCTGCATTTATGTGTTAAATTTGTGAATCGAATACATAGGAAAGATAAAAAATATAGTACAATTGTTTAAATATTATAACAATAATTATTACTTATAAGTTCATCTTTTAAAATTTACAAGTAAAAAAAATTATTTGTCAATGCATTTATTTACACGAGCATAACTAACAATATTTTTCAAAAATTTTTTCATTAAATAGGAAAAAATCTTTATCTTGAAAATAAATAAATTAAACTATATTAGCGAAATTTTTAGTTTTTTGAATTAAAATTTTCGCTATTTCAAAAAAAAACGAATAGCTGTTCAAGATGAGCGTTTTTTTCGTGAAAAAACTTTATATTTAAGATTTTAATTTAAAATTGTTAATTTTCTTTTAAAAAAATTTGTTTTCCAATACTATTTTATTATTAAATCTGAACTTTATGTTAAAAAATTAAATTAAAGAAAAGTGAATTCGAAAAGTTTTGTTCTCTATATTATGCGATAAATTAAAATAGTTGAAAATGCACAAGTTAGAAATTTTTATTGATTTTCGTTTTCCTAAAAAATGTGATAAGTGAAGGTGACCTGATATGAAAAATGTAATACTACAATACTTTAAAATTATTACTTATTTATTATTCATTTAATAATTTATAATATTAAATTAAAAGTTGAATATCAATCATATATTTTTTATTTTATTAAACAAAATCAACGTACGGTATTTTGGAATATAAATTTAAAAAATTCCTTTCAAGAAAAAAATATTCAATTTTCCTAAATTTTGTATTTTCAACAATTTCTTAAATCTTAAATGAAAAATATTTCGTGCAGCTTAAAATAATTATTTTTCATCCATTGAGGACAAGATAAATCTAAAATTATCGTTTTCATTTTTATTAACTGAAAACCTAAGTTTAAAAAAATTATTTTTAAAAAGACTTCTATAAAATAGAGGAAGAAAAATTTTGTATTGATTGATTATCAAATTAATTAATTAGACGAAATTTGCAAAAAATACAATCGACTTTTGCCGACAATAAATTTCAATTAAAAATTTTTATGATTAATCACATTTTATAAAATTATAATGAATTATTATTTCTGTTTGTACTTGAATAAGAAACAAAAGTAAATAAAAAATATTAAAAAATTATATGAATTTTAATTTTTGTTTATAAAAAATTGTTCAGCTGCAGAAAAAAAAATTTCAAAATAAAAGTTTTTTTGCAAATTATTTTTAAAATAAATTTATTCTTTTTTAATTAAAATCGAGTCCTTTTGACTTTGACTGAAAAAAAATAAAAAACGAAATGAATTTTTTGCCTGTGATAATTTCTAAATATTGCGTAAATAAACACTTTATAAAACACCTTGCTCCGTTTATTCATTATAATTAATATAAAAGAGACGATAAAGAACGTTTTGTTGGGTATTGTTCATGCGCGCCTTTCATATTTCAACAGAAATTGCAATTAGTGTTATATCCTTAAGAATGGGTATTTTTAATTACACGTGCATTTTTTTAAATCACACTCTCATAACTTTCATTTTATGAACGCTGTAAAGTTTTTGCTTTTTTTCAATTATATGAGACGTTTCGTTTTATTTAATTAACTTATTTCACGTAAACATTATTCTCAGGCAAACATATTTACATTCTTCTTCTGTCTTTGACTCAATCTAATTGACGAATTAAAATTATTAATAACATTTATTATTTGACAGATATTTTTAACTTTATTTTTAATAACATTTATTTTTTTACATTCAATTTTCATCAATTTCAATCAATTAATATTAATAATAATAATTACTATGTATTGTTTTCGTTATGAAATTAATATAGTTGGACAATTTTATTCATATTTTAGTAAAAAATTTAAATTCCTATGGTACCTAAATATATTTTTAATATATTACATTAGATAATCTTTTCATATCAGGTCACCTTTGCTTTTTATTTTTTTTTAGAAAAATCGAAAAATAACAAAATTTAACTTTTGCATTATTAGTTTTTTAATTTATCTCTATAAAAAATAAAAATGTTTTTGAAAATCTCATGAGCAGGTGCAACGTTAACAAATGTATCATAAAATTTAACTTTCCTTCTCTCTCTGAATTTATTGAATTTTCTTTTAAATTTAATTTTTTATTTAAAGTTCATATTAAAAAATTTTTAAATTAATAACTTTCTGTTGAAAATTTTACTAATTTAAATAGAATTAAATATTTGCAGAAATTAATTATTCTTTTTACTAATTTTTCATTTCGTTTTATAAAAAATTTAATAAATTTTTGTTTTCAAGCCTTGCATTAGAGAAATGATAAGAAAAAAAATTATTAATGTTTCTTTCTTGCGATTAGTTTTTTCAATATTTTTTAAAAGCTAACTTATTATGTCTTTTTTATGACAAAGTCGCGAGAATTTTCAGTATAAAAACAGCGACATTTAGATGCATTTTCATAGTCAACTTTTGAGTCTTCTCTTCGTTTGTTCACTCCAATTTATTGGTAAGAAGAACATTTTTCAGAATTTAAATACTAAATTATAATTATTTAACAATTATCATGATTAAATAAAAAAATATTAAAACTTTTGCTTTTTGAATTAAAATACGAATTGAAATTAAAAAAAAATTATTACCACACTACAGTAGTATAAAATAAAAATTTGTCCCTTCTTTATTGTATTTTTAATTTCCGTACAAAATTTCAGCTCAATTTAAACAGAAAAGTACAATAGAATCCGATGTCAGAATTGTCAAATTTTTTTTTTATTTTAAATAATTATATTAAAATATAAAAATTTTTCACGACACTACAGTAGTATATTTCCATGTATTTTTCCACGCTGATTACGAATTCGAAGTCAGAATTAACACCTTTCCTCAAAATTTTGAAGTAAACTCACAAACTACTAAAAATTTTTTTAAATTTTATTTCCTTGATTTTAATTCGGTTTTTTGAGTCTTCTTTTGAGTTTATCTCAACATTTTGAGAAAAATGTCAATTTTGACTTCGAATTCAGAATCAGCGTGAAAGATACATGAAATTATATTTAATTTGGATAGTATAACTCCAAAAGAATTAATTTGACAATTCTGACTTTGGATTCGGATTCAGCGGGCTAAAATACAATTTAAAATTATTCATATAATAAAATTGCAATGCTTTTATTTTTTTCAAGGCAAAATGAAAAGCTTCGTTGCAGTTTTAATCGTTGCAGTTATGAGTATTGTTTTTGTGACAGAAGTCTCTGCTGCAAGGCAGAGGTAAAAATATTTTTATTAACATTGTATTATTATGATTGTGTTTCTTAGGTATTATTGATGTTCATTTTTACAATAATTTTAAACATTCTTATTTTCAGGAGAAGTGTACATAGACGTAGACTATAGCATAATTATATATGCAACAAGTCAAAATATTATTCACAGTACGCTACTTTCTAAAAAAAACAAAAAATTAATGAAAAATTGTGCATGCTTAAGTTATTTGGAATGTATTAGGAATTTTATTTAATATTAAAATTAGCCTCTCTGTATATGTTGATAATGTACTGTGAATTGAGACAATTTCAATAAAGTTTTCTCTGCAATCTAAAATTTTTCTTTCTTCAAAATAGACCTTGCAATTAATCGTAAACCAAGACCACATTTTAATTTACAAACATATTAAATATTTACTGATAGGTTAAGTAAAAAAGTATTATCAAAAGAACATAGTTTAAATTATTATTTATTATTATTGGACATGCGCAGAATTACACAGAATTATACGTATATTATATTTTGACATGCGCAGTAGTGCAATTTAGAATTTATTTCTGCGCAGTAGTCTTCTATTACACATAGACATGCGCAATAGTATAATTTTGTATTTTTTGTTGCGCATTAGTCTTCCATTACACTCAAACATGCGCTGTAGAGCAATTTAGTATTTATTACTGCGCAGTATTCTATCATTTGACTTGCACATGCGCAGTCGTGTAATTTGTTTTTGTTGATGCGCGGTATGTAGGGCTAGATGACTGCGCAGCGATAAATATTAAATTGCACTTCTGCGCATGTCCGCCAAATTAAATTTCTTATTATGTTATTATAATGTATGTAAAATATCTTACGATGGGAAGGGAGGGGTTAAGTTGTTCAAAAAAAAATATCTTACGGAATTCGAGGAAAATAACTTCTTCTCTATCCCACTAGCTTTCTTTTGTCATTAAACAGAAAACTAAAGTTTCTAATGCTTATAAAAAAATTTGTGAACAATTTATATAAATGTTATAATTAATTCTTATAAATAATTAGTTAAATATGAATTACCATAATAGAAAAAACGCTTTTTTTATTATATATTGCACTCTTCTAATCCAAATCTTTGTTAAAAAGATAAACTTTCATTTAATATTATTTAACAATATTTAAAAATGTTATAAACCATTTTTATAAATAATTTGAAATTCGTGGGCCAAAGTGGTATAAAATTTTTGTATTTTTATCAATTCTCATTTCTTTTTGCAGTAAAAATTAATAATAAAAGTTAATCACTTAATTCAATTTTTTTCAAGGTTTAAGAATATTATAAACAATTTGCAAAACATGAAACACAATCCTAGAAAAAAATTATTTTTTGATTATTGACAAAATTTTTAAAATAATTTCAGAAAATTCTTTTTTTTATTCAAATTGTTTATAAAAATGTAAAAAATGGTAAATAATTTCAGACGAAGATTTTTATTTCAAATATCTATTCTGATGAAAAACCAAGCAAAAAGTGAAAAAACGTTTATTCTTCCATCCCTGAACTGTTTTTACTATAAAAATTGTTTATAACATTTTTAAATATTGTTAAATAACGTTAAATGAAAGTTTAAACCATTAGCAACACTTTGATTGCAAGAGAACGTAATATAATCAAAAAATAATTTTTTTCTAGGATTCTATTTCATGTTTTGCAAATTGTTTACAATATTCTTAAACCTTGTAACAAATTTTGAATTAAGTGATTAACTTTTATTATTCATTTTTACTGCAAAAAGAAATAAGAATCGATAAAAATACAAAAATTTTATACCACTTTGGCCCACGAATTTCAAATTATTTATAAAAATTGTTTATAACATTTTTAAATATTGTTAAATAATATTAAATGAAAGTTTATCTTTTTAACAAAGATTTGGATTAGAAGAGTGCAATATATAATAAAAAATGCGTTTTTTCTATTATGGTAATTCATATTTAACTAATTATTTACAAGAATTGTTTATAACATTTATGTACATTGTTGACAAATTTTTTATAAGCATTAGAAACTTTAGTTTCCTGTTTAATGACAAAAGAAAGCTAGTGGGATAGAAAAGAAGTTAATTTCCACTCTGAAAATATTTTTTTATAACAATTGTTTATAAAAATTGTTTATAACATTTTAAAATATTGTTAAATAATGTTAAATGAAAGTTTGAACCATTAGCAACACTTTGATTGCAAGAGAACGTAATATAATCAAAAAATAATTTTTTTCTAGGATTCTATTTCATGTTTTGCAAATTGTTTATAAAAATTCTTTATAACATTCTTAAACATTGTAATAAAGTTTAAATTAAGTTATTAACTTTTATTATTCATTTTTACTGCAAAAAGAAATGAGAATTGATAAAAATAAAAATTTGTTTACCATTTGGGCCCACAGATTTTTAATTGTTTATAAAAAATGTTTAAATTAATGTTAAATAATATCAGATAACAATTTTTTTTTATTGAAACAACATTTTTTTATTTAAATAAAGCATAAAAGTTAAAAAAAAATAATGTTAATATTTTCTAACATTATTTTTCCAAATTTCAATACTTTTGCGGCCGTTTTGGAGGCGCCATTTTGAAATTAGAAAAAAAAAATTCGCCATTATGCCTATTTGATAGTCCCAACATTTTGGACGCGATATTTTCTTGTCCCGGATTTGTCCCAACCGAATTCGAGTAAATAATCTAATTTTAATGACAAAAAACACTTTAAAAAAACTGCTTTTTTTAAAACAATTTCAACTTTTTATGATTAAATTGAAATTGAAATTTTCTGTTAGATTCTAAAAGAGGACACTCAAATCTAAAAAAAAACCTATGTCTCGATTTTTTCCAAATTCGTAACTCGTAGAACGGAAAGCTCAAACTTGTACAAAGAAATACGGAAATTTGGGACTAAATGGGTTAAATGAAGTTTACCCATTTAATTTTTAATTAAAAATTAATTAAAATACATTTAAAAAATGTAAACTAATAAACACTTCTCATAGCTCAAAAATTTAATTTTTTTAGTGTTTTTCAACTTAAATTCTTCTATGAATCGAATATTTTAAAAAATATTAATTCGATATATCAAAAAATTTAACTATTTTCTAAAAAATTTAAATTATTAAAATGTTTCAAAAGTTTTCGATCACTCATCTCTTTAAATATTTAATGAATTGGAATTCGTGGCAATTTTATAGTTTATGAGGCAAAGAAAAATACATCAAAAGTATGTTATGATTTTTATAGTTACAATATATAAATATTATATTTTAATATAATATATACTTTATAAGTTTATATATTATAATTTATTATTATTTTTATTATTAGTTTAAAGTAATAATAATTATGAGAAATGATAATTCGAAACATTTATATGATTAGTAAAAATAGAGATTAGAAAATACAGTAATTATAAAGAAGAATGATTAAGTTTAAAGAATATTATAAGGAATGTTAATTCGATAAAGTTAAAATTACTTTGAAAAACGCAATTTACAAAGAAAACAGTTTTAGAAAAAAATACTATTTCGGCAAATTAAAATTTAGAAATTTTAGAAATTAAAAAATTTACTGATTAGAAACAAAAATAATTAGGAACATTAATTTTAAATAGAATTGGTATTTCGATAATAATAAAATTATGTTGAATAATAATTGGAGAACATTATTATTATAATTATTAGCAAATCTATAATATAATATTTATCATAATTCATAATTTCAAACTGTAAATTAATAAATAATAAATAATTACGTAAATAATAAATATAAAAAATAAGAATTTTTATAAATGATAATTCGGTTATTTGAAGATTATAAAAAATAATATCTTCCCAGTAATCCCCAACTTTCAGTAAATCGATTATTTCAAAACGTAACGTTTCTGATAATTATAACTTTTATTGCAAGAAATTATAATTAATTCTTATTAAATAAAAAGAATTTTGATAAAAGAAATATTCGAAAAATAAAAATTTTAAATTTAAATTTATTTATGAGCCTCGTTTTTTTCTTTATATCTTAAACCATATTTTTTATTATTATTGAATAATGAATAAAATAGACAAACTGTTCATTCCGTTTTTCGAATCTGTGAAGTATCTTACCTTTTATCATTAATTTTAATGTTAATTTTACAAAAATCTAAAGATTGGACATTATTATAAACAATAAAAATAAAACTATGTTGATTTTAAAATACGGACTGAGATGTTGGTAAGAAATAAAATTAAAAAGAATTATTTAAACATAATGAAAACGGCAGAATGCAAAATTAAAAATTTAATTCCTTTTCATATTACGCTGAAAAAAATTTAATTGATTCAAATAACTGTTTCATTGACTATTATCAATTAAATATTTAATTGAATCAAATAATATTTAATTGAATCAAATAATATTCATTAGAGCCAATTAAATTGTATTTTCTTCAAATATTGAAGTTATTTATTTAAATACCATTTAATTGACTCCAATAAATATTGCTTGATTCAAGTAAATATTTAATTGATAATACTTCATTAATCGTTTATTTGAATCAATTAAAAAAATTTTTTTTTTTGTGTAAGAAATATATAAAATGGAAAATATTTTACCAAATAATGAAATTGTTAATTTTCTCGAAATGAATGTAAAGAGAAAGTGTAGGGGAAGGAAAAGTTGGAGAAGAAAAGAAGGATCATTTTTATTTAAACGTTTTTCTGAAACCAGAAGTTTTTTGGCGTCTAACAAATTTGAAATTGACTTTTATGTATTTTTTTTGCATGCAACGTCTATAGTGATAATTGGTTTCGTGCCGGAGCGCATCGGCTTAATTAAAAAGCATAACTGTCTCCTATCGTCTCTCTCTCTCTCTCTCTCTCTCTCTCTTCCCTTATATTCTTGAACCAAGTTGCACTTTCCTCTTTCCTGGCTAGTACCCAATTCTCTCTTTCTGATGAAATCCGACACAGGACCAATGGCTAATTTGCAGCTTGCCTTTCAATTATATAAGCCTCTCATCCCTTTGTATTGGCGACTGGTTCTAATTAGATCAAAAGCCTTCACTATCCTGAGGGATAATTATTTCATTTGCTTCCTGATTCATTTCTCCATGGCGAATAAATTTTCAACTAAACGAATATCTTTAATATGTATTCTATTTTTTTATTAACTATAATAATAATTGTCGTATTGTTTCTTTCTAATTACGTTTGAAGTTAGTCTTTTGTGCATTCTTTTGTTTTTCGTCAAATTTTTATAGAGTTTATTTTAATTATTTTTGAAAATTTTACAATAAATTCAAAATTTTTATTAATTACCTAAAAAAAATATCTATTAGTTTAAAACAATTTATTGTTATTATTCCTTAATTTTAATTGCAATGAAAAAAGAGAAACTATTGAAGATTTTTGCCCTTTTGAAATAAAATTAAAACTTTGTGACGAAAATTGTAATTGACAAAAAGAAATCATGCAAATTTTCTTTATTTTTTTGAATGGAAAAATAAATGTTCGTAAAAAATTGATATTTATCAAATCGAAGTTATGCATTATTTTTTTTAAATTTTTACCACAAAATTAGAATACTTTTAAAATGTAACGTTTAAGAAATAGAAAATTTACCCATTTTTCAATATTTTCCATTTATCAATCACAATTTTCTGAATAAAATTATAAGTTTGTTTTAGAAAATAAAGAAGAATATTTACATGATTGCCATTTTCTAATTAAAATTATATTTATAAAATTCTTTAATAAAAAGAAAATAATTTATTAATTAACATTTCCTTGTAACAATTTTATTATTTTTTTAGCTTACTACACTAAGATCAACTTTATGAAAAATAGTACTCAATAATTAAATTATTGACAACATTGAAAATAAATACTTGATCAAAAATTTTTATTGTAAAGGTCGAACTGTAAGAGAAAAAATATTTTTAATTTTTGTTTTATGTAGAAGTATCAAAATTATTTTGTTCAAAGTTCAAACTTATAAAATTTATTCATTTCAATTATTAAATTATCTAAAATTACTTTTTAGTAAATAAGAACCTTAAGAAAGAATTTTTTCTACTATAAAAACTAAAATTTTTGATTGTACTTATTAATAACGTAAATTATTATTATTATATTTATTAAAGCAATAAAATTAAATTCTAATTAGTAGAGAAGATTTTGACTTTAACAGACAATATTAGTGTATACAATTTGAGTTTAAAATTTTTAAATTTGAAATTGACGAATAAAGATGAAATAATATTTTCTATTAATTATTTTTTAACAACTATTTTTATAGAATATTAAAGTGAAATTTTTTTATAGAATATTTTCATTCGTTAAAGGTACAAAAAAGATAATTTGAAAATACAGAAAAGTTAAAGCTAGAGAGAGAGAGAGAACAAAATATTGTTTTGTAAGTTTAATTTGAAAAAAGAAGAATATTCTTCATCAGAATAGAATTTTTTTTAAATAAAAATATTTCTCCTTTCTTTTTTGCAAATAAAATAGTGTCATTCGTGAAAAAATGCGCAATTCGTTAGAAAAATGTATATTTGTTTTTTAGATACTTTTAAAGCTCTGAAAGTAGTTGGGATACGCAGTTTTTCTGAAACGTTTTTTCTCATTTTAAATTTACTGAAATTTTTTATTTTAAGAAGGTGAATTTCCTAAAAAGATTTGTTTTAATAAAGATAAATTTCTAAAATACTTTTTTTAATAAAGGTGAATTTCTTAAATACTTTTTTCTAATGAAAGTGATTTTCTAATTTTCTCTCTTCTAATAGAGGTAATTTTCTAAAAATTTCTTTTTCTAATATAGGTAATTTACAACATTTATTTTCTAACAATATTCAATTTTTGTAATGACGATCAATAGGTAGAATGATTAAAAAATAAAATTTACGAAAATACTTGAGATTTCGTTAAAAAATTATATTAAAAAATGTGAATTATGCAAATTTTTTAACAAAATCTTAAAATAATTTGTCTAAAAATTGGAATTAACAAATAGAAACTATAGGCATTTTTTTCTAATAATATTAAAAATTAAAAACAAAATGTTTTATGAATGAATTAATTTTGAAAATTTTTCTATAAAAATGATGCAAATTATTTTTTTTCAAAGCAGAACAGAATTTTCTTAACAAATTGTGATAAGAAATAGTAATTTTATAAAATTCTTTCTTTTGCAAGAATAGACTTATAATTATTAAAATAAAATTCTGATTGAAAGACAGAAAATATGCAAAATAGTTTCTATCTTTTAATCTTAATTGTTTAACAATTTTCTAAATTTCAACAAAATTATGGGATTTTTTAAATTTTAACAAATCTATGGAATTTTACAAATTTTAGGAAAATAAATATTAGAAATCATAATTAAAAAAAAGTTTTTTAGAAATCAAAACTTGTGACCACCTTTCCTGAAAGTTTTTGTATTGAAAACTAATACTTTCGACATGGATTTAAACTTTTTTGTTTATATAGTAAAAAGTTAGTCCTTTTTACTTAAAAAAATAGTAATTTGAAAATAAAGTATTTAAAATTGTTAATTATTTAAGTTACTATATTAATATGAGGGGATTTATATTTTGGGTGTGAATATGACGTGAGGCTACATTTATTGAGGATAAAAGATAAGCTTTGAAATTTCATAAATTAGGATTGCTTTCACATACCTATATTGCCACGGGGTTTTGCGGTGAAGTAGTTACACTACTGTAATATACCCTAATTGAATTACCTTGTATCATTGGCAGTCACGTTGAGTCGGATGATCACTATATGAAGAGCAATATTTCATATGCATACACACACGCTATATCTCCTCTGAAAGTCAAACTGAATTTTCCAATGTATTCTGTAATTTTCCAAATTGTAGACAATAGAAGAATTACTGTCGAGAAATTCAATTTTGTTTCCTTTATTTATTTCCTTGTCGAAAATAATCAATGTTTCGTGAACAAAGCAATAATAAAGTAGCATTAGCTGACTAGACACAGTTAGCTTCAAGTAAATTTAGGTTTTGCCAAAATGGTGACAAAATCGGCTAGTGGCATTTTATTTATTTTTTATTTAGAGCTTTTAAAAACGTAAAATCGAAAATCGTAGCTGATCCTATTTTCAAGTTATTGTTAAATTTATAATTTCTTATACTTTTGAGATTTTAACATTTCGCCCAGTTTTCCCCATTTTTAAAAATTTTTAATGAATACTTATCTTGTGTAAAGAATTCAATGATCTTCATAAATAGCAAAATTTTTCTACAAAAATTCACTTATTTTTATAAATTTTAATAAAATTCTTTGCAAAGTTTCAATTATTTTCAAAAATTTATCGCAATTTAAAGAGTTTTAACTTTTAATATTTACTATTTTCATAAAATTTATCAAATTCAATTATTTTTAATAATAACTTTAATAAAATTCTTGTCAAAACTTCAATTAATTTCAAAAATTTTTATAAAATTCTTTAATATAATAAATTTCAATAAAATTTTAATTATATTCCTTTAAAAAAACTAATTATTTTCAAAAATTGTTAATAAAATTCTAGTAGAATTTTTTTAATAAAAATTAATTTAAAAGTGAATTTCGGTGACAATTTTGAATAGTTATTTGATATTAAAGGCATTATTGCTTTAATTTTTAGAAATAATTGAATTTAAATGATAAAAATAATTTCGAAGAAGTTAAAATAAATTTTAATTTCTATGGAAATATAATAATGATTAATTACTTATTTAAAAAAGAAGTTATTGTTTTCGAATAATTTTCAAATTAAAGAATTTGTAGAAACATTTTTCTCAGTATCTAATCATTTTGAGATTTAGGGTTCCGTACTCGGTATAGGTAATTAAAAGTTATTTATAAAACTATGTATTGAAATTATTGCAACGAATTTTATTAGTTTATTGAATTTTTTAATCAAGTTTTGATCATTTTTAAGAATAATTGAATTTTTTTGTTGAATTTATTGAATATTTTATTTAAAATATTTAAAATTCAGTGAAGAAAATAATTATGAATTTCTAAATGAAATTTTATTATTTATGAAATAATTGAATTGAACTTTTAAATTAATTTTTATTAAAAAAATTCTACTAGAATTTTATTAACAACTTTTTAAAATAATTAATTTTTTTAAAGGAATATAATTAAAATTTTATTGAAATTTATTATATTAAAGAATTTTATAAAAATTTTTGAAATTAATTGAAGTTTTGACAAGAATTGTATTAAAGTTATTATTAAAAATAATTGAATTTAATAAATTTTATGAAAATAGTAAATATTAAAAGTTAAAACTCTTTAAATTGCGATAAATTTTTGAAAATAATTGAAACTTTGCAAAGAATTTTATTAAAATTTATAAAAATAAGTGAATTTTTGTAGAAAAATTTTGCTATTTATTAAGATCATTGAATTCTTCACACAAGATAAGTAATCATTAAAATTTTTAAAAATAGGGAAAACTGGGCGAAATGTTAAACTCTCAAAAGTATAAGAAATTATAAATTTAACAATAACTTGAAAATAGGATCAGCTACGATTTTCGATTTTACATTTTTAAAAGCTCTAAATAAAAAAAGAATAAAATGCCACTAGCCGATTTTGTCACCATTTTTGCAAAACCTAAATTTACTTGAAGCCAACTGTGTAGAAATTAAACTTATAGTAAAGAATTTAATTTTTTTTTAAAGAAAAAGAAATTAAAAATGTTGATAAATAGTTTTTAGCGAGAAAAAATTTTCTACATCAGTGGAATTACAAATTAGTCGGAAAGACATCATTAAGAAAGAGAATCAATAGCATTGTGAAAAAACTGTATGAAAGGAGAAAAAAGTCACAAGAAGAGGATTGGAAAAAGTCATCTGACAGTGACAAGACGTCAGCTGGGGATTTATATTTTACAACTTTGCTACTCTCTCTCTCGCTCTCCCGTTCTCTTTGTTTCACTCTGCTTCGCTCATCGGACTATTTACAATTCTTCATAATTACACGTATGCAATTTTTTACAGATAAAAAAAAAGTTCCATTTTTTTCTAGCTAAAAAATAATGCGTTTCTAACAAGATTATTTATTTTTGTTTTTAATTCTCGACAATTTTTAAACTAACAACATTGTTCAAAAATAATAAGTTAGTTAATTTTTTAGTATTTCCAAACAATTATCATTTCTCAATAATTGAGAAAAATTAATTATTAATACATACGCTTTTTTATATTTTTTATACATTTCATAATTGACGAAATTTTAAAGATTAAAAAAATTCAAAAAAAAGGTCAAAATATTTATGAACATTGAATTTCTCACAGAAAATTACTTTAAAAATAATTTTCTTAAATATAAAAATTATTTTCTTGTTATAGTTAATTATATTGGTGTATTCTAATCACAAAAAGAAAATTCAATTTTAATTATAATTATAATTATAAACTATAATAATCGTCGTATTCATTCATTCATTCTGTCCAGTCTGTCCACACCTGAAGTTAGTCATGATTATGCTTTTGTTTTTTTTATGTTTTCATAAATAATATTATTTTTCTTTATTTTTTCAATCTTACTTTTTAAATTTAATAATATGTATTTATTTATTTTATTTTGAAATATTATTTCTATTTTTCAAATTATACAAAACTATTTTTATTAATCTACAAAAAGTATTAATTGAATACTTGATCAGGGTTGTCACGCATTTGTTCATTTGAAAGTTCCTGATTTTTTTTAGGTTAAAAAAATGGAAATTTTCCAGGTTTTTAAAATAACATTATTTTTTACATTAATAGTAGGGAATAATTGATTTCGTTTGACGATTTTTAATAAAATTTTTCAGAAGAAAGAAAATAAAAAAATTGTAAATAATAGAATTCATATGAAATTGAGGAAAATTTTTGAAAATAATTTTGTTAACAATTTTTAAAATAATTGATATTTTGACGAGAATATTAAAAAAACTTTTGAACATAATTAAGTTTTTGCAATCATTTTTAATTATTCCAAAATTCAATTTTTTTAGTGTTTTGAGTACAATTCATCCACACTGAAAAAAAATTTTTTTTTGATTCAAATAACCGATTATTTGACTATTATCAAATAAATATTTACTTGAATCAGATATTTTTTATTTCAATCAAATAAATTGTATTTAAATAAAATATTTCAGTATTTAAAGCAAATAATATTTAATTCATTCAAATAAAAATTATTTTATTAAAGTTAATATTTATTTGATAATAGTCAAATAATCGGTTATTTGAATCAAATAATTTTTTTTTCCGTGCACAAATCCACTATTATTTTTAATAATAAATGAAATTAATATTTTTCAAAATATAACGAATTTTATAAGAATTTCAATTATTAAAGTTTATAATTTATTTATTTATTTTATACCTAAATTATCTTGAAAATCTGTAAAGTTCAATTGTTGTTAACAAGAGAAAAAGTTTGAAATAAATAAAAACTTTTTAATGATGAGGAATCTAACATTGAGAATTTTCTTATGAATTTTCTCAAATTGAATATTGTTTCAGTACTTTTGACAAAATTTGCAGACTTTTTTACGACTTTCCTGAATATATTTGGAAAAATAGTGATTTTGAGTAGAACTCTTCTGAATAATTGAATTTTTTAATGTTAATAAAAGAAGAAACTTTTAGCTAGTAAAATAATAATCTTCGAGACAAGTGAGAAAATGAAAGAAATAGAAAAAAGTTTCAAAATCAGTGTAAACGAATATCGAAAGCAAAACCAAATATCTTCAAAGTCTCTCCTTATTTATGCGATGTCAAAACTTTTGTAAACTTCCAGAGAGTGAATTCCATTGAAAATTCTAATTTTTCCCTCGAAACTGAAGCAAAATTTAGAAACTCTAAAAAGAGTGAAAAATCAACAGAATTCGTGCAGTAATTCCAGAGGCGGCAGTACATTCTGTAAATAGTAAAAGCTATTTTAATTTTTTCCCTCTCCCAATGTAATATGTCAGAAAACAAAACCTTTTGAGGCAGACCATATATATAGTGAATAAAATGAAAATTTCAAAATCCAATATTTATTAATCAGTGTAAACGCACGATAATTGACAATTAATTAAACAGAGACCAGAGCAAGAGGAAAATAGAAATGTATGAATGAAACGAAAACAAAAAAAAAAAATAAAAATAAACGCAACTCAAAAAGGAAATAACGAAAAATGAAAAAGGTTATTCTCAAATTCAGGTAATGGAATTGAAACCACGAGTGGATGTCTCTGTGGATTGTTGTATAACGAAGCGGCACTGTCACGGTGAAGCATGTTTCTCGTTGAAGCGCCACTGCAATATTGGTGGGTGGCAGGAAAGACACCACCAGCCCCCCCCCCTCCCCTTTGCCCCTTGGTATGACGCGTACTGGGTCGACTCGACCGCCCCATTCGTGTATCGACTGCCGTCATGGCAATAATTCTGTTATAGGGTGGAGGATTCCGAGAGCTATATATATATATTGAATCCCTTTTCTCGCGCGCGTTGTGAGACACACGGAAAACGAAAATTGTTTTTCGTTATACGACTGGTCTCTCCTTGGACTCACGATGTCCTTAAATCTCTCCCTCCTTTTCACAGTATGAGAAAAACTGTGCGAGAAACACAGTGAGAATTTTTCACGGCTTCCACTTTTATAACACCTAGAGGCAACAGACATACACACACATCAATATAGGTATATACACTTCTTTATACGAAGAGCAACCCAAACTGAAAGTCGTTTCTGAGAAAATTTCAACGAAATGAAATTGAAAAGTAATATTCGGATTTTATTGACAGAAACGAACGACTGCGTTTCTTCAGTAAATATAAAAGAGTAGGCTTCCATGAGTGTTAACGGAAATGTATTGGAAACTGAAATATACCTACAAGAAAAAACAAAATAGCTACATATATATGTATAGACAGTTCTCTCAAAATAGAGTCGAAATTTCTCATCTAGGGAAAACCTAAAACAAACTTTCTAAATTTCAATTATGTCCATGGGGCCGGCATTTTTACACCAAATTGGAAAATATTTTTCTTTTGCAACTCAAATATTGCTTCCTCATACTGAGAAAGTATTGTATAATACCGAAATTTTTCAGGTTCGATTTTTTAACATATCTTTATGTTATTTGACCTCAGGAGTTCAAAAATGACATTTTTACAAAATGTCATTGTGTGTGTAAACATATTTTCATAAATATCTCCAAATTAAAAAGAGCTTTTGGGCTGAATTTTTTTTTAAATTGTAGGTCTCATCTGCGGACACAAAATAAGAGTACTTTCAGATAGATTAATAAAGTTAAACTATATATTTTTTTGATTTTTAATTTTTCAAAAAAACGTTTTTTGCCCATTACTTTAAAAAAATGTTAGGACACCTATAAATGTTTTTCTCTAATTTTTTAGAGTTATTTTAGACGCATCTTTTGAGCACAGAATGAACATTTTTCGTTCATATTCACCGGAGATATTAAACTTTTAAAAATCAAAAATTTTGGAAAATAATACTTTTTTGAGAATTTTGTTGAAAAATGTAGAAATAACATTAAAACCATAGTTACCAACTTGTAGAGCATTTAAAACCCCTTCGATTGACCTATTTTTGAAGCTATTTCGATTAGAAATAAAGAAGTTATTGATATTTTAAAAAACAGAAATTGTGAAAAAAAAATTTTTCATGTGAAAGTATTAAATAAAGAGAAAAAAATATTACAGCACTTAAGAATAATTGTTTAAAAATTATACTTTATTGTTATTAACATCTCTATGAGGAAGCAAAGTGTTCATGAAATAAACACAACAAGATTTACGAAAACGAATGAAATGAGTACCAAAAGTATAACAAAAATTTATAACTTAGCAGCGGTTTTTTTTTCTTTTAGTGCTCGTTGAAATGAACTACCATGATCTTTTTTTAAATTTTTTCATGAACTGACTTAAGAGATACAGATTTTTCAAATATCACGTTTTTTAGGTAAATTTTTTTTCAAATGATCATAACTCGGCCAAAAATTCACTGAGAAAACGATTTCTTTAATTCAAACATATATTTAATTTGAGTCAAACTTAAAATATCTTTGTAATACAGTCAAACATATTTAGGTTTAACTAAAATGTATTTTTTGGTTCAGTTAAAGAAAATTATTTCTTTAACTTTAACTTTAAATTAAATACATTAGTATTTAATTCAAATACAAGTTGTGGTTGATTTTAAGTTATTTATAATCAACTTTTATGTTTGAATCAAACAAAAAAATTTGTAAACATATTTTTTGTTTAAATCAAAACAGAAAAAATGTTTGAACTAAACATAATTATTCAAACAAATAATATTTTTGAATCAAAGCAGTAGACATTTTCTATATAATGAGTTTAAGCTGACAAATCTCAATTAAGGGGACATTCCAGTTTAAAACAGGCAAAAAGAAGGCTTTTTTATTATAAATTATTAAAATAACTATGACATTTATTTTAAAAAAAATTGTTAACATGTAATAAATAATTTCTTTTGGGTGGTAAGATCGATTCCAAACTTTCTAAAGCAGATGAAACCAAAAGAAAAATAAAAGAATTTTCTTTTCCGCCATATTGGATCCGCCATTTTGAATTTTGAAAATTTGATATCAAATTTGTGATCAGCAACATTAAATACATTTTTCTTTGTCTTTTTTAAAAAAAATGCAAATAAGAAAACATTTAAATCATTCGATTGCTTATCCGCATACAATCTTTGACATGGCGAAGAATAAAAATGTCTAACTTTTGTTTTACTTTGAATTTTGCAATAATATTTTAGGAGAGTATTCTTGACACTTTAAGAAATCCGAAAATAAAAACAAAAAAAAATTCGATTTTTCTGACATTTTGAACTGGAATGTCCCCTTAAACAAAATCACTTAAAATTATTTTTCTATTTAAAATTTAAATTAAGTATAATGTTTACTCAGTGTTGATCAAATTAGACGTTCTTATAACAAAAATTTTTGTTATCACACGTAGTTTTTAATGAAAATATGAAAAAAAAAATTTTTTAAATAATTTACGATAAATTTTTATTTTTTACAAATAATGTCGATATGAACTTGATTCAATTGTCAAAATAATAGAATTGTTTTTTGGGCTCAATTTAATATGACCTCCATTCAATTGTCAATTTAATATAATCTCGCAAAAGTTTTCATGTAATAAAAGCTTAATTCAGAATTACTATAAATTCACGTAAAAAATAAAATATTAATTCGCTTAGAATTTTATTTTCTGTTTATAATGATTAATAATTAATTAATTATTGATAAAATGAAATACTAATAGAAAAATAAATAAAGAAAATTTAAAAATTTTTTTACAATATTAAAAATATACCAAATAAATAATAAAAAAATAAATATAAAATATCAAGTTATTCGTGATATTATTTTATATTTAAAAAAAATAATTATTATATAAAATAAAAAATGGAGAAATAATATTGCAAAAAAATACTTACAAAAACTAATTGAATACAAAAAATAAAAATTAACAAATTTATTTTAATTAACAGTTAAAATGAGTATCTATAATAATTAAAAAATATATTAAGAATTATATTACACTACATTTTTCAACTGAAATTATTGTTTAGGTATAATTATCCATTCCGATCAAAGTGAAATGCATTAAAAACTATTTTACTCAGTTTTATACAACAAGAAATTTTTTTTATGTTTTTTTTTACTTGCATTTTAATAAGTTTATCAAACTTATAAATTAATTCTTAAAAGTAACTAAAGAATTAAAGACTTCATTTCAAAAAAAGAAAATTTTAATAGCGATTATTATTTTAAGAAATAAGTGAAAGTATTCCATGAGAAAAATTAAATAAAGTTTTAAATATTTAAATATCTAAGGGTAAATTTTATCCTAATTAAAAACGATTAATATTTTCTATTCATTTAAATTGACGTAAAAAAATTGTAATATCTTTTTTGTTATAAAATATAAAAAATAAAAATGAACAAAATAAAATGTAATTAAAACGTAACGAAATGTGAAATAATCCCTTGATGTATTGATATATAATCGATATATTTTTTTACTTAATTTTATTTAATTAGTTTTTTTATTATTGTTTAGTTTCGTATATTTCTAATAGTTTCTTTATTTTTCTAATTTTTATTTCATATATTAATTGTTAAAAATTAATTTATTTAAATCGTTCTTTATTTATTTTATAATTTTTATTCATTTATTTTTCTTTACTATATTTTATTTATCATTATTTAATCATTATTAAACGTAAAATAATATTACAAATGAATTTACAATTTTTTACATAAATTTAAAATTATTCTGAATTAGGATTTTATTACATGATAACTTTTGTGAAATTATATTAAATTGATAATTCAATAGAGATCATATTGAACTAAGCTTCAAAAACAATTTTATTATTTTATAACAATTGTAACAAGTTTACATCAACGGGAGGTGTCGAATTGTATCTATTAAATTTTTTCAAAATTTTTTGTAAAAAAAGTGTCGAATTGTATTTATTAATTTTTTTTTTTAAATTTTTTGTAAAACCTAGCATTAAATTAAGAATTTTTACTCCTTTTCTGATTGTGGGCAAACGATGCGATCTATTTATTTTGAGATTTTTAAATGTTATAAAACGGTAGGTAGTTAAATGCGTTAATTTAGTGCTTTTTTTAAATTTGTAAAAATTGATCGATACATTGTAATTTTTCCCTGTTTGTCAAAAATTGAAATTAAATGCAATTTTCGTGTAAAAAAAAATGTCCGCGAATAAATCTAAAATAGATATAAAAACGCTGCAAACAGTCAAAAGAATAAGAAGTTTGAAAATTTTTGTTGCATTTCCTTAAAAGGGTCATGCATGAAATATGAAAATTTTGAAGATTGGAAGAAAGTATATTTAAAGAAAGACGTTCTCTCCCTGATCTAATTTCGAAGGAAGCCACTTAATTTAAATGTCTGGCTTCTCTTATATTCTCAACCTCCGTCCTCATCCCCTTTATCGTTCCTTTGGGGACGGAATTAATTGCTTCTTAAGGAACTGAAATTATGTTTTCAGGAGTTACTCCCTTAGTTGGCTAAGATTTCTCTCTGTAAGTTGAGTACTTTAACGACGCAGCGACAACGTCGTCATCTCTATCTATCTCTTGTAATGAATTTACTTTCGAATGTAAAAAAAAATGAGTACTTCCTGTTTTTTTTATTTTTTATTTTTCTATATTTTTTATTTTTATTAGTTTATTACTTTTATTTTCTTTCTTTTTTTTTCTTTTCTATATTTATATTATTTTTTATTTCTTTTTATTTTTGTTTTTATTTTTTTTATCTCGCTGTAAGTATTTTATTTTTACACGCGTTTCAAAATAAATTCTCCTTTAGCGACTTTTCTATTTGCTGCTAACGAAATGATTGACACGAATGTCATACTGTGTCTATATACATATAGTATAGAGAGAAATAAAAAATATCAATTTCGAAACAGTCCTATGTTTATTTAATCTATTTCATCACTTTTACAGCTTTTCAAAAAAAAAAATTTTTACCCGACACTGACATTTATTATGAACGAATTTTTTTTTTTGTTGAATTTAGATTGAAGGGAAAATATTTTGTCACTTTTGTGCTTAGCGTCAGAAAAACATTTTTTTCACAACTGAATTTACCTTTTTTTTAAATGAAAAATTGTAATATTAATTTAGTGACTGACAATCGTTTGTTAAATAAAGTGCAGGAACTAGAAGACTTTTATTAATATTTCATTATTAATTATTACTTAATGAAAAAAAATATTATTTTAATAATAATTACTAATGAGTTGACAATTGTTTCGTGAAAAATTCTGGGATAAAAGTTAAAT
This sequence comes from Leptopilina myrica (nomen nudum), assembly GCA_032872475.1. Taxonomy (NCBI): domain Eukaryota; kingdom Metazoa; phylum Arthropoda; class Insecta; order Hymenoptera; family Figitidae; genus Leptopilina; species Leptopilina myrica (nomen nudum). The sequence continues at coordinate 42,489,982 of CM065463.1, forward strand.
TATTATTTTACTTAACGCACTAAACACAAAATGCGATACTAAACTTATTAAACGAATAAAAAATAAAAAAAAGTAATATTATTAATAACAATAATCATAATAGTAATAGCGTTTTTTTAATTTAACATTCTCATTCTTTTATTTATCCGTTTCATTATTTTTTTAAACTTTTATTTACTATAATTTTATTTTTATTACTCGAAACTCGAGAAATATCTGTCTGACCAGAATGTTACTTTTACTACTGACATTCCACACAAGTTGTGTAAATTTAGAACCTCTTGCATCGTAGAAACTGACTTTTATTACTGATACCAAAACTATTCGAACACTTGAAATTTATGTCTGACTAAAACTTACTTTTTCTACTGATATTCTCATCTCAGAAAAATAAATATATATACGCATATTCATCAAAAAAATTTAAAATCGAAAAAGTTTGGTATTAAAAAATAAGTCTAACTAAAATTTGTGATTATTACTGGACCAGAAAATTCGTGATAGTTTTACTCTCCAAATTTGAATTAGTTAAAATATTTACTAATTGGAATGAGTGACTAACTTTTTGCTTTTGAATTAGTGAACCTTACTAATAAATTAGTAGAAATGACTATTTATTAGTAAAATTTACTAATTCAAAAGCAAAAAGTCAGTCACTAATTCAAGTTAGTAAGCATTTTACTAATTTAAATTTAGAGAGTAATCAAAAGAAATTGTTTGATTACATAATTATTTTTATTACTGACTAAAAGAACTAAAACTATAATTTTTTACTATTAGAATTGGTATTTTAATATTTTTTAATTTTTTAAAATTAAACACTAAAAATACCAATTACTTCTAATTATTAGCAATATTAAAACAAAAACAACTGTTACTATAGACTTAATTTGTCACTAATTACATTAAAATATTAAAATATTTACTAATTGAAAGTTTAAAAAAAAAATAACAAAATGAAAATAGTAAAACAAAACAACAAAAACAAAATATTAAAACGAAAAAACAAAAAATCTATCTCAAATTTATACTCATTTATAAATTTTATTAAATTAGTATTTATTTTATTAAAATTTATTGTATTTTTTATTTTTTTTAAATTATTATAGATTATAGATTAATATAGAAGATACTTTTCATCAACAGTAAAAATAAATGAAAAAAGTAAGTAAATTTTTATTATTTTTTTTAGTAAAATTGAACATAGTAAAACAAAACAACAACAACAAAATATTAAAACGAAAAAACAAAAAATCTGAGTTTTAAATTTATACTCATTTAGCAGCTAATTAACTTCTTAGATCCAACGTAGATAGTCTGCAAAAAAAATTAAATTTCCTAAATGTAAGTAATGATGAAATAATAATATAAATAAATAATAATTTTAACAAAACAAAATAATAAAAAAAATCACAAAATAATAGTAGGGGAGATTGGGGAATTGTGGGCCACGTCAATTATTTAATATTATTTATAAGTTTGATCATTCAATTTTTTTGTATTTTTTTTTGTTCATCCAAAGTAAATTTTTCTTTAACATTTCATTACTTTATAACGCTTTATAATTACCTATAAACCGTAAACAAAAATCACCTGAAAATTGGTTTCAAATTTTTATTTTCGACCTTCATGTTTTTATTGTTTTTACAAAAATTTTAAAGAATAAATTACGAAAAATATTTTTTAAAATTATTGTGTGGGATTGGTACTTTGACTCAAAAAAAACTTTACATTAAATTGAAATGAATAAATAATACAAAGCTTTTTATAAAATGAAGCATTTGGGGAATTGTGGTCCACTTTTTTTAGAGGTAGTATTAATTGCTTGTTTTTGTCAATTTAATTGCAAATATTATTAAAATCACTCATAGTCATAGTAATTTAAGATTTAACAAAAACAATTCGTTTCATTGCGATTCATGCGATAAAGCTATATACTAAAAAATTTGTAATTAATTCATTGTGATTCCAAATAATTTCATTTTCTTACTTTTTCTTTTCGAATTTTAAAATAATAATGAATCATTTTCAACATTTTTAATGTTTCTAACTATATAATGAAAATATTTCATCGTTATTTTTGATTTTGAACTCAATTTAGACAGTGGTTTACAATTCCCCGCAACATTTTTAAAAATCATAAAATTGCACTCTTTGGAAAACTGAAATTTCTTTAAAGATCATTTTGTGAAACTGACTATGATTGTAATAAACAAATTAAATTGTTAACAATAATTTAATTTAAAGGAATGTTACACGAAATTATTCGAAACCTTCAAACCTGTTTGGTAGTGGATCCCCTCCTTCCTACTTATTGTTCAAGTAGTGAGGTGAGAATCTGTACTTTTCACTAGTGGAATTTTAGGAGATTAGAATGAGGTGTTAAATGAAGTTAAGATAATTATAAACAAGTAAAATTTATTATTCGTTCCTCTAAAACCCTAATACATATTTATTTATCTCTTTTTTATTATCTTTTGTATCTTTAATTTATAACTATAATATATTCTTGTTAATGTGTGTATAATTCTAACACAATCTTTATTTTCCTCGAATGTATAATATTTGTATTGTGAATTATTATTTAAGTGTATGTATACAATTGACTCACCTATTCGTTATTAGATATTATTCCATTAAACTTCTTGTAATCCTTTTCTACAATATTTATTTTTAATGAACTTTTTATAGCACAATTTCTCACTTAGAACTTTTATTATTCTTCGCTTTTTATACTTTATTGTTAATTATAAGTAAATTTTTTAATTTGAAAAAAAATTTGTGTGTAAGATATTGAGCTAAAAAAAAGTGTGGCCCACAATTCTCCAATCTCCACGAACATAAAAAAATAATAAAAAATACACATTAAATAAGTTTTGGAACGTTTAACAAAAGTACCAGAAAAGAAAAATTCCGTTATTATTTTTTTCCTTTCTTATGAATTTAATAAAAATTAGCGTATTACATAGAGAGATAAAGAATAACAGAAAATAAGATAAAAGTAGACGTTAATTCTAACAATAGTAATAAAAAAATAGAAAAATGTCGGGAAAATTTCCTCTATATAAATGAAATTACAAGGAAAGACATATTCTTTTGTTGTTATTAATTTTCCTTGGAGAATGCATTTTGTGAAGTTGGCAAAAGTAGAAAACAAGAGCGAGCGAGCGAGCGCGCACAATATATGAAATTAAATCATCGCTTGTATACACACGATACTCGTTCGTCTTACTTTTTCAGTTTCTATTTCTTCTTCTTCTTCTTCTTCATTTTCTTCTATACGTCTAGTATAGCGTTTGCCCTTAGTTTTCATATCGAGTTGTAGGAAACTTGAAAGGACTTCATCCTTTATCTTTATCTTTCTCTCTCACTCTTTCTCTGCTCACCTTCACTTAAAAGTCACTCTTCTGGTTATATATTCTCACTATTGGTTCATACTTCGTGAATATATACATATATAGAACATTTATATATATATATATATACTTACACACGAAGAACTGTGTGAAATTGACAGCGTGTGTGCGTATCACATTGGAATTGCAAATGCAATCACCGGGATAAAAATTGGCTGTCATCTAACGTGAAACGAAAAAAGGAAGATAGTCAGGGGTTATGAATCAGTTAGAAAGAAAAAGATACAACACCTATATGTATGTATATATATTAATGCTAGTAAAAAGAATGACAACCAGAGAAAATAAAATTGCGATCGTTAAACGTACTTTGAAATCGATTTCGATATATGTTGGAACTTTTGCATATCATGGAAATCTATATAAATATATAGGTGCATATATATAGTTACACAATCTCACATATATATATATATATATATATATATATATATATATATATATATATATATATATTATAGGTGTTATATATTGTATATATATATATATATATATGTCTGTGTGTGTATTTGAAGAGGAAAGGTCGAAGATGAAAAGTGGAAATATTCCGAGGAATTGCAATCGTGTCGATTTCTCGGTTTTCCTTTTACGATTCACGTGACGAATGCTAACTTCTTTCCCGGTGGCAAATGATATCTCTTAAACAAAACTTCATTCAACTTCGAACGATTGCAAAATTTTTATTCATTTTTCCCCCCTCTACTTTGATAATTATCTCTATTTACACTTCGTACGTTCTTAATGGTGATTTTTTCGACAATTTTTCTCTTTAAATGTTTAATGAATAGAGCTGAAATATTCTAAGAAAGTTTTAAAAAATAATAAAGAAGGGCAGTGATGTGAAAAAGTTTTAGTAATGGATCAAACCATTTTATTTCAGGGCCAAAATAAGTGAAACCGGCCACTTGAAAAATTTTTGTCTCCAATTTTCAAGTTATCTATGATTTTTGGTAAATTTATGAGTACACTTTTTCCCCCTGAAATATTTTTCAAAAAAAAAATTTATTTTTGAAGTAATTAGGTGTTAAAGTTTTGGGTCATTTTATTATCATTTTATTATTACTTTGAAACAAATAAAGATAATTAAGTGATTTTTTTTAAATTAAAGCTTAAAGTCTATACTTCAAGGATTAAATAAAGCGATTGCTAAAAAATGAAAATTTATAATTGTTATTAACAATTCTTTTAAACAATTGCAAATTGAAGAATGTTCTGAATGTTTTTGAAAGATTAAGATACGATGTATTGATGTGCAAAACTCCAAGGATTAATTAAAAAAAAAGAAAAATCAGTAACCTACAATATTATAGAAATTATGTAGATTTTTTTGACAAAATGCAGGCGAAATTCGACTCGAATTACTAGAAAAAGATAAAATTGCAAACGAATGAATAAGATCGTCTTTTGTTTTGTTAGAAACTTCACGCTTTCAAGCGGATTTTAAAAATTAAAAGTGGATTTTTGCCTGCATTTTGTCAAAAAAATCTACATAATTTCTATAATATTGTAGGTTACTGATTTTTCTTTTTTTTTAATTAATCTTTGGAGTTTTGCACATCAATACATCGTATCTTAATCTTTCAAAAACATTCAGAACATTCTTCAATTTGCAATTGTTTAAAAGAATTATTAATAACAATTATAAATTTTAATTTTTTAGCAATCGCTTTATTTAATCCTTGAAGTATAGACTTTAAGCTTTAATTTAAAAAAAAAATTCACTTAATTATCTTTATTTGTTTCAAAGTAATAATAAAATGAAAATAAAATGACACAAAACTTTAACACCTGATTACTTCAAAAATAATTTTTTTCTGAAAAATATTTTAGAGGCAAAAAGTGTACTCATATATCTACCAAAAATCATAGATAACTTGAAAATTGGAGACAAAAATATAATAAAAATTATTGGCATTTGATAAGAATGTCTAAATTTATTATTATAAATTGATATAACCATTTAAAAATATAAAATAAATAATAAAATAATATATAAAATATTATTCCAAAGTTCAACATTAAATTAACCTATTTTTGGGATTTTTATTAACAAATAATGAGGAAATGTGATTTCAACACAATAACAAATAATGAGAAAGTAGAATTAGGTTAAAACTTACGGAATATTAATAACATTCATAAATAACAAAAAAAACATAACATAAAAAAGTTTTAATTTGAAATTTTATAAAAATCCCTTATCTAAATTTATTTAATTTTTTCTTTAAACTTATGTAGATTTTTGCTAAATGTTAAAAATTCAAATTCTACTTGAAATCAGCTGAATTTGTCAATGTACATTTAATTAATTATTAAAAATAATGAATTTACAGAAAAATTTTGGTTAAAAAATAAAAACATTTTTAAAAAACACATAAATAACAACTATTTTAATGAACTTCTCAAAATAAGTCAATTATTTTCTCGAAAAATAAAAAATATGTGTAAAATAAAACTGCTACTTTGCCCATTTTTACGATTTTCAAGTGTGTTTAACTTCTCTGGAGAAAATCGGAAAAATATGGGATTTTCATAAATATAATTAAATTATCACTAATTAAACACACACTGTGATTTTCATTTTGGTCCCGGGCCTTAAAAATATACTATTTTTTAAAAATTTATAATTTTTATACTAGGCTCGGAACCAAAATGAAAATCATAGTGTGTGTTTAATTAGTGATAATTTAATTATATTTATGAAAATCCCATATTTTTCCGATTTTCTCCAGAGAAGTTAAACACACTTGAAAATCGTGAAAATGGGCAAAGTAGCAGCTTTATTTCACACATATTTTTTATTTTTCGAGAAAATGAAAGAAAACTTTTACCAAAAACTGAAAGTTCATCACAAATTCTTAATATTCCGTAAGTTTATACCTAATTTTATAATCACATTTCCTCTTTATTTGTCAATAAAAATCCCAAAAATAGGTTAATTTAATGATGAACTTTGGAATAATATTTTATTCATTATTTTATATTTTTAAATGGTTATATCAATTTATAATAATAAATTTAGACATTCTTAACAAATGCCAATAATTTTTATTATATTTTTGTACTAAAATGTATTTCTTTTGAATTATTTTCTACTGGCAGAAACTTGCCAGTTTTCAGCATTTCCAATATTTAATATTCATATTTTACAAAAGATATAAAATTATTTTAAAAAATTCTATTTTTATTTTGTAATTCTAGTAATATCAGTATCATTCCTATAGAATATTACAATTTTTAAAAATTAGTCGCCAACCACTTTAATTGAAATAAAATGTTTTGACCCTAATACAAAAATGAATTTAATAAAACACATCGAAATCGGTAAAGACGAGAAATCGATTCGAAGAGATTTTGACAACTAATAATTTGAAAGAAATTTCGAACAATAATTTTTTAAAATATTAAAACTTTTGCACATCACCGCCCTTCTTTATTGTATTTTAGACTTTCGTACAAAATTTCAGCTCAATTTATTAAATATTCAAAGCGAAAAGTGGTCGAAAAAATTACCATCGAGAACCTAACAATCACAAGCTGTTAATTTATATAAAATCATAACTTAATTATAAATAATAAATAACAAAAACAATATATTTGCGAAGAATAAACAAAATAAAATATATAAATAAAAAGAATATTAATATTAGGTCTCAATTATTAATATTCTTTTTATTTATACATTTTATATATTTTGCTTCGTAAAAAAAGTAAAACACAATTTTAATGGAAAAATACGTTTTTTTTTATTAAATTCAACTTTTTATTATATTTCACCCGATTTTATGATTTATATCTGTTTTGAATTTAAATGGTTATTTTTCGAATTCAGTGTTTGTTTTTTTCAGGCGAAATTTATTATATCCGTTACTGTCATTTTTATATAAATAATAATAAATATTATTTATTTACATCTGTACGAGTATAAAATTTTCGATAACAGAAAAGAAATGTGTATAATATTCTCTACTTTGGTTAATTGAATATTTTTGCTTCTCTATCTCTGTAAGTAATTTTTTTTTTCAATTTCGAAATAAATTTTTTTTTGATATACGGTTGATAATTTAATTGAAATTTGTTTTTACGAAAATATAGCAGAGAAATTTTGTTATTTTAGGTATTTTAATCAAATTTTTTGGGGGTAATTTTCTCCAATTTTCCACGATGAGACAACATTTTAGGTGAATTGTGGATACAGTTGATACATATTAATGCTTCATTACGCGAAATGTGATGGATGCTACAATTTCCAAAATCGTGTATATCCGAATAATTGTCGATGTTACTAAATATTAACGTGTAATTTGAATATCTTAATAATATTTCAGTAAATATTATTTTCTATGATTTATTAATTGCTCTGATTGCTTCCTATAATACTTGGACTATTGAGAATGATTTCAAAAGTAAAAAATAATAGGAGAAAATTTATTTTGATATTCTATATTGTATGAAAAATAGTTTTAAATTTATTTACTTATTCTTTGTTTATTACATATTGATATATAGCATTATTTTTATAATTATATTTGATTCTAGCAAAAATTCAACTTTTTTTTAGTATTTTATATGAAATTAACAATTTTAAAAAGGACAGAATTAAAAAATTTATAATTCTAATTATAATCACTATTGGCAGATAAAGTCGAAATCTTCTTTTGTAATTGGAAATTTGGAATTTTACTTTAATTTATTAACAAATAATTTTAGATAATTTAATTAATTAAAATGATTAAATATTTCAAAACCAATTCAATTTTAAAAGAGTTGCGTTTGTAATATTCATAAATAAGCGAACATCAAAAGGTTTTAAATTGAAATTTTATAAAAATCCCTTATCTAAATTAATTTAATTAAAACTTTTTAAAAACTTATGTAGATTTTTTATAAATGTTAATAATTCAAATTCTTCTTGAAATCAGCTAAATTTGTCAATGTGCATTTAATTAATTATTTAAAATAATGAATTTACAGAAAAATTTTGGTTAAAAAATAAAAACATTTTGAAAAAACATAAATAACAACTATTTTTATGAATTTCTCAAAAGAATTCAATTATTTACAAAAAAATTATAATAAAATTATACTGAAAAATTGAATAATTTTCATAAATAATAAAAATTGCGCAAGAATTCAATTAGTAAAAATTTTCTTATTAATTTCTTTGCAATAATTCAATTAATTTCATAAATAACAAAGCTAATCGTAGAATTTTAATTATTTTTAGTACAATTTTAATCGAATTGAACGAAAAATGTATTATTCTTAAAAATTTTATTAAATTACGATAAAAGAATTCAATTACTTATAACAATTTGTTTATAAAATTATTTTTTAGAATTCAATTTTTAAAAAATTAGTTACTTTTGCATTTAAATAACTAAATACTTTTGGAAAAGTTTCAAATTAAAATATTTGAAAATTTGAATTTTCTATACTTTTAACTGGCAATTTTAAAGAATTAATTTTTTTGAAATTAAAGAAATTCGTAAATAAATGTAACAGAACATTGTTTTGAGTATGTAAAAGTTTTTCCTTCATTCTCTAAAAATTTGAAAATTTTCAATTTTATTTTCAATTAAAATTTGCATTTGACAAATAGAATTAATAAACATTTTTCCTTTTATTTTTAAAAAAATATTTAATTTTATTAAAGAATTTTCTTAGTCATAATTTTATAAACATAGTTAACAATTTTCTAATATTTTTCATAAATAAAAAGCAAACAAATTTGCATAATTTAGAGCAGTCAAACGAAATTTGTCATAAAAAAGCATGTAAACAAAATTTTTAATAACAATTTTTAATAATTTTTAATAATTTTAAATGTAACAAAAATTTATATGTTAATTACAATTTTTTTTAATTTAGTAATTTTATCTGCCTAACAGTGATTTTTACTATATTGGATGTTAAATTTATAGAGAATAAATGCAGAATTTGTGTCTGACCAAATGTTGATTATTGCTACTGATTCACTGATGAATAGAAATTTAGTAGTTATATTGAAAGAAAAGTGTATTTTACTACTGATAGCAAAACTTTACGGAATTTTTGCCAAATTTTCGATTGATTAAAAACATTTAAAAATTGATATTTACTATATTGATTCAACAAATAAATTAAAATTTTAGTGCTTTTATTAAAAATTAAAGTGAATTTTACTGACGATGGTAGAATTGTATAAAATTTCTAATATTTTATGCCGGACTAAAATTTGACTTTTATTAAATAAATAAGCCCTTTCGAACAGAAGTACTTAATGTAAGTAGCATACAGTAAACTAAATATTTTAATTATAATGCTAGGTTTGTTTATAACATTCACTTAATTATTAAATAGTATTACTAGTGTTTGTTTATTTATTACAATATTGGATTTTTTACTATTATACAGATATGTTAAACTCATCTTAACTTATTTATTAATTCTATTATTGTAACGTAGAATTTTTAATTGAAAATTTTTTAATATAAACTTTACTATTTATTTATTAATTTAATGATTATAACCAAAACAGTTTTAAATTAAATCATTAACGTATTAATTTAATTATTCCTGACGAATGTTATATTTATATTTATTAATTTTTTTGGTAAGATATTATTGTACTTTTATTTACTTATTATTTATCAATGATTTATTGGAAGTATATATATTTTTCATATTGTATAATTTATAATTTATATTTAATGTTTATATTTATTATTTATAATTTATAATGGTTGACAAATGTTGCAAAAAACTAAAAATTTTAAAATTTTTTTACATTATTTTATATTTTATAAAATCTCTGAAGACGAAATCGGTTAGATTTCGAATCGTTGGAGTAAACAAATTTTTAAAAACAATTCGTTCGATTGTTTTCGTTTTCGTTTCCTTCATTTGAAAAATATAATTCTCGGACGTAAAAGATTGATTCATAATCAAATTGATACTAAATTGCGGATCGAATTAATAACCAAAATTTTGCTCAATTTTTTATTTAATCCGAATTGGAATCAATTCATTGCAATTTGATACTTTAATGATAGCACTGTTTTATATTTTAAATATTTGTGACGCGATCTGAAGAAAGGGACCTTAGAAGCATGAAATGATAGGTTATGTTTGCAATTTTTGAAATAAAAATACAAAAAGAGAATCAACTGACAATACAAATCATTGATGATTAAGTTTTGATTATAACTGAAATATTTAATAAATACTGATTTTAATTTGCAATAAGTGAAAATAAACTTTGAAAGAAGAAAAAAGTGACGATAGCATAACCTTAAAGGATTAAAGTGATTTACTTCTAAGGTCCCTTTCTTTAGATTGCGTCACATTTTTTTTATTTAATTTCTTAAAAAATATGCATAACCAATGAGGGAAAAAAATGAAAACTAAAAATAATAATATTATTCATATTCGTGAAAGTCACTTAACAAGAAATGCATTTGACTTTCCTCGCGGATTACCATCAGATTTTCAAATATGATTTTCTTTGCGAGGAAATAAATCTTAAAAAGAGAAAGAGATTGCATAAAGCGCAAAAACTGTCAAGGATGTGGAATAAAATATTTTTCACCCAACAGGATTTTTTCTCTTCTTCTTCTTCTTATTTTTTTTCTCCAAAACTATGAGAAGAATATCTTGACCGATAAATGCAACCTGGTACCTATATATGTATGAAATGTTCAACAGGTGACGTGGTGAAATTGTTACTATTTCGTCGCATGATAAAATCAGGCAGTTAGCTTGATACAGACCTGCAATGCCCTAGTCTCGGTTAAACTCTAGGAGTCGGTTTGCCTATTAGCTCATTTCCGGTTAGCTGGTGAACCACTGAATCCCAATACCGTCATGTGGTGCATCCAATTGCATTTGCTCTCCTCTCTCTCTGTGTTCATCTGTATCTATCTCTCTCTATATAGACAGACTTTGAGAAACCACAAGATTTCCAAAGTGCATGTGTGTATGCCCACCACAACATCTCGTAAATTTTCATATATATGAAAAAAAATAGGAGAAAAAATAAACATACATATACTCGTAAAGACTGTGCAAGGCAGGAGGAGCTCTGACTCTGAAATATGTGGCCGGCGCGCTCCGTTACGAAGACGTATAACCAAGACGCGAGAGAGCCCTCGCTCACCTCTCAATGATTTGTACTCTGCTCTTGGGGTTGGTTAAAAAAAAAAAAATATATATATATATATACCTCATCCCTCGACTATAACCACTTTATTTTTACCCGACCTGGATTTCCCTCCGCCGAATAGAGCAATCTCTTCACTTTTGAATTTTTCCTTTAGCTCTCGCACCGGGGATATACACTCTCAATTTGAATAATGACGTAAAAAATTGCACAAGGGGTATTTTGAGTGTCTTCATTTCAATTCAAGTTTCCACTCACTGTCTATGGATATAGAAAAATATACAAAAAGCTTTTTCCACAATTGACGATTTCTTATAAAGATTTCATATATATATATGTGTACAGATAGTATAATGGAAATTGAGCGGAAACAAGTACTTTTTTTAAAAAGATGTTTTACAAATTGACAACTATTTGAAGACAAGTTAATATTCACAACACGCAGTGGGATAGAAGGACAAAATTTGGTTCAAATTAATGACTTTTAACTAAATTAAAAAATTTTTTATTTGCCTCTAACTCGGAATTAAATTTTTAAAAGATCTATGAAAGTGGATTTTTCAAATTATGTGTTATAAATTTCTAATATTTACTCTAAATCTAAATTGCAGTGAAAATTTGACTGATTTCCAATCAGCCGCTCAGTTTTCTTTAATTCATCAGTAGAATTTCACTGAGAATCAGTAAAAATCACTGATTGGTAGAGTCACTGAAAAAAAAATTATTTGATTTAAATAACCGATTATTTGACTATTATCAAATAAATATTTACTTGAAACAATTAATTTTTATTTAAATTAATTAAATATTATTTGCTCCAAATACTAAAATATTTTATTTAAATACAATTTATTTGATTTAAGTAAATATTTATTTGATAATAGTCAAATAATCGGTTATTTAAATCAAATAATTTTTTTTTCAGTGTAGTTTCACTTATGAATTAACGAAAATTGGGCCACTGATTTGAAATTCGTCAAATTTTTACTGATTCAGATTTTGAGTGTTAATGTAAAGTGTAAAAAATTATTATTTTAAAAAAAACTTCACAGAAAATTGAGAGGTACATTAAGAAAAAAAATTATTTGATTCAAACAAATTTTGTTTAAATCAAACTTAAAATATCTTTGCTATACAGTCAAACATATTTAAGTTTAATTCAAACATATTTTCTGGTTCAGTTTAAGAGATTATATATTGAAATCAAACATAAATTGTGATTGATTTTAAATTATCTACAGTTAACTTTTAAGTTTGATTCAAACATAAAATTTTTAAACACAATTTTTGTTTAAACTGTAACAGAAAATATGTTTGAATTAAATATAATTATTCAAACAAATAATACTTTTGAATCAATGCAGTAGATATTTTCTATATATTGAGATTAAACTTACAAACTAATTTCAATTAAACAAAATCCCTTAAAATTATTTTTTTATTTAAATTAAGTATAATGTTTTCTCAGTGTAATTAAAAGCGTTGCAAATAAATTAACACTAAGGAAGAATTAAATTATCCACTTTACTGTTATTTTTTACATACTCAAATACATTTCAGGTCTAAAAGTGTAGAAGTAAGTAGTAAAAAAATGTTTATAAAATTATAAATTGTTAGAAAGAAATAATATACAGAATTACACTCTAGGCGAAGATATAACTAAGAATAATAATTTGTTTGTCATTTTTGTGCAGAAATGAATATAATTAATTACGATTAATGTTCCTTTTAAGCAGCCTAGAAATATTCTTCATGAAAATGTTACTTTGCAAATCATTTTTATAAACAAATTATAAAAGCAATTATACTTTAGACGCAGTTGTATATATATATATATATATATATATATATTATATATATTATATATATATAAATGTAATAATTTTTGATCCAATATATAATAAATTTAATTTAATAAAAAATATGTTTAATTCAACTATAAAATATATTTAAGTCAAACATTTTTTTTGTTAACTACTTATTTTTGAATTAAAAAAAAAATTTTTCATTGCAGATAACTATTAATTTATATTTGGATTTAGGGTATTATATGGATGATTCTTCTGAATGTGACATTTTCGATGTTTTAATTAATTTTACAAAATCTCATCTTTAATAATTGTTATCAATTTCCATAGTAAAAAATTAGCACTCACTTATCATTTTAAAAAGATAATTAAATAATTTTATTCAACTGAATTTATGTAATAACTACGCTGAGAAAAAAAATATTGTTGCGGTTCAATAGCACCGATGCTATTGAAATTAATTTTTTTGAAGCAATAATTTCTGTATTGAATTAAGAAAATATTTGTTAAAATATAATAATTCATAATTTAGAACTAGGAGCATAATGTTGTCTAATAAAACATGCAAAATGGTTGTGAGATGAGGGGTTGATAGAATTTAATTAAAAAAATATTAATTTGTTTGAAGTAAGTGTTGCAATTGTTTCAAATAAAACTTTGTTAAATTAATAAATAGTATTTACAATTTGTATAGATGTACATTTTAGACGATGCAATATGCTTTTGAATCAATAGCACGTGCTTTTGTTATTACAAACAATGTATTCAAATACGTTCAAAAGCAGATGTTATAAAATTTACAGTACCATGCTATAAAATTTACAGTACCCTGCTATAAAATTTACAGTACCGTGCAGTAAAATTGTAGTCATACTTATTTGAGTTAAAAGTATTAGGTATTGTCTTATTTAAATTAAGATAATTCATTAATTAATATTTTAGTAAATCATCTGTTTTAATTTGCAAAATTCCATGTTAATGTTTTCGAAATACTTGAAAGAGGAATTTGAAATTTAAATTTTCCCGGGAATGTATCTTTGTTTTGTGATTGGTTACTAAATATACACACTATACACACTTAAAATATTAATTTTTTCTCTCACAAGCGGTGATAGTTTCATCACCTTTGTATATAAGGAAATTCAAATCAACATCATTTAAATGTATTATGATATGTATAATGTATGTATAATGTTAAATAGTATGTTAAGTATATGTTACAATAAAATTTAATTTTAGGTTGAGTTGTAAACTTATAAGTTATATCTCAAATTGTGTATATTGTATGTAGAATTAGAAAAAAGTCTATCTTGAAATAGGTAACAAGATGTAAAAGAGCAAAAATATGTCTATTTCTCAAAATATTTTTTTCAAAAGAATAATATTTTATATTTGAAACTATAGAATTATGCTATAAAATTGAATTTTAATTCATTCAAATCTATAGTGTGATGTATTCTTTTTAAAATTATGTGTTATTCAAACTATAGCATCATGCTATAAAATTGAATTTGAATTTATTAAAATCTAAAGTATGATGTATTCTTTTTAAAATTATGTGTTATTCAAACTATAGCATCATGCTATGAAATTGATAGCATATTCTATTGATTTGAAAGTACATGCTATCAAATTTATAACAGATTTAATTATAGAAATGAAATGCATTTCTTGATATTATAGCATTTTTCGTTAATACTATAATTTCCGTAATAATATTGTATAAATTTTATTTAAATCTATAGTGCTGTAATCAATAGCACATATTATTGAACCAACAGTATTTGTATTCGAACGATATTGAATATGCCGTTTATTGCGAAAAACAAATATTTCATTGATTTAATAGCATTTTTTTCTCAGTGCATAATCAAATATAGCCAAAAACATGCTTTTTTCAATTTTTAACACTAATTTTCTCAAAAACTCGACGCGCTGTAGTATTTTTCTTTTC
The DNA here is from genome assembly GCA_032872475.1 of Leptopilina myrica (nomen nudum). Classification (NCBI taxonomy): domain Eukaryota; kingdom Metazoa; phylum Arthropoda; class Insecta; order Hymenoptera; family Figitidae; genus Leptopilina; species Leptopilina myrica (nomen nudum). The sequence goes on from CM065463.1 coordinate 42,505,300, forward strand.
AGATTCGTAATCAGAGTAAAAAAATATTTCGAAAGTGACAAAAATTATTGAAGGGACACAATAATTAGTGTCGGACAGTGTAATAGTTACTATAAAATAAAAACAGTTTAGATAATAATTACTACAAAAGTAGTTTAGATAATAGTTATACTGTAAAATATGATAACTCGAGAAATAAGTTACTTTAAGTATAATTACTATATTATCATTTAAAGTAATACTTTGCCAACGATATTTGAATATTCACGAAAAGGAAATCCACTGGCACTGTATTTTAATAATCCCCAAATTGTGGGGATAAAATTCTCTGCAAATGGAATATATTGAAAAAAATTTGATGAAAGAAAAAAAAAGTTTCGTCTGTCATTACTTTTTTAACTACTTTCTAAAATTACAACATAACACTTATATCAATGGTGCACTTATCGTATTCTTTAGATTCACCAAAGGATGTGCGCTATCTAGATGCCTGAAAAAAGGGGCGGGCAGGCGGGAAAGAGAGAGAGGGAGAGAGGGTGCAATGTGGTGGTATTAAAGGATGAAAGGATTTGGTTTCGACGTATTTTGCCTGTAATCCGAACTACCCTTTTTCCACCACTCCCCCCTCCCCCTATCCTCCCACACCTTCCTCTCCCATCGGACTCGACGTCTTTTCGAATCGACTTGGGAAAAGAAGTCGAGGAGTTTGCTTAAGACGGGATAGACTCTCTCTCTCTCTCTCTTTCTCTCTTTCTTACTTTTTTCTTTTCTCTCCTTTCCTCTCCCTGCACAAGTTTAAGCCCGTAGATTTAGACGATTTTTCGAAAGATGAAGATTAGAAGTGCAATCGACGCAATTGTCTTTCTAACTCTAGCAATTTTGTGAGCTCATAGGATTATGAGAATGTCTTGATAATAATGTCGATCTTCGACTGATATTTTTAAGGGAATAGAAGTAATTTCGGAATTTTTTTTTTTGTTTTTTTTTCTTATCAAGAACATTTATTTATTTTATGGGGTGTGATTATAGTGCGAATAAACTAACTTTTCCCTTCAGGCGAGACGTCAGTTAGAAGAGAAGGGAAAAAGAGAATCCTACTTGAATTATTACTACAATCTCTAAATAATTAAATATAGACTTTATAATAAGAAATTTACATAAATAAGTCAATAGATGAAAACGGAAACACTCGGACAAAGTAACAAATTTTATTTTCTCCAACGTTTCCAAATCAAATTGATTTCCTCTTCAGTGAGTCAAGAAATAATAATTAAATAAACAAAGACTTAAAATTCAAAACCCTGACGATGGAGTAGAGTCATTAATAAATAAATAATCCGCCTTAGAAAACACACAAATAATAATAAATAAATAAATAATAATTCACAATACAAAAAAATAAAAATCACAAAATAATAAAATAACAAATTAATAAAATAAAATGTATTGCAAACTGCAAAGTTACAAAGTTTGTCACAAGTGACAAAAATTATTAGTATTCAAATAAGAGGAAAATTTTACTTATAAAACAATAAATTAAATTTTTTACTACTATAAGACATGAAGATATCGATAATTTCGATTCTTCGACTCGGAGATAGTGATCGATTTCTTCATGTTTTATAATAGTTAAAGATGTCCGAGTGATAGAATTATTATGAACTCAATTATTATTTTCAGCACTTTTTCACTAAAATTCTTCTTTAAATCGGTTATTTTTTATTATTTTCGAAAGAATTCTTTGCGAAACACTGTTTGCAATATTCAATTTAACAAAATTTCAAATCAATTATTCTTAAATTCAATTCTTTAAAACAAATGTAATTAAATTCTACTCAAACCTTTATTAAATTATTTAAAAAGAGGATGAAATTTTTTAAATTTTATTCCTAAACTTTAATAATTGAGTTCTTTCGACGCGTTTTAATGAAATTTTTTTAAATTCTAACATTTTTTGAGAAATTTGATAAAAATTAAATTAAAATTTGATTTTATATAATTTTAATTCTGCGATGAGTTTTTATTATTGATAATTGAATTCCTCAAAAGAATTTTATTATTTTCGAATATAATAAAAATTTCCGCGCAGAATTTTATTACGCTTGAAAATACCTCAACTTCTGCAATAATTTGTAACTTTTCCAAAATAAAATTTTTTTTTCGCATTTTCAACAAAAATTCTTTTGTAAATGCATTTTTTTTTTATTTTTAAAAAAGTTCTTTGAAAATTTTAAAAATTATTTGCTTACAATGTAATTTTATAAAATTTAAATTATTCGCAAATTTATCAATTAAATATATATTAGAAAATAAAAAATTTCAAGTAATTAAAAAAAATCCTCAATTAAACTTTCTCAAAAAAATTAATTTCACAGAATTGTTAGATAAAAATAAGAAATATTCATATTTTCAACAATTCAAAGTTCAATTATTATCTGAAAATTCATGATCTAATATTTGTAATAATCAATATTGTATTTTTTTAATAAAAGATTTTAACTGAAATACATTGTCAAAACCAATTTTAATTAAAAAATTCTAATAGAATTCAATTTTTTAAATGCAAGAAGAACAATTTCTTAAACTTAAATTCTCATCAAGAATTTTATCCTCTTTTTAAAATTTAAATAATTAAATTCTTTCGGCGAATTTTAATCAAATTTTTAAGAATTTTACGAGGAATATGATTAAAATTTTATTAGAAATAATGGTGCAAAAAGTTTTACTATATAATTATTTATAAAAGTAATTGAATTGCTGTAAAAAAAAATTTATTTCATGAAAATAATGAAATGTTTGAGTAGAATTTAATAAAAATTTTTTTAAATAATTGAATTTTTGTGGAAAAATTAATTAAAATTGTAGATATTGAAAATTATTGAATTGAGTAAAATTTGTAAAAATACATAAAATGTTGACAAGAATTTATTTTATTAAAAATTTTGAAAAGTAATTGAATTTCAAAAAAGAATTTCATTATTTCTAAAGATAGTTGAAACTTTTATGAGAATTTAAAAAATTTTTTTTGAAAACAATTGAATTTCTGCTATTATTTGTAATTTCTCTTAAATTCTTGGGAAATTTTATCGTACAATGTACCAACTTTTTGCCTTTTTCCAATCAAATAACGAATTTTACGGACCTTTTATAAAAAAAATAGACTTTTACAGACTTGAAGCAAATTTGCAGATTTTTACCGGATTTACGGACCCAGTTCAAGCCTTGCAATTTAAGAAATATTAAAATATTCAACCTTTGGAATATTTCATTATAATTAAATTCTGTAAATTAAATCAAAATCCTTATTAAAAACCCCAATTTTTGAAAAATTTCAGTAGAATATTATTCTCAAAATATTTTGGTGGAATATTCATACATTATTCCCAAGAAAAATTCCAAAGCTTGAACTTTATAGTTTTCTTAGAATTTAAATCGAATATTCCAGAGGAATCTTCCGAATATTCATATTAAATATTTTAGAAAATTTCATCGAATAATCTGTGCTATTAGAGTTGCAAGTAGGATTCAAATATTTTCACTCCTAATTTAATCTTTTATTCATTTTTTTAGAAATTTTATTTTAATTCGATATTTACAAAAATAAACAATACAAAATAGAGAAAACATTGAAAATTGACTTTTAATTACTGTATGTAATAATACCTTAGGTAAATCGATAAAGACCTAGTTACAAAGTCTCTCTAACTAAAGGCGATAAGAGGAGTTAGTTGTGGGGGGTGGGAGGGAGGGAGGGATTTGTTACCAACGAAATGAATCGAGCTTGAAGGTTTTTTAAAAGTAAAAGAAGAGAACCGCTTTGGAGAATACTCCTTTGTTTCCTAGCCGACGTTTTGTTTCTAGATTATGAGCTTATGAAGTATTCGTGTTTATCTACCGCAAGCGCATGGCCAGAAAGTTTCGAGTTAAGCTCAAAGAGATCCGATCTCTCTAAAATACTGTCTCAACTTGAGATTAATGTCACCAACAACCATTATACTGTCTTACAATTTTGAAATTATCCACTTTTTATTACTTTTATTTTATCATCAGTTTAACTAAATTAATTTTTCCCTTATCTACCTAATTAACAAGAAACAATAATTAATTTTATTATCATTATTATTATTATTATTATTTTGGTTTATACTTGTTTTTAATAATCAGAAAATCTAATATTTCGTTCTCAATGAAAAACAAAACCGAAGAAATATGGCAGATTTTTTTGAAACACGCTTTTCACATAAATAACTCAGACCACACAAAATTTTCCAAGAAACATCCTGGAATATTCATTTGGCATATTCGGAACCTGGAATATTCTGCAATATTCCAGGAAGATTCACGGAAGTAGGTAAATGTCCAGGAATATGGAATATTCCTTAAGCAAGCTCAAGGAATATTCTTGAGAAATATTCCCTGGGTAAGTTGAAGGAATATTCATGAGTAATATTCCCAAGGTAAGTTCAAGGAATATGCTTAAGGAATATTCCTTAAACTTACTTGAATAACATTCAGGGAATATTGTTATTCTATATTTAAGGAATATTCCAAATAAATACTTATTTATTCTTATAAATAATTATATTTAATAAATAATAATTATATTTATTATATAAGTATTTATTTATTTATTATCAACAAATTTTGTAAGTATATTTATTGTGAATATTCCTTAAATATAGGATTAAAATATTTCCTGAATATTATTTAGATAAGTTCAAGGAATAATCCTCACGAATATTTCTTCAATTTACCTATAAAATATTCTATATTCGTGGACATTTACCTACTTCTGTGAACCTTCCTGGAATATTTTGTGGAAGATTCTAAATATTTCAAAGGAACATTCCAGGAAGATTCTTGGAAGATTTTGTGCTATCTGAAAAGATCTACTAGTAAATTTTTTATTCAATACTGATTCTATTGCTTATATCAGTGCAGTTGCACTCGATAATATTTTTATTAATCAAAATTAGTAAAAATTTTAACTAAATATAATTATTCGCTCATCTTTGACTGCAAATTAGTTAAATTTTGCCACATAGTTTTAATAAAAATACTGACTAACATACTAACTAATTTACTAACTAACTTACTAATTAGCTATCTTACTTAACTTATTTATTTACTAACTAACCAGTAAGTTAGTAAGTTAGTTAGTAAATCAGGTAGTAAGTTATTCTGTAAGTTAGTAAGTTAGTCAATAAGTTAGTTACTTAGTAAGATAATTAGTAAGTAAGTTTGTAAATTACTTAAAAAGTTAGTAAGTTAGTAAGATAATTAGTTATTAAGTTTGTAAGTTAGTTAGAATATTCGTAAGTTTGTTAGTTAATAAATTAGTTACTAACTAATTCTTGTCTTCGGTGAAGCTAAATTCGTCGAATTTTGACAAATCATTGTCTTTGTGTTTGATTTCAAGTAAAATTTCATTGGCAATGAAAAATAACACCAAAAAGGAAATTACTCACTAAAGAGTTTTCAAAATCGTTGATTTCGAAAATCAAGTCAAATTTTCAAAATTCAAAATGGCTACATTTGATCGTAACAAAAATAAGTTTGTTTTTCTGGATCTCTGTTCATGAATATAAAGTCCAGTTTTAGAAATTTAAATCTACAAATGCTTAAAAAAATGTGAATATTCCATATATAAATATTCCATAAGCATTTCAAGAATATTGAAATGTCCCATTGTTTTTTTATAATAACATAGGGATATTGCATTAAAATATTTTAATTGGAATATGCAATTGGATTTTTACAGAAATATTAAATATTGGAAAAATAATATTTTTCAATAAAATATAATTTTTTATTCACATTCCTAAAATATTCCATTGGAAAGCAGAAAATATTCTAAAGTTTTCATTCTTCTACATTTTATGAAAATTAAAATCAAATAATAGAACCTTTAGAATGTTTCTTTAAAATAGCCTATCAATATTCCGTAGCAAAATTATAAGTGTAACGTTAAAGGAATATTTCTGAAATGTTTATGGAATATTCTCAATGTTACACTATAGAATATTCCATGGTATTGTAGTTTAAATGTTTCTAATTATTAATTGTTATAGAATGGAATATTTTATTTATATTTTTGGAATATCCCATTCGAATATTAAAAATATTCCTTTGGAATATTATTATTCTCCACTATTATTCTCAAAGAATATTTCTGAAGTCAGATATTTTTATATTTCTAAAACTGAATGGAATATTTCAAATGTTCGAGTGGAATATCCCATTAAAATTTTCCTAATATTCCAGTAGAATATTCTAGGAATGGGTTTGGAACATTTCGTCATATTTTGGAACATTTTAGAAGTATTAAATTGTCCCACCTTCTGAATATTCCTTTTGGAATAATATAGGAGTATTCCATTGAAATATTCCAGAAATATTCCATTTCAATTTTGTAAAATAGTTTTTAAACATCATTAATACTATTGTTGATGTACGAATTCAATTTTCCCACCGTTTAAATAAATTATCATTTTATTTTTATTATGAACTGGAAAAGTTGAAAATAAAAAAAAAATATGCCATTGGAATATTTGTCTAATATTCCAATGTTTATAGCACATTATACTTAGAATATTTGAATGAAATATTTCTACTTTGTTGCCCGAGGAATATTCCAATGTTCCGAAATTTTTATATTCTTAAAGTGTAAATAGATTATTGCCATAAAGTTCTACTGGAATATTCCAGAAATATGATTGAAATATTTTAAGAATTTGCTTTGAATATTCCGTGCTATTGATGGATTTTTGACTGTATAGAAATATTTTTATTTTAATTAGAAAAATTTTTTATTATCATTATTAATATTCGAAAGATATTTTTAGCACTTTCAATTATTTTTGCTGTGTTTTACCAAAAAATTTTGACTGATTTTATAAACCAATATTCATTTCTATAGTACAACATAGATTTTGTTTGTATGGAAAATATTTTTTGTATTCACGATTCATCGATATTTGAATTATATTTAACTTGAAATTAATTCGGAAAACGTAGAAATTTCATTTATCCTGTTTGAATTTAATTGCTTGATGTTGGACGTTGCTTTAGTTTGCGGTGCAAATTCGATTTAACAAACAATTTCCGATTTGATTGCTTAACGACTTTAGCCACATTTACTAAATCAGGACAAAATTTTGACAGTAGAAAAGTATATTTATATTCCTTTTTTGTATTAAATGTGAAAATTGAAGAAAAAAAAATAATTGTTAATTTTATTTGAAAAAAAGTGTTTCTGCTTTCTATAAATAACATTTTTTTCCAATGAGTTAAAATTTCTCATTTATAATCATTGAAATTATAAATTATTTTCGTAAGTTTTTTTTACACAATTTGTTGCACAAGTGTTTCTAATATTCACAATTTTCGATATTTTTGAAATAAAAAAAAAAAAAATAATTGTACAGTGAAAAAAAAGGTAAATTCTCATTAGTCGTAATTAAAATTTTCCTAATTAGCATTCAACCGAATGTTGTTTTTTTCATTACTTTCTCTCGTTTCCCTCAATTTAGTAAAAATAAAATTAAAAATATTTGAAAAAGCAGAGAAAGAAACATTATAAATCATAAAAGTTATGAGAAATAAAATTCGGTTAAACGATAATTAGGCTTGTTAAAAATAATAGTTAGTACAAAGTTTAGTAAAGGAAGAATAATTATTATGAGAATAATGTTGATTTAAAATAATTCTATTTCTCCTTTATTTAATAAATCAGGAAAAAAATATTTAATTTTTCATATAAAGTGTAATTTTGTGAGTGTAAAACTAATAGAGATGAAAAATATAATTTAAAACACGCGATAAATGAAAATTTTTTCGTTCATTAATTTATACTTGATATACATTGAAAGTTTTAAAAAAATATTAAATTAACTAAAGTAATTCTTTAATCTAGATACAGTTCCATTTATCTTTTATTTATTAGCTTAGTTTTTTTTAAATTAATTTTTGACCTTTAATTAAATAGTTAGTTAATAATAATTAATTAATTATTAGTAAAATTTTTGTTCCTTAATTATTAATTTTATTATGTAATTAATTATTAGTGTAAATATTACTAATTATTTATTTTCGGTCCTTAATTACTAGTGTAAATAGTATTAATTAATAATTTTTTTACTTTCAATTATTAATTTTTTATTATGATTATAATTTATTAATCGAGAAAAATTAAAATCGAATTATTAAAACCATTAATACTCACCTCATTTTTGTGACGACAATTGGAGTGAAATCAAGTTGCGATAATCCTAAATCCTCGGATTTTATGTCATCGAGATTATTGTACTTCACTTGTCTACAGCTCGGTGAGGGTAAACCTGAAAAATAAAAAAAAATTTTTTTAATTATTTAAATCTCGATTTTTTCCACTGCTGCTGCTTCTGCTTTTCGACAATGATAAAATCCGGAAATTCTTCTTCACCCCCTACCCTCTAAACTTGTACAATTTCTCTTTCACTCTTGCCCGGTGAACTTTTTTTTTCTCTCTCTCTCTTTCCCCGCGCACGTGAATCGTAACGTATCGCGACGGAAATATAACGTTGGCCGCGTTAACATCGAAAAATCCATAGGTTATGTGTGCACATATCCATAAATAAATATGAATGTTGTATGAGGACGATGGAATCGAAGAGAGCTCGTGTATTGGGAATGCAATTTTAGTGCAGAGAACCTTGCGCGATTTATCGACCATGATGTGGAGGGTTCTGGATCGATTAAAATTGATATTTTCTGATATAAAAAAAAAGATATTGTTCACGTTTTTTTTTTTTTTTTTTGCTCTTGTTTGAAATAAATTTCCGTTTTGGAAAAAAAGGTAAAATTACAATAGTAAACAGAAAGGCGGTGAAATAAAAAAATTATTGTTGGTCGTTTTCTTTTATTTTATGAAAAATTTTATTCACATTCGTTTTGATTTTAAAGTGTGTTAAATTTAGACTTTATGTTCAATTAAAAATTTATTGATACAATACAATTTAAATTATTAAATAGTTGGACATTTATCATTTGCCTGAAAATTAAAATTTACTATTCACAATTTTACATTTTGTCCAAAACACGAGGAAGAAAAACTACTTCAATAGCACTAAATTCCTTGAACTCCTTTACACTTTTTTTGAAATATTCCAAACGCATTAATGGACAAATTAAAAATTCCTGGTTTTGAAGGATTTGTTTTTGAAATATTAGAAAAACGAGACATTGCGATTTTGTAGAAATATTTAAGTGGGAAAATAAATATTTGATTCAAAGGAAATAAAATTGGTCAGGGAAGTCCGGGAAAAGTCATGGTTTATTAGTAAAAGTACTGAAAAAAATCGAATTTCAAAAATTCTAAATTTTAATATTTTTTTTGTTTGCCTTGTAAACTTTAAAAATAACCACGAATTTTAATACAAAACCTTGAGTTTTTTCTATTTCAGAGAATAATTTTTATTTAAAGAACTATCATAAAATTATGACTTAGAAATTATGTAATTAATAATTTTTACAATTTTTATAAATACTAGATTGATAAAAGAATTTTAGTTAAAAATACTAAAAAAAATTTAATTTTGTAAAAGTTACAAATAATTATAGAAATTCAATTATTTTCAAAAGTAATGAAATTTTTCGCAGATATTCAATTATATTCAAAAATTAAAAAAAATTCTGGTCATTTCAATTATATCTTAAAAAATAAAAAAATTCTTCTCCAAAATTCAATTATGTTCAAAATTTTTTTTTTAAATTCTCGTCAATATTTCAATTATCTTTATAAATAATACAATTCTTTTTCGAAATTCAATTTTTTTTAAAAACTTTAATAACATTCTTGGAAAATTTTACAGGAATTCAATAATTTACAAAATTTTTGATAAATTTCTTTTATGTAAACTAATGATTTTCATAAATAATAAAATTTTCACGGGAATTCAATTATTTAATATAAAATATTTCAAATAATTTTTCGAAAAATATCAATTGTTTAAAAAGAATTTTATAAAAATCGTCGCAAGAGTTTAGTTATTGAAAAAAAAATTAACAAAGTTCTTTACAAGAATTTAATTATTTTTATAAATACTACAATTCGTCACCGAAATTCAATTATTTTAGAAAAATTTTAATAACATTCTTGGAAAAATTTCACAGGAATTCAATAATTTACAAAATTTTTGATAAATTTCTTTTATATAAACCAATTATTTTCATAAATAATACAATTTTAACGGGAATTCAATTATTTAATATAAAAAATTTCAAATAATTTTTATAAATAATACAATTCGTCACCGAAATTCAATTATTTTAGAAAAATTTTAATAACATTCTTGGAAAAATATCAATTATTTAAAAAGAATTTTATAAAATTTGTCGCAAGAGTTCAGTTATTGAAAAAAAAATTAACAAAGTTCTTTTCAAGAATTCAATTATTTTTAGAAATAGTAAAATTCTTTACCAAAATTCAATTATTTTTATAAACTTGAATAAAATTCGTTGGAAGAATTAAATTATTTTCAAAAGTAATAAAATTCTTCGCAGAAATACAATTATGTTAAAAAATTTTTGTCAAAATTTCAATTATCTTTATAAATAATAAAATTCTTCAATATTCATTTATTTAAAAAAAATTTCTAAATTCTCTCTAAAATTTAAATATATATAAAAACTTGAATAAAATTCTTGTTAAAATTTTACAGAAATTCAATAATTTATGAAATTCTTAATAAATTTCTTTGAAATAATTCAATTATTTGCATAAATAATAAAAATATAATTTTTATAAAATTCGTGGCATGAATTAATTACTTTAAAAAAAATTTAACAAAGTTCTTTACAAGAATTCAATTATTTTTATAGATAATAAAATTCTCCGCCGAAATTCAATTATTTTAGAAAAATTTTAATAACATTTTTGAAAATTTTTTAAAATTATTTTCATGAATAATAAAACTCATTGCAGGATTTTAATTAATTTTGGATACAATATTTTAATAAAATTCCTCAAAAAATGTAATTATTCTTAAAAATTTTATTAAAGTTTGTCAAAAGAATTCAATTATTAAAAAATTCAATTCAATTATTTCAATCCAATTATTGATAAAATTCTTTACGAGAATTCAATTTTAACAAACATTCAATTATTCAAAAAATTATTTATTTTTCAATTTAAATAATTGAATTTTTCTAGAATTTTCTAATAAAAATTGATTAAAAAATGAAATTACCGAATAATCGATTTATTGTTTATGAAAATAATTGAATTATTGCAACGAATTTTATTACAATTTTTTCAAATAATTGAATTTTTTGGGAAAATTTACTACTTTGAAAAATTATTGAGTTCTTGCGAGGGATTTTTTTTAGAATTTTTGTTGAAAAATTTAATGGTTATTTAAATTATAACAAAACATGATCGTCTTCTTTATGTTTTCTAATAATATTCTTAGAAATTGTTGAGTTTCAAAAAGGTTTGAATTTGAATGTTCTGAAGAATTTTAATTCCCGTGGAAAAGTTATAATTAAATACTTATTTAAAAATTTAGTTATTGATGTTTTTGAATAATTTTACAATCTATGAAATTTGTAAATAAATTTAATAGAACATTTTTTTTTGAGTATCTAATAATTTTTGAGAGTGAATCAGAATATTTTTGATGGTCAGGGAAAAAGTGAGAATTTTGTCTGGAAATCAGGGAAAAATTAAATTTTAATATTTAGTGGCAACCCTGGAGAGTTAATTTAATATATTTTGACAAACAAATATGTAATTGAATCAACAGAATTTTTTCCTCAGTGCGGATATTGAAAAAGAATATGAAAATGAATTAAAAAAAAGTAAGAGTAAATTTTTTTAACTAGGGTAAATGCACCTATTACTGGGATTGCTCCAATTACTAAGATTTTTGTATAATACAATTATTTTACTATTACAGAATAATATAATATTTGAAAATGTTAGAAAAAATTATTTTCGACCTTACTCAATACTATTGTGCGTAAAGAAACATATTTAAAGTATTAATAATTTAATTATTGGAGAACGACAATTGCTTATCGTAGTAATTGGGACATTTCCATTGAAATGCATATGCTCCAATTACTGGGAGCAACATAACCTCTAAATACACGTATTTTTATGGCAGTAATTCGCTCACAGTTGTTGGGTCAGTCTCCTAGTAATACACGCATTTGATATAATTTTTTTATTGATTTATTTTGTTTAAATGATCAATTTCTATAAAGTTTTTATTAATGTTTTATTATCCATATGACAAGAGCTTTCGATTTAATTAGCTTTAACTTTACATCTTGCATTATAATTCCCGAATTTATTATTTCAAAGGCTGCTAAATTTGAAGATGGCACATTTACCCTATGTTAATAATTGACAATTCTCATTAAAGCTGATGCTTCGCGTGAAGGAAGAAGAATGCTACTTTGAAAAATGAATGAATTTGTTGGTGGGAGAAAATTGTTTGCAATTTGACCATTGAACGACAAGAATGATGGGTGGATAGTGTTTAAACGGAGGTCGAGAGTAGGTTGAGAGTGAAAGACAGCCAATTTTTGAGAGTGCACCTTGAAATAATCATAGCTCGCTCGTAAGTGAAGCGTTTTCGCTGTAGAACATTCTCGCAAATATCCATCTGCAGCTGTAAGTTGGTAAAGCATATAGTGCTTGATGTTGAGTATACGAAGACTTGCAGTGAGCGAGAGGGTTTGGGGTTGTAAAGACGCGGAATAGTCCGGGAGATGCTATATAATATTCATGCAGCAATATTGCATCTTGAGTGGTGCCATTAGACTGTTGGAGCATCAGCCGCGACGCGATCTCGACTACTAGTTTGTTGTTCGCTCTGAACAACAGTAAATGTTCAAGTACATTCTCCTCCCGAGAGGTATTCCATTCTATGTATAGAATATAGAAGTGTTTGTGTGTGTGCGAGAGAGAGACAGAGACAGAGAATATCGACCAATTTGTCGGACAGTAGATTATGGCCTTGCAGTATCCAGTAATTACGTTATTAATTTTAAATTGACTTTCACTATACGATGTATATATAGTGAATTGCCGCCCCTTTCGCGCGATCCACTCCTCGTACACGTCATACCGATATAACTGGCTTTTCCCATCCATTTATTATTGAAGAGCAAATGCTGCTTTAGGAAAATGCACTAGTCTGATAACCGTTTTCGATGTGATCGGCTTCTACTGATCTCATTACTATTATTATTTTCTTTTTTCACTTTTTTTTTATCATCCCTACACCCTCAACTATACTTCAACGCTTTCACTTTATATTCCTCACTTATTGATATTTCATTTTACTTTGCGATTTTTAGCTTTTAAAGCTATTTTAACGGTAAAATAGGTAAAAAGTGATTTTTTTAAAAATAAAGGAAAATAGACTGAAATATGAAATAAGTGGAAACTTGACAATAGGCGCGGTTGTTTGTAGTTGACACAAATGGAATATCTGAGCAATTCCATGATCTAGTTGAGTGGAAAGTTGTTAAATTAATTACTTTTTTAGTTTCTCCAACAATTTTTGTGTAGTTGATTTTACTACTTTTAGTGTAGTAAAATTAATGTTTAATGTTTAATGTTTAATGTTTAATGTTTAATGTTTAATGTTTAATGTTTAATGTTTAATGTTTAATGTTTAATGTTTAATGTTTAATGTTTAATGTTTAATGTTTAATGTTTAATGTTTAATGTTTAATGTTTAATGTTTAATGTTTAATGTTTAATGTTTAATGTTTAATGTTTAATGTTTAATGTTTAATGTTTAATGTTTAATGTTTAATGTTTAATGTTTAATGTTTAATGTTTAATGTTTAATGTTTAATGTTTAATGTTTAATGTTTAATGTTTAATGTTTAATGTTTAATGTTTAATGTTTAATGTTTAATTGTTAATGTTTAATTGTTAATGTTTAATTGTTAATGTTTAATTTTTAATGTTTAATGTTTAATGTTTAATGTTTAATGTTTAATGTTTAATGTTTAATGTTTAATGTTTAATGTTTAATGTTTAATGTTTAATGTTTAATGTTTAATGTATGACTAAAAAAGTAGTTAAATTACAAGAACAACTACAAAATCTGATTACACCAAATATATTTTTAGTTCTCTTTACTACTTTTCAGTAGTCAATGTAAGTTTTGAAATTCAGTTGAGGACCTATTGAACTACGCAGAGTAATTAAAAAGTAGTCAAACCTACTAGAAATTTGTTTTGAGTGCATTTCGTCCAAAAAGTCCGTTTTTTTCCTTTAACATTTGTATTTGTCGACGTCCACGTGAAAAGGGCCCATTTTGGCACAATTAGACGTATCTATATGGGCGAATTCCTTGCAAAATTACGAAAATTTTAAGTGGTCACACAACTTTTTTGGTCAAAAATTCGATGAGTTACAGAATTTCAAAGTTTATAGTGACAAATACCTCATTTCGAGAAAAACGGAATTAAAGATTGTGATAACTATTAATTGTGATATCTCCGGTTCTTCTGGGAAGTTATTCAGATAATAATTGTTTTCATTCCCGGGCACCTTGAAGATGAAAAACCAATAGGTTTCAAATTTTTAAAACCACCCCCCCCCCTTAATTTTGAAAATACATAAAACCGACAAAATGGGCCCTTTTCTAAAAAAGACGATTTTCTTATTAATAAACCATTTTTGTACAAGATTAATGATTGGAAACGATTTTATTGTGTCATTTGAAGGTAAAGAATAGAAATTAATCTTATTAAAAAATTTTTAACAGATTTTATTATGAAATTTTGACGAAATATCGACATTTTTTACATCTACGACTACGTAATCAATGACTCTAACATTAATATCTCTGGTTCTTCTCGGAAGTTATTCAGATAATAATTGTTTTGAGTTCAGGGTACTTTAAAGATGACAAATCAAGAGGTTTTAATTTTTTTGACCCTCAATTTCAAAAATACGGAATATTTTTGCAAAGGACCGACAAAAATGGGCCCTTTTCTTTTTCTAAAGAACCAATAAAGTTAAACACTTAAATTAACGATAAATTAATCAAAAACCTCATGATTTGACTTGTCAAAACATGTAGATTGATAATAAAAAATAAAAAAAAATGAAGGTTTTTCTCAAAAAAGTATTAAATTGCAAATAACTCGAAAACTAGAACCGACAAAATGGGCCCTTTTCATGTGGACGTCCACATATTTGTTATTAAAATATGCAAATTATTAATTTTTAAGCAGCGTATTTTTATTTTCGATTTCGTGAACGATATTAGGGTGGATTTTTAATAGAATAACTCGCGAATTAAATAACATTAATCTAATGGAGCAACAATAATCTTCTTCAAAGGTGAAAAGTTTTAATATTTTTAAGAATTAATTTTAAGCAACCTAAAAATCTTACTCTTGAGTATAAAATTAAGTAATTTTAATAGAAAAAACCATATAATTAAAAAAAAATAAATTGAAAACTTAAAGTTTGAAAGTGTCACTTTCAGAAAAATCAACTATATAACATGAATAATTTTTATTGTATTTTCGTATTGAAATATAATCCCAAAGTTGTTTTTATACAAAATTGTCAGATTTTTTAAAAAGTTAAAAAAAAATTAAAATTGAAATAAAAAATTTTTTAAAGGTATTGTTGAAACAGTTTTTAAGCATTAAGTTATTAAACAAGAATTTATAATTTATTCTGTAGTTATATTTGATGGACTTTAATAAAATTTAGTATGAGTAATATACGCAATAATGATGCTTTTAAGTAAAAAATATTTGTTACATTTTGATGATAATTTGTTTATAATAGCAACAATTGTTATATTATATTGTTAAATTAATTTAATTATTTCGTAAAACTACTTAAAACCATTATTAATTGTTTATAGCAATATGTTTTTTAATAATTGTGTATTTTGTTAAAATTATTAAAAAATATGATATCCATATACATTTTTTGTATTTTTATTTTAATAATTTTAAAATTTTGAAGAAATAAACATTAGTCGAAAACAAAAAATAAAAAATTTGAATAACAAAATTTTTTTCTGTGTTTATTTATAACAAATAAGAATCATTTTTAAATTAATTTTCTATTACTGGAAAATATTTAGGGGAAGTTTCTTAAGTAATTACGTTCTTTTATCTTATAAATTCTGTGCATTTTACAAAAATTATCCCTTGTAAAAAATATTTTTTTCCATAATTTTTGTTATCGAATAAAAAATTTGAAATTTTATTTATTAAAAATCGGTTTTGAAGGAATCGATGCGCAATTTAATGAGCTTTAATTTAAAAAATAGTTTATTATATTTCTTTTTTAAAAATATTCGCAATAAAAAATAGAATCATAATTGACCATAAAAAATACGAAAGTTTATTTTATTGCTATTTGTTTAAAACAATTGTTGCTATTTTAAGCAAATTATGACTAAAATCTAGCATTTTTTTTTGTTTCCTCATTAGAATTCAGTGAAATTATTATAAAACTGACGTCTATGATGAAGTTTTATAACTTCGACTAATTTTACAATATTTTAATCAATTTTTATATACAAATTTTTTTTTTGAAAACACAAATATTGAAAAAATTGTTTATTTACATATAGCTCTTAATTTTATAGATATGCAAGGAATAATTGGCATAAAAATTGTTTAACATTATTATTTAAAAATTTTTAAAACAATTTTATAAACAAATTAAGAAACGACAATAATTGAAGATGAAAACGGAAAATTACGAAAATTGAAAGCGATTTGTCCAACAAAGGATATTATTTTCTACTCATTTAATAATAAAAATTAATAAATTTATGTCTGATTAAAAATTTTTCTTACGTCACTGATCACTAATCTGACATCAGTTTTCAAAAAACCAAAATGTCTGATCTAATATGTCAGACGTAACATTTTGAAATTTAAAATTGATATTTTATTTTAACAAATTATTAAAAACTATATTTGTGAGAATATTTTTAATTATTTATATTTTGATTAAAAAAACAAATAAATACAACAAACATTTTTTTTCTTCTTGGAAAGTTGCATTTTATTTAGAATCAACAAATTTACATTCTAATTCGTTCAAATCCCGCAAATACCACATTTTCTCCTCTTAAGGGTGAATTTTTATTCTAAATTCCAAACGTACACAAGAAAATGGATACACAACAATAGTTGATAATTGTGTTGTCACAAATAGAAATCTACCTTTTAAATTGTCACTCTATATTTGTAATACACTGTATAGAGTTTTGTATTCCATTGTCGACATACTAAGAGCTTTTTCATTCCGAACGAAATTCACTTCTATCTTTGATAAAAGAGTCCTTTTTCTTTTGTTAATCTGATTATTCGTTATTTTCAAAATAATAACATGGAAAACTGCAAAAATAAATAATTTTGAAATCCTTTTTTTACGCGATAGATAAAATAAATTTATCGTTATCATTTTCAGAAACTTTTTCACGTGGACTAGATAAAAAGTTTATTGTAAATAAATAATTTTTGTTTAATATGCAATGAAAAGAATAACGAAATTGTTTCTTGTTCTAAAATAGCTGCTTGTTTGGATTTTTCTTTCATAAAAAAACTGAAAGATTTATCTTGAATTTAATAAAATTACAAGCAAATTGCCTTTTTCCCCAACAAAGAAAAATAGATTAAAAAAATAAAATCAGAGTACAAGATCATAAATGCGAAAAAGAATATGATTTAATATATTTGAGGAGTAAAAATATCTGCGAATGACATTGTTTATGAACTTTGATTGTTACAAAAAAGAAGGAGAGGCGAGGAGAACGCGAGTCTGAGCATCGCTTAAGGCTTTGCTTCTCAAGGGAGAAAAAAAAAGACATCGAGAAATTGGAATAGCTTGGAAGCATGGTAAAGGTCTGTCGGAAAAAAAGGGGTGAAAGTACACCAACGAGAAAGAGGAGTGCAGAAAAAAAAAGAAGAGGAAAAAATTAAAAAAAAGAAAGAAAATCGGACTCGAGTGCCAAAAGAAAGGAAAAGGGATAAAAAAAAAGTGGAAAGCACTTTGAATTTCTTTTTTCTTCGTTTTTTTTTATTGCTCGGATTAAAAAGCATTCTCTAGACGATTGTTTGTAATTCCGATGAAAAAGCCAAGTGATAGAAAATGCCTTCCGGCTTGGAGAGAAAAATTCTTGTTGATATTAGAGACTTGCACAGTGCCAGGTATGAGATTCTTTTTTTTTTTTTTTTAACAAAAAGAAAGAGTAAGAAATTGACTGCTTAAGATGAGATTTCCCTCAAGCAGGTATTATGCTTGTTAATTGGCTTTTCTTAAAGAACAAAATTTCCTATACCCCACAGACTCTCGGTGCGGATTTTCCGAACTTAATTATTTCGTTAGTGGGAGTCTTTCATTCAATAATTCCCTCATTTCATTGCTTTTTAAAGGGAATTTATATTTTCTACTGATAATTCATTTATTTTACTGATTATTCAGGAGTTTTATTGTAAATAAACTTTTTTTGTTATTATAATATCGAAATTAATTAAATAATTTATAATTAACTGTAACAATATTCGTATTTCATTCTTTTATTCTGTCTGTCAACACTTTCAAGTTTGTTTTTGTGTATGCTTTTGTTTTTTCATTTAGAAAATATTGTTTGCCAATTATCAAAAATATGCAAGTATTTTTCCTGATTTAAAATAAAATAATATTTGCAAATTTTTAAAAATTGTGATTAACATATAAATTTTGTTTTTTATCTGCTTTTTTGTAATAAATTTCGTTTGACTGATCTGAATTATGCAATTTTCTTTTTCTTTTTAGTTATTAAAAATATTAGAAAATTCTTGATTGTTTAAAAATTATGATTAAGGAATAGAAAATATATCCATTTTATGCATAATTTTTATTTCTCAATAACAATTTTGTAAACAAACTGATTTTTTTGTTTTGGGAAAAATTCATTACAATTGTTTTAATTAAATTCAAAGTTTTTTATAAGTAAAGAAAAAAAATGTTTATAAATTCTATTTGTCAATTGAAAATTGAAATAATTTTTGTATCATTATTTGATGTTTAAAAAAATTGTTACTGTAACTTTTTCAAAATTATTTTCATCATTTCAATTTAATTATTATTTTCTAGAATTTTTAACTAAAATACTATTCTCTAATTCAACTATTTTTAAAAATTTTTTTTTAGAAAAAGTTTTTTAAGAATTCGCTAATACATTTCTTTAAAATTTAATTTTACAAAATTTCGATTCTTTGGAAATTCTTTAATTAAATACACTGTAAGAAAAATTTTGGAAATTTTCCCTAAAAAATTTAGGAACAAAATTTTACTTTTATTTTAAAAAAACATGTGTTAACAAAAATAAGAAAATATTTCTAAAACATTATAGAAAACTTTTTCCCAAATTAGAAATATTTCCATGAAATAATGTAGAAACATTCCAAAAGTTTGGAAAATTTTCTTAAACGTTTAGGAAAATTTCTGAAAATTTATAACAATTCACATATTTGTAAAAATTTCCATGTAACATTCTTGCAACTTCAAATTATTTTTAAAGAATTAAATTAACCTTTTTCAAAAAAATTTTTTCCAAATATTTTAATTTGAAGTTTTTTTTAAATTATTCAATTATGTAAATACAAAAGTAAATAATCTATCGAATAATTGAATGTTTTTTAAAAATTATTTCCTATGAAGAATATTACTGACAAATTTTAACATAATTTCATTCTTTGGTTGAATTTTATTCAAATTTATAAAAATAATTAAATTTTTCGAGGAATTCGATTAAAATTGTACTTAAAAATAATTAAAATCCTGCTATGAGCTTCATTATTTACGAAAATAATTTAATTCTGAGAACAAATTTATATTATTTGTAAAAATAATTGAATTCTAAAAAAAATTTATTATTTATAAAATTAATTGAATTATTACAAAGAAAATAAAAAAATGGTTAATAATTAAATTACTATGCAATTTTTATTTTTTATTAAAAAATTTAATTTATTTAGGAAATTTTTTAAAATAGCAGATATTAAAAATTATTGAAATAAGAAAACAAATTTTTAAATAATTGAATTTTAAAGAAGAATTTAAAAAAAATGGGAACATAATTGAACTTTTGTGAGAAAAATGTTATTACTTTTGAAAATAATGTTTTAAAAAAATAATTAATATAACAATTCAAAAATTTCAATTTGAAACTTCTGCAAAATTCAATTTTCTAAAATTTTTTTAATTAAAATTTTTCTATAAATCCAATTATTTTTAATAATTAAATAAATAAATTTAACAAATTTAACTAATTTCAAGAAAGAATAGATAAAATTGATAGTTTTGTATTATAATTCGCAGGTTTTTTTTCACTTTATAAGAAAAACAAAAATGCACTAATATTCAGAATTTTCTTAAGAATTCTAAAATTTTTTTTTGTACTTTTATTAAAAATGTCTTAGGTTTCCTTGAATCCCCTATTTCATAATGTATAATTTTAATTATTGCGTTTAATAATAGCAATAATTTGTATTTCAATTCATATTTTATATTTATGAAAAAAATATGATTTAAAAGTTTTTAAATTCTATTTTTATTAAATTATTAACTTAAAAATATGTTGGGAATATTCTAATGGAATATTGTAAACATTTTTATATTCGTTAGTACATACTATTAGTTATATTCTAATTAATGCTCGCGTTATTTAAATGAAATTATCAATTTATTTTGAACTTATGTGTAAAAGTTGTAAATTTAGAACTTCAATATTTTTATGTAATAAAATAAACAAATAATAATAATAATAAATATATTATTCGATTCAAGTAAATATTTTGTTTGCTTCATTCGAAAAAAAAGTATTTCAAATTTCAGAAATTTTCAATGTTACTCAATAATTTTTTTGTTTCAAATTGTCAACTTTTGACGAATATTTGTCAACTGGAGACAATTTATTATTTCTCTTGTCGCAATGAGGACAAAAAAAAGGATGATAAAGAGTGAAAGAAGGAAAAAAAATTAAGTATATTTCGACTTACATGAATACAGATAGCAAAAGTTTATAATGGATGCATGAAATTTTCATGAGCCATCTTTTCTTTGCCTTTTGTATCCATTTCCATATCTTCTGTGAATTCACCAGAAACGCTCGTATCGTTAAAGAATCCTCGAACTTTTGTTCCGATAACATCTCACCTTTTTTTTGACTTTTGACAATTTTATTATATATTTTTTCAAAAAAAAGTCACTTCAATGTTTCTTTTTTGTTCCTTTAGAAAATTTTTATTTTAAAAAATGTGTCTCAATAAATAAATGAAATAAATAAAATAAATAAAAATTTTTTGAATTATTATTTTAAAAACTATTTTATAGGGAAACATAGTCAGGATGGACACCTTTCGAATATTGTTTAAAGTTTTCTTTTTAAAAATAAAAGTAGACAATTGAATTATACTTATGAAAAGGCTTAAAAAGGGAAACTTTTTTGTCTAATACAGAATTATAAATTTAATTATATAATATTAATATTTTTTTAAATATAAATATCTTGTTGACAATTATTTTTATGAAGATGAAAAAATTTATACATTTCAATTTTTTTTTTTAACGAAATAGTTAAAAATTCTAATTAAGAGAATATTTTAATCAATGAACTATTATTATTGTTCCTACAAAATCGAATTTCGATAATTAATTAAAACAAGAATTCATATTTTTCGAGAGCTAACTCTATCGGAAGAAAAGTATTTAAAAAAAAATACAATTAGTCACGTACATATTTACTTTTTCATTAAAAAAAAAAATTAAAGTACACAAGAAAACAAAACTAAAAAAAAAGAGATAAAAATATTTCTTATCCATAAATTCCATGTCTCTCCTGGAGGCAATTTTTAACTTAAAATTGTCAAGAACTTTAGGGGAAAAAAAACTTTTTTTTTCCTCCCTCTTTGCGCGCACAAAAAAAAGGAAGAAAATACGAACAGGAAGTTATGTGCAAAAATATATAAGAAGATGCAAAGAATATAACTCTTTTATAGTGCTTTCAAAACAGAAGTTAGCAGGGAAACTAGCAAAGGCAAGAGAATATGTGTAAGTTTACCAAGAGCATACACATACAAATAGAAAAATAAGAGGAGAAAAAAAAAGGAAAACAGTATCAAAGAGTGAGTGCAAGAGAAAGAATATTTAATATCCCCTTTGTCTCGTTGAATAAATCATCTTAATTATTTGAGATTTCATTGAATTTTTCAAATGACAAAAAAAGCGAGAAGGAAAAAAAAATTGTTTGAATGTTCGATATATTGACTCTCGAGGGGGGTACGCGCTATAGAGATAAAGCTCGTGAGTGATTTTTCATCTCATGTTCCTTCAACGCTTTTTATCCAATTCCACTGAGGAATAACGGTAAGAGGGAGAGAGAGAGAGAGAGAGTGAGAAAAGGATCGAAATATACTGAAAGTCGAATTCTCAAGTATTGTATGGGGCATTCCACACGAAATCGGAAATTATTTTGCTTTTGCATCTCAAATTATTTTCGAATATTTTTTTTTTCGTTTAGTGCTCGTTGAAATAAGATACTATGATTTTTTGCAAATTTTTTCATAAAGCGACTTAAGAGATACGGATTTTTGAACTATCGCGTATTTTACACGGAGAAAAATGAATTATACAATTAAGAATATAGAAAATAAGATCATACTGAATATAATCTGATTGATACCTTTTATAATCTATTTACAACTTTTTAATGTTTTAGAATTATTTCTGGTATTCACAATAGATTATACATTTTACAATCCAAAATCGAATCAAATTATAATTCTACATTATTATTATAGCAACATGTTTTTTTCAAATTGTCACATTACGAGTTTAAAGTTGATTTGAAAATTTGTTGTGATCCAACTTTTTTACATGTGCTGCTATTTTAATTTTGTAAATTTCTGATTATTTCATTTTTATAAATCTAAAAACAATTATAGCATTATGCATTTATTTATCATTAGCTTATTATTGATTATATTTTTAGTTTAAATATTACAAGGGAATATTATTTTTACCCTTTTCTTCAAAGTAT
Organism: Leptopilina myrica (nomen nudum); assembly: GCA_032872475.1. Lineage (NCBI taxonomy): Eukaryota > Metazoa > Arthropoda > Insecta > Hymenoptera > Figitidae > Leptopilina > Leptopilina myrica (nomen nudum). Next base: position 42,528,354 of record CM065463.1, read on the forward strand.
TTTAATTTACTCACAAAGTATAAATTTTGTGTTTAGTAAGAATTTATTTGTTTGTAAATTTATTTATGATCAATTCATCAAATATTATTTAATTGATAACAATTTTAATAATAATATTTTTAATAGTTTGAATAGTTTCATAGATTCATAAAAATTAAATTACCAGAAATTTACGAATAAATAAATTTATGTTAAAAAAATAAATTTAGTGATTGTTCAATGAATTTAATTAATAAATTATTAGCAACAACAAATTCAAATTTTTAATTTTTAAAATTTTATTATTAGGCAATTAAATATTCAATTGTTTTTTTAAATTTATGGGTTATAGTTCTGATTTGTCAAAATTTTATTTATTTAAGGACATGTGGAATCAGCCAACTTCAATTAATACATGTATTAATATTCCCACCGGTTTTCTTAAAAACTATAAAATAAATCTTGATAAAATATAAAAAAAATAATGTTTTATTTATTGAGGCATGGATCTCTAGTTCAATTAATACAAAAAATTACTTTTAAATATTATTTTCCATTTGATAAAAAATTTGATATTTTTTGAGAAAAAAGACAAACAAATACAAATTAATATTAAAAAAAATAAATAAATTTATATTTTTCTATGTCAACATTCATTTTTTTCAATGACAATTTGTATTGGATTGTCTTTTATTCTCGAAAATTGTAAAAAAAATGAAAGTTTGAATAGAAAAATATAAATTTATTCACTTTTTTTAAATATTAATTTGTATTTGATTGTCTTTTTTTCTCAAAAAATATCAAACTTTTTATTAAATAAAAAATAATATTTAAAAGCAAATTTTTGTATTAATTGGACTACAGATCCATGTCTCAATAAATAAAATATTTTTTTTCTTATATTTTGTCAAGATTTATTTTATATTTTTTAAGAAAACCGGTGGGAATATTAATACATGTATTAATTGAAGTTGTCTGATTCCACATGCCCTTAAAATAACGTAAAGACCAATTATATTGATGAAAGTTTTATAATTAACTAAGTAACTCTGCCAAAAGTTGATCAAATTGGACACTCTTGTAACAAAAAATTTTGTTTTCAAACGTGGTTTTTAATAAAAATATGAACAATCTTTTTTAAATAGTTTACGATAAAATTTTTAAATCTTTAAAATAAAATTTTTTTTACGTATCGATTAATTTTTTTCCAATTTTTCTGCAAGAAACTAGCACTAAATTAACAACTTTTAATCCTTGTCTGATTGTGGGCAAACGATGGGATCTATTTATTTTGAAATTTTTATCTTTTATATACTTACAAATTAAAAATTTTGAAATTACATTGTAAAAAATAAAATTTTATTTTAAGAATTTAAAAATTTTATCGTAAACTATTTCGAAAATTTTTTCATATTATTATTAAAAACCACGTGTGAAAGCAAAATTTTTTTGTCATACACTGAGAAAACGATTTATTTGATTCAAACATATTTTTTGGTTCATTTAAAGAAATAATATATTTAACTCAAAAAAAAATTAAAATGATCTACAGTCAACTTTTAAGTTTAAACCAAACATAAAATTTTCAAACATGTTTTTTGTTTAAATCAAAATAGAAAATATGTTTGAATTAAATAGAATTATTCAAAAAATTAATATTTTTGAATCAAAGCAGTACACTGAGAAAACATTATTCTTAAATCAAATAGAAAAATAATTTTGAGTGATTTTGTCCAAAATTAGTTTCTAAGCTTAATTCCAATATATAAAAAATATTTACTAGTTTGATTCAAAAATATTTTTTGTTTAAATAATTATGTTTAAATCAAACATATTTTCGGTTACGGTTTAAAAAAAATTATGTTTAAAAATTTTATGTTTGAATCAAACATAAAAGTCGATTATAAGTAATTAAAAATCAACCACAACTTAAGTTTAAATTAGAAATATTATTTCTTTAAATGAATCAAAAAATATGTTTGAATTAAACTTAAATATGTTTGACTGTATAGCAAAGATACTTTAAGTTTGATTTAAACAAAATAGGTTTGAATCAAATAAATCGTTTTCTCAGTGTAGATATTTTCTATATACCTATTGGAATTAAGCTTACAAACTAATTTCAATTAATCAAAATCACTTTAAATTATTTTTTTCTATTTAAATTAAGTATAATGTTTTCTCAGGTGTAGAAGCGTCCAATTTGATCAATTTTTGTCCGAGTTATGAGCATTAAAAAGCAAAATTCATGTAAAAAACGTAATATTTCAAGAATCTGTATCTCTAAAGTAGCTTTATGAAAAAATTTGAAAAAATTCATGGTGGCTCATTTCAACGAGTACTAAAAGGAAAAAAATATTTTGATAAAAAATAATTTGCGATGCAAAAGCAAAGTAATTTTCAATTTGATGCGGAATGCCCCATATAAATGTGTGTGCGAAATGTCTTCGCGTGGCGCCTCTCAGTCAGTCAAATACTGAACTTAACTATTCATCAGGCGTTTTCGCGGCTTCGTGCTTTCCCCTCGCAAGGCGTGGAATGCTTTCGAAAGTGGGATTCGCGACTAACCCGTAACCGCCATTATCACCATCCTCTTGACTCCAGAGCGTCAGACTCGCACCCTCCCTTCCACGGCACCATCACTTTCTCGCATCAAAGTTTCTTCCAAGTAAAACCACCCCGAGGGCACATATAGGGTCGAGTAGATGTGTTGATCGATAGAAGGGAAATATTAAGTATTAACGACGAATTGAGTCAAAAAGTGAAAGTCAAAATTCATTTTCTCCTCTGAACAGTCTGAACACATTAAAAAGAAATATATTTTGTCTTATTTACTTAGTATTATTATTATCATTTTCTTCCCTTCTTTTTCTCCTGCTTCGTCTTCTTAGTTTCGTTATAAATATATGCCAAGAGATATTTGCTATGATAATAATTTTCATGGTGATGACAGGCAATTCCTTAAGGAAATGACGAATAATAAATATTCTCGAGAGTAGTAGAAAAAAAAAACATTGACAAATATGTTTTTGTGACTTATTTCTGATAAATGGAAAAAGTACATTCATTTATTAAATTATATTCATTCGAAGAATTTGGGAAGGATTTTTTTTCTACATTCTCATCATTTTTTGTATTATTCTTCTATTTTTTGTCATTTTTCCGCAATGTTATTGGATTAATGAATTAAATTCCAACACGGAGAGAGAAAAAAATACCAAAATGAAAATACCAATACTTGTAAAAGTATTTGAACAAACTATCAATTCACTTTTTGTTTTGTTTACTTTTGAATCACAAGTTTGATGAAAAGTTTAATTATTGGTAAACTATTCATTGATAGGTTGGCGAAAAGGGTGAGAAATAGATTTACTTGACATTAAAGTTTAATTTTATTTCACAATTTAATTGCTCAAGGTAATACAAATATTAATAATCAAAATAGTAAATAAATAAAATAATAATTAAATAATATTATTATTAGGAATCAATAATATTTAATATGGAATGAAAATCACTCCATATGATACAATACCGGCAAAAATTGTCAATCCACCAATTTTTAAGGAAATAAAAAGAATTTTTTAACATAAAATTTATTAAATTAAAACTAAAATTTTATTCAGTACAAATTTTCAAAGATGATAAAATTTAAAAAAATAAGATCTTTTACATGGATAATAATTTATTTCGAAATTTATAAGAATTCGCATTTTTAATTTTTTACCAAACTTTGAATAACTTCTAAAGTAATAAATGTTTTTTTAATGATCTTAAACTTATTTTGAATAACATTTTCTACAGAATAAGAATTAGTTATAGACATTAAACTGTAATTTTTTTCTTCGAATAAGCAGGAAGTCAAAGTGAGAGAAAAAAAATTCAAAAAATTTAAAATAATTTTTTTCTACTAAAAACTTTTCAAAAAAATATATAAAACATGTATTGTAAATTTTTCAAGAAAATTCAATAAAAAAATATGTTTGAAATTTAAAAATTGTTTTTCTTTTAATAAGAGTATTTTATTTTTTTTTTAACTTTTTTGTCTAACTTGGACGTCCTGCTTATATACATAGAAAAATTACCGGTTAATGTTTATAAGTAATTCTTATTCTATAGAAAGTGACATTAAAAATAAGCTTTTGATAATTTAAAAACGTTTAATATTTTAAAAGTTATTCCAATATTTGTAAAACATTTAAAATGACAATTCATATAAATTTCTAAATAAAATATTGGCCAAATGTCTTCTAAAAGTTCTTATTCTTTTTATAATTACAAAATATAAATTAAAATTTTATTTTCTTTTTTAAAAATTTTTTTTTTATTTATCATCTTACAAAACTTGTACCAAAAAAAAATTTAAATTTTCATAAATTTTATGTTAAAAATTTCACTTTTCCTCCCCAAGTTGGGAAATACTGAAACAAATCAGAATTTGCAAGAAAATTTAATTTTTGAGAAAAAGTTATAATTGTCTAAACAAAAAAAACACTAAAATATTTTTGCGTTTTTTTTCATTAAAACTTTATTTTCTATTGGTAATCGTTTGAAGAAAAATCGCGTCCAAAAGAAAAAATCCCTCCATATTAATCATTATAGGTATTATTAGTAATTATTAATTTTTCTAAATTCAAAATGTCGGAAAAAAATCTAAATTTTCGAACAGTCAAAAAACAAATTACAGACACATTTTCTCACCATGAATGAGTAAAATCACTATAAAACTGACTTCAATTATAAAATTTTACCGTTATAACTAATTTATCAATATTTTAAACGATTTTTATAAAAAAAATTATTTAGAAATTGTTATAAACAATTCTATAAATAAATTAAAAAATTAAAATATTTGAATGATGGAAAATAGTGTTTTATTCTACCCACTCATTTACTGTTCTTAAAAAAACCTTTAAGATGAAAATTATTGAATTTTTTCAACTTTCTAAATAATTGTTATAAACTAATTCCAAATTAACAACAAATAAAGATGTAAAGATTTCGTTTTTTCTCTCAATATTTATTTTCCATAATATTAATGAATCTTGAAACTTTACTTTACCTACTAAAATTTTTAATAAAGTTACAAAGTTATAAACAATTATTGTAAACAAAGTCAATATTAACAACAATTAAGTATTTAAAAAATCGTTTTTTCATCGAATATCCTTTCTCTTAATCGGTTCATGTATCTTGAGCCATAAATATAATTCTTCATTTTTTTCAGCAGAGTAATAAATCATTCTTGTGAGCAAATTATTTATTTACAATAACTGAAGGTGAAAACATTTTTTTTTATTAAGAACTATCATGTTTGTTACTAACTGCTTTTCATCTTCAATATTTTTGTCAATTCTTAATTTTTGTTCATAAAAATTGTTTAAAATATTGTAAAATTAGTCATAGTGATGAATAGTTACCATAGATGTCAGTTTTATACTAACTTTATTCTTTTTGGATAAGAAAATGTGTTTGCAATTAATTTTTTTTAACTATTTAAAATTAAAAATTTTTTTTCCCCATTTTGAATTTCGGAAAAATTAAATTTTCTAATAATAACTATACATTTAGACGCCATATTTTATCATTACAAATTTTTTTTGAAGCGATTTCCGATCAAAAATAAAGTTTTATTGAAAAAACCCCCCAAAATTTTTTTATTCAAACATTTTGATATCACAGAATATTCTTTTTGCATTTCAGTAATATTCGATTGAAACAAAGAAATGTAGTTGAAGATAAAATAGTTTTTTCTTTATAATATTTCTTTTTTTTTTTTGGTTTTGCTTTTTGTTTTTGATTTTATATTTATTACTTTGGTTCTAAACAATATTTATTTTCAACTTTATGACATTTTTGTCTAGAAAAGCATTGTTTTCTTCTTATTTTTTTCCGACGATGCGATTTTTTTACTACCTAATAATAGTGTAGAAAATTAAATTTGTAAATTCAAAGATTTGTTGTCTTTGTTTTAGAGTTTGGAGCATTTGAAGTTTTGTAATATAAATCCAACTGTTTAGGAAAAGAATAATTACTTTAACTAAACAAAAGTACTTCATTAGTGAAACTGCTTTAAATCCGTCAAAATAGATTTTTGTGGTAAAAAAATAAGTTGTTAAAATTCTGGGATTACATCTTTGTTCTGTATATTAAGTTTTAAGAATATTTTTACGCATCGAGTATAATGTTATAAATTTTATGTGTATTTGGAAAAAAATGGAGAACCTACCTAAGGGCGGAAAGTTTTTTTTTCCCTTTTTTTGACAGTAGTTATTCATCTTTAGAAGAAAATTTTTCAGGAATGCTACTACTCTCGTCGTAGATGAGAATAAATTTACTATGAAACATGTTCGCCGCGTGTAAGATAGAGGCGCACAACAGCAGCAACAACAATTCCCCCTTTTTTTTTTTTAGCTAGTACTGATGAGAAAACATTTTACGGTAAATTTTGCTTGAAATATTACACACGGTAGCTATACGAAGTACAGCTCGTTGGTTTGATGTCGTTGAAAAGATGCTGCTCGTGATAAAATGTGGACGATAAATCCGCGGCACCAAATCGGAGCAGTTACTCCTTATATATTTACCGTGTGCAGTACTGGAATCCAGTACATGCTTTCAGAGCAGGACCATATATAGAATAATTTCAATTTACTCGACGCGCCTTTCTCACAAAACGAGTGTATGTTTCACATTTCAACATTTACGACTCGAGGCAGTTAAAATTTTCCTTTTCGCCAAATTATTTTATGATAATATTCTTTCAAATTATAAAGTTCTTCAAATACGAAACTTTATAATGATGAAAATTTCTAATTCTCTAACTTTCTTTTTTTTTATTTCCTTTTTTTTTTAATTTGAAGAAAATTGTTTTCCTTTTTATTTATTTAAGTAATCTTTCAAGTTTTCCGTTTAATATCTTTTTAAACACTTTTACACCACTTTCCTATTCAATAATATAATTTTAATATCAGGTAAAATTTTTGTTTCAGCTTAATTTTTTTTATAACATTTTTCTTTATAACTTCTACTTCATTGTTTTGTTTTGTAACTAATAAGTGAACCCAAGGCCACAATAATTAACAAACACTTTTTGCTAAAAATTAAAGTCCTTAAAAAAATACAAAACTTAATAAGTAAACAATAAACATTAAATACAATTTTTAGATTATTTTCACATCATCTATAAATTTAGAACTCTCAAATAAACGAAATATTTTTCATTGAAAATATTTTCAAAAATTAATTTTCCGAATAAAAATTAATTTACCAAATTTAACATTTAGAAACTTTATGATTTGTTAATTTGTCTTATTATACGTGACAAAATACTTTATTCGATAAATTTATGCTTCAATAAAGAAACAAATTCGTTAATTTAAAGGTTCAAAACTTTTGGAATTTATTTTAACGAAATAAAATAGTTATTTAAGTTTATAATTACTGTAAAATAATAATCGGGATAATTTATACTCACACGTAAAGTTAGTGTTTTTTTATTCCAAATTTTTTCAATGTTCAAATTTTTATGCCAAAGTTTGACAATTAATAAAATAAAATAAAATAAAAGATAATTATATTGCCTTTTAAAAAGAATTTTTCCCACATTATCAATTCAATAATAATTTAATAATAAAATCGAAATAAAATAATTTCAACATTAAACTAAAATTCATCTCGATAAATAATTGAAATAAAAATTATTGATATCCATCAATTTTTCTCCCTCTTCTAATTGTCAAAGTGATGCAATTATTGCTGTGATATGAAAATATTCAAAATGTCACTTTTTATCAGTCGACCTCGTAAATCATTTCTTTCTCTCTCTCGCTCACATCAGATGAAATTCTCAAAATGTCGTAATGCTCGTTAATCATCTATTCAGATAAAAGGACACGTAACATAATTTGTTGCTCGTTTACTGTAACTCATTCCAAGAAAAGAAGAATGAGTAATCAATTTTAATTTTCCAAATTAATTTTCAAAACTGCATGTGTAAAACACAACTAAACAGGACAATGGTTTATAAAAAAAAAAAAAAATTTTGTCCGACAACGAGATATGAAAGTTAATAAAATTAACATAATAGAGAGTTAATAAAATTATCATAATAGTGCATACTCAATTAAAAATTCACACGTACATTTCTTTTTTTCATAAATACAATAAAAGAATAAGACATGATAAACGATTTTTTTTCAAATTCATTCCCTAGTTTTTATGTACATAAAAAAAACAATTTATTTCATTATTTAAATTTTTATTCCTTTTTTTCTATTATTCGGTGAAAAATTCATAGCAGTTGAAAAAAAATTTTACCTCACAAGTATAAATGTGTTTCGCTCGAGGAAAATAAATGAAAAATATTTTTGTCAGACAATATGTTGTATGAAAGACTTAAAAGCTTAAAATACAACGTAGAAACGATCGTTTAATAATTGGAAAAATATTATAAGAACTAGTTGCAGAGAAAATAGTTTTAAAGGGCATAAAAAATACTACTGAAGACATAAAAAATTGGAAATAAAGTAAAATTGAACTATGTAATTGAAAAAAAGGGGGGGGGGGAAATTCGATTGAAACATAAAATAGCAAAACTAAATTAAACGAAAAAAAGAAATAAAAATTTAACGAAAAAAATGTATTGCTAGATAAGAAAGAATGAAAAAAAGTGAAGTTTCAAATGGTATATAGGGAGAAAAATATTTTAAAAATACTCTCTTGATAGAGAGTTACAAAAGTTATGTTTGTAACTTTAAAACTTTTTAACTTTGTTAACTTTAAAAAAATTTGGTTTTAAGACTTTTGTTTTTTAAATTATTTTTTTTTTAAATTAATTTTTTTTATTTATGGGTCAGTCCATTATATTTCACCTGAAGCCGTTGCGGCCTGTTTTTAAAAAAATCTCAAAATTTGTAAAAATGGTGCTTAATATCTGTAAATTTCATTTTTGAGAATTATTTTATAAAATTTGTTGAATCAAACTTAGAATTTGAATTTTTAAGTTTAGTTGCGCACAGAAAAAAGGTTAGATTGACAGTTATGAAAATTTAATAAAGAAGCATGGAAATAATTTAGATAATACAAATTTCTTGATTGATATTTGTTAAAACTGAGCTAATTTACTTGTATTAATAGATTATTATGTAAACAAACCCAAATTAATAGATAAAAATTGATTTTAAAACTTAACTATAAAATGTCAAAAGTCACTACATTTTATTTACACTTTTCTAAAAAGTATATAAATATTCAAAAATTTATTACTATTTAATGTAAAGTATTTTTAATGTACTTTTATAATATGTGTTAACTTTTTAATTTTATACTATAGAAATATAGAAAATTTTACCTTTAATATTGAGTGTTTCATGATTTTCAGTGATTTTAATCACTTATTTCTTCTCGGGAGGTTGACCAAAAAATCCAATTTTTGTCTTAATATTTAAGTTTCACCTTCTTTTCCATTCTATTAAATTTTGGTGATGGAGGACAAACTAGTTTTATGTTTAAATTTAGTTTAAAAAATCTGCTGAAAGAACGCATTTTTTTGGTTATAATGCAAGTATTTTTTATAACACTGAAGTTGGCTATCTCAATAGTCTTGCAAAAATCTACTTCTATTTAACCAAAAAAATGCGTTTTTTCAGCAGATTTTTTTAAACTAAATTTAAATTGAAATTTAGTTCGTTCTCCATCAACAAAATTTAATAGAATGGAAAAGAAGGTGAAACTTAAATATCAAGACAAAAATTGGATTTTTTGGTCAACCTCCTGAGAAGAAATAAGTGATTAAAATCACTGAAAATCATGAAACATTCAATATTAAAGGTCAAATTTTTTATATTTCTATATTATAAAATTAAAAAGTTAGCACATATTATAAAAGTACATTAAAAATACTTTACATTAAATAGTAATAAATTTTTAAATATTTATATACTTTTTAGAAAAGTGTAAATTAAATGTAGTGACTTTTGACATTTTATAGTTAAGTTTTAAAATCAATTTTTATCTATTAATTTGGGTTTGTTTACATAATAATCTATTAATACAAGTAAATTAGCTCAGTTTTAACAAATATCAATCAAGAAATTTGTATGATCTAAATTATTTCCATGCTTCTTTATTAAATTTTCATAACTGTCAATCTAACCTTTTTTCTGTGCAACTCAACTTAAAAATTCAAATTCTAAGTTTAATCCAAAAAATTTTATAAAATAATTCTCAAAAATGAAATCTACGGATATTAAACATCATTTTTACAAATTATGAGATTTTTTAAAAAAGGCCGCAACGGCTTCAGGTGAAATATAATGGACTGACCCTTATAAATTTTTGTTTATTAAATATAAAGACGTATTTTCTATAAGTTAAATGTACGAACAAGCGGTGCGTGTTTATAAATTATACAGAATTGATAAATTTAATTTCTTTTACGATTTTTTTTCATACATTGCAAATCAGATTTTTGTCATTTCATTAAAAGAGAAAATGAAACACTTAAATTATGGTTAATGAAGTAATGTTTAGTTATCTTTTTTAACTAATTTTTTTTTTGTTTCAGGACTTGTAGAAAAATGCATTATTAGTTTGAGTGTCGCATTGTCTAAATATTACTTTTCCCTGTTTTTCGCGACGTATTTAAAATCCTGCCACGAAAATAAGAATTGTACTTGCACTCCCCTGGTTCAGAGTTAATTTGAGTAATTTCTCAAGCTATTATCTTGCAAATGAGGATGCGCTTGCTTACGTAAGTTTGTTTGCCCTCGGACAAGGAGAGTTTATTAAATATCACTGGGAACTTAATTTTCTAGTGCAGGTCTTTTCTCAGCAAAAAGCAAACAAAACGAAACCAAAAAAAAGGAAAGAAAATGTCACGACGATTGTAGTTTCTCTTTTTCTACTTTTCTCTCTCTCTCTCTCTCTCATTCTCTCTCTATGTCACGTAAGATACTTATCGATTTTACAATAGAGTTCGTCTACTTTTTCTCTCTCTCTTTCTCTCTCTTTATTTTTCTTTTTCTCTTCTCTCTTCCGACGTTGCCTACATCCGAACATCGTTCTCCGATTTTATTCCCTGCTTCATATTATGCTCGCTGATCTGCAGTTAATGAGGCGAAAACAAGCGCCTGAGAATATCTGATAAACTTGAAACGCATGTTACTCGTTCGTGTATTCCTAATTTTTTTTTTATCTTCGCTGCATTGCAACCGAATTTTTTTTGACTCGATCACAATTTTTTTCTTTTTTTTAATCGAATTTTGCATTTTCAATTGTAGAGAAAAGTTTTCAAATGCTATATTTTTTTTTTTTTTGAAAATTTGTCGTTTTATGGAGCAGGGTGACAAAATAAGAAAAATTAGTTTCTTCTTAAATGAATTTTAAGGAAATAAAAAGGTAGTAGAAAACAATGACTGATATTTTTATGACTGTAATTTTTATTCACTGAGGAAACAATATATTTGAATCAAAGATAATTATTTTTGTTATATACAGTGAACCAAAAATTATCTTTGAATTAAGGGTAATAATTTTAATTCAATGCATAATAAATTTGTAAATATAAATTTCAATATAAATTCGTAAATTTCGGTTCATTTTCAATTATAAAATAGGTTTCATATTTTTTTAGTTGGCTACTTATTTTTGAATTTAAAAAAACTTTTTTTTCAGTGTTCAGACTTAAATATCGATAGAGAATTTAAAATTATAAAGATTCAAAAAAAAATAAAAATTTTATACTTTTATATATTGTATTATTTGTTTTATTTTTTTTATGTATTGAATATTTTCCGTCAGGTGGAACGGTTCTCGTTTTCGTACAGTGTTTCTGTTTCAGCAGTTCGAACAAGTTTTAGTTAAAAACACAAACCACTTAAATTAATTGACATGCGGTTAAAGGAAATTTGAGTGAATTAGAAATAATACATTTGTACCAAACACTTATTTTCATTGTTTCAGTGTTGTTGTGATTTTTAGATTCATTTAACTAGATAGAAAAAGTGTCTAGAGTTTAAGCGATAAAAACTCCTTTCAGTCAGACAGACGCAAATTTTTAATTTTTATAATAGTCAATAATGGTAAATAATAAAAATGTCAATGGTGAATGGTACATTTTAAACACAATAGTATTAATAGTAGGTTTTGGATGCACAATGACATAATTTCTGTATCAGTAGTTAGAGCAGTAATTAGTCAGACAAATATATCATTTACTCAAACGGTACACTATAATATTTGTATCCGTAGTAACAGTAGTATTTGGTGAGACAATACCGTAATTATTATTAACCCTCTGTCTACTCAGACGATCCTTATCGCCAAAAAACCATTTGTAGAAGTAGAATTTTGCTCAGACGACAATAACATTTTAGTACTAATAGTACACATTTCTTTTAGTTACGAGTCGAAATTTTTAGAACTTTTTTATTTTCAATAATTAAGGAAATTAATCAAAAAAACCCTATTAAAATAATTTTTGAGTATTTCTGATCTTAATAAATAAGGTATAACAAATAAATTAAATTAATTAGTATTTTTTGCATAAACTGTACTTAGGGCCAGAAATTTCCATTTTTTCAATCGTGAAATTTGTCATGAATAAAACATCTACTAATGATAAAAAATAAATAAATTAAACATTGTTTAAACAATAAATTGCTGTTATTTATTTAATAAATTGTACTTAGAGCTTGAAATTATTAGTTTCTTCTCAATTGTGCATTTTTTCAAGAGTAAAATATCTACTGATGATAAAAAATAAAAAATTATTTACTTAATTAATGTTTGGACTATTAATTGTTATTTTTTTAATAACTACACTTAGGGTTGGGAATTTTTAGTTTTTTCTCAATCGTGCATATTTTTCTTGAGAAAAACATCTACTAATGATAAAACAATTTATTTTTTTTAACTATTTAAACAATGTATTGTTGTCATTTTTTCTTAAACTGCACTTAAGACTAGAAATTTGTCGATTTTCCTAAATACAATTAATGGAAAAATTAAAATATTCTCGTTTTAAGTATAGTAAATTGGAAAATTATCAAAATAAATTGATTAAAGAATTATTAAATAATTAATTTTCAGATTATCTATAATTAAATGTTTTAGATTCAAAAAAATGCAGAATTATCTATGATTAAATAATTAATTTTTTTTATAACCAGTAGATATTTTACTTATGAAAAATTGCACAATTTTTGGAAATTAAAGTGTAGAAAACATAGATGTTTCTAGTTTTTGAATCTTTTTCGAAACTATTCCAGAAGTCACTTAAAATTTGTATTATTTAATTAATTAACAATTTATTTTGCATAAATAATTATGGATTTTTTGAATTTTTGTTGTTATTAATAGAGGCATTATTTTTGTGTATCTCTACTAAATAATATGAAATTTTATCAAAAAACAACGAAGCAATTGCGAAGTTTCTTAAAACGTACTTTAAAGTTAAACCTTAATTATTTATAACTAAATGAAAAATGAAAAATTTTGAAAACATATTTCGTAAATATTTTTGAATAAATTATGTATTGACATAATGCAAATTTAAAAAGTTGGTTTTAGTTGACCCAGTTCAGAAATTTCGACTCATAAGTATAGTATTTCTTTCAATCTTAGAGAGTTATTTTATCAGTAGTACAAATACTTTTTCGTCAGACAGTGCTGCAATGGTATTGTAATTTGTACATCAGTAGTAAAACAAACATTCGGTCTATATTTCTATAAAAATTCTCCAAATTTTTAATTCTAATATTATTTTATTTTTTAACATTTCTATTAATTATAATAAACTTTGTAGAATATTTTTATTCTTTGCTGATTAGTAATTAAACAAAAGAATTTTTTAATATTTGAATGCCAAACATTTTTGACTAAATATATTAATTTTTAATAAATATTATTTGTAGAATACTATAAACATATATTTATTAATATAATTATTATTAAAATATTAGTATATAAATAATATGAATATTTTATAAGAATAATGGTTATGAACTGATAAATAAAACAATTTTGACACAATAAATAAAAGTTTTTAATTAAATAAATATACTTAATAACTAACTACTTACATTAGTTTATAAATTTATTTATTTTCTTTCTTCACTTAAATTTTGACATCCTTTTTTTTGTCATCTAAACCTTAAAAAATTATTTTGTGTTATTATTACTCAACCTGGAATAAAAATATTCAAACAAAGTTTATTGTGAGAAATGGAAATGTGAAAATAATATTAAAATTTAAAATTTGAAGAATAGAATTTCCATAGAATATCCACGGAAATTCCAGGTGATTATTATATAATTGTCACATTATGAGGTTAAAGTTGTTTTGAAAATTTGTTGAGATCGAACTTTTTTATGTGCTGCTATTTTTATTTTTCAGGTTTGTAAATTTCTGATAATTTCATTTTTATAAATCTAAAAACAATTATACCATTATGTATTTATTTATCATTAGCTTATTATTGATTATAACCATTTTTAGTTTAAATATTACAAGGGAATATTATTTTTAACCTTTTCTTAAAAGTATTTTTATTTACTTACAAAGTATAAATTTTGTGTTTAGTAAGAATTTATTTGTTTGTAAATTTATTTATGATTAATTCATCAATTATTATTTAATTGATAACAATTTTAATAACAATTTTTTTTAATAGTTTTAATAGTTTTGTAGATTTATGAAAATGAAATTACAAGAAATTTACGAATAAAGAAATTTGTGTTAACGAAAATAAATTTAGTGATTGATCAATTAATTTAATTAATAAATTATTAGCAACAATAAATTCAAATTTTTAATTTTTTTAATTTTATTATCAGGCAATTAAATATTCAATTGATTTTTTTAATTTATGGGTTACCGTCAACCGGGGTAATTATGGAACATCAGGGGTAAATATGGAAAGAGTAATTCTTTTTTATGTAAAATTTGTGTGGTAAATTATTTTAATTTGGTTCTTGTTTTAAATAATAGTTTAATATTTTGCCTAAAAAGTTACTCAGATGTTTTTATTTTTATTGACATTGGCAACGAGAAAATAATTATTAAAAATCGAAAAAGTGAAAGTGTAAAAATCTACTAATTTCTTGGAATTAAATTCGCGTTTAATTTACTATTATTATCTATTATTATTGTACTCTGCAGTACTAAATAAAGTTTTCTTAAATATACACACAAAGAAAATTTGTTATACTTGCTTTTATAATGAATTATAATAATTTGTTCTACAATTGCCCCAAATGCAAGGCAATTATGGAGCAATATTTATGTTCAAATAACTTCGTCAAAAAATTTTTTTTTGTTAATGGAACTTGAAGGAAATCTTTAGAGGAATGTTCACAATATATTTGAATAGCTAATAAAATTTTTTTGTACATTTTAGATTTTTAGTGAAGAAGAAACTCAAAAAATCGCGTTTTTTGCTCCATAACAAAAGTTGCATTGAATATTGATGTAAAATACCTAAAAATATTTCCAGATAGAAATAATTTATTTATTTCCTTGTCGGGAATATTTATAATCTCTTTTCTAAATTAACTAAAACATATAGGGTCATTTGGGGTAAATGTAAACGCGGGGTAAATGTAAACAGTAGATGTTTCAGCTAAATTTACAAATTAAAAAATAAGTACGACGGCAATATTTTTACCTCAGCTCACCTACAAGATGTTCTGACTATTGCCAATATTTTATTTTGACAATTGGCAATGCCCTAGTGTAAGTTATCTTTTAATGCAAAAAAGTTTGAAATTGAAAATTTTTCTGTTTCAGTATTTTGTCTCGCATTTGCATAAAAATAAATTTAAAAATCAAACAAAAATATGTAGTTCTTCCTTATTCATGCCCCAACAAAAATTGACTTTGATTTTTGATTTTCGTCAATTTAGTTAATAAATAATTAAGTGTTTACATTTTTACCCCGAGAATTCGAAAACTCGGGGTAAATGTAAACAGTACTCCAACTACATTTTAAAAGAAAATAATTGAATAAACTATTAGATCCGACATTTTGAAATTTAAAAATTCGATTTTAGATTCTTATTCAGCAAGCTTAAGAACTTCTTTTTACCAAGTTGAATGAAAATCTATCAAAATTTGTTCAAGTTATTCAAGTTTTTACATTACTAATTTTGTAATGGTTGATTATTTATTTTATATGATACATTATCAGTCAACTGGTTAATTTACTATACGTCTACGAATAATTTTTTTTCAGTTTTTCCATCCCTTAAGACAGTAGTATGCTTGAAATAACTTGTTTCTTAAACCTCGCTTAACTACAGAGGTGTTTACATTTACCCCGAATTTTAGGCAAATTTCAAAATCTCGGGGTAAATGTAAACAGTCAGTTGTAGACGATTCAGGTGCATCAATATTTTTTTGAACCTCATAAAATTTTTCTAGGGAGCTCTAGTAACAAGTTCATGCATAAAAAATCCGTCCATTTTACCTTTTAACAAAAAAAAACCAATGTTTTTAGTGAAACATAGAAAAACCGTTTACATTTACCCCAAATGACCCTAATTACAATTTATTCCTGTAAACAAGTGACTTGAATTTTCTATATTGAACATAACCATAGTTCGTGTATAATCTCTTCACAATAGAATTTCTCTCCGCTCTATAATTTAATAAATAATCTCAATACACTGAGAGGAGAAAAAAAAAGTACTGAGTGAGTAATTTCTTATCAGAGTATAAAAATAATGTTCTCAATGTGGTGCATGTCGGGAGGAGCAATGAACGGAAGTAACTGAGAATAAAGTTAGAGAGTGGGGGGTAAAGAGACAGAGACAGAGAGTACACGTTCAGGTCATGGTAGATGTAGGCACTGATTGGATCACACCCTTAACTACACTCTGATGACCGCTCGGCACATGGTTGAGCGTTTCACCTGGGATTTACGTCCCTACTTCGATTATCGTTTCAGTGTCGGTGCTTACAGCACGCTTGCATCACACACACACAGACAATCACCCTTTTTAGCAGCATTCTCCCAATTCTCCCTCACTTCCGGAATCTCTCTCTCTCTCTCTCTCTTATCTAAGAATGGTCAACCACGACCTGAATTGCCAGACGGCGACATAGTAGTTGCCTCACCAGGTTTTCATCATAACTCGACGTCAAACCCAAGTTTCCTAAACTTGCTCTCTCCTCGGATCTTCCACACCCAATTTCGTCCAGTAAGGTATATATATCGACGTCTCAACAGGATCATCTTCTACTCTCTCTCTATCTCTCTCGTCTCTCATTCTCCTCCCCCCCCCCACTGAAATCGATCTTTCGACTTAACGATGTGTCTCTCAGCATCCTCTTGGGTTAGTTAAAGAACTAACTTGCTGGACCCAATTTCCAAGTTTCAGTTGGAACTTGAAGATCGAGGTGGAAGTTGAAATGTGACTAGAGAGAGAGAGAGAGAGAGAGAGAGAGAGAGAGAGAGAGAGAGAGAGAGAGAGAGAGGGTTACAATCAATTTGATTGAGGCCAGAGGCGGTTTTTGGTAGCAGAAGCCGGAAGGGAAAACCACCCTCCCCCACCCCTTAATGATTTCAGGCTTGGAAAGTGGCCTCGTCACGAGCAATTGGCCATGCTTTCGCGCTCCAATGAAAAGCACGAGAAGCAAGTCCAACCCTCTCTCTCTCTCTCTCTCTCTTGTTACAACAAGCGAAAGCATCCGTGAGTACTTACTCAAGAGAGGTTAAATTCAGTCTGTCGATGCATTGATGCAATGTGAATACAGTACCACCCAGCGAATTTGTAGAATCACGCATATATTTTTATTCACCCCCTTCTTTTTTTTTTTTTTTGATTCTCGATTCGATGAATTGCGTCTTTGTTCAAATGCTTTTTTTCGTATTTTTTTACTGCCCCCCCCCCTCTCTCCGCTTTCCTACTGCTCTTCCACAATAGGAATAAAAAAAAGAGCTGATTGAGTGAAATAACGTATTTGAAAATCACTGGTAACGTACGCAGAATATACAGAATATACCAGTGAAATTATATTTTGCGATTTAATTCCATTCCTTTGTATGATTGAATATAGAGGAATGAAAAAAGATGAATTTGTTTTTTCATTAATATCGAGTTAGTTTGTGAATGAATTGAAAAAAAATTGAATATTTGAAGAAGCATTTAAATGCAATATTTTCAATATGTTTGTTATTTGTTTATATAAAATAGTTTGTAATATTAAAAAATACTTTTGTTCTGATTCGGATATGGGTATCAGAATCAAAATTCCACTCTATTGAGTTCTGGTTCCAATATCAAAATCAAAATTCAACTGTGTTTCGTTTTGGTTCTAATATCAAAATCAAAATTCTTTCTTGTTTTAATTTTGATAAAATAATACTGCGCATGTAGAAGTGTGATTGAACCTAAATTTTGTTGCAAATGTCAAATATTTCAGAAGATAATATCGTTTTTACTTACGAAATCTGAAATAGAATTCGAATCGATTTCTGTTTCTATAAGAAAACCGAATTGCAGTATTACAGTATCAGAATCAAAATAGGAAGTAAATTTTGTTTCGTTACAGTATTGGAATCAAAATAGAAAGTAAATTTTGTTTCGTTACGAATTCGAATAATTAATTACAAGGGAATACATAGTATTGTGTCCTAACAAAAAATTTTCTTTTTCTTAAAATTTACCTTTTTTATCAATTTTACAAATTTATAATTTTTTTATAATTTTTTTTTTTAAATAAATTTATAATTTGGTTTTTTGAGCATATTTGTCAATTCTAATTTCAAATTCGGATTCGGTGGGAAAAATACACAGGAATGTACTGGTGTAGTGTTATAAAATGTTTTTTATTTTAATTGGATTTTTTTAGTTCATCTCAAAATTTTGAGCTAATCTGTCATTTGTGTCTTCGAATTAGAGGGTAAAAAAATCATAATATGATTTTGAATTATTATTATTATTAATATTATTTTATTATTATTATTATTATTATTATTATTATTATTTTCAATTTCAAAATTGCAAATATTATTTGCATTCTAGGGTTAAAAATACTTTTTTCTTATCTAATAACAAAATAACTCTCAACAAATGATTTGAATTTTAATTTAATTTTGACTTTTCAGTTAAGGAGAAAATCAGTTAAACAATGGAACTCAAACGTCAAAGAAGCATAGCATATAATGTCTAAATTCACAGGTCAAAAGAGCTGTAAGTAAAAAACTTTCAATAATAATATTTTCGTCAGTCGCTTCACTCTCGAAATTGGAAAAAGTCTAAGCGTTACCTTTTCTTTCAAAACTCATACACTTTGAAAAAAAAGGGCCGGAGGTTGGGTAAACTTTCGGAAAAGTTTTTAAAAGACTTGAAAAATTCGATAAAATTACAAGAGACTTAAGATTATTGAAAATTGATGAAATGGCTTTGAAATATTTCATGTCTCGCACTCAACTCACCTACAATATAGTTTGCTTTAAAGGATTTAAAAAAAAAACTTTAAACCTTTAAAATGTTCTCAAAAAAGTATTTACCTGGCATTTCCCTCTTACAGATAATATTCGAAAACTTTTCTCACTAAAAATCTTAAAAGGAAAAGAAATAATAATTTCCAAGGTAATAAAACTCTCACAAATTTTTCTTCTTCTTGTATTTAAGAAATAATTAGTTTTATTTTTTGCTCCAATAAAGGGTAAAATAATTTCTAAAATTTTCTTTTCTGAAAAAGTGAATCAGGTACAAAAAGAAAAGAAAAGTGAACGCTAAACTAATCGAAAGTAAAATTTAATTATTTTGTCAAGACAACGATACTCGATAATACAACTTTCGCAATTGTTTTCAAATTAACGGTGACGTTTCTCAGAAGCAATAGAGGAGAAGAGAGAAAGTCCTATTAAAAGCTTCCATCTAAAGCGAAAATAACACCTGGGACTTTGTCAACCGGAACTCAATTAAAAGCAAAGGATGTTTCACGCGACGAAGTGCCAATGCTACTGACAGGAAAAGTGTTGGCACAGTGCCAAGTTTAGCAACGATAAAAAAAAAGAGAATTCAAAGACAAGTGTTTCCTCAGAATTCTCGTCGAATACAAATCTTTCGATAATTTTTCGCCTTTTTGTCACTAAAACCCAACTCACAGATAACTATCAAGAAAAAAGAGTCTATAAAATATCGGAAGTAATCTTTCGACCCTAAGAAATGTGTTTTTTATTTACTTTTTTATTTCACAATTTTTCCTTTAGACAATATCGTCCAATTTATAAAGAGTTTTTTTGCAACCTCGTTTAAATAAAATAAATAAATTTAGAATTATAAATTACTCTATTTTTATCAGAATCGTTAAAACAATTATTTAAAAATTAAAACCTAATGAATTCTGCAAATTATTTTGTTTTCACAATTATATACTCTACTTAATATATAAAATATTTTGTTTGTTTGATATACTTCTTTAAATTTTACATACTTTTTCAATATAGAATTTCACATTTTAAATAACTTCAAAGTTACAAAATTTTTATTTTTTAACAAAAATTTTCAAGCGTTGAAAATTATTTTCAATTCAAATATCCAAATCTATGTGAGATTGATTTTAAAATTATCTATAAAAAGAATTATTTCTCACTCATCTACATAATTATTTTAAAGATGAGAATAACTAAAATTATAAAAGAGAATTTTTTTTTGTCGAATAATTAGTAAGTAGTTTATCAAAGAGTTTTTTTTCGCTAATTAGACACATTTGAAACGAGAAATTAATTGAAATGTATAGGAAACTTTTACTTTGTTTCACATAATTTTTTATGATAGTGAAAGAATTTTTTTTTTCGAAAAAAATAAGAAAAAGGTTTTTTCTTAAAAAAAAAAAAGAAATACCAAAGAGTTTGAATGAGTACTCGCAATACTTACCTGCTTCTCTTATTGCCTCTTCTTTTAGAGGCTACGTGAATTTACAAAGATTGAAGCCTCATGCCACCTTTAGTCTCGTTAATGGTGCACTCTAGTCTTCTCGAACCTTCCTTTTTATACACGATACTCTTTCGTGCAATCTCCCCATTCCTATAATTTACCTTTCTTCAACAACTTCTCATTGAAAACATCGATAAAGTGAATCTTCAATACGACTTTTCTCTTTTTTTCCCCCTAACTTTATTTATTATATTCATTTATTATTTATCATTTTTCACCTTTTTAATGGTTTCTTTATTAATGAGTGAATTAATTGCCTTTCGATGGTCATTTGTATTTTTTTATTATTATTAATTATAGGAATGTTATTATCATAGGTATTAGTATTTGAAACTTTATAATTAGTGTTTTTTTGTACAGAATAAACTTCATTTGTTATAAATTTCACTTGTTATAAATTTCATTTGATAGAAATGTCATTTAATATAATTCTCATTTAACATAAATTTCATTTTCATGAAGTTTATTTGACAATAAAAGACATTGAACATAATTCTCATTTGTCATAAAAGTCATTTGACATAAATTAGATTGGACATAAAAGCCATTAAACAAAATTCTCATTTGACATAAAAATTATTTTACACAAATTACATTTTACATAAAAATATCAGCGCGAATTTTAAAAGTAACCGATTAGATATTGTCAACAACATTGTGATTCGCCAATTTTGAAATTCGCGCCTTTATTCTCATGTCAAATGATCTTTATGTAAAATGAAATGTATGACAACTGAATTTTATGTCAAATGAGAATTATGTGTAATGACTTATGCGTCAAATGAAATTTATATCATGTCAAATGAGAATTATGTTAAATGAGATTTATACCAAATGAAATTTATATCAAGTAAATTTTATGTCAAATGAGAATTATGTTAAATGCCATTTACGCTGAATGAAATTTATATAAATTAAATTTTACGTTAAATAATAATTATATTAAAAGATATTCACGTCAAATGAAATTTATGTCAAGCTAATTTTATGTCTAATTAATTCAAGTAATTAATTCAAGTACAAAGATAATTATCTTTGTTATACAGTCAATGAAAAATTATTTTTGAATTAAACATATAATAGTTCTGATTAATATAATAATAATAATAATTTATTTATTTTTTCTTGCTAACTCTACTAAGATCAACTTCGTGGTAAGTAATATTCAAAAATAATTTTTTTGATAACTTTTAATATAATGAGTTGGTATAAAATTTTGATTGTAAAAGTTTGACTGTAAGAGAACAATTATTTGCAACTTTTCCTTTATTTTGAAGTGTAAAAATTGTTTATTAAAACTCATAAAATTTAATCATTTCAATTAATTGAATTATCTAAAATGATCATTAAAAAAATAAGTACCTTAAGAAAGAATTAAATCTATAAAAATTAAAAACTAAAATTTTTTAATATTCTTTTTTTAATATTAATATTAATTATTTGTGTAATTAATTATTCTTAAACAATTGAATGTTTAAGAGAACAATGAACGTATTTCATTCTCTTACTTTGAATTTATTTGTTTTACTTTTAGTGAAATTTAAATTACACAATAAACGTTGTTAAATTATTTTCTTCTAATTAATTTAATTTTTACCAAAAGTCACTGACATTAGTTTTTACTCTCTAAATCTGAATTAGTGCGGATTCGTTTACCAATTTGAATTTGTAACATTTTTTACTAATGTTTAGTAGTTTTTTACTAATTGCTAGTAGAAAATTACTAATTTAATTAGTAGAACTACTTACTGTTTCAAATTAATAAATTTTCTACTAATAATTAGTAAAAAACAACTACAAATTAATGAGAACAGCTACTAATTGAATTGGTAAACGAATCCGCACTATTTCATTAGTAGAAAACTACTAACTCAGATTTAGAGAGTAAAAATTAAAAATGTTTGGTAATTTAAAAAATTTTTTTGTTAATTTAAATTTTTTTATTATTTTATCAAAATTACTTCATTGGAAATAAAATATAATTACTTATAACTTGATTGAATGGAATTAAAATGGAGGAAATAAATTTGAAATCCCACCCGTTATATTATCCTCATTAGAGGACAATTGACGTGGATCCCTTAGCGATTTTATAGAGAGTTGGAGAGGAAGTTGGAGAGTCGATATTGTCAATTCATCCGTGTCGGTATTGATGAAAGTGTCAATTTTTCAAATCAGAAAGCGATTCCCCAAGAATATTCTCTCTCTCTCTCTCTCTCTCACTCTCTCATCGGGGAAAACGAGAGATTGACGAATAAGTCGTCCACTAATTAGACTTTGTTGGGAGTTCCGAGTTAATGCTAATAATTTAACCATTCGACCCCGCAGGCTTGACTCAACCAGCCCCGGGAAATCTCGCTTAATATAATCTCCTTATTAGCTCTTCTCCCTCACTTCTGGTCCCCATCATTTTCCCGAGCACTTCCACCATCACCCCGCAAACCCCCCTCTCACTATTGCTACCAGCACCAACGCCTATCTCTATCTCCTCTCCTTATTATATCGCAATCTCGACCCTTATAGTTGCCCCTTCCACTATATACATGATCTTTGCGATTCTTCCACCTTCCGTTGTACCTACCCATCGTCTATCAAGATTTTCTTGCAGATTCAATATCATTATTCACTCGCACTATTCCTCTCTCTCTTTTCAGCTTTAATAGCTTTAAAAAAAAAAAAGAATATTAAATCACGCAGTTTTTAATTTTCCCCTACAATCGATATTTTATAATCATACACACGCATACACTTTAAACGTTAATTTAAATTTCGAGCTTTTGTTTTACTTTGTGAAAAAGGTCGATAAATGAATGAGTGGAACAGAAAGTTAATAAAAGAAAGAAAATAATAAAAATTACACTTGATAACAATGAAAATTATTTGTTAATAATATACGACTTTACTTTTCAGTCAGCAAATAATAGTTGAATTGTATTTTAAATTTTTAATAATAGAAATAATTAACTTTTATGAACTAAAAATAAAATAATAATAAAGCATTGAAATCAAATATAGAAATGATTCCTTCTAAACGTACAGTACCTGCCGAAATTGTCAGTCCACCCATTTTTAAGGAAATGAAAAAGAATTTTTAACATATTTATGAAACCTAAAATTTTTCTTGGTACAAGTTTTGTAAGAGAATAAAATTTTGAAAAGAATAAGACCTTTTAGAAGACATTTGGAAGGTATTTTATTTAAAAATTTATAAGAATTGTCATTTTTAATGGTCTACAAAAATTTGAATAACTTCTGAAATAATAGACGTTTTTAAATGATCTTAAGATTATTTTAAACGTCACTTTCTATAGAATAAGAATTACTTATAAACATTCACCTGTAATTTTTTTCTTCATATAAGTAGGACGTCAAAGTTAGACAAAAAAATTTAAATAATTATACTGAATAAAATTTTAGTTTTCATAAATTTTATGTTAAAACATTCTTTTAATTTCCTTAAAAATGGGTGAACAACGAATACCCTTTAGAATTTATGAAAAAAAATATTAAAAGACGAAAAAATTCATTAATTCATAAAACAATAGATAAAAAGCAACCTAACAATGTTAGTATTTATTAAAAACTACCTGAACTCTGTATTTTTTTAATGATATTTATTATTTATCAATTATCTAATATTTAAAAAATGTAATTTACCTAATATTCCTATTGTGGAAAAATGATTAAG
This sequence comes from Leptopilina myrica (nomen nudum), assembly GCA_032872475.1. Taxonomy (NCBI): domain Eukaryota; kingdom Metazoa; phylum Arthropoda; class Insecta; order Hymenoptera; family Figitidae; genus Leptopilina; species Leptopilina myrica (nomen nudum). Next base: position 42,552,973 of record CM065463.1, read on the forward strand.
CTCTGCAATAAAATTTGGAAAGGATAAGACGAGAAAGTGGGACAGGAATAAGATTGTTTATAAATTTAATTGTAATAGTTGCTCAGCGACGTTTATTGGTGAATCAAAACGTACTTTGAAAAAAAAGAATTAACGAACATAAAAACATCAAATAATTATTCTTATAATTTTGACGAAGTAGAAATTTTAGATTAAATAAGACTTCTAATAATAAAGGTAAAATTCTGAGTTAATTCACATTAAATGCAATAATTTTACTATTAACAAGAAGAAATTGTAAAATTATTCGAAAACATCAACAGTTTTAAAATTAAAAACAATATTTAATCATTATTATTTTTCCATAGAAATTAAGATTTTCAACAATTTTAAATTTAAACTTTTTGAAAATAAATAATTTATAAGAATATAAGAAATATGATGTTGACTAATTGTAAGTAAAAAAAATTATTATTTTGTATCATAAGAATTTATTATTAACTGTATAACTTCTGAAAAATTATTTTATTATTTCAATTTAATTATTGTTTTCCCGAATTTTTAACTAAAATTCTTCTTTACATCAATTATTATTTTTAATAATTTCTAGTTCTTTGAGAATTTTCAAATCTATTTGTTTACAATTCGATTCTACGGAATTTCAATTATTTGAAACTTCTTTAATTATAAATACATTTTAGAACAAAAAAACTTCAAACAATTTTTTTTAAAAATTCAATTAAACTTATTCTAAAAAAATAATTTCACAGAATTTTTATGTAAAATAATGATAAATAAAGATTGATGAAGATTTTAATTTAAAAACCTTTTTACAATACACTTATTTAATGATTTTGATATCCAATTATTACATATCTAAAATTTATAATAAAATTCATTTTTAAATTAATTTTTATTAAAAATTCTAAGAGAATTCAACTATTTTAATATAAAAATAAGTAATTTATTGAATAATTATTATTAAATGTTTCTCAAAATTGAATTTTCATATAGAATTTAATTAACAAATAGTCAAATAAGCAAATTTTTTGGCGAATTTTAATAACTTTTTGCGAAGAATTTAATTAAAATTTTATCAAAAATAATTAAAAGTTTGCGATGAGTTTTATTTTTATTTACGAACAAAAATTGAATTCCTGAAAAGAATTTTATTAATTATAAAAACAATATTTAATCATTGTTAAAGTTTTTATTATTTATGAAATTCATTGTTTGGAATATGAAGTTTACTCATTTTTTTTTTTTTAAATAATTGAATACCTTTGCAAAATTTTATTAAAATAGTAGATATTAAGAATTTTTGAAAATGGTAACAGAAATTTTGCCAAGAATTTTAATAAAATTTCTTTAATTTGAATTTCGGAGAAAAATTTCATTGTGTTATTAGAAATATAGTTGAAATTCAGACAAGAATTTATTAACATTTTTGAAAATAATTCAATTTCAGAGAAGAATTTTATTACTTATAAAAATAACTGAAATTAAAATTTTAAAACTAATTGTTTGGAAATTGAATTAAAATTAACGAGAATTTTGAACAATTTTTGAACATAATTAAAATATTGCAAAGAATTTTATTACTTTTGAAAATAATTCAATTTCTGACTAATATTCTTCTATAAATTTAAGTTTTTTAACACTCGGAGACCATTTTTGTTTCAGATAATTTTTTTAAACGTCAACTAATTTTGAAACTGTTTATCTGACGAAATTTAAAGGACTTTTTTTAAAAATATAGTTCAAAACTCTGTAAAATAAGCCTGTAAACTTTAAATTTCTTATTAAAAAATATTAAAATAATTATAAATAGTTTTTTGCAAAATAACTTGGGGCCTGAGAGACACTAAGAGTTCTTCAAGAGATAAAATTTCTTATTAAATTCATGAAAAAGAAAAATTTTACATAATTTTATAAATTAAGACCTTTTGAAGTTCATCTATTTATGAAAATTGTAAACGCAACTCTTTTAAAACTATCTAATTTAAAAATATTTAAGTAACATTACTCATTAAATAATTTATAAGTAATAATTTTATGATAGTTTTTCTAGAATTAAGTAATTTAATAAAAATATATTGTCAGAAGTAGAAAAAATTTGAAGGTTTTGTATTAGAATTTGTGGTAATTTCATTGTTTATGAGACAAATAAAAATGGCAATTTGTAAAAAATAAGTAATGTTCAAAATGAAAAATGATAAAAAACGTTTTTTGTTATTGGACTATTAATTAATATTTTTTTCGATTTGTGAATTTTTCTAACATTATATAAATATAGATATAAATTTATTACTCAATGATCTAAATGTGTTTTAATTTTTCAAAACTTAAAAAATTTTTAACACAAATTTTCCTTTTTTTCGAATTTTTTTCTCTTAAGTTGTAAAGAATTAAATAAAAACAATTAGTTCCCTCCATTGTCATGTAGTCGAACAATGTTTAAAAAAAATATCCAATTATAATAATTATTTTTAAAGATTTCATTCATAAAAAACCTTGCATACACAAAATAGCCCCCGGGTGCACAGAATAGCTCAGGTAATATTCTATTATACAGAAAAACTGTCAAAGTGAATCATAAAATTGTTAAAAACTAATTGAATGAAGAAATAAAATAAATTTAAAAAAAAAATTGAATTCAAACATAAGTCCAAACTTTTATAATTGTGCAAAGAGCTTCCAAATGAAATGTAAATAAAGAGGGAGAATAAAGAGAACAAAGATAATTTTTATACAAAATCCACATAACGAGTAATATTCCTAAAACATATTCTTAAAAAAAAATAAAACGAAGAAAAAAGGATAAAAATTTATTTCTCCTTAACTGATGTTACCAATTAGTGGAATACTCATTTATATTATAGAGAGAGGAAAATAATAAAGAAAAAAAAAGAATCTACTAACTTAAAGGTCAGTGACAATAATTTTCACAGCTTCCAATGGACCTTTCCTTGGTACGAAGACCTTTATCGTGACAACGGGCCTTATCGTACATTTCCGCTTCGACGAACGACAAGCTCATTCGGGAAATCTCGCGCCAATTCGGTGCAAGTTCAGTTTACTTTGGGATCTTTAAGGCCATTTAACACATTAACCTCATTTTTTTTACAATAGGCCGATTAAAATGTCATTGTCATTGGTAATAAAGTTACGTGCGATGATAAACTAGAAAAATTTCTACAAAAAATTATTTTTTTACACCCTCGTTACAAAAGAAAATGGATATAATTTTTTTTTAAAGTAAAAAATGATGAGAGAAGGGGTCGAAAACTTTTTAATTATGAGCTTTTAAAGTCTGAGTGCCTTTTAAGCGTCGACATATTAATTACAAGCTTTTACAATTTTTAAATGTAATTAAGTTAAACTCGTTCCAATTATATTTACTATTTGTATCTTACGATCCTTATGATCTTAATGAATATAAAAAATTGTATGAATTTTTTTTAAAATTAATTTTCCTTTTTTATTTAAGTAAATATAGATGATGAATTTTGTTAAGAAAATAAAAAGTAATAGTAAATATTCATAATCCATAAACTATTAATTAATATCTTGCATAATTTTTTCATTATCGAAATTATGTTTCGCGAATTTTTCTATTTTTTCAAATATTCATTTAGTTTTAAAAATTATTAATTAATGTAATTTTTAATTTTCCCTAATTTGTATTTTACATAACATTCTTATCTTTTAAGACTTTATTTCTCAAATTAATAGTTTTTCGAATCGTTATTTGACGATCTTATTTCTTTAAATTCAAAATAATGATTCTGTGAAATTCGAAAAAATATAAATCAGACAAATTTAATCTTAATAGAAATTTATATTGTGCAAAATACGAATAAGTAAAAATAAAAATTATACAGTAATTAATTACTTGCAAAAATAATTTTACGACAAATAATAAATTTCAGGAAATAAAAAATAATTTAAAATTAAATATCGTCAACAAAAAAGTTGTACGTCAAATACTTACTCGAATAAAATGAAATTATAAAAATTGGTTATTATGGAATAGAAAAATTAACATATTTCTAAAAATACTCTAATTTTTGCGAAGAATTTTATAAAAAATTTTAAAAAATGGATTTCTTTCAACCAATTTTATGCAAATTCTAATGTAAATAATTTTTTTCCTATTAGAAATTGATATTATTGGTGAAAATAATTGAATTCTTAAGAAGATTTTTACAAAAAAATGTAATACTTGAATTCTGTTTAAAAATTTTATGATAAAAGCAAATATTAAAAATCACTGAATTGTGAAAAGTTTTTAAAAATAATTTAATTTTACAAAGAATTCTATTTAATTTTTTTTTTGTAAATAATTGAATTCCTTAAAAACTATTTATTATTTATGAAAATAATTTAATTCTTGAGAACGATTTTATTAGAATTTTTAAAAATTATTGAATTCTTGTGATAAATATTGTTATTTATGTTCATAATTTTATATTAGAAAGAATTGTATTCAAGTGTCTCGAAATAATTGAATATTTGGAATTAAATATTTGTTATTTATCGACATAATTAAATTATTTTGAATTATTTATGTAAATAATTGAATTCTTTAAAAAAATTCTATTGAAACTTACAAAAATAATTGAATAATTTCAAAAAAAATTAACTAAAATTGAATTTAAAATAATTATACCTAATTTCTTTTAGACAATTTTATTAAAATCTTGGAAAATAACTAAATTCCTGTGAAATATAATTGAATTCTTCCAAAGAATTTTCTTATTTATGAAAATAATTAAATTATTACAAAAAATTTTATTAAAATGTTTAAAAAGCATTGAATTTCTGCTTTAAAAAAAATTGTTATTTTTGAAAATAATTAAATTATGCGACATAAAAATTTTATAAACATTGTTTTACATAATGAGAATCATAATTTAATCGATCACTCCGAAATAGGTTGATAAAAAGAAATGAAGAAATTTTGAACTTTTTACTGCCGAGTGATCGATTCAATCTACATATTATTGCTTCGAATAATTAATTTTTTTGAAATATATTAAATATAATGAAAATTTTATTTTGAATAATTAAATTATTGTCGAAATTTTTTTTTATAAGAAATTGAATTTTTTGATTAATAAGTTTTAAATTGTGATAAAAATAATTTAAATCACATGGAATTTTTTTAAACAATTGAATTTCTATGAAAATTGAATTTTTTGATTAAGAAATTTTAAATTGTATAATAAAAATTATTTAAAACATATGAATTTTTTTTTAAATAATTGAATTTCTATGAAAAATGTTATTATTAGTGAAAGCAGATAATTCAATTATAGTGAAGAATTGTATAAACTTTGTTCAATTACACAGACACACAATATTTCCGTGTATTTTTTTCCGCCGAATCCGAATTTAAAGCCAGAATTGACAGAATTGCTCAAAATTTTGAGATGAACTCTCAAAAAAACCGAATTAAAATAAAAAAAAATTTTTTGTATGTCTCTATACACTAATATATTTTTTCCATTCTTTCCCACTGGATATAAATTCGAAATTACATTTGCTCAAAATTTTGAGATTAACTCAAAAAGCGACTCGAAAAACAGAAATAAAATAAAAAAACAGTTGTTTGTATGACACTTCATTAGTATATTCTCGTGTATTTTTTCCCGCTGAATCCAAAATCGATATAAAAATTGAGAAAATTGCTCAAAATTTTGAGATAAACTCAAAAAAATGGATCAAAAAGCACTTAAAATTTAAAGTGAAAAATGGAAATTTTGTGCTATTATACTGAACCAATGTATTCCCGTGTAGTTTTTCATTTCAATTTCAAAGTCAAATTCTCAAAGTAGCTCAAAATTTTGAGTTCAATCAAAAGTGCTTAAAAACTCGATTGTGAGTTAATTAATGAAAACCCACTTATCTAGTGCATTATCAAGAAAAATTTGAATCTCCTGACTTTAATTTATTTTTTTAGCAGATATTCTTGAATATCTCAAAATTTTGAGACATTTTGAAAATTCTGATTCTGGTTTTTTGAGAGTTTATCTCAAAATTATGAGCAATTCTGTCAATTCTGACTTCAAATTCGGATTCAGTTGTAAAAAAAGCATAGAAATGTACTATCGTAGTATTTAAAAAAATTGTTTTGCATTTAATTCATTTTTTTGAGTAGTTTTATGAGTTTATCTGAAAATTTTAAGCACTTTTGTCAATGTTGACTTTAAACTCGAATTCAGAGGGATTAAAAAGTAAATAAAAATATTTCACTGTAATGTTATAAAAACATTTTTTGATTTGGTTTTTTTGAGTTCGTTTCAAAATTATAATAAATTTTGTCAACTTTGACATTAAATTCTGATTCTGCAGGAAAAAATACATAAAAATACAAGACTGCAGTGTTATAATAAATAAAAAAAAATTTTTTTTTTTAAATTTTAATTCGGTTTTTTGAGTTTATTTCAAAATTTTGAACGAAACTCTCAATTCTGACTTTGAATTCTGATTCATCGTGAAAAAATGTATATGAAAATATACGAATGTAGTGTCATAAAAAGATTGTTTATTTTTTTTATTTCAATTCGGTTTTTTAAGTCGATTTTTAAGTGTAAATCAAAAATAGAATCAATTTGACAATTTTGACTTCGGATTCGGATTCAGCGGGCAAAAATACATTCAAATGGGGCATTCCATTTCAAATCGTTTCACTGACAAAAAACAATCGCAAAGAGAGCGATTTTCTAATAATTCTAATTATATAAAAATTTAATTATTTATAATATATTATGTACTAATTCGATAAAGAATTTCATTAACTTTCTATTTCTATTTTTCAAAATTGAGCTCATTTTCGTAGAGAAATTCCTGTTTGAAATATTAAACTTTAAATATTTCAAAACAACCCCCCGTCGATTTTTATCAAAATTATATGAAATTAAAACTTACCTTTTCTAGTTTCCATTTTCGTAAAATATATTATGGACATTTAATGGGATTAAGCGAAAAAAAATTATTTAAAATGTGTGTTTTTGAGAAATTTGTTGTGTGTTTTGAGATATTTAAAGTTTAATATTTCAAACAGGAATTTCTCTACGAAAATGAGCTCAATTTTGAAAAATAAAAATAGAAATAGAAAGTTAATGAAATTCTTTATCGAATCAGTACATTATATATTATAAATAATTAAATTAATAATAATAATCTTGGTATTCTTTCATTCATTCTGTCCGCAGTTTGAAGTCTTATTTATTTTTTAATAATTCTTAAAAATAATTATTAAATTAAAAATCTATTGATTTTATTTAGTTTTTTGCTTTGCTGTACCAAGTTTTGAATTGGATTTAAAACAAAAAATATTTAACTTTTAAATTTAATTTTAAAAATTAAGCAGGTGCTGGTAACAAATAAAAATCATGAAAATTTCTTTTATTCTTTTCTATTAAAAAATAAGTGTTGTCAAAAATCTTTTGTCGGACAAATCGAATTTCTATAGTTTCTTTTATTTGTTTCTAACAAAATTTGAAAATTATTTAACAAAATGTTAATTGTTATTAAAAAAAGATTAAAAAAGTAGAATAATTTCTTTATTTTTTAAACATAATCTATAACAAAATTTTGATTTTTTTAGAGATAGATGATAATATAAATGTTTTGGCTTGATTCACTATTTTTTAGTAATTTCTTTTTAAAATTTAATACTGAAAATAAATAATAATAAAAATTGTATAGCTTTAATTAACTATAAATTGTATTCTGGGTCATTCCAGCGAAAATCGACTAGAGCTGGTTGCTCGAAGATTTAAAAAAAATTCTGTAATTAATATATAATATTCTTTAGTAAAAGTAGATTAGCATTTAGTGGTTTGTTTCGCTAAATACATTTTACATTCTTTTAAATAATTTTTTCAATTTTCAATCAGGACTTTTAATAAAATTCTGATTTTTTGGAAATAAATAATATAAATCAGTATAAGTTCCATTTTTACGATTAAACGAACTTACCTTAAGTGAAGTTCAATCGTGATTATGCTAGTATGTCTCGTCCGAATAGATATAATTGTAGTAACGCTAGTTGCTCGATCTCAACCACAGATATTTGAAAGCATTTGTTTTTTCGCGGTTACACCAGAGGTCTCCCCGGTATCTCCAACTATCGCCATTACGCTTTTTGACAAAATTTTAAATTAAATCACTATAGGGTTTATGGGAATATGTATGGGTGGGAGTGATCTATTCGGACGAGACATACTAGCATAATCACGATTGAACTTCACTTAAGGTAAGTTCGTTTAATCGTAAAATTATGCTGCGTAGTCTCGTCCGAATAGATATAATTGTAGATGTTTAAAGCACTTGATTAGTGATTTTAATTTGTTTATTAATTTTTAATTCACAATTTGAAATTTTAACATATTTTCTGAACTGAACAATTGAAAACTATTTATTTATTTTTTATTTATTTATTTTTTTTTTTTAATTATTTATTTATTTATTTTTTTTGTTTGTTTTTGTTTTTGTCTTTAAGCAAATTGAATTTAACAAAAATGGTTTATTTTTTAAGTAAACGAAAATATCAATTATTTATATAAATTAATTGTAGCTCGACGAATTAAGTGAGTATAGAATTTGCGAACGTGCTGCACGGTTCACGAAGGGGTAGATTGTAGAAACGGGCGAAAACATTCGAATTGTCGGTCCAGCCGGCTGCTTTCCTAATGCACTCGATGCTAACTCCCTTCCGTTTTGCAGCTGAGGTTGAAGCGTGCCTTGTACTGTAACCAGTAAAGACACTTGTCTCGATTCCACTTTCTTCCAGTGTTAGCTTTATCCAGCGACCAATTGTCGAGCTTGTCGCGGCATTATGCGGTTTTTTCAGAGTTATAAATAAGGCTTTTTCGCCCGTTGCTCTCAGATTCTCCGTTCTAGTTAGATATTCTTGCAATAAAGTTGCAACACAGAGTTCTGGTTTGTCCCTTAGAAATGGTAGATACAAAAGTGGCTGCTCTCTGCCTACTGCCGATGTTTTAATTTTCCCTGTTATTAATATTTTTATTGCAGGGACAGTGATAGTAATATTGGTGACTTCAATTTTAGCTAGTGTCTGCAAACGTTGGGCCGTAGCAAGCGCAAGTAATGTTACTAATTTCTTAGTTAATTTGTCGAAATCTAATTCTGAATTATTCTCGTATGTCGATAAATGGTTTAACACTGGATCTGGATCCCATATGTCGGTGTATCGTGGTTTCTGGGGTTTCATCACTGATACGCCTTTGCAGAAACGTTTAATGGTTTGATTTTGTCCTAAGTCGAATGAGACGATCAATGACAGAGCTGACCGGTATGTATTGAGTGTTCCGTAAGACTTAATTCCTTTTAGTTCGGCCGTAAGAAATTGTAGCACTTGAGGTATCGTGGGCTCATAAATGGGTACACCATTTTCCGCACAAAATCTCCACCATAGTCGAAGTGGTTTTTCGTATTGCCGAAGTAAATTTTTTCCCGTTTTTTCAGTTAGTTGAGCCGTTTTGACTTTTTCAGCAAACTCATCGCCGAAGAGAAACGAACTGACCTCACAATCCTCGGCGATGTTTTTAACTATTGCGTTGAGCTTGGGCACTATGAACGTCCGTCTTGTACATGACATTCGATGGTGTAAATCTGTTAGCAGTCTACCTGCGTCCGCCAATAATGAAATGAATTCCTTCGACTCAGGGGAAACGTCTTCTTCTCCTTCCTTATTTAGTAGTTTCGTGAGACACAGGCCGACGGCAGCTATTCCTGAACTCAACTGATTTTGAGCAATCACCTGGTACTCATCCTTTTTTAACGCCATTGAATCAATTGACTTGACTTCAGGATTTAGAAGTGGGGCTTTTAGAAGAGGACAATTTGCTGTAGTCGGATACTTAACCAACAGCTCTTGCCTGTCGTCTTTTGACAGACCAGATTTGATTATTTTAGACCACACGTCTGCCACGGACTTGTGAACTTCTGGACCTGAAGTCGTGTTGGGATTCGGACCTTTTAGAAGATTCATTAATTCACTCGACAAATTGTTTTGACTTTCCCCTTCGGTGGGAATAGTGGCTTTTGTATTCTCAGATGTGGGGTTATGTTCACCTGACTCCGAAAAGTTGTCGTCGTCGACTTTCATGGTGCTAGATGAGGTTGATGAGTATGAACGCCTCGTGTACCTGCTGTCGGAAGATGAAAATGAGGCTCGTGAACTTGAAGTCCTGGAGTTCGGTGAATAACGACGTCTTTGACTCATCTCAGGAGTGCGAGTGCGAGGGCGACTTTGGCGAGGCGCACCTCTCGTGTGTCGCTCAGCGCCGTAATTTTTCCCTCGAGCATTATCACTAGCACGTAAATATCTCGACTTTTTAATGTAGTGTCGACCATGACGCGATGAGCCTCGCGTGCTACATTCATCGTCAATCTCGTCGTAATGATGCTTAGAGACGCTTAGTCGTTTTGGAGACATTTTCCTTTCTGACGATCTTGTCCTTTTCCACTTACTTGAATTTTCTTCGGAAATATCTTGACGGCTTTTCTTTCTCTTCCTCAGATCAGAATCACTTCCCATTTTGCACAAAAAATCAAAAAACTTACGAAAAACTGACACGAAAAATAACCACGTGTGATTGAAATCGCACAGAAAAGCGTAATGGCGATAGTTGGAGATACCGGGGAGACCTCTGGTGTAACCGCGAAAAAACAAATGCTTTCAAATATCTGTGGTTGAGATCGAGCAACTAGCGTTACTACAATTATATCTATTCGGACGAGACTACGCAGCATAATTAATAATAATTGTTGTTAAGCTATGTTTGTACTGCGTACTGACATAAGTTTGATTTTATTTGTAAAAATTAGAAACACTGGGATACTAATTGTTTTTGTACAATTAACTACTTTTTTTAATTTAATAATAAAAATGAATGAGAATATAAATTCTAATTTTAATTCGTGATCATAATTGTATTCTTTTAACAATTGAAATAGAATGTGAACGCGCGCTTTAGCGCGCGAATCCTATGCTAGTTTTTATATAATAAGAATTATTAGAAAATTGCTCTCCTTGCGATTGTTTTTTGTCAGTGAAACGATTTGAAATGGAATGCCCCAAATATATTACTATAAAAGTGTCTCGGTAAAAAAACAATTTTTTTGTGTGCCTGTGTTACTTGCTTTTTTCGTAATTTTTTTTCATATGATATCATATCATGTCCAAAATTAAAATTTAGTATTTCATTGATTTAGAAAATATTTTTTAAATCAATGAAATACCAAATTTTAGCATTGAAAGTATAAAAATAATAGTTTTCAGTTTTTGAATTGGAATAATAAAAAATTTCATTTCGATGAGTGTATGAAGTTTATACAATAAGAGATAATTTTCCCCCAATTTACCCTCTAATGGCAATGCGAATAAATGACAAAAACAACAAAAGATTATCAATTTGGCAAAAAAAAAGAGAGAGAGAGAGGGTGGGGGGAAAAAGTAGAAAAGTTCTTTTCACTTGTTACTGAATTGTGTAGGAGAGCAGACGACTATGAAATGCTGCTGCCGGTTGTTGCTGCAAAATCAATATCACTCTGCCCAACCGGTGGTGGTTCTCTGTCGTTCCTCTTTCTCTCCTAGACACCCCACCCAAAGTCTTTGCTCCCTTCGGGTTAACCGCGACTTTTCGCATCCCTCGCTTCCAATGGCTTCTTCCATTCTTGTACGCCCCGTATCGCGATTTTTCTCGTCAAATTACCTGACACTGGTAATGTCAAAGGATTTTTTTTTATATATTTTTTTTTGTCACGGGAGTTGCGTGCTACTACTATATATATAGGGGACGAAGGGCGACAAGAAAACCACCGAAGAAGTCACCCATGAAATATGGTGTGCTAGAAAAGAAAGAAGATTTCCCAGAGACGAGAAGTAAAATCTCAAGTGCAGCTATTTTTATCTCTTTTCTGAAAGATTCCACGTCAGGCAAACTTTTTTCCGATTCCACTTTCTTTTTTTTTCCCTTTGGCTTCCAATTTCCTTTGATGGGTATTTATAATTACCGATTTCTCAACATTGAGTATGATTCTTTTTTAATAATTATTTTTTTTAATTTTATCCTCACCTTCTTGTTTATTTGCAAAAAAATTACAAATTAAATCTCAATTTTCCCGAGGATTAATATTTTACATTTTAATAAAAAATCAGAATGTTCGGTTAATTCGAATAATTTTTGCGAAACATATCTTTATATCGTTTTGATTTATAAAAAATAATTGAATTAAAAATCTTGTAATTGAAAAATTTTTTTTTTGCTTCATATTTTTATCCATTTTTGAAATAAGTTGAAGGCAAAAGAAAAAAATATATTTTGTTATTTTATTAGAAGGTAATGCAAATCGACTACAGTTGCTTTTGCGAAAAAGAGAGAAAAAAAATAAAAAGTATCGCCTCGCGGTTATTTGCCTGGGAACGTGAATAAAGAGATTCTTCACCAACAAGAAAACTGCATTAGGAGAATCTCTTTTAGTTAAAAAACTTTAGGTTAAACGAAGGTCGCTGAAGTGAAAAGATATTTCACGCAAAAGACTTTCAACTCTGTCTTTTATTATTCCCGCACCTCTTTTTCTTTATTGATTCAACAAGAATTTTGACTATGAATCAGAAAAAAAAAGTAATAAAAAACTTAACGCGCGAAACTTTTGATTTCAATTTTAAAAGTTGATGAGAACAAACTTTTCGATGCGATGGTTTAAAATTTTTTTTTATAGTGGCGCGCAAATTGTCTAAAAATTATTATTGGTAACATATTCGAAAAATTAAAATCCTATTTTTAAAAATCAATAACTAATTTTAACGAAGTCTAAAAAAGCTTAACAAAGTGGAAAATTTTATAATTTCAAAAGTTCAAAACAAAGTTCAGAAATTTTGAACAAGTTTTTAAATTCAGAATACGTTTAACAAGTTTTAAAAAAAGGTTGAAAAAAATTGTATAATGTAGTAAAAAAAATGTGATAATATTTTGGAAGAAAATTTTTTACTTATTTACCAATATTATTTATAACTTATAAAGTATTTTTTCTGGAAAAAATACGTAAACATTTTCCTCGAGAGCAAAAAGTAACAGAATTAAATAAAAATTCGTATTTTCATTAAAAGTTTGTAATTATATATTTAAATCTCTTTAGAATAGAAAATGATTTTTAAATATTACGATTCTGAACGAAAAAAAAATATTTCTTTTTTACTTCATTCCTTTTAATATTTATTTTATTTGGAAATATTTTCGAGAAATGATTTCTTTTCAAGATTATATTTAAATTTTTTAATTTATTCTCTTTTGTAATTCAAAAATATTCTGCAATTACAAATTTTTTTTAATTTAGAGGTGTTTCTAAAGTTTTTAACGCTTGAATAAATGAATGTGTGTTTTTTCTTTAAATAAAAATTTTTTATTCTTATCACAATATTTTCTGGTCGCACAAAAAAAAATAAACTGTCAAATTTTTAAATGATAATATTCAGTTATTAAATTATTTTATATTGCTAACAATAGTTTATGAAAATATTTCCTTTGAAAAATATTTTGTTAAATATAAAGTTAAAAAAATTATGGACCATGAGGATTGTAATTAAAAAATTTTAAATAAACAAGCGAAAAATAACACTTTTTAGTTTTATTAACATACATAAATATTTGTAATTAAATATTTTTTCCACTAACTGTCTTTTTCGTATACTTTTGTTCTTATAAGAACATATTTTATTTTGTTTTTCAGTTTCGAAATAAGGCAGGTATGAATAATAATATTAGGTTGTTTAATAATGTTATACATTTATGATATTATATTATTTAAAAAAATGTGAAGTTTCACAATTTTTTATTCTTCAACTATATTGATATGCAGCTTATAACGAAAAGAATATCTCCAATTGATAAAAAATTATCTGCAATTTTTTCAGTGTTTAAGAAAAAACTATTAAAAAGAAAATAATTTTTTTTATAGCACAGATTATGTGACTTTTAGCTACAATATTTACTTACAACTATATTTTTTTGCAAAATTATGAATAACTATTGAAAAAAAATTTTAAGAAGAAAATATATTTGAAAATATAAGAAATAAAAATTAAAAATGTTAAATTATAAAAAGGGGAAAAAATTGAATTCTTACTTTTATAATTAATTATTTATAAAATTGTTAATTTTTCAAAACGTTATGATTTTAATTTGCTAATAATTAAAAGAATTATGTTCTTGAATTAGTTTTTAATATAATTTTAACATTACTGAAATTTCTGTTCTTATGTTTTGTTATAATTCGCATGTTTAATAATTACTAATAATTTTTCTAAATTTCTATTTACCGTAATCTCATTCAATATAAAAAAATTTTCTTTGAATTTTAATCTATGAACGATCCTGGAAATTCGGAAAACTTAAGTTCTCACTTATCAATGTGGCAAAGAGTTTATTTTATTAAGAAAAAAAATTTTTTCGACAAAAACGAAAACAGAGATTTAGGAAAGAAAATTTGTGTTTCTTCCAGAAAGTTAATTTTTCAATTAACTATTAAACTATTAAAATTGATTTTTTAAATTCAAAACTAAATCAATAGGTTTTATGTATCTTTAACCTGCATTTAGAAAATCAAGAGCAATTTTTTACTCACTTAAATAATAAAAATTTTAATTATACAATTTACAAAATCTGTTAACAATTTGTTTTCACGAAAAGGAAAATAAATTAGACTTCTAGAATTAAAGATTAATAAGAATTTTTTTTATTGCCAACAATTATTTTCGTAATTAATTAATTAATTATTACAATTATTAAACAATTATGTGATACATGAGATTAAAACAATTGTATTTAATATATTTTTTTTACTTTCCACTCATTTATTATTATATGTAGAACGTAAAAATTAAGTTTTGTCGAGTTTCAAACTTTCGACTCGTCTAAAAAATCAAACTCTTCGTCATCTAAAAACTTGAAAAATTTCTGCTCATCATTTTTTTCCTTCCTTTTATACCGTTCAATTTGATTCGCTGCTTGTGCAAGCCAAATCGAAACCTGACGATAAGGCATTATTTTTGTTTTTATATTTATAAATGCAGCTAATCCATCGTCTGTTTTATAAACTTCTGGAACAGTTGGTGATATAAATTGGGTGTCAGGAAGAAGAAAGTAGAGCTTTTCATTATCACTTTTTATGACATCTTCCAAATATATTAAGTGTTTCGGGTCATTAATCTGAATTGAGTAAAAAATCGAATATAAAGTTTTGTCATTCATTCTATTTAAAGAAGACTCTGAGAGTTGTTCAGGAAAAAAGTCTTTGCTACTGCATAACCAGAAGTCATCCACTACAAAATATTTGTCCAGCTTATAATTGACAATGAAGCTCTTAGGTTTTAAATGTTTCGCTTTGCAATATATTGGAGAAAAATAGTGAGGATCCATTGGAATGTACTGACGAATTGCCAAACTAAACAGTGCCTTTTTCATCCTCCAACTTGCGATATTTTCCTGTTCAATTTGATTATAATCTTTTTCTAAAACCCGTAAAGCAAAATAATTCTCCAATGAAATTAGTTTATACAACTTATTTCCTATATAATCGAGACCTATTTGTTCAATATTAACATCAGGTGAATTAGGAAATTTAAAGTCTTTAAGATTGGTTAAAGTTTCATTCATTTTTTTTACATTTGAAGGAACTGAGTCGACTTTTTTTTCAAATCGCAGCTGTTTATATAATTTTGGATTTTTCAATAGACGCGCTTCGGCCCAATCTGGGTTTTCCTTAGTTCGAATAAAATAGTTAGCAAAATCATACATTTCAGACTCGTCCAGAACAAAATCTCTAAATATCGGTGAAAAATCACAATTACACATGCGACTTATATTACTTTCTACAGTTTTTAATTCTAAATACTCATTATTTCGTTCATCGGCAGAAATTCTAACAGTTTTAAAAACTGGCAATGTAACGAGTATGATTGTTACAATGTTTCCAAGGACAACGATTAATTTCATTATTAATCAATGATGCAATTGTTTTCAATGTAATTAATATCTTGTAATAAGAAATGTTAAGGAATCAATTAGCATATGTTAACCAATTACTCTTGGTGATTTTGACAATTTTTAAAAACTTTTTCCTAAAGAATCTTTTCTTTTCTCGAACTTTCAATTAGTGATCTGTAAATTAATATTAATAGGGTAAATAAAACATCATTTAAAATACAATTTTGGCACTCTCTAAATCTGAAAACTACTTATTCAATTTGTGAGTCTTATTTTTTAAAAATATTTCAAATTAATAAGCTGACTTAATAATGAATTAGTAATTTCTACAAGCAATTTGTAGAAAACTACTAAAAATTAGTAAAAACTTTTATTAATTCATTTGGTGAACGAATCCACACTAGTACATTAGAAGAAAATTACTAATTCAGATTTAGAGAGTAAGGAGAAAATTATAAAAAATAAGATAAAAAAAAAATTGTTATTATACCTATGAGCTATTCCACGTCAAGTAATGTTTATTTCAATAATTTTTTACTCTTTAACAATTAAACATACAAATTTGACAAAGTACATTTTGGAAAGGTTTTTTCATGCTCTTTCGATTGGAAATAAGCATTTTGAAAAAAAAAAATTTTTTGACCCAAACAAATCAAAATTAAAAATAAATTTCAATATTTGGGGGAGAAAGGTACGATTTTTTTTTTTTTTTTTTTAATGTTGAAAAATGTTAATTTTATGTAATAATTGTGTATAATAATAAATTGGTTAATTAGAAAATTTTAAAAATTACGAATTGCAAAGTTTGCAAAATATAATAAACTAATAAAAAATGCATTGTAATTTTATTTAAACAGTTAATTAATTAAATTAAAAGTTTCTTTAAATAATAATTTCTCAACAATAATAATTAATAAATTTTAATTTTTTCATGCAGTACACTATAGTACTAAAGAATTTAAACAATATTATCTTATGATTTGCAAAAGATTTAATGTTTTAAACATTAATTATTGCAAATTAGAAATTATTTTAAAATTATCAGTTCTTAACGGTCACTTCTAATCATTTACTTTTACTCGTCTTCACCGATTTCAACGCGTTTTATTGTAATTTATTTTTGAATTATTAAAATTTTTGCACATCACTGCCGTTCTTTATTATATTTTAGACTTAGAAAATTTCTGGTCAATTAATTAAATATTTTAGGAGAAAAGTGGTCAAAAAAATTACAATATAGAATTTCTAATAGTCACATATGTTGTTAATCGCATTAAAATTTTTATTTTTCTTAAAAATTGGTACATTTTGAAAACCACAAACCAATAGAGTAATTTTTTAGCAAATGTGTTTTTGTATTTACTCAAAATTTATTCTTTTATTTATCTATCTAATTTCAGATCACAAATTTTGCTTATAAAAAAATTATCAACTAATTATTGACAAAATTATTATTTGAAATTAGTTATAAGAATCAAAAAATTAATGTTCTTTTAAAAAAATTGAATAATAATTCAAATTTATGGAATATTTAAATTCGATCTGTATTAAAAAATGAAAAATTATTTCATTACGCGTTTATTCATTCTTTCTAGATTCCAATTAAATATTTTAAACATTTATATCGTTAAGAATGATTTAAAAGAAATATTTTAAAACAAATCTCGACGAAAAAATCATGAAATTTTTCTATTGAACATTCAAAATTTATAAGGAAGTAATTAATATATAAAAAAGAATATTTGTCTATCAATCAAAGATTTTATAATTATAATATAAAATTTTATTATTATTATTATTATTATTATTATTATATATTATTTACAAAAAATTTAGTTTTAATATTTTTTACCTCTCAAGCCAGTAGTATTTCCCCTTTCGTTGATAGGCAGTTTATGTCAAAGAATAATATACAAGATTGTTCGTATTTTGATAAAAAATTATCTTGAATTATTTGTCGATTTTTTTAATTAAAAAAACTGTACAAAAGAAAATAAATTTTTATAGCACAGATTACGTGCCCTTGCGATAATATTTATTTTCACTTCACTTATTTCGAAAAATTATGAATGCACATTAAATTTAAAGAAAAAATAAAGAAATTCTTTTATGAAAATTCAGAAATTTAGAAACATGGAAAATAATTCATCAAATTTTTAAATACGATAAAAACGTCAAACAATTATTATTATAATAATTTTTTTCTACAATTATTATTATTAAACAATTATTGCGTTAATATAATAGTAAATTTACAAAAATAAATTTCTTTTTTTGAAAAGACAGAAAATGACAACTTTTTGAGGGACTGAGAAAATAGATCCTTTTCATGTTTAAATACTTTTTCACTGAATAGTGTTTAATTTAAACTTATTATTTTATTATTCACATAATTAATTTTCTAAATAAATTAAAGATTTTTTGAATCTTTGACTGAAGAAGAAAATTTCTTTTCTTTTACTAAAAATATGTAGGTAAAACGAATACAATATTCACTTCCTTGAATATAAATTGAACATATCTTTGAGTTCATGTAGTTTTATATAGTCGATGAAAGCA
The DNA here is from genome assembly GCA_032872475.1 of Leptopilina myrica (nomen nudum). Taxonomy (NCBI): domain Eukaryota; kingdom Metazoa; phylum Arthropoda; class Insecta; order Hymenoptera; family Figitidae; genus Leptopilina; species Leptopilina myrica (nomen nudum). Next base: position 42,571,533 of record CM065463.1, read on the forward strand.
GCACCAAAAAACAGAGAGAAAATTGATGATACTGCAAACGTATTGGAATTCATTTTTATACGGCTTGTTTGCCGAGTTATATGTATATATATTTTTTTTCTACACTGCCCTTTTTTTTGCACATTTATTGAAACGAGCTGAGCAACACTTTCAAATCTTCTTCCATCGATTCACATTGATCATAGACGATTGAATAAAACATCATTGTAACTGAATATTTTCTAGAAAAATAACCCCATCAATTGTTATTAAACTTGAAATATTTTCTCCCTCTTTTGCCTTTTGTTCAAAACAAATTTTTTTTTGTTAAAGAAAATTTATTATCCTGCATTTAATTTCTATTTTTCATCTATTCTATTCTATCAATCTATTTCTTCTTGATACAGCTTTGTATATTATTTGTAACACTATTTTAATTATTTTATTATGTTATTAGTGCCTAAATATTATTATTTTTTTATTTTTATTATTGCTTCTTTATTATTATTATTATTATTATTATTTTTTTATTTTTATTATTGCTTCTTTATTATTATTATTATTATTATTATTATTATTATTATTATTATTATTATTATTATCGACAATTTGCGCGCAACTAACTTTTTACATACTTTTTTAGATTAAATAATCAATTTCAAAAAAATTTAATTATTTTAAAACATTTTAATGATTTTAATAATAATATCAATTACATTAATAATTATAATAATTATTAGTAATTTAAATAAAATATGAATTGGAATATAAATTGTTATATCAATATTAATCATATATTCTGTAACAAGGGATTCACGGATAAGTCGTGAGACATTATTCTGCCGTTTGAAATAAAAACTTAGTTAACTCACATTTATAACGAAACGAGAAAATAAGAAAAAACTGTTTACTTTCAGAACCCAAATAAAAATTTAAAAATTGTTCAATTTAACTTCACATACTGGATATAATGATGGTGCTCTATTTAATTATGAAATAAAAAATTAATGTTAATACACAAAACATTCAAATTTTTTAAAAATATTTCAATGTTAATTCACTATTAAAAGAATTGAATTTCTAATTTCAATAAATAGATTGACTTCAAAAAGGCTTTAATTTGAAATTTCATAAAATTGATATTTTTAATGAATTTAATTAGAATTTTTGAAAAATTTAAATTTTTCCAAAACGGTTATATTTGTCAATAAATATTTAACGAATTTTATTAAAAATAATGGATTTATTGACAATTTTAAGTCAAAAACATATAAAAAAATTGAATTTTGGAGAAGTTACAAATGATTGCAAAAATTCATTTATTTTCAAAAGTAATAATATTCTTCTTACAAAAGTTCAATTTTGTGCAAAATTTGAAGAAAAATTCTCGTCAAAAACACAATTATCCATATATGAATAATAAAATTCTTTTCCAAAATTCAATTATTTTTAAAAAAATGTCTGATTTTAATGATTTTCAATATCTAATATTTTAAAAATAATCTTTTCAGAAGAATTGAATTTTTTAATAAAATTAGACTTAAACAATTACAAATTCTTTTCATATAGATAATAAAAATTGCACAGAAATTCAATTAACACACTTTTTAAAAATTTCTTCTCAATAATTGAATTCATTTTATTAATTAAATAATTTTGTTATGAATTCAATTATGTTTATAAATAATAAATTTGTTGTAGAATTTTAATTATTTTTACTTACAATTTTAATCGAATTTTACGAAAAATGTAATTATTCTTGAAAATTTGATTAAAATTCGTCAAAAGAATTTAATTTTTAAAAATTTGTTGATAATTTCATACTCTAAGTAAGATTTTTTGGTTGTGCAAAATTAAGTTTTAAAAATATTAAAGTTTTTCTCCTTTGAAAAACATTATTGTTGCTCCCATTAGATTAATTTTATTTAATTCGCGAGTTTTTATATTAAAAATCCAAGGAAGTCCCATTTTTTTAAAACGAAAGCTGAGTTTTTTTCCTAAAATGACATATAAATGAAAAAGTGGGACAAGAATGTTTAAACATTTAGAAACAGATGTTTTTACTCACTACATACGGTTTTTAGCTCAGTTTACGAGAAAATTCATTTTTTCAATGTTTAAACATTCTTGTCCCACTTTTTCATTTATATGTCCTTTTAGGAAAAAACCTCAGCTTTCGTTAAAAAAAAAATGGGACCATTTTTCCAAAAAATTAAAATTTATTTTTAATTTTGATTTTTTTGGGTCAAAAAAAAATTTTTTTTAAATGCTTATTTTCAATCAAAAGAGCATGAAAAAACCTTTTCAAAATGTACCCATTGCCAAATTTTTATGTTTAATAATTTAAGAGTAAAAAATTATCGAAATAAGCATTGTACTGAAAAACACAAAAATTTAATATTGGACTAGGTAAAAAAATAATTTTCACGAAAAATTACTATCTATTAGTACTACAAAAGCCACAAGTTTTGCTACGATTGGAGAAAAATTTTTCTCCACCTGGATCATTTGACATGGAATGCCTCATATATAGTTAGGTTATATCAGAATAGTATGGAAAATGATTGGTGTGTGTGTGTAGGTTATTAGGAAAACTTTTCAATTTTTTTGACGTTGGAAATTTAAGTGTTATAAACTTTGATAATTTAAAATCGTTAATGTATGCTTGTTAAACATAGTTAATCGATTGAAATTAATTTTCAAACTTTGAGCAAAAGGCAAAAGCCTTCGAGCTGAAATTATATATTGCATGTAAATAATGTACATTAAATATTTGAACAAAATAATAATATTACCTAAAATTTCAACTAAATTGTGAGTTAATTTGAAATAATTCAAGCATAAATGTATGATTTACTACATGTGTGTTTTGTTTACATGTATAGTTTGAATCATTAATTAAATTAATAAAATAGTTGTAAATAGTTAATTACAATATTAACTACAATAGGTTTTATTGATTATTATTATCATTATTATTGCTATTATTATTATTATTATTATTATTATTATTATTATTTGCTTTTATTTGTTTAAAAACAACAAGTATTTTTCCATTTTTATTTCTGTTTTTGTAACAAAATATAAATTGAAAAAAAATTAATTTTGCTTCATTTCTTTTTTAATAATAATTTAATATTCAATTTAATAATTTTTTTAATAATAATAACTTTTCATTTTCGCAGAATTATTCAATTATTTTACATTCGTTAGAACTTTTTTTTTTAATAACATTTTTTACTATTGTTTCAAATGTCTGCCATTTATTCACGAATGTAATAATTTTTTTGTAGAATTTTTGTCAATCAGAGAGTCATATTCTTGAAACAGTTTACGAGAAGACAGTATATAGTACTATAAACGCTTTTACAGTATTGCACTGGTGCATGTAAATATATGTATATATATATACGTATGTTTATGCTACTAGAGAAATGTGCAAACAAAGACGTTGAAAAGGCTCTTTCGTTAAAATGAGCTCACTCGCTGCTCCATGGTTGATAACATCATGAAGAGCACATTTTCAGACAGAATTTGCACACAGAATGAGAAACGAACCAAAAAAGTAAAAAAAAAATGCGTGTGTGTCTGTTTTCTTTTTCTTTCTTTTTTTATTTTCAAACACAGCCGTAAAAAAAAGGGGAGAAATTTGTATTTTACTAAACACTTTTCAATTTCTCGTAACAGGACCCTTAAAGGATCGTAAAGTCACTATTTTTTTTTTCTTTTCCTTTCTCCCCATTTTTTTTTTAGTTATTTGAAGCAGCGGCGCTTTCGGCCCAATTCAAATTACATTTGCATGTCCGACACGAAAAAAAAAACTTCAAAGGCTCTTTTGACTTTTTCGAAATCCAGATGGATCCTTTCGGACTAAGTAATTTTCAAAGTACCTGATCGGAATCTATTTACATTGGGAATGGTTTGATTTACTTCACTGACGTTGTACATACATAAACATATATATATATAGGTCTATAAATATATAAAAAAATAATATACAAATACAGTGGGTGATTATATGAAAAAAAAAATTGCAAATAAATGGGGGTTGGGGATTTTTTTTTCGTTAAAAAATTATAATTTTTCTTCTATGTGTCAGATGATTTTTTGCTTAGATTACTTAATTTTTTTAACTTGCAATTGTTATAAATGACAATTATTTACAATTATTATTAAAAGCAATTATTTTTAATTGTTATTCATGAGAATTATTATTTATTTAAAATATTTTCAATTATTATTTAATGCAAATATTTCAATTTACTCTTCATTGCAATTATGATAAATGAAAATTATTATCATCGTTGTGTATTTCAATGATTATAAAACGCTATTGTTAATAATATTAATTTTTTAAAATTATTATTTATTCAAAATGTTCTGCATTGTAATTGATTGAAATTGAAATTTATTCGAAGGGATTGTTAAACTCTTCCACCTTTGATAAATTCATACTAAATTATTTATTTATTTATTTATTTATATATATAAACGGGCAATTATAAATTCTTCCCCTTTAATTATTAAAATTTTTTAGGAATAATTTAATTGAATAGAAATATTTTATTTCATTTCTTTTTATAATAATATAATTGAGTTACTTTTACTACTATAGATTTTTACTTATTATAATTCTTTTGTTTTATTTAAAGTAGAAAATTGATAGAAAAAAAAGTTGACAGAAAATCGATTGAGAATTATTTTCAGTAAAAAAATTAGTTAAATTAAAAAAGTGGTTTTACAAATTGAAAATTTCTGATTCCTTTGAATCTAATTCCAGTAGAAAAATTATTTAAATAAAGTTACTTCAAGACAAAAAATTCCTTGAAGTCGAATATAAATGATAAATTTTTAGAAAATAAAAAACGTTAAACAAAAAAAAATTATTATATTCAACGAAAGTTCGAACAAAATAATCTTATCAAAAGAAGTATTGAAGAAAATATCAGACAAAAAGAAAGAAAATTTACAATCCCTCGAAAGTTAATTATTTTGAAAAATAATTATTGTCGTGTGGGAAAATTAAATTTCTTTTTTAAAAAAAAGTTTTTTTCAAATTCTAATAAAAGTTTCGTCCATCAGAGAAATTAATTTTCCGTCATTAAAACTTAATTAAATAACATTATAATATATGGAGAATAATTAATATTAAATGAGACCGTATAAATTAGAAAGTTAGTAATAAATAATACACGGAGAGAGAATATATATTAAATTTTGTAAAAATATGTTTAAATTGGGGAAAAAGTGCGACAAAGCAAAATTTTAATATGAAAAATACTAAACTTTAAAAAAATTATGTGAAATTTATTATAATTATATCAAATATCAAGAATATTAATTAAATTCTCATATAACTTTAAGAAATTTTACAAAACTATTTTTAAAGTTTAGTTTTTTTCAATATCAAAATTTCGCTTTGTTGCACTTTTTCCTCAATTTGAAAATATTTTTACAAAATTTAATATATATTCTCTCTCCGTGTATTCGTAAATTGAAAATAAAATTTTAAAAAAATTGTTGAGGGCAATTTTGTTCTTAATTTAAGATTTTATTTTCCGGGTGTAGTAATGAATTAATAAATTAATAATAAATTAACATATAAATTATAAAATATAGAAAATGAATAAATAATATTTAATCCCAATAGATAATTTCTATCGAAAACAAGTTTTTAAAAAAGTTACCAAAAGTAGAAAATTGACAGAGGCAAAATATTTAACCTAAAGTAGAAAAATATTTCTTTAGAAAGAAATTACCGAATACATATATATGTAAGAAAAAAAAAGTTTTTGTTGTTAAAGTTTCTTGAAAGTGAAAAAAGTGGTTTAAAGTGTATTAAATGTATTAATGTAAAAAAAATCTATTGAATAAAAATTGAAATAAAAAGCAAAAAAATTTAAAAATGAAAAAAACAAAAAATAAAGAAAAAAAAGTCATTGATATAAATTGAAAAAAATAATTCTTTCTGGATAGAAAAAAAAATGTTGTTTTTGAAGAAAATTTCCCTTTTTTCCAACCATAATAGGAGCTGAAACTTTATTAATAATGCAGATGTATTGTCCGAAAAAGCAGCTTATGAATACCGCAAACAGAGTTGGACAACAAAATAACTATGGTTCGGCGAGATGGCAAGGGAAAAACTTCCGTCTGACTATGAAAGCTGCTTGGGTATTATGCCGGATTTTGCGGTTACCATTGGTTCTCAATGTAACTACTACTGTGACTCTGCCGTTACCATCAGGCGCATAGTTAATATGTGCATCATATATATATATATATATTCACTGTAGCATACATATTCGATTCATGAATCTCTCAAATAAACTTTTCTACATGTTTATAGAATGTGAAATTGTCAAAAGCTTTCATCTCTTTCATCAACAGGATTTTTAAATTTTATATTTATACAAATTTACACTCATGTTGTAATTATAACACTTTTACTATTAATTAAACGAAATAAGAAACATGTTCCAATTTTAGAGCTTCCCTTCTGCTCCAATAATAACATTAATTAAATAATATCACCTACTTTAATTAATATATATAATTTCTAATACAATTATATTGAAAAGAAATTTTTTTTCATTCAATTAACCGATTAATAGACTGCTTTCATCAATCATTTATTTACTTAAATCAAATAATTTTTAAATCAATTAAATAATGGTATTTAACAAAAAAATCAAAATGTCGAACCCAAAATGGCGACTGCAAAAATGAAAAAAAATTCAGTTTGGCTTGAAACAATAATAATATAATATAATATAATATAATATAATATAATATAATATAATAAAATATAATAATAAAATATAATATATATAATAAAATATATAATAAAATATATATAATATATATAATATAATATAATATAATAAATATATATATATATGTATAATAAAAAAAAATTTAGTTTTTGTAGATTCAATTCTTTCTTAAGGTACTTATTAACTAAAAAATAAATTTTAATAATTTAATTAATTGAAATTCTTAAATTGTATTCAATCTGAACAAACAGTTTTGATACTTACAAATACAGCAAAAAGTTGAGAATAATTTTTCTCTTACAGTCGAAACTTTACCATCAAAAAGTTTAATCAAGTAATTACTTTCAAAGATGTCAATAAATTAATTCTTAAATAAAATTTTTTTAAATTTTTTTTTTAATATTATTTTTCATAAAGTTGATCCTAATATAGTAGACAAGAAAAAATAATAAATTTGATACAAAAAAAGTATTCATAATAAACTTTTTTCCTTCTTTTAAAAAATAGTTAAAGAATTTTGTACAAAAATTTTTAAAAAAAAAAAAAAAAAAAATTGTGCAAATATTTTTCTTTGTTTTCTAAAACAACCTTAAAATTCTATGAAAAAAATTGTGAATTATAAACAGATAATATGCAAAATGAGTAAATTTTCTATTTCTAAATCTTTATATTTTTAAAATATATTCTAAAATTGTGTAAAAATAAAGAAAAAATATGCATAATTTCAATTTGATGAATAACAATTTTTATTGAAACATTATTTTCTTATTTTAAAAAAATGAAAAAAATTTGCTTAATTTCTATTTGCCAATTACAGTTTTTGTCACCAAGTTTTAAGTTTATTTTAAAAGGGAAAAAATTTGCAATAATTTCTTTTTTCTCAATGAAATAATAATTAGTAGAAAAATCAATATAAATTTGTTAAAACTAATAGGTTTTTTGTTTTAAATAATTGGCACTAAAAATTCTGAATTTATTACAAAATAAAAAATGTCGACAGAAAGAAACAATATCAGGAGATTTAGGTACAATTTTTATAAAACGTATTTTCTATTTTCTTATTTTCTAGAATTTTTTTTCTAATAAAAGTGAATTTCTACAAAACTTTTTTTCTAATAAAGGTGATTTTCTAAAAAAGCAAAATTTTCTAAATTATTTTTCCTAACAATATTAAATTTTTTTTAATGACGATCAATAGGTATATGATTAAAAAATGAAACTTATAAAAATTTTTTAATTCTTTAAAAAACTATTTGAGATTTCGTTAAAAATTGTAAAAAACATTAGAAATTGTACAAATTTTTAACAAAAATTTTAAATAATCTAGTTAAAAAAAGTAATTGACAAATAGAAATTATAGGGTTCTTATTCTAAGGATATTTAAAATTTTATAAAAATCTACATCCTAATCTTAATTTTTTAACAATTTTCTAGCTTTTATCATAATTATGGGACATCACAAATTTTAGGAAAATAAATATTAGAATTTAGAACATTAAAAAACATTTTTTTTAGAAATCAAAACTTGTTAGAAAAACGTTTTTTAGGAAACAGATTTGATTAGAAATAGAAACGTTGAGTTTAATATAGTAAATAACATTGATAGTGAGATAAAGGTTTTCAAAATGATTGCAATTATTTTGTAATTTTTTTTTCTAAAGTGTTAGTAGGCAAAAATTTATGTTCCATTTTATTGACCAATGGTAAAAGTAATTTATGGTCAGACAGAGTATTTTCAAGAAACTTTTAGAGGGGGAAATATTTTTCACTTCTCGTATGAGCATATATATAGTAAAAGAGAAAGAGAGAGAGAGAGAGAGAGAGAGAGAGAGAGAGAGAGAAGAATTTAAACGCATGTTATTTTTAAAGTAAGTAGTAAAAATGGGATTTAGTCAGCCAAATGATTTAGAGTCTTAAAAGTTTTATAACAGTAGTACAAAAAGTTTGTTTTTACCAAACAGATTTTGATTTAAGTGAAAAAAAAACTTTTTTTGCAAGAGAAAAAAGTACAATTTTATTCTTTACTCGTTTAACGATCAATTTCTTTTTTTCGCTCTTTTATTACTCTTTTCTGATATAATAAATTTTCCCCTGATTTAATGTTTTTTAACTAAAAAAAAAATATTATTGTCAACTATATTAGGGTGATTCTTCTGAAAGCAATATTTTTAAACTTTAGTTCTTCAATTTTTTCTTATAATTATATGGTTTTTTCTATTAAAACTGCTTAATTTCATACTCAAGAGTAAGATTTTTAGGTTGCGCAAAATTAATTCTTAAAAATATTAAAGTTTTTCTCCTATGAAGAAGTTTATTGTTGCTCCATTAGATTAATTTTATTTAATTCGCGAGTTATTCTATTCAAAATCCACGCTAATATTGTTGACGAAATGGAAAATAAAATTACATTGCTTAAAAATTAATAATTTGCATATTTTAATACAAAATATATTTAATTCGATTAGAATAGAAATTTATTTAAAGTATTTGATTTAATGGTAATTTGGGTTAATTTTTTCAAAGCAGTGCAGGTAAATACTAAAAACAAAAGAAAAACTCGCATATTTCAAGGAAAAGGCTTCAGAAATGAAAAATAAATTTTTTTTCACATTTATTTACTTTAGGGTTACAATTAAAATATGTTTTTTGAGTAAAATATACAAATCTCACAACCAAATTTTATATTACCATCGAAATATTCTGTTAAACTTACTTCCAAATTTAGTTATTTATTAAAAAAGAAAGCTTCGGAAATAAAATTAATTTTTACTCGGAGCAAAATGTAAATTTCTATTATTTCTAACAGCAATAATTTTTCTCCTTTTTTATAGATAAAATGTAGAAAAATTAAACGTCAAATTCTCAGCCTTATTTTAATGTGCATTAAAATTTTGTTTAAGATCTTCTTAATGTATAAAATATCAGTAATCATTGTGAAGTAATTTTAACCTAAAACTGAAGACAAAGTTTGATCATTTTTATCAAAAATAAAAGTGAGGTCTAAAAATTTTTAAAATGCACATTATGATAGAAAAAAAATTTTACTTTTTGACACTATTTTTAAAAAATTTCTAAGAGTTTGAAAAAAACCATAAAAATTTAGTTTTCTTATAGAAGTCCTATTGGAGACATGTTGCAAAGGCTTCGTAGACGAAAGTAATTTAATTATTACATAAATTCAGTTAAATAAAATATTTAATTTTCTTTTCAAAATGATAATTGAGTGCTAAATTTTTACTATAGAAATTGATAATAATTATTAAATAGTAGATATTCTGTCAAATTAATCGAGACATTAAACATGTAACTTTCAGAAAAATCACCCATTAATTATATTATTTTTTTATATTATCTATTTATTTATATTAATTATATTAGTTATATTACATAAATATTAATTTAAGGGCAATAGTTAAAAAATGGAGAAATATAAATTTTTTCACACTATTTCATAGTGATTCTAATGTTTGTATATTTCATATGTGAAAATACATATTTTAGAGACGATTAAAGATCATGTTGTGAGAACCCTTTGCCTATGAAATGTTCACGCTCAATATCGTTGGGACTGAGAACAAGCCACCTTTTGCACAATGGACCATCAATTTTCAGAACGTACTTGCATTCCACATTCTGCATATAGGTCGATAAATACCTTATCGCGTTCCGATATACCCAAACGCTTTGTAATGCCAATAGTAGACCAATACTGTTGAGTGTGTACGCGGCAATAAGAACCTTTCACGGCAGATATATATGAAAATCGCATGAAGATAAATAAAAAATTTTTAAACTCCTTTATACATTTGAAGAATATAATCGATATTATTAATTTTATTTCACAGCATAAAATGAATCGAAATAAGGGAAAAATTTTCCAATTCATTTTTATTGCTACTAAACTTTAAATGGCGTCAAAAATTAAAAAGAAAAAATAATTCTGATAAAAAATTCTAGTTAAAATACAAATTTTAGTTTAACTTCATAACGTTTATTAAAGTGAAATTAAAAATTTGTTTAACTACAATTATTCTCGAAATTATTATTCTACATGAAAAAAAATCTTCACCTTAAACAACTACAAATTTTAATATATTAGCGAAATTTTTACTTATAGCAACTTATTACAAATTAATAAATTCTCTACAATATTGAGAGGTCATATATTTATAAATATCAACAAATTTATTTAAATCTATAAAATTTTTTTATTGTACTTTTTGTACTTTTTTCTATAAAATTTTTCTGTTTGCATTTTTTTTCAAGGAATTCAATGGTCATTAAAAAATTTGTCAGAAAATATTTTGACCCTTTCTGAATTTTAATTTTTTATAAAAATTGATAGATTTGGATATCAATACGTATTTTTCTAAAAAATATGTTTTTCTATCGATAAAAAAATTGCCGAATGAAAAAATTATTATTTACAAAAGTTTTAGCTTTTTTTTAAAGAAAACTAGTTTTCAGGTCAAGAATTTAAAAAAAATATAAATATTATTAAATTTTATTATAAGAAAAGCCGTTTGCTTTTTTTTCTAACTAATTTCAGAATATAAACTTTTTCGAAAATAAAATGTTGTATCGAATTTTGTTTTTATCACTAAAACATTTTTTTGTAAAACTTTATGTTCTGAAATTAGTTAGAAAAAAAACAAACGAGTTTTTGTATAATAAAATTTAATAATGATCATATTTTTTTTAACTTCTTTACCTGAAAACTATTTTTTGTAAATGCTGAAACTTTTGTAAATATTAATTTTTTCATTCGGAAATTTTTTTATTGGTAAAACTTAAAAGTGAATAAAAAATTGAAAGTTATTTTAAAAAATAATTAAATTAAACTAAAATTAATTACAATGATTTACAAAAGGAGAATATAGTCCGGGTTGGACCGCTTTTTTCACTCTGCATATAAATTCTGTTAAGAAAATAAATTGAGTCCTGCGTAAAGAATTTTCATGGAAATACAAAAATTGATAAATTTTCTTTCTTTTTTTTATTAACGAATATAAATATTAATAGGTAAATAAAATATTAATATTAAAACAAATATTAAGAACTATTTTTCCATTATGTACCCAATTTTTACAAATCCTGATTTTACTTTATTATTATTATTATTTTACAATAAATTTTTGCAGCAAAAATTTCGTGTGACAAAAATTTTTTTTTTCCCTTTTTTGTCCGTTTTTAAATTTTGATTCTGTTTTGTTTCACAACTTTCTAGTTTCTACTGAGAATATTACTTTAGTCTATCAAAAAGTTTTTCTACATTACTCTTCGCTTTGTTTCGTCGAAACTTTTTCCTTGAATTTTTTTTTTCTTTCATCTGGTAAATTTTACTCTTAAAGTGAAAGTGTCGAATTATAAGTTTCTACACGCGGGAGTATCATTTATGGGAAAATTTCAATTTTAGGTAAAAGATAGAAATTTTTATAATTAAGAAGTAATTAAAATATAATATATTTAAATGTAGATAAAAAAATGTATTTCTGTAATTTTTTGTCAATTTGGAAAAATAAATTGGTTGATATTTTTCATTTTCAGTTTCTCTTTGCCTTTATTTTCTCTGATTCTTTTTTTTTTTCTTGTTGTAAACAAATTGCCCCAGTTTTGAAAAGTTTTTCTCGTTAGATTGGTATGGGTTTTGTGTGAGAAGGAAGGAAGTAAGGAAGGAAGGCTTTGGGTGCAACTTAACGAGCATAATACACGTCAAAGTTCTCTCTGAAAGTGGGCACACCTGGTCCTAGTATACGAGCGGAGACTTCGTCGAAGTTGGTCGAAGTTTGTGGTAAAGTGCGTGATCCAGAGAGTCGTGTTAAGCTATGGAAGAACGGATCTGGTTTACTTACTTAAAGGAAAATTTACAAGCGCAACCGGCACACGTGTTGTGAATCTAAGCTAAAAGTGATTTTTTTTTATTTTTTTCGCCACCTCCAATATTATTACATACTTTTTATTATTTACTTTTTTAAATTTTTTTAATACGAATTTTCGGGGTTTATGAAATTCTCTTCTTTTCATTTACCTCTATTTTTATTTTTCTATTTTTTATTTTTTTTTCATTTCAGTTTTATAAAATTACTACACTGAAAAACAAATATATTTGATTCAAATAACCGATTATTTGACTATTATCAAATAAATATTTACTTGAAAGAAATAATTTTTATTTGAATCAAATATTTCAGTATTTGAAGCAAATATTATTTAATTAATTAAAAAAAAATTATTTGATTCAAGTAAATATTTATTTGATAATAGTCAAATAATCGGTTATTTGAATCAAATAAATTTTTTTTTCAGTGTAGAAACAATTCGTGTGTTAAAGTGCGAGGTTAACTTCTTGCATACTTTTCAAAATAAAATTTAACATTTAAAAAAAGAATTAAAAATTTTTTATTCAAATTAAAAATAAAATTTAAATTTTCTAAAAAATTAATTTAATTAATTGAATAAACTTAACATATAAACTTATAATTTATTAATAAAGTTAATTTAAATTTTAATTATTTTTTGTGCAATTTTTATAGAATTCATCAAAAATTCTAAAAAGTAAACAAATTAATTTATAAATTTGTTATTCAAAATAAAAATAAAAAATATGAATTGGAATATAGATTATTACTACTATAACCACAATAATCATGTACTCCGGGACAGGGGATACAAAGAAAAGTCAGGAATTTTTATAAAAAAAAGAAATAAGAAATTAATTTTTTAGAATTCATTAGAAAATTCTAGATTTTGGTATCCATTTTTACTATCTTTTTGACAATACTTTGTTTATAAATAACTTAATTCGTAAACAACCATTATAAAATTATTACATATGAATTATTAACTTAATAATTTTACTTATAAATATAAAAAAATTAATTCAATTTTAAAACAGTTGCGTTTATAATTTTCACTAATAGTTCAACTTCAAATGTAATAATTTGAATTTTTCTAGAATTTCAATTTTTAATTGAATTAATTAGAAATTTTGAAAAGCTTAGATAGAATTAGATTAAAATTCTTCTTGAAATTAATTAAATTTTTTTCAATAAATATTTAACTAAATTTATTAAAAATAAATGATTTATTAAAAAATTTTAGATAAAAACATTTTATAAAATGAAATTTTTGAAAAGTTATAAATAATCGCAAAAATTCAGTTACTTTCAAAAGTAATAAAATTCTTCTTACAAAATGCAAATATTTTCAAAATTCAAAAAAAAAATTCGTTAAAATTACAATTATCGTCATAAATAACAAAATTCCTCTGCAAAAATTAAATATCATTCAAAAAATTACAATTTACAAGTTTTACTCAAACATTTAATTATTTTCATAAATACACTGGAGAAAAAATTTATTTGATTCAAATAACCGATTATTTCACTATTATCAAATAAATATTTACTTGAATCAAATAAATTGTATTTGAATCAAATATTTCGGTATTTGAAGCAAATACTATTTAATTGATTCAAATAAAAATTATTTGATTCAAGTAAATATTTATTTGATAACAGTCAAATAATCGGTTATTTGAATCCAGGGATGGCTTCGAAAGTTTAGTTTCATTTTATTTTCAAAATATCAAAACAAAACTAAATACAGGGACCTTTTAGTGTCGTTAACAGAATGAAAACATAATTCAAGGACGTTTTAGTTTCGATTCCTGCGCATCAAAACTAAATTATATTTATGTTTTTATTCAGTTTTGAAGCCATCCTTAGGGTTGGCTTCGAAACTTTAGTTTCATTTCAGTTCTGAATGGCGCAATAAAACTTAAATACTGGGACCTTTTAGTTTTGTATCCAGCACCAAAACTAAATACACCGACCTTTTAGTTTTGTTTTCTACTCCAAAACTAAATTATTTTTTCGTTTTTATTTAGTTTCGAAGCCATCCCTGTTTGAATCAAATAAATTTTTTTTTTCAGTGTAACAAAAATTGCATATGAATTCAGTTATTAAAATTTTTTTATATAAATTTCTTCGCGAAAATTAAATTAATTTCATAAATAATAATTTTTTTAGGAATTCAATTATTTTTATAAATAATAAGTTTGTTTTAGGAATTCAGTTATGTTTTCATAAATAAAGCTTCATTTCATAAAGTAAATAAAACTTATCGCAGAATTTAAATTATTCTTTGTACAATTTTAATCGAATTCCTCAAAATATCTCATTGTTATTAAAAATTTGATTGAAATTCGTCAAAAAAATTCAATTGTTTAAAAATGTTTTGATAAAATTCTTCATAAGAATTAAATATTAAAAAATATACAAATATTCAGAAAATTATTCAAATATTTAGAAAATATTTTACTTTTGTATTTCAATAATTGAATAATTTTGAAAAGGTTTTAAATTAAAATATTTGAAAATTTTAATTTTTTATACTTTTAACTGTCAATATTGAAGAATTAATTTTTTTGAAAAAGTATAATTTATGTTTTTTTAATTATTTGGAGTTTTTTTTCTAAGATATATTCAATTAAAGAAGTTCTAAATAACCAAAATTTCGTAAAATTGAATTTTAAACAAATGTATTTGAAAATTCTGAAAGAACTTTTTCAAAAATAACTAAAAATAGTTCATTTAGAGGAGAATTTTAGTTAAAAATACTAAAAAACAATAATTGGATTGAAATGTTCAAAATTATTTTTTAGAACTTACAATAATAATAATCTTCATATAAAATAATGATAACAATTTTATAAGTTTTTTAATTTCAAAAAGGTTTGAATTTGATATTTTTGAAAATTCCTAATTCCTGTAGAAAGTTTGTAATAATGAAATATTTATGTAAAAAAAAAGTTATTGACATTTCGAATAATTTTACAAATAAATAATAAATAATTTTTTAAAAAATATTTTAATAATTGAATTCCTATGCAATTTTTATTATTTATGAATAGAATTAAATGTTTGAGTACAATTGTGAATTGTAATTTTTCGGAAAGCAAATTAATTTTTGCGGAAGAATTTTTATTATTTATAACGATAATTGTAATTTTGACAAATATTTTTAAACACAAACATTTTCTTGAGTTAAATTTTTTCCTTTATTTTCTAAAAATGTTGAATTTAATTTTCAACTGTCGAGTAGAATTTGTAAACATATTTTCCTTTATTTTTCAAATAATTTTAATTGTATTCAAACAATTTTAATTAAGAAATAGAAATTATGCAAATTATTTCTTTACAATAATTCAGAATTTCTACAAAAATGCTAAGAAACGGGAATATGTATATTAAAGTTTCTGATTTTCTGGTTTTAAATATTATTTTATTATAAATTATGAAAAATACCTGCTTTTTTCGATTTTCTGATATTTTTTGATATAAAAAACCAAAGCATATACTAAAGGACATAATTCAATTTGTGGACAGATAGAACAAAAGAATGAAATACGAAGTCATAGTTAATAATATTATTTTTTTAATTTACTTTTTTTCTATCAATGTTCACATCTTATAAAATTTTGTTAATTTTTGTTTGCTTATTCTTTTTTCAATTTTTTGCCCTTGTTTATTGAACAAATGCAAATATACAGTTTTTTCAAAAGATTTTCATTCATTTTCTTTATATTATTTCTAAAAACGAGTATTACTTTATTTTAATTGTAAAATATTAGTTTATATCCCTTTTTTGCGAGGGATTGAAGTAAAATTTTCCCCTTGTTTTAACAGGAAAAGTGGAAAAAATTCAGTTGATTCTGCTAAAGAACTTGTTATATTTTTGTAAAATAAAAAAAGTTTACCTCTCTGGCGTTAGAGTTGAGGAATTCTAATGGAGGCAAATGAAAGCAGAAGCTAAAAAAAGGGATCAGCAGAGAAAAGAAGATATCTGAAAGGGTACAAACGTAAATTGGGGACGTTATCGAACGCGAAAGCCAAAGTAACGAGCCGAACCCGTCAATCTTTTCGTTTTCTCCTTGTTACTAAATCTCCGGTGAGAATCCATTTCAATCCTCTATTTTCCACGAGAAAGAATTTTTTTTTCTTACTACAAAGAAACGAAACATGTACATGTATTTTTTTTATATACATACATATATATATATATATATAAAATATAAAGTTCTGCATTTTTACAAAATACTTTTCTCTGATTTTCCACTATTTTTGTCTGTATTACGCTTTTTTTTCATAAATCTTTTCATTTTAAAGCGAAAAGCAAAAAACAACATATTCTGGAAATGTAAAATTAAAGTTTGAAATATGGAAATAAAATGGAGAAAAGAAAAAAGAATTCAATGAAACGGAAATAAGGAAGAAAAAAAGATAACTTAAATGAATATTGAATTATAAAAATAAATACAGAAAAATGCGCCAAAGGGTTAAAAAAATGTAATGAAGTATAGAAATTTTTGTATTTCCAAAGAAAAAAAAAAAATACACACGATTTGTGAGAGAAAATTTTCTATGTTTTTGATTAAAATCATAAAGAAAAATTTATTTTTTTTAATACAGGTAACCGATTTTTTTTTGCCTCGGAAAAGAAACATTTCCTTGGCGGTTATAACTTGGTTTCTTGTGTGAATTAGAAAAAAGTGGAGTTTCCGGAAAACTTTAAAAGTTCAGTCTTCATTTCCCCGCACCTTCTGTTCGCACCCATTGAACCTACGAGACTTTCGTGGCGCGCCAAGCGGGGTAAATGTTCTCGCGAAGGAAAAAGAGAGAGAATGAGTGAGAGAGAGAGAAGGAGAGGAGTGGTCACTAGGGGTTGAAAAGATGAGGGCGTCGAGAAGATAGAGATGGTTTGTCGCTTCTTCCTAACGACAGTTTAAAAAGTTGGCCCAATGTCTCCCTCGTGATGGAAAAATATTTGAAATTTCACGATGAAGCTCTCTACCCCTATCTCCTTTTGCTTCTGCGCAATTCTTCACAAACACTTTTCTCTCTTCCTTCCTCTCCTCTCTTCCTAAAAACTTCACTTTTCCACATATGAGCAACTCCACGTGAAACGATCAAGTGGAAATTCAAATTTTCTGAAAATGGCTTCAAAACTCTTATAAATTGTTGTTGTTCTCTATAAAACTAAACGGGGAAAATTTATTCCTGAAATTTTACTGAATTCCTGTCCTTTAATTTACTGAATCACACATTTTACATTATTGCTTCAGAAAGTTTCAACTGTCCTTATATGTAGACGTTCACATGAAAAGGGCTCATTTTGGCACTATTGGACTTATCTATATGGGCGAATTCCTTGCAAAATTTCGAAAATTTTGAGTGGTCATACAACTTTTTTGGTCAAAAATTCGGTGAGTTACAGAATTTCGAAGTTTATAGTGACAAATACCCCATTTCGAGAAAAACGGAATTAAAGATTGTGATATCTATTAATTGTGATATCTCCGGTTCTTCTGGGAAGTTATTCAGATAATAATTGTTTTCAGTCCAGGGCACCTTCAAGATGAAAAACCAATAGGTTTCAAATTTTTAAAACCACCCCCCCCCTTAATTTTAAAAATACATACACTCGGGTCGCAAAGTTTCAGTACATTTGGACTTTTACTTGTAAATGTTCGCTCCACTTCAAATTCAAATATTTCTGTAAAAATAGATGCTACAGCTATCAAACTAGGATCATTTTAAAGCTCAATAAATTTAGAGTCAAATAGGCAAAAAAAATAACCAATTTAATATTGTAAATTTGAAAATATAATTCTTTAAAGTTAGAGATTTTTTATGAAAATTGCGATTTCGTAATCTGGAGTTTAAGCGAACGCCAATTAATGAAAAAATTTCTTTAAGATTTGACTGTTTTACAATATAATGTACAAATTTCACTCTTTAATTCGAGACCAAAATCTTTTATAAGTATTCAATATTTGCCTTAAATTCTGTAAAAATAATTACTCTTGCTTTCTAAAGTTTTCAAGGAATATAAATTGCAAATTCGTCATTTCTGTTCACTTGTTTTATCAATTAACCAAATTTTTGAAAAATGTGCATCTCTTTTTTATTGTAAAATTTAAAAAATTGCACCTTGAAATAAAATAAGTAATAATGCGAGTTAAAATTTGTAACATTATAAGAAGAGGGATAAATTTCATGTAAATAATTTAAATTTACTACAGTCAAGAGGTTCAATATTTTTCAAAAGTGTGGTTAATTGATAAAACAAATGAATAGAAACGACGAATTTGCAATTTATATTCTTCGAAAAATTTAGAGCAAGAGCAATTATTTTTATACAATTTGAAAAAAATACTTCATATTTGTAAATGATTTTTGTCTAGAATTAAAGAATGGAATTTGTACTTGTTTTTGTACAACTGTCATGTCTTAAAAAATTTTTTTCTTCAATTGGCGTTCGCTTGAACTCCAGATTCCGAATTCGCAATAAAGTATAAATTTAGAACAATTATTCTTAAGTGCTGTAATATTTTTTTCTCGTTATTTAATACTTCCACATAAAAAAATTTCCTTCACAATTTCTGTTTAAATTGTTTAAAAAGTTTTTTTTTCATATTTTGATTAAAAACTACATGTGAAAACATAAATTTTCGTAATAAGAGCGTCCAATTTGATCAATTTTTGTCCGAGTTATAAGCATTTAAAAAAAAATTACTTAAAAAACCTGATATTTCAAAAATCTGTATTAAATTTGAAAAAATCCTGGTAGCTTATTTCAACAGGCTCTAAAAGAAAAAAAAATATTTTTTAAAAATTTCATACGCAAAAGCAAAATAATTTCCCATTTGGTGTGGAATGCCCCATAAATAAGTTAAACGTTCCAATAAAAATGGTAAAAAGTATAAAAATAGATAATTTCTGTAAAAATTGAAAAGTAACTTAAAAATTTTTAAAAAAGAAGATCGAATAATTTTTATTTGAAAACAGAGTTTTAGAATTAAAAAGTACGCAAAAAATGCTTTAAAATTCACTCTACATAAAAATTAAAATCGACTAATTTTTCCAGAAGTTATGCCATTTGAATATAACTAACCTTTGCAATCTAATTTGTTGGTTGCATCAGTTGACGTGGAATTGGTCATATTAAAAATTTTATTTTTTCAAATTTTTTCAAACTAACTTTCATGGAAATATTGTGAAAGTATTTCTATGGAATTTCTATGAAAATTCCAGAGGGCTCTTCTCAAGAAATTTTTCTATTCAGAGATGAACATCGAGATAAGATTGAAATAAATTTTGGAAAAATAAAATCTTTTTTCTTATTTTTTATTTTCTGTATTAACTATTACTCGAAATTTTTGTTTAGCTATTGTCTTTTCATTTCAAAGTTATAAGATTCATTCTCTTTTATTATTACTTTTATACATAAAGAATTTATCCCAAGAATGTAATAACGCTCCTTTATGCCTGGGCTTTTTCGTCTTTTCTTTCAGTAATCCTCTTGCTGAGTCGCTTTATTATCAGCATTTTTGAATTCTCGTATTTCAATCTCTCTTCTAAAGGGGCGTTTCATCAAACATTCATACGTCCATCAATATATATGTATGTATGTATATACAAAATAAATGGCTTTGTTATTTTTATGTTGAGCTCGATTTCCATGATTTTTTTATTTTCCCCCTTTTTGGTTTTATTTAATAATAAATTTGGTAAAGAGCATATTTTCATTATTAATTTTATATTATTATTATTATTATTATTATTATTATTATTATTATTAATTATAATGGTGATTAAAAATACTTATAATTTATTATTTTATTTATTATTTACTTACCAGTATGTGCCTGTTAGAAATCCAATGGTAAATTTTTGATTACTATTCACTTTAAAGTTTAAAATTTTTAATATTTCATAAATTGAGCTGAATTTTTGCAAGAAAGTCTAAAATATAATAAAGATGGGCGGTAATTGGCAAAAGTTTTATTAATTCAAAAATAAATTATAATAAACACTTTGAAATCCGTAAAGAGAAAAAATTGATTAGAAGTGACCGTAAAGTAATTTGTAATAATTATTTTTAAAAATATTAAAACTGTTGCACATTACTGCCCTTCTTTATAATGTTTTAGACTTTCGTACAAAATTTCAGTTTCAGCTCAATTTGTTAAATACATAAAGAGAAAAGTGGTCAAAAAGTTTAACATTGAGAAACTAACAGTCACATGCTGCTAATAAGCAAATATAGATAATTAAAATAAAAACATAATAATTAATACAAATTTTTTAGAAATGTTAATAAATATAGTTATAATAATAAGAATAATATCTTACTTTATGAAGATTTACGTAAATGTTGTTGTTTTCCTTACGAAGAATGCATTGCGACTTTTTTTGTGCAGTAGAAGAAATGCATTCATGAGAATTTTAGTAGTCTGACTCTGAATACTGGGATAGTAGCAATAGTTAGAGTATTTCTCTCAGCGACACTTGAAATTCCCGAGGACACGATATTTTGCTCGAGGCAAATTTGAATAAAAATTCTCAATAGCGATACAAATAATATAGACAATACTACTTTTATACTGCAATTTCAATTCTCCTCCTTTCACTTTCACTATAAAAGGTTAAAACAAAGTTTCAAAAAAAATTCTGAATTCTACTTTTGATCACGTAACTATTCATATTACTAATAAAATAATTTTTTTTGTTTTAGTAGATTTTTAATCACTTTTCCTCAATTTGTTAATTATTATTATTATTATTATTATTATCATCATCATTATTATTATTATTATTATTATTACTACTACTAGCAACAATTTGCACACTAAAGCGCGCTGCTAACTTTTTGCATTCTTTTTTCAATAATAAAATTAGCAATTTACAAAAAAATAGAATTTAAACAATTTTAATTCAAATTTTTTTTCTAAATAAAAAAAAATATGAATCGGAATATAGATTACCGTATATTGAATTAATTATTAAAAATAGTAGATTTAAAGAAAAATTTTACTTAGAAACATTTTAAGAAATTGAATTTTGGAGAAAAGAAAAATTAAATTATTTCCAAAAGTAATAAAATTCTTTTTACAAAGTTCAAACATTTTTACAATTTAAAAATACATTCTCGTCAAAATCACAAATATCTTTATAAATAACAAAATTCTTCTTCAAAATTTAATTATTTAAAAACATTTTCCCCATTTCAATGATTTTTATTGATATCTATTTGAAAAAATTTCCCAATAGAATTTAATTATTTAGAAAAAAATTTTTTTTAATGTATTTAAACATTTAATTATTTTAATAAATAGTAATAAAAATTGCACAGAAAGTAATTAATTTCATAAGCAATGAATTTTTTCTTTGCAAAAATTCAATTAATTTTTTTAAATAATAAGTTTGTTTGAGGATTTAATTATTTTCATAAATAATGAAGCTCATCGCAGAATTTTAATTAATTTTAGTACAATTCTAATCGAATTTCTCAAAAAATATAATTATTCTTAAAAATTTGATTAAGATTCGTCAAAAGAATTGAATTATTAAAAAATTTGTTAATAAAATTCTTTATATAAATTAAATTTTAAAAAAAGATTCAATTATTCAAAAAATTATTATCTTTTGTATTTAAATAATTAAATAATTTTGAAATGGTTTCTAATTACAATATTAATATAATATAATAATATAATAATAATAATGTTATAATATTAATATTAATTACAATATTTGAATTTTCTAAAATTTTAACTAGCAATTTTAAATTATTATTTTTTTGGGAAAGTTTAATTGCAACTTTTTTTTAATTAATTTGAAGTTAAATGGAAGTTACATGAAAATTTTTCCAGTTATGGAATTTTATTTAAATTCTCAGACATTTTCCATTAATTGAATTTGCTTCTTAAATTTTTTTGAGAAAATTTCCAAAATTCACCTTTTCAAGAATTTACGAATAATCGAAATTTCGTAAAATTGAATTTTAAACAAATTTATTTGAAATTTCTCAAAGAACTTTATCAAAAATTATTAAAAATACCTGGTTTATATAAGAATTTTTGTTAAAAATTTTAGAAAATAATAATTGACTTGAAATGATGAAAATATATTTTCAGAAGTTACAGTAACAATATTCTGTAAAATAATGATAATAATTTTATTAGTAGTTTAATTTCCAAAAAGGTTTTAATTTAAAATTTTTAAAAATCTTAATTCCTGTGGAAAAATAATAATTATTAAATATTTATTTATAAAAAAGAAGTCATTCGTGATTTTGAATAATTTTAAAATGAAAGAAATTAGTAAATAAATGTAACAGAACATTTTTTGAGTAAAATATTTTCCTTTTTTCCTAAAAATTAAAACATTTTCAATTTCATTTTCAATTCAAACTTACGATTGACAAATAAATTTATTAACACATTTTTCCTTTTTTAAACTTTGAATTTTATTATACAGCAACTATAATTAAGAAATAGAAATTATGAAAATAATTTCTTTATGAAAATTGAGAATTTTCTATAAAAATTTTAAGAAACTGGAGTATACGAAATATTTTTTTCCCTAAAAAAAAGAATGCGTTTTTGAATAATACTGTTATTAAAAAATAGAAATTATGTAAAAAATGAAAATATTTCCTATTTCTTGATCAAAATTTTTAAATTAACAATTTTCTAATATTTTTAATGAAGAAAAATGAAAAAATTTTGCATAATCTAGATCAGTCAAATGAATTTTTTTTATCTTTATAACAAAATAAGAAGCATATGGAAAATTTATTTGTTAATCACAATTTTGTTTTAATTTCCAAATTTTCTAATTTCAAATATTATTTTATTATAAATCTTATTTGTCATGTTGAATTGGATTAGCGATAAACTAGAATGACCCCGGTTTTAAAACACGATTATAGTACATTTATTATTTGAATTAATATTGTCTACTTTGAAAGGCATAAAAAACATTTTATTTTCCTTAGATAACTTTTCTTGTATATATTCTTTCCGCAAAAAGTATTCGCATAAAAAGTAATAATCGAATATTAACAAATTCATGTAAAGTATAATGAATGGAGCGTAAATCTGTCGCTTGTATATTGCGAGAGGCTTATATAAATTGATGAGTGAAAAAGAAGTTTGAGACTCATCCCCTATATTTTTTCGAGTTTGTTTTCGCATCAGATAGTCGACTTTCAGTGCGTGAAAAAGTAAAGCCTACCTCGGAAACTTCAATTCCCATTTGAGTCCCCTTTTTCCTCTGTTCTTGTATACATACATACTATACAGCTGTCTTCACACCCTGCACGAAAAAAAAAGTTTCTCGTGAATTCCCAACCGTAACGTTCAATTTGGCGGAAGGGCAAAGCCCCTCTGAGATTTTCAAGCGCTCACAACAGAGCTCCATGGCAGGATAATTTAGTTACGAAAGTCGAAAAATTTTTCCTTTTTTTTTTTCATCAAATCCAACCATTAATTACGATAACATAAATAACAGTCGAATTAGCACCATTGACAAGGTATAAAGACAGAAATTTCTAACTATTTCACGATACTTTTTTTTCTCCAATAATTTTTGTTTTTCAGAAGAAAAGAATATTAATCAATAAATTTTCTTTTAGAAATAAGAATAATAAATTTTTTTCCACCTATAATTATAATTGCCAACATTCTTTTTACAACTTTTTTATTTTTAGTCTCAGTTGTCTTTTTTAAAAATATAAACAAAGTTGAAAAGCTGATCCAACGCTAAGTTTCCTTAGATATAAAAATATTGTAAAATAAGTAAATATTTTTGCTTAATAGAAAAAAATTTATATTTATTTATGAAGTAGGCTTAAAATAAAAATTTGCAATAAAGATTTTTTTTTATATAGAATAACGACAAAAAATGTGTAATAAAGGTTTGCTTGGTAATTGAATTTCATCTGGTGAAATGAGTCTTTTCTCTTCTAATGCGTCAAGAATTTCTAATTTGACGCCTGCCTTAGAGAATTCTTCCAATTATCAAAAATAATCCCTTGATGATGTTCCAACAGCTGCGCAGTCTTAATATCGGAGAAATAATAAAAATATCCTGAATACTTTTGAGACTTGGAAAATATTAATAATTTCTAAAAGTTAATTTTTTTAATTAGCCACGTACTCTGTTGTATAATTTTTCTTTAATTTTTTTCTTCTTCTCTTTCATTTTGTTTTATTTTTTTAACGATTCTTTTTTGCATTGATCCTTCTTTCTTTCATTTCTTCGTCTTAAAAACAATAAGAATGGAATTATTTATACTTTAAATTAATAATAATTATGAATTGGAATTTAATTTTAATAAATACTATTAGAACTATAATATTCGTATATTCTGAGATAGGGAATTAAGAGAGAAGTTAGAAATTTTTATAAAAAGTACTGAAAAAATTGAATGTTTAGAATTTATAGGAAAATTACTAAAAAAAAATTGAATTTTTTAGAATTTATAGAAAAATTCTGCGATTTTATGTTCTTGAAATTACTACGAACTATAATATAAAACCTTTAGTTTTTGCTATTTCTGTAAATTTTTTTTTTAATAACTTAATTCTTGAATAAATAGCACAAATCAATTTAATTAACAATTTTTTAAATAAATGTTTTCGCTATAATTTAATCATTTTCAGAATTTATAAATTTTTTTTAGAAATTCGATTAGGTATTTTTATAAATAATAAATTTCTTTTTAGGAAGTCAATTATTGTCATAAATAATAAAACTCATCGCAGTATTTAAATTATTTTTAATACAATTTCAATCCAATTTCTCCAAAAATATAATTATTCTTAAAAATTTTATGAAAATTCGTCGAAAGAATTCAATTACATAAAAATTTTTTGATAAAATTCTTTATGAGATTAAAATTTTAAGAAACATTCGATAATTTATTCATTTATGCAATTAAACAACTGAATTCTCGTAGAATTTTCTAATAAAAATTAATTTATAAATTAATTTCCGTTAAAAATTTATATTGTAAAAATGAATATTGAAACATTTTAGCGTAAATGAGATTATTTATAAATTAAAAAAACCTTAGATTATTGCAAAATGTTCATAATTCAAATTCTCCTTGAAATTTGGTGAATTTGTCAAAACATATTTAATTAATTATTAAAAATAATAACTTTATAGAAAAATTTTAGTTACAAATTTTTTAAGAAATTTAATTTTGGAGAAGTTACAAATTATTGAAGAAATTCCATTATTTTTAATAATAATAAATTTCTTCATACAAAAGTTTTATTATATTCAATAGTCAAAGAAAAATTCCATCAAAATCACAACTATCTTTATAAATATAACAAAATTCTTCTGCAAAATTTGATTATTGAAAAAAAAATTTCTTGATTTCATTTTCAATATCAACTATTTTTAAAAAATTACCTAAAAAAATTCAAAGATTTAAAAAAACTTAATGTAATTAAACTCATACATTTTATTATTTTCACAAGTAAAATAAAAATTGCAGAGGAATTCAATTAATAAATTTTTTAAATAAATTTAATCGCAATAATTCAATTAATTTAATAAAAAATACATATTTTATAAAGTTAATTATATTTGTAAATAATAAATTTGATTTGGGAATTCAATTATTATATTAAAATTAATTATTTTTAAAAATTTGATTAAAATTCCTCAAAAGAATTCAATAATATAAAAATTTGTTGCTAAAATTGATTACAAGAATTAAATTTTAAAAATCATTTAACTTTTTAATATATTATTCACTTTTGTATTTAAATAATTCAATCTTATACAAATTCCTCAAAAAATGTAATGATTCTTAAAAAATTAAAAATTTGATTAAAATTCGTCAAAAGAATTCAATAATATAAAAATTTGTTGCTAAAACTGATTACAAGAATTTAAATTTTAAAAATCATTCAACAATTAAATAAATTATTCACTTTTGTATTTAAATAATTCAATTTTATACAAATTCCTCAAAAAAATGTAATAATTCTTAAAAAATTAAAAATTTTATTAAAATTCGTCAAAAGAATGCAATTATTTAATAAAAATTTTGTTTGAAAAATTCTTTATGAGAATTCAATTTTAAAAAACATTAAATTTTGTCAACAAATTATTTACTGTTGTATTGAAAATGAAATAATTGAATAATTTATTTTGAAAAGATTTTAAATTAAAATATTTAAACATTTGATTTTTCTGCTCTTTTAACTGACAATTTTAAAGAATTAATTTAATTTTTTTTAATAATTTGAAGTTACATATGGAAATTTTTCCAAATTTACAGAAAGTTTTCTATATTTCCATATGGAAATTTTTTCAAACATTTAAGAAAATTTTTCCAAACTTTTAGTATATTTTGCAACATTATTTCATGGGAATCTTTCTAAATTTATAGTAACTTTTCAATTGCAAATTATCAAAGAACTTTTTCGAAAAATATTTTATAACAGTTGATTTAAAGAAAAATTTCAGTTGAATATTCTTGAAAAAAAGCAGTAAAAATGTCTCATAGTGAGAGGTTAAAAGTCAAACCATTAAATCCAGTAGAGTAAACATTCAAAAATCTCCTTCTAATCAAAATATTTACAACATCCTATCAAAAAGAGAGAAAATGAGGATAATAATATTAAAGTCTTTTACGATTGCTTTTATTGCACAAAAATCAAGTAGATTGTAGTCAGTAATTTTGAAGATGGTACAAACAAAACCTTTACATCGATACAATCCTTTGAGTGATGTTTGATACACGATAACAGATAACATTAACTCATCAATTTGAAAGATCAAACAAGCCATCCTTTTGGTTAAAAGCTTCAAAGCCAATTTCTGAGATGGATTTCTCAGAAATAAAAGCGCGCAAGAAAATAAAAAAGAAAAGCGTTTCAAAACTGAAAAAAAGTTTTATCAAATATATGAGTACTTTGATAATTGTAAACGTTTTTATTTAACATAACTTTTTAATATTGAAACACATTCTGTATTGTATGTGTATAGTAAACTAATAAGTTAATTTAATAAGTCAATTACTCTCACAGAGAGTAATATTTACCATACATATATATATATATAACAAGATCTTTTGTTAATTACGAAGCATGTAATTTAGTTAAATTTAGAAGCAAAGTTGTATAAATGCCTTGTTGATTTAGTCATTTCGAGTTTCTAAATGAGAATTAATTAATTTTATAGTGTTAGAGAAATTCTAATTTTAATTAAATTTGTTTTTATTGTTAATTGAAACATGTCTGTAATGTATAAACATAAATGACTCGTAGTGAAAAATCACTGTTTGTAATTAATTCCCATTGTTAATGGATAATGCATTATGAACTTTTTTCATAATTCTAAAATATTTCAATTTAAGTCATTTAAGAGAATATCCAATTTTTTAATTTCATAGTTTTTTAAAAACATTTTTTGATTAATAGAAGTAAAACATTTATTAATAATAGAAAAAATAAACATAACAATAACATAATAGTAATAATAATAAATACCACAATGATAATAATAATAATAATAATAATAACAAAATGGTATAATTTATGTCATATTCCAATCCTTAAAAATTCAATTTTTTTATTTGTTTATAACAATTCTTTTAAAATTCATTGTTTAGTTATGAATTATTATAGATACATAATTAGCAGTAATTTTTATTTTAAACAAACAAATTATATATTTGTCAATTGCAAATTTTAATTGGAAATTAAATTGAAAATGTTTTAGTTTTTAGGAAAAAAGAAAAATATTTTACTCGAAAAATATTCTGTTACATTTATTTACGAATTTCTTTAATTGTAAAATTATTCAAAATCACGAATGACTTCTTTTTTATAAATAAATATTTAATAATTATTATTTTTCCACAGGAATTAAAATTTTAAAAAATTTCAAATTCAAACCTTTTTAGAAATTAAACTACTAATAAAATTATTATCATTATTTTACATTAAGAATATTGTTACTGTAACTTCTGAAAATATATTTACATCATTTTAAGTCAATTATTATTTTCTAAAATTTTTAATAAAAATTCTTATATAAACCAAGTATTTTTAATAATTTTTGATAAAGTTCTTTAAGAAATTTCAAATAAATTTGTTTAAAATTCAATTTTACGAAATTTCGATTATTCGTAAATTCTTGAAAAGGTAAATTTTGGAAATTTTCTCAAAAAAATTTAAGAAGCAAATTCAATTGATGAAAAATATCTCAGAATTTAAATAAAATTCCATAACTGGAAAAATTTTCATGTAACTTCCATTTAACTTCAAATTAATTTAAAAAAAGTTGAAATTAAACTTTCCCAAAAAAATAATAATTTAAAACTGCTAGTTAAAATTTTAGAAAATTCAAATATTGTAATTAATATTAATATTATTAATATTGTATTATTATTATATTATTATATTATTATATTATTATATTATTATATTATATTAATATTGTAATTAGAAACCTTTTTAAAATTATTTAATTATTTAAATACAAAAGTTAATAATTTTTTGAATAATTGAATTATATATAAAATTTTCATTAAATCTTATTGAGAGTATTATTAATATACATTTTTTAAATAATTAAAATCTTTTGACGAATTTTAGTCTAATTTTTAAGAATAATTACATTTTTCGAGGAATTCAATTAAAATAATTGTATTGCAAATAATTAAAATCCTTCAATGAGCTTCATTATTCAAACTCCATGAATTCATGAAATTATGTTATTGGAAATAAATTTATAAAAAAATTTTCAATAATTGAATTTCTGATCAGTTTTTATTATTAAAAAAAAAATTAATGTTCTTTTTTTTAAATACTGTGGTTAATTGTGTTTTTGACAAGCATTTTTTTTCTCCACTTTTTGAACGTATTATATAAATTAAAGAGATTTAAAATAAAATTATTGTCAGAACAGAAATAGAAAAAAGTAATGGTTTTGTTTCAGAATTCGTAGTCTATGAGGCAATCAAAAAGATCCGAAAATTTAGAATTTTCTTATGAATTCTAAACATTTTTTTTACAGAACTTTTTGATAAAATATAACTGATTTTTCCTTGAATCTCCTGTCGCGGAATATATGATTATTGTGGTTATAATATTAATAATGTAGATTCTGATTCAAATTTCAGAATATTTATAAAGAAAATTGTAATTTAGAATTTTTAAGTTCACTTTTTTTTCAAATTTTCAATTTTATTTAAAATAGTATGTTTAAAACTATATTTGAAGTGAAAAACCGATCTTGATCGCACTGTTTTCATTTTTTTCATTCGCTAGATTATTTTAAATATAAATAAATCAATTGATCAATCAATGATTGACAATTTGGTTTAAAAATTAGAAAATTTCAAAGATGAGACATTTTTTACTATTTTTACATATATTCTTTATAGTTTTCTACAAAGAAAAGTTGTTTTCGAAATAGTTTTTTGTGAAACAAAATAAAAAAAATACCGTTTTTTAAAAGTGAATTCATCTTTGTGAAAAAATATTACTTTTGAAAAATTCTGTGGAAGAAAGGCATAACAGCATAACTGCATTTGTCATGATTTCGAGATAAATTAATTTTAATGTTCTCTCACTTCTGTTAATTCAGAAAATCAACAGATTTGTTCGGTCTTTTGCATTTAGTATTACTATTTATTATATTTTCAAAATTCGTTTATAACATTTAATAAAACACACGATATGGTATAAATTTTGATAATTTTTCATCGGAATCATGAGTTTTATTGCACTTATGCGGTTATGCAAGTTCAGTTTGTATATGAGTCCAACTTCAGACACTTTTAATGTCACAATTTATTTTGCTTTGATTTGTCATAATAATAAGATTTGTTTACATAAACAAAAATTAAACTATTAATTCGTTAGAAAAAATTATAAGTGTTTATTTTTTTATAAAATGTTTTTAATTTATTAAAACGAGAAAAGAAATGTACTTTAATGAATTTGTCAATTTATTTTTGAAAAACTTTCCAAAATTTTTTAGAATAGAAATAGTCTTAAGAATAAGTACATAATTAAATGCACAATTTATGTTATAAAAAAATTGGTTTTATTAAAATAAATATATTTAATTTAAAGTACAAAAAATCTATTTTACTAGAAATATTTCATTACAAAATTCTTATTGTTTTTATTCTTAAAGGTTATTTTTATTTTTAATTATGTCAATTGTTTTTTAAACTGAATGCAGTTATGTTATTCTGATCTCCTTTTGTCAAAAACGCAATTATGCGATTATGTTTTCCATTATTTTCTACATTAATAACCATTTTAATGATTTTTCAGCTATTGAACTTTTGAAGGGTAATATTAAATATATACAAATCTGATGTTATCTCAAAATTGATAAAAATGTCAGTTATGCTGTTATGCATTTCTTCCACAGAATTATCCTCTTTAAAGGAAAGTTTATTTTGTCATTATTATTATTATTGTTTTCACCTCAGATATTTGTCATCCGGGACAACTTAAAATTATTACCTCAATTTATAGACTTTCTCAAATAATTAGAAGTTGCTCTATATTTCACATGAAATGCTTCTCCCATTCCTGTCTTTGTGAATTACTCTTAGATTCCCTTTCTCGGTAAATTTATTGATTCAATGGTATTGCTTCCAGTTGGTCTATTAGTTTGGTCGTGTAATTAGGGTTGTCAGTCTGTCAAAAAAGACTCTCTGTCTCTCTCTCTCTCTCTCTCTCTCTCTCTCTCTCTCTCTCTCTCTCTCTCTCTCTCTCTCTCTCTCTGATTCTGTCTTTGTCCTTCTTTCTCTCTCACTCTCTCTCGTTCTTTCTACTCTATATAGTTGATTGATTTCTCCAGCGCAAAGTTTATTTTCATTTGAAACAGTGAAAGCATTCAATATATACTTTAAGTTTCGTCATTTCCTGTTTTGTGCGGTGAAGTTTATTCTTGGAATTGAAACAATAGTAGATATAGAGATAGATAAAATAATAGTGTGAGAGAAAGAGACACGAGAGATAGTGAGAGGAGAAATTTCTATCAGATTGAACGCATGTTCCTAGAGGGAATAGATTCGCCTATCGTCACTTCCGGTTAGTTAACCTTGTTTTAAGCTCGCTCTACTCTCAATTTCCTTTTCGTTTGAAATTTCAAGTCACGATTTAATGCTTTTGATATAAACTCATTTTGTAGGAAGTATTGTTTAAGTTTCTAATGAGTGATTCTTATGAAAGTGTCAACTTCAATTTGTGTCGATGAAATTTTTGTAAAATCTGTTCGCTATTAATTATTCAATGCACTTTTTACAGTAGAAAAGTACAATATTTTTTATCACTATGAGCATTTAAAAAATTTTTAGACCTCACTTTTAGTTTCGATAAAAATGTTTAAATTTTGTTTACAGTTTTAGGTTAAAATTACTTTACAATGATTACTGATATTTTATATACATTAAAAATATTGTAAACAAAATTTTAATGCACATTAAAATAAAGCTGAGAATCTGACGTTTTATCTATAAAAAGGAGAAAAATTATTGCTGTTTTAAATAATCGAAATTCACATTTTGCTTCGAGTAAAAATTCATTTCATCTCAAAAGTCTTCCTTTTTAACAAAAAAACTAAATGTGTAATTTTATTTTCCATTTCGTGAACGATATTAGCGTGGATTTTTAATAGAAAAACGCGCAAATTAAATAAAATTAATCTAATAAAGCAACAATAATCTTCTTCAAAGTTTTAATAGAAAAAAATGTATAATTAAAAAAAAATTGAAAAACTGCAGTTTAAGTGTCATTTTCAGACGAATCACCCAGTAATTTTACATTTTCTCAATGCTGCTAAGAATAAATTAATTGTTTTTCGAATTTAAAGTAAAATAATTGTCATTTAATTAAATTTGAATAAAGTATTTTAGACATTTAATTTTTCATAAAAGAAGAGAAAAAAAATTGTTAATAAAAACACTTTTGTCCAATAATAAAAATTAATTTTAAACATTGTTCATTCATTTTTTCAGTTATTGAAGTAATTGTCAATTAGGGTGAAAATGATGCATTGTGTCAACGCAAGTTTAAACTAACTTTGTCATTAGTTTTAGATTGTAATTACTTGAAAATAATAAATCATATTTCAAACTATCGAAAATGTCCTAAACAATGTTGCATTATTAATAAAATGAAAATAAGAGAGAAATGAAATATTTATAATAAGGAGATCAGTAATTTAAATCATTTTGTCAGACGAATGTTTTCCCAATTATTTTCAAACGTAAATCAGTAGATGAAGTCAATTTTAGTCAGACGATTATTTTCTCAATTTTTTTTCTTGAATAGTAGTTTACGTAAATTTTAGCCAAAGAAATACTTACTAGGCAATAAAAATAATAAAGAAATAAGTTGTATAAAACAATTTTAGTCCTATAAATATTTTATCAACAAATACCATTACGAAATGAGTAGTATAAATTGGTTCTAGTCAGACAAAGCCTCAATAACTAATGACGCTTGGAATTGAGTAGTTCAAGTAAACTTTAGTCAGACATTGCTTTTCGAAATAACTGTCAATTCAAATTATGTAGTTGATGTCAATTTTAATTCATCCAGAGCTTTTACTTCTTTGTTAAATATTAAAAAACCTTTTAAATTTTTCTATTTCTAACTGTAATTTTTTTTTAAATAACTTCATTCTTGAAAAACTATCACAGAATTACTACATATAAAATATGAAAGAAGTTATTGATGTTTTCGAACAATTTTACATAGAAATAAATTCGTAAATAAATCTAGCAAAATAATTTCTTCACGAAAAAAAACCTTTAATTTAAATAGCGATAACTTTCGCTAAAATAACGAAAGTATTAGTTGAAATAGGGAAAGTATTCGTTGCAATAACTAAAAATTTCGCTAATATAGTGAAATAGTTGTTCCAGGTGAAGATTTTTTTTTGTCTTGATTAAAATTTTTTCCTTTTTGTTCCTAAAATTAATAAAATTTAAAATTACATTTTCAATTGAAATTTTAAATTTGCAATTGTCAAATAGAATTTATAAACATTTTTTTCCATAATTTTTAAAAATCCTTCGATTTTATTAAATCTATTGTATAAGTAAGAAATTAAAATGATGCATAACAATATTATTATTGAGAAATGAAAAAAATGTATTGAATGGATATATTTTTTATTTCTTAGTCTTTACTTGCGTTTTTAACAATTAACAATTTTCTAATATTTTTTATAAGTGAAAAGAAAAAAAATTTATATACTTTAGATCAGTTTAACGAAATTTCCAATAAAAAGGAAATTAAAGAGAAAGAAAAAACAAAAAAGAAAATTTATTCGTTAATCATAATTTTTTTTGTTGAATTTATGTTTCAAACAAGGATTAATAAAAAAATTATTATTAGTATAAATCCATTTTTGTCAGGCAAAAATAATTGTATACAAAAATCATTTCGCAACCAGTGAATTACATAATTTAAATAAATTTAAATTTGAATGACATTTTTAATTAAAAAATTGTATTTAACTTTATTTTCTAGAAACGTAATTTCAAAGGAAAAAACGATGTCGTTGCAATCAAAAATTGTAAAATCGAAGTACAAAAGTAGCACATTCAGAAAAATCGTTCATGTACGTACGTATATTGTCTCTGACGAAATCGAAATTGTCGCTCGCGTACTGACAATTACGAATCACAAATTGCATTTTACAATCTAAAATTCGACAAGAATTTTGGTATTAGAGATTTTTTTGCAAACTGGAAAAAATCAACAAAATAAAGAAATCCAAATGGAATGATTTTTATTTAATCTTACTAACTACTAAGTTTATTTGAAAATATTTATGTCATTAAATTAAATTCATATAAATAAAATTCAATTCAATTTTTTAAAAAATTAAATTTTATTAAGTTTATTTAATTTGTTTCAACTAAATTAAATTTATATAAATAGAATTGAATTCAATTTGAATAAAATTTAATTTGGTTTATTCAATTTGTTTTAACTAAATTAAATTCGTATAAATAAAATTCAGTTCAATTTAAATAAAATAAAATATAATTTCGTTTAGTTTTTTCAATTTATTTCAACTAAATTAACGTCGTATAAATATAATTCAATTCAATTTAAATAAAATAAAATATTATTTAGTCTATTCAATTTATTTAAACTAAATTAAAGTCATATAAATATAATTTAATTTAATTTAAATAACATAAAATGTTATTTAGTTTATTCAATTTACTTCAATTAAATTAAATTCATATCAATAAAGTTCAATTAAATTGAAACAAAATTTACTTTCCTTTAGTTTAAAGTTTAATTTAATCTAATTTATAATTTAGTAAAATTAATTTTTCTCACATATTTATCTTTTCTCTGCACACATATAATTTTGAAACCATAAATACTCATATCATCATTATTATCTGTACTTTCCGAGGAGGCCAAAAAAAAAATAAATAAAACGAAATTCATATTTGTCCCGTTGCTTTTTTAAATATGTCACATTATAATTTGCGAATGAAATCGAAAATACGAAATTTCTCTCATGACAACTTAGCGTTTGCTGCTGGTGGCATTTAATGGACGTGCACTTCATGAAAACAGCTAATGCATTGTTCGGTTTAATAAACCGCTGGCAAATAAAATTAAATTCGTAATTAATAATCCAGGGGCGCACTCGAGTTATCCGGTTGACAAACAAACAAATATTTACCCCGGCCAACTACAGCCGGCGGTGGTCTTTTTGATTGCACGGTTTATGAAACTTGGATCGTTTCCGCGAAATTAAAAAGATTCGACTTGATAAGTGACTTTGGCCTCCTGCCACCCCCATTTTCTCCCTCAATTCTTCTTTTTCTATATATTTCGCCCCCCCTCCCCAAATTGAAGAAAGCGAAAATTCAGATTCAATTTTTGTTCTTTGGAAGGAGATGATGAAAAATTGTCGACGGTGTCATGAAAGAAAAAAAGAGAGAGAGAGAGCGAAAGGTGATTCGTGACAAGCCATGAGACGAGAAACGAAAAGGTAGAAATGTTCAAGAGAGAGAAAGAGAGAGAGAGAGAGAAATTGTCAGGAAAAATGAGAACTGAAAATTGATCGTCTAAGATCTGACTTTTCTCTGTCGCTTTCCTCCCTTTTTTCCTCTCACTCCTAATTCTTTTTTTTTCTCTCTCTCTCTCTCTTTGAGGGAAAAAGAGTTTTTCTTCATTTCTCCCTTCCTCGTTGAACGTAACTTCTTTTCAGAAGGTTGTCGCGCGCTAGTCGGAAGAAGTTTTGGTCATGCGTCATCTTAATTGGCTTAATGTCGACAAGTTACAGGCAGAAAACAGACTTTTTTTTCATCTTTTATTTCCTTTCTTTTTTTTATTTTATTTTCTCTTTTCCTGTCCTCACCCCTTGAAAAGAAGGGAAGCGAAATTATCGCCAAGTTTTTTTTTCTCCATGAGAATAGATGCCTTGAGGGGTGATTCCAATGCTCAAGTCAATGTTAGAGCGTTTAATTCAAATATGAACGACTTTGCCTTTGGCAATGGCTCTAAACGTGCATTACGTGTCTTTAGCGTCATTTGTCTGAGGGGGTGAAATTTATGGTCCTTGTGGTGAGATAAAAAAAAATGAGGAGAGAAAAAATATCTCTTCTTAAAGATATGACGAAAAATTTGATATTTCAGATTTTATTCTACAGAAAGTAAGAAAATCCTTTTTTCTGCTTACAAATTTTTTTTTTCTAAAAAATACTAAAATTTTTATAAAATTTCCACACTGATTTATTTTTAGAATTTATTTATTTTTTAAATGTATAATTATTTTTTTTATCAAATAGAGAGATTTCAGATTTTATTCTATACAATATCCTTTTTTCTGTTTTCAAACAGTTTTTTTTTTAAATACTAAAATTTTTATAAGTTTTTCTGAAAATTTTCCCATGAATTTTTTTTTAGAATTTATTTTAAAATATGTATTTATTTCTATTTCAAAATGTATAATTATTATTTTTTTTAATCGAATAGAGAGATTTTAGATTTTATTCTATACAATATCCTTTTTTCTGTTTTCAAACAGTTTTTTTTAAATACTAAAATTTTTATAATTTTTTCTAAAAATTTTCCCACCGATTTTTTTATAGAATTTATATTAAAATATATATTTATTTATATCTTAAAATGTATAATTATTTTTATTTTCTTTATCGAATTATATTTAATGATTCACTTAACTCTTAAAATGAAGCTCACTAAGAATTTAGTAGAAAATGTCAATTTTAGTCGAATAAATATTTTCCTAATTACTTACAACCTAAATTCGCGAGTCTTAATTTCTTTTGCTATTTGATATAAAATTAACAATTTTTAAAATTACAGAATTTAAAAATTCCTAATTTAAATTATATTCATTATTGGCTGAAAAAAGTCGAAATCTTCTTTCGTAATCAGAATTTAATTTTATAACTACAATAAATTTTATATATAGTTATAAAATAAGTTAAAATAAATTCTACTATTAAGAAATTTTTATTTTTAAAGATTAAATTCTTTCTTAAGGTCCTTATTTATTAAAAAAAATTGAAATGATTTAATTAATTGAAATCATCAAATTACATGAGATTGAACAAACAAGTTTGAGACTTATAAATACAGGAAAATTTTTTTAAAAATTTCTGTTACAAGTTACAATCATATCTATACAATAAAAATTATTAATAACTAATTATTTTCAGAGTTGTCGATAAATTAATTCTTAAATATTATTTTTCATAAAGTTGATTGGAGCGAAAAAAATAATAAATTTTGTACAAGGAACTATTTAATAATGAATTTTTTTTCTTATTTTTAAAAAAATCTAAAGATGTTTGTACAAAAATTGTTAGTAAAAAAAAATACTAAAATTTGTAGAAGAAGATGTTTAATAATAAATTTTTTCCTTCTTTTTAACAAAAGTTAAAGATGTTTGTACAAAAATTGTGATTTAAAAAAAAATAAATACTAAAACTTGTAGAAGGAGATGTTTAATAATAAATTTTTTCCTTCTTTTTAAATAAATTGAAAGATGTTAGTACATAAACTGTGTTTAAAAAATAGGATTTATGCAAATATTTTTCTTTATTTTCTAAAACAAACTTATAATTTTATCAATAAAATTGCTATTGATAAATAAAAAACAGAAAATTAGGGGAATTTTCTATTTCTTCGTCTTATTTTTTTGAATATCCTAATTTTGTGTAAAAATAAAGAAAAAATATAGGCATTACTTCGATTTGATAAATAACAATTTTTAGTGAAACTTTATTTTCTGATTCAAAAGAAATAAAAAAATTTGAATAATTTTAATTTGACAATATTTCAATTTTTGTTTCAAAGTTTGAATTTTATTTTAAAAGGGGGAAAAAAGTGTAATAATTTCTTTTTTCCTAATAAAATAATAGTTTATAAATAAAACCAAAAAATTAGTTAAAACTAATAAGTATTTCTTTGTAGTAATAAAATTTTTTCAATTTATTCTAAAATCAAAAAAAATTACAATAAAATCTATACAAACTTAACAAAAAAAATGTACTACAGACAAACTTCAAATGAGAACAAAAAAAACCATTTTATGCAAAATATATTTTATAAAATTGTTGTAAAATACTAAAAAATACATTTTTTTATAAATTTATTTTAAAAGTTCTTCCCAATTAAAAATCCATATAAAAAATTACCTGTATTATTAATCAAGCGATAGAAATATTTTTTACATTCTTCCTAATAAAATAGATTCATCGTTAATTAAAATTGCTTTCAAATTTTTTCTTCCTTCCTTTATTTTTCCAATTAAAAAAAAATGTTATATTTGATTTTTTTTTAATCTAAATATTATATTTTTTCAAAGCTTTCTGCCTTTTTTTCCCTCTCCATCCCTATTAATTCAACAATATTTTTTCCTTCAATATTTCAATGAAAAAAAAAATTCCTCCCAACTAGAACTCTGATAAATTCTTTATAAATCTGATGTTTATCTACAAAAGTTTATTAAAAAAAAACAAAAAAATTGAAAATAAAAAACTAAGAATTTCATTATAGATGAGAAAAAATTTGTTATACCACGAGATTCATTTTAACTTGTTTTTACAATTTTTGTTTTCGTTTTACTTTGGAAATTTTTTTGAAACATTTCCAAATGTAGAATAGAGAAAAAGAAAAGAAAATTGAGAGTCTAAATAAATATAGACTGAGAAATGCAAATAATTTCTTTATATCATTGAGTTGAAGTTTTTCAAAAAAATTTCACATGCAACTCTTGTGTGTATTTTAAAATATGTTATGTTAGTAAAGCTAAATGTAATTAAAATATATGCCTCAAAGAGCAATGCGTTTTAGTTGAGATTAATATCGCAGTACAGAAAATTATATTGCGTCAGATAACACCTGTAATGAAAATATCTCGTTTCATTTCAAATCATTAAAATACAACGAAAATTATGCTGAAATAACAGTAATTACATTCGGTTGTATATATCTATATGAAGTAGGACCTTTATGTACCACTGCTCAATATTAACGTATCCCTTTCAGCATATCAATTAAAATTATAATTAAAAACGAAAAAATAATATAACCCGAAAAATATGCAAGTTTTTTAAGTTGATGAAAAAAAAATTTAATAAAAAACTATCATTTTGGCTCCTCCGATCTTTTGTCTACATGAAACGGTGATATTTTACTCGATTCCCGGGCTTATTTTTAATTTTAACAAAAATGCTTTATTTGAAATCAGTAGTGGAGAGACTTTTGACTTTTTTATTACAATATTTACAAGGTTGAATCTTTCAGAACATTTTTAATTTCGAAATTTTTTATAAAGCAGTAGTGAGAACCATTTTTCGTCACATAAATATTTTTAAAAGAAAAAATGATTGAGAAATAATAAGTTCAAAAATAAATTTAGACAGACGAACCTTCTCCTAATAATTTTCAATTAAAAATAAATAATTAAATCTAATTCTAGTCAACTAAAGGTGTAATATTTAATTTTGATTAAATATATATATTTAAATTCAATTCTAATAGATAAATAAATAAAAATAAAAAAGGAAAAAAATAATAAATAAAAAAATATAATAAGATTATAAAATTCTCAAAAATATCTTCTGAATATATTTTTTGCTAATTTTTGAAAATTCATAAGAATTAAATTAAGGTAAATAAAACGAAAACATTCGGACAAGGAATAAAATATTTATTTACACCAACGTTTCGAAATCTAAATGATTTTCTCCTCAGGGAATCTGTCTAAAAAAATATAGACAAAATTAAAACAAAAGAATTTAAAACAAAATAAATTAAAATAAATTAAATAAATTATCTTACAAAAAATTAATAATTAAAATAGCCGAAGATTTAATTAGAAATTTTATGTCCTCACGATGGAGTAGATTCTGCAGTAAGGAATTTTAAATGAACCTAATATTCATAAAATAAAGTTTTTCAAATAATATTTGAAAAGAATTAAAAAATTTTAAAAATCAAAAAAATTATTATTCAAAAATTAAAAAATATCAAAAATAATATTATTAAGGGCATTTGAACCATTATGACGTCACAATTGATGCAAAGTATATATTTTAATGCTGTGACGTCATAAAGGTTCAAATGCCCTTAATCAATTTTTTAAATCAAAATCATCATTATTACAAAATTTAAAAAATTAATAATTAATAATAATAAAAGAAGGAAAATTGGTAACAAATTAAAATTAATAAAGAATCTCTATACAGAAAAAATTAAAAATTAATGGAAAACACTAATAAAGTTAAGAAAAATAAATAAAAATTATTAATAAATAATAGTAAATTAAATAAACTAAAACAATAAATGGACAGACCACACAAAAAAATTCTTTACGTGCCAGTAGTAAAAATGTAATAATAGTGAAAAATATTGTCAAACAGCAAAAGTATTTGCAGACTGAGAAAAATGTATTTTAAATTTTGTAAAAGTATTTTGCAATTTAGGAAAAAAGTGCAACAAACCGAAATTTTGATATAAAAAATACTAAACATTAATAAAAAATTTGTTAGAATTTAGTATAATTATATTAAATATCAAAAATTTTTATTCAATTTTACTATAACTATACTAAATTTCATATAAATTTTTTTAACGTTTAGTATTTTTTATATTAAAATTACGGTTTGTTACAATATTTAATATACATTTTTTTCACTGCTATTTTTATTCAAATATAATTTTGGCTTTAAAAAAATTAAAATCCTGACATTTCAATATATTATTGATAAATTTAATTTTACGACAGACGCAAAAAAATTCTCCAATAGTAACTACAAGAGTCAGTAGTAAAAAAAATTATTTTTGATAAATATCAGAAATTGGACTAATTTAGTGAATATAATATTAGATCATACTGACAAAAAATCCATGTAATTTTATGCAAAAAATAATTTTTTTTGAAAATTTCAACATAATAATGAAACAAGTAATAGATAATAGAAAATGAATGAAAAAATAGAAGAGAAAATTTTATCTCCTTCATTTTATTTTTTATTAGAAAAAGAAAGAAAGAAAGAGAATAGAGAGTCGGATTTTTTTCAGTAGTACGTAATTTTTTTCTTCTTTTGCGCCGACCTTTACTTGAAGTAATGAGCGATAAACGGGGTTAGGCATGCATAAATCATCATATCTTTCTTGAAATCCAGATCCCTTTGAGACTATTTTTAACTCTATTGTTTAAAAAAAAATTTCTTTTTTTTCCTTTCATCTTCTCATTTTTTTTTTTTTTTTTGCATTAAAATACAATTTCAACAGGTTTTTGTACGATTACTTTTGCTCTTTACCATCGTTTTTTAAATTCACTTTGCTTGCACACATACAGTAGATCGAAATTAATCAACAAAATTGATTGATTAAAAAATTACATACATTCGTTTGAAAAAATTATCATTTTTCATGCAGATTAAAAAAAATTTTTTTAATCCTAATACGACTTCAATATTATATCAAACAAAAATTTTTCATTAACTCTATTGCTTCTTTTATATTTCAATTTTATAATTAAATTTTATTCGTATTTTAGAGTTTTTTTTTAATTATTTGAACTATATGTTCATATATTTCTTGTAAATAATATGTTTTTAAAAATAATTTTACGAAACAGAGTTAATAAAGAGAAAATTTTTAAATTTTATTAATAAAAAAGTGACTACAATAAATAAAAAAAAATTAATTTATAAAAATTGATTTAATAATTTAATGAAAATTGATGGAATTATTTATTAAAAATAAATGAAATTTCTTGATTAACCCATTTAGTCCCAAATGTCCGTATTTCTTTGTACAAGTTTGAACTTTCCGTTCTACGAGTTACGAATTTGGAAAAAATCGGGACATAGGTTTTTTTTTAGATTTGAGTGTCCTCTTTTAGAACCTGAAAGGAAATTTCAATTTCAATTTAGTCATAAAAAGTTGTAATTGTTTAAACAAAAAAAAGCAGTTTTTTAAAGTGTTTTTTGTCATTAAAATTAGATTATTTACTCGAATTCGGTTGGGAAAAATCCGGGACAAGAAAATATCGCGTCCAAAATGTTGGGACTATCAAATAGGCATAATGCCGAAAGTTTTTTTTTTAATTTTAAAATGGCGCCTTCAAAATGACCGCCAAAGTATTGAAATTTGGAAAAATAATGTTAAAAAATATTAACATTATTTTTTTAAACTTTTATGCTTTATTTAAATAAAAAAATGTTGTTTCAGCAAAAAATATTGTTATCTGATATTGTTTAACAGTAATTTAAACATTTTTTATAAACAATTTAAAATCTGTGGGCCAAAATGGTAAACAAATTTTTATTTTTATCAATTCTCATTTCTTTTTGCAGTAAAAATGAATAATAAAAGTTAATAACTTCATTTAAACTTTTTTACAATGTTTAAGAATGTTATAAACAATTTTTATAAACAACTTGCAAAACATGAAATAGAATGCTAGAAAAAAATTATTTTTTGATTATATTACGTTCTCTTGTAATCAAAAAGTTGCTAAAGGTTTAAACTTTCATTTAACATTATTTAACAATATTTAAAAATGTTACAAACAATTTTAATAAACAATTGTTATAAAAAAATATTTTCAGAGTGGAAAATAACTTCTTTTCTAACCCACTAGCTTTCTTTTGTCATTAAACAGGAAACTAAAGTATCTAATGCTTATTAAAAATTTGTCAACAATGTACATAAATGTTATAAACAATTCTTATCAGGGACCAACACGGACACGAAAAAACAGGAAAATTCGTGTCGTGTCCGTGTCGTGTCCTGACACGACACAAAGTTTACTTAGTAATTCGTGTCGTGCCTTGACACGACACAAAGTTCACTTAGTAATTCGTGTCGTGTCCTGACACAACACAAATTTCGATTAGTAATTCGTGTCGTGTCAAAACACGTTTTAAGAACACGCATGAAACACTGTGTAGAATCTTGCAAGCGTTATTTGTGTCATGACTCGACACGACACGAATTATCAAGTGAACTTTGTGTCGTGCCTTGACACGACACGAATTACCAATCGAAATTTGTGTTGTGCCAGGACACGACACGAATTACTAAGTGAACTTTGTGTCGTATCAGGACACGACACGGACACGACACGAATTTTTCGTGAAAGTCCCTGATTCTTATAAATAATTAGTTAAATATGAATTACCATAATAGAAAAAACGCATTTTTTTTATTATATATTGCACTCTTCTAATCCAAATCTTTGTTAAAGAGATTAACTTTCACTTAATGTTATTTAACAATATTTAAAAATGTTATAAACAATTTTTATAAATAATTGGAAATTCGTGGGCCAAAGTGGTATAAAATTTTTGTATTTTTATCAATTCTCATTTCTTTTTGCAGTAAAAATGAATAATAAAAGTTAATAACTTAATTTAAACTTTTTTACAATGTTTAAGAATGTTATAAACAATTTGCAAAACATTAAATAGAATCATAGAAAAAATTATTTTCTGATTATATTACGTTCTATTGCAATCAAAGTGTTGCTAATGGTTCAAACTTTCATTTAACGTTATTTAACGTTATTTAACGTTATTTAACAATATTAAAAAATGTTATAAACAATTTTTATATATTATATATTAACTAATTATTTATAAGAATTGTTTATAACATTTATATACATTGTTCACGAATTTTTTATAATTCCTAACTCGTAGAATGAAAAGCTCAAACTTGTACAAAGAAATACGGACATTTGGGACTAAATGGGTTAAGAATATTGATGTTATAAAAGTAACTGATTCAATATCAAATTTTTTAATTACTTTCCAAACGTCATAGTTTGAAAGAGAATAATTGGAAAAGTAATGAAATTAAAAACAGAAGATAAAAATAAAGAAATATGAATCTTACAATTGTTGGTTGAATGTTTTCCTTTTTTTTGTTGGTATTTAATTTTCACAAAAGCCTTTGATCTGGAGTTATAGTTTTTTTCG
Source organism: Leptopilina myrica (nomen nudum) (assembly GCA_032872475.1). Taxonomy (NCBI): domain Eukaryota; kingdom Metazoa; phylum Arthropoda; class Insecta; order Hymenoptera; family Figitidae; genus Leptopilina; species Leptopilina myrica (nomen nudum). Next base: position 42,615,632 of record CM065463.1, read on the forward strand.
CCAATTGATAAACGAATGTTATAACACGTAGCATTCAGCACACGACTCAATGGACAGCGATCGAATTTAATTAATGGAAATGGGTTCACACCGGAAGGGTTTCAGGCGTAGAAAATGGAATTGGAGGCGAATCGCAGGGGCTTTCTCGAAACAAATAACTGTCCGTTATAGAGAGTGAGAGAGACAGAGAGAGAGAGTCGTAGGAGAGATTATCGATCGAGAGGCGCAATATATTTTGAGACTTTGGAATTCGATTGTTCGTACAAATCTCGTGAACGATAAAGATCAAATTCCGATATCGAAGACCGCCGATTGGTGGTTTTAGAAGACCCTTCGTCCAACCGACAGAGCATAGACCAGTAATGAAATTCCACTTTTCCTCTTTCCAACTGTATACATACTTCTCAGAACAACTGAAAATTTTTACCTATTTTTTTTTTCTTTTTAACTAAATAACAATTTGTGGAAATTTTTCAGAAATTTTTCTAAGAGTATTGAAATAATGTCCTCTATTTTTTTTTTTTTTTTTTGCTTGGGGAATTTTGAAAAAACCTGCATACATATATACCTTGGATTATGCACTTAAGGAAGAATCCGACAAACAATCGGAACAAAAGTTAGTCTAATGGCATAAGTTCGTTTTAAAGAAAGTAAAACTAAATTTTAAATTTCTTTCCACTAGAAGCGTAAAAAATTTCTAATTTTTGATCATTTTAAAGTTATATTTGAATAAAAATTATAATTTTTGTCCATAATAAATGATTCATGTAACATAACCTAGAATTTAATTATTTCTTATTGACAAAATTTTAATTTTTACTCAATCGCAACTTGTAATCGTTTTGAATATTCAAAATTAAATTCTTCGCCTTTTTACCAAAAACGATTTTAAAATTTTAGTTTTCTTTTTCTTTTAAATTCAAAAATTATTGAAAGCAATTTAACATCTTTATAAACAAATTCCAAATTAACAGCAAATAAAGATGTGAAGATTTCGTTTTGCTTTTACCATTTATTTTCTATAGAATTAATGAATCTTAAAACATTCATTAAACTATTAATATTTTTCAATAAAGCTATAAGCAATTGTTGTAAACAAAGTACACAACAATTGAATATAAAAAAACGTTTTTCTTCCAATACTCATTTTTCTACATATGGTTCATGTACATATGGAAACTAAAATTTAATTCTTAATACTTTTCAACAAAGTTATAAACAATTTTTGTAAATAAATTATTTATTTACAATAACTAAGGTTGAAAATATTTTTTATTCTTGAGAACAATCATGTTTGTTACTAACTGCTTTTAACAGATTAATATACACAAAAACATCTTGAACTTTGCATTTTATGTAGCATCAATATTCAGTAAATAAACAATAAACCTGCCAAATATTTTGTTTGCGTTTTCAAAATGTTTATTACTTTTAATAAATAAATAATTTATAACTTTATTGAAAAATATTAGGAATTAAATTCATATACATAAACTATGTATAAAAATAACATTGAAAGAAAAACGTTTTTTTATATCCAATTTTTGTAAATAATGAACTTTGTTTACAACAATTGTTTTTAACTCTATTGGAAAAAATTAATACGTAAATAAAAGATTCCATATTCTATATTGTGTATTATTATAAATTTTGTAATCCTATAGAAAATAAATAGTGAAAAAAAACAAAATCTTTACATCCTTAGGTACTTGTTAATTTGGAATTTGTTTATAACAATTTGTTTATAAAGTTGTTAAATAATTGAGGTAAATAATTTTCATCTTGAAGAGAACAATAAAAAAAGTCTGAAAAACACTAATTTTCATCTTCAATTATTGTCTATTCTTAATTTGTTTATAAAATTGTTTATAACGTTTTTAATTAATATATTAACAATTATTTAATTAATTAATTTTATTAATAGACAATTTTTATCCTCAACATTCATTGCAACTATAAAAATAAGAGGCATTTAAAAAAAAAATTATGCAATATTTCTGTCTATAAAAAAAAATTGTTTATAAAAATTGTTTAAAATACTGTTAAATTAATCATAGTGATAAAATTTTATCACAATTATCAGTTTTATACTAATTTTAGTCATTTGCGATGAAATGTATCTGTAATTTATTTATTTGCCTATTCAAAATTTGAAATATTTTGTCCGCCATTTTTGAGCCGCCATTTTGAATTTCGCTAAATTTAAATTTAAAAAATAAAAATTTGTAATAATGCCTGTGCAAAAGATTGTACATTATCTACGAGTTTTTTTTTCATTCCAAATTTTGCCTGAAGCGATTTATCATCAAAAGTATACTTTTAATTAAAAAAAACCCAAAAAAATATTTTTTTAAACAATCATAACTTTTCCCTTTATGTAAAAAATTAAATTTTCTTGCAGATTATACTTGTGTTATAACATATTTATCGAAATTTTTTTCTGCTCTTTCAAATGTCGAGAAAAATCATCGGAAAATGAAATATTTGCCCATTTTTTAAAAATCAAATATATTTTTTACTTTTTCTTTTAAAATTCACTATTTCGAGAAACTTTATATTAAAAATTGATACACTTGAAAATTTCTTGCCCCGTATTATTGAAATATTTGAAAGTCACTTATAGTAAATTTTTAGCAATAATTCTGTAAAAATTCATTATTACAAAAGAGAGTAAATCAGATTTAAAATCTTTGATACTTTTTAATTTTTTTTATTATCGCAAATGTGCGGAAATTTTTTAACTTAAAAGCTCTCTCAAACATATAAATCAGAAATCGATAAAACAAATATTTGATTTTTATCAGATTATACAGCGAATATGTTTGATCAAGTTAACTGGTCTGTAAATTTTATATATATTCCCAACTTCCGTTGAATATTATTGTACTCAATGTCTAGTCAGAAACGTATTTCGAGAGATTTTATTTGCACATAAGTTGAATTATTATTGAGAAATGTACTTTTAAATATTAGTGTTTATTTTTATTTTTAATATTTAGACGTCTATCTATCTTCCCTCGAAAAACAAAAAAATGATTTGTATTCTATTGAACCCAAGTATTATTTATCCTCTTTTAGAATCTGAAAAAAAATTTCAATTTCAATTTAATCATAAAAAGTTGTAATCATTTAAACAAAAAAAAGCAGTTTTTTAAAGTGTTTTTTGTCATTAAAATTAGATTATTTACTCGAATTCGGTTGGGAAAAATCCGGGACAAGAAAATATCGCGTCCAAAATGTTGGGACTATCAAATAGGCATAATGCCGAATTTTTTTTTTCTAATTTCAAAATGGCGCCTCCAAAATGGCCGCCAAAGTATTGAAATTTGAAAAAATAATGTTGAAAAATAATAACATTATTTTTTTTAACTTTTATGCTTTATTTGAATAAAAAAATGTTGTTTCAACAAAAAATATTGTTACCTAATATTATTTAACAATAATTCAAACATTTTTTAAAAACAATTTAAAATCTGTGGGTCAAAATGGTAAACAAATTTTTATTTTTATCAATTCTCATTTCTTTTTGCTGTAAAAATGAATAATCATAGTTAATAACTTAATTTAAACTTTTTTACAATGTTTAAGAATGTTATAAACAATTTGCAAAACATGAAATAGAATCCTAGAAAAAAATTATTTTTTGATTATATTACGTTCTTTTGCAATCAAAGTGTTGCTAATGGTACAAACTTTCATTTATCGTTATTTAACAATATATGAAAATTTTGTAAACAATTTTTATAAACAATTGTTATAAACAATATTTTCAGAGTGGAAAATAACTTCTTTTCTATTCCACAATCTTTCTTTTGTCATTAAACAGGAAACTAAAGTATCTAATGCTTATTAAAAATTTGTCAACAATGTACATAAATGTTATAAACAATTCTTTTAAATAATTAGTTAAATATGAATTACCATAATAGAAAAAACGCATTTTTTATTATATATTGCACTCTTCTTATCCAAAACTTTGTTAAAGAGATAAACTTTCATTTAATATTATTTAACAATATTTAAAAATGTCATAAACAATTTTTATAAATAATTTGAAATTCGTGGGCCAAAGTGGTATAAAATTTTTTTATTTTTATCAATTCTCATTTTTTTTGCAGTAAAAATGAATAATGAAAGTTAATCACTCAATTCAAAATTATTTACAAGGTTTAAAAATATTATAAACAATTTTTATAAACAATTTGCAAAACATGAAATAGAATCCTATAAAAAAATTAATTTTTTATTATTGACAAAATTTTTAAAATAATTTCAGAAAATCCTTTTTTTTATCATAATTGTTTATAAAAATGTAAAAAATGGTAAATAATTTCAGACGAAGATTTTTATTTCAAATATCTATTCTGATGAAAAACCAAGCAAAAAGTGAAAAACATTTATTCTTCCATTCCTGAACTGTTTTTTCTATGAAAATTGTTTATAACATATTTAAATATTGTTAAATAACGTTAAATGAAAGTTTAAACCATTAGCAACACTTTGATTGCAAAAGAACGTAATATAATCAAAAAATAATTTTGTTCTAGGATTCTATTTAATGTTTTGCAAATTGTTTATAACATTCTTAAACATTGTAAAAAAGTTTAAATTAAGTTATTAATTTTTATTATTCATTTTTACTGCAAAAAGAAATGAGAATTGATAAAAATAAAAATTTGTTTACCATTTTGGCCCACAGATTTTAAATTGTTTATAAAAAATGTTTAAATTATTGTTAAATAATATCAGATAACAATATTTTTTGTTGAAACAACATTTTTTTATTTAAATATAGCATAAAAGTTAAAAAAAATAATGTTAATATTTTTTAACATTATTTTTCCAAATTTCAATATTTTGGCGGCCATTTTGGAGGCGCCATTTTGAAATTAGAAAAAAAAATTTCGGCATTATGCCTATTTGATAGTCCCAACATTTTGGACGCGATATTTTCTTGTCCCGGATTTTTCCCAACCGAATTCGAGTAAATTATTTTAACAATTACAACTTTTTACGATTTAATTGAAATTGAAATTTTCTTTCAGATTCTTAAAGAGGACACTCAAATCTAAAAAAAACATATGTCCCGATTTTTTCCAAATTCGTAACTCGTAGAACGGAAAGCTAAAACTTGTACAAAGAAATACGGACATTTGGAACTAAATGGGTTAATTATTATTGAAAAGGTAAAAATTTCGTTCTAAATTTGACTAAATTTTCTAGCGTGAATAATAATAAATAAATAATTAAATAAATAAAGAATAAAAAATAAAACTTAAAGTATAACGAATAGAAATAAAAATAGTTTTTTAAAAACAAAAAATTCTTCTTTAGAATCTGCCTTTTTGTAGTATATTAAAGTACCGACTTGTTTGCAAGTCTCGCGTTTTCACTCGTGCCAGCGCAAAACGAAGAGAAAGACACGACTAATCTTACCGAGAAGGGGGGAAAGTATACTGAGAAAGAGAAAAAAAAGGGAGAGAGAGTAAGAGAGCAAGAGTGAGTGAGAGGGAGGGAGGATGGATAAGAATACTGAACAAAGTATGGCTCACGATTAACGTTGAATTTCACTACTGGCTTTTAGCAGTTGGCAGCGTGCAAGGAGGGATTATTCAAATTTTTATTTGTTCCGGCTCCAACTACAACGTCCTTGTCGCTTGCGTTTTCGTCAAAAACTCTTACTATGACTCTCGCGAGCAAGCAAAAAACTTGTGAAAACACTTTTTATCGTTATTGAAATGTCACTCTCTAATAAATAACAATGAAAAATTATTTTAAAATTAAAATTTTAATATTAAAGAAAGACTAAAAGCGGATGAAAATTGAAAAGGAACGTTTATTCTAAGTGGAATTTAGGAATTAAAAAGAAAATAATTAATTAAAACTTTGTTCGAAGTAAAATATTTTTCGAGACGCGACATTTTTAAATTATAATTCGTAGTCATGACTTAGTGGTTTCGTTATCAAAGTCGTTTATGACTTCTAGAGGTGAAAAAACTCTTAAATATCAAGATATTTTTCAAGAAATGTTTTTTTCCCTCAAATTTGAAATCTAAGGGTCAGATTTTCAAAATTCAAAATGGCGGATCCAATATGGCGAACAACTTTTTTAAAAATTGATTCAATTTGTCTGAAACTTGTTACTCGACACTTTTTGGAGTCACTGATTACGAATTTGATGGCAGGATTTGAAAATTTAAGGTGGCAGATCTTTTAAAACTAAAGATTATAAAATATTTAAACATTTTCATAAATCCTTTACATAGTGAATATTTTTTTCCAATGATAAATAAATTCTAATATAAACATTGTTAATAAATAAGAACAGGGTCTAGATAAAAAATGGTTTAAACTGAGAAGTTTAGAATATTTAATTACAAGGAACAAAAAAATAATCACACAATTAAATTTTTCAAATTCACGTTTGGATTTGTAATCTTCATTCTTAAAATAGTCATCATTTTAAATGTTTGACATCAGGTTCGTCATTAACGAGACCTCAAAATGCTGCAAGTAACAATTTTCAGGCAAATTGAATCGATTTTTTTTAAAAAGTCGTCCACCATATTGGATCCGCCATTTTGAATTTTGAAAAACTGACATTGCATTGAAAATAGTAACCAGTGACACTAAAAACTTCTGGATACGATGTTTCATTACGAGGTTAATAATATTTTTAAAAATTCGTCCATCATATTGGATCCGACATTTTGAATTTTTTAAATTTGACATCAGACTCGCAAGCAGAGTTCCCAAAAATTCTTAGATGATCAAAATTTTGAAAAAAAAATTTAATAATTTTCAATAGACATCTTGTCATTATTGCATTTTTTTCCCTTTATTATCAAATGCAAACTTCAAATTTTAACCAATTTGAAAATATTTTCAATTTAATTACTCCAGAACAAAATTTTAAGAAAACTGTCATTTTTATATTTTTACTTTTGTCGTTTATTAATTTATAGGTAAACAAATATACTGATTTATTTTTTTTACCTTGTCAAAAACGTGTAATGTTTAAAAAAATACAAAACAAAATAAGGAACAGCGAAAGTATTCGTTGAAATAGCGAAAGTATTCGTTGCAATAACTAAAAATTTCGCTAATATAGTGAAATTTACAGTTGTTGCACGTGAAGATTTTTTTTCGTGTGTTATTATTGCAAAACGAACGTAACAAGTTGAAAATCACCCACTCAAATTGAAAAGTAGATAAAATTTTTTTCTTATTTGTTATAAACAATTTTAAACAGAAAAAATTTTTATTCACATTTTTTAATAAAAATAAATATCAATTTCATATTTTTCAATAACTTTTGTAATAACAAAATTCAGAATGAATAAAAAATTAATTGTTATAAACAATTAATTATGTTTTTAAGTTGTTTTACGAAATCATAATTTTAGATGAACTTTTTAAGATGAATTCCTTAAATTTAAACAATAAGATTGTGTACTTTTAATTATTTTATTTTCAAATTGACTAAAAGCTAACAAATTATTATGATATTTAAGAACACAGAAATCATCATAAAAATCATATAAATTATTTTCAATTTATTTATAATTGTTATTACAAAAGTTATTATTAAAAAATATAAAATTAATATTATGAGTAATCGCAGAATATGTTCGAAAATGTTTTAAATTTTGGGGGTGTAAAAAAAGAAATTGAATTTCTGTTGAACAGTGCTGGCTTCAGATTCGTATCAGAGACTCATAAAAGCTCCGAGTCATAAAAATAAGCAATCCACTTAAATCAAGAATTTATTTTGGTGTGATTTGACATAAATGGAAATTCCTTTTGTTTGTAGTTTCAGTTTGACACACGATATACAAGGTTAGTTTGTTTATTAATTTAGATTCGAGGTTACACAAAATTTGTTTGTTAATTTAGCTTCGTGTTACCGCGAAACTAAATATTTACGATTTGAAATTGCCTTTTATTTCAATCAAATACTATAAAATAAACAGTTTTATATCAGAGGTTCGATTATAAAATTTCACTTCACTTTCACTCTAAATTTATTTTCACTCCATTTTTATTCGCCTTCAGTACACTATCACTTTATATTTATTTTTACTACACTTTCACTTCTCTTTCACTTGAAATTTATTTTCACTTCACTTTCACTTCACGTTCACTCTAGATTTATTTTCACTTCATGTATTTCGCTTTCTCTACACTTTCACTCGAAATTTATTTTCACTTCACTTTACATTTATTTTCACTTTATGTTATTTTGCTTTCTCTACACTTTCACTCTATATTTATTTTCATTTCACTTTCAATAAAAATTTATTTATACTCCATTTTCACATCGGTTTCACTTCACTTTCACTCAAAATTTATTTTCACTTCACATTCACTTTACATTCACTCAAAATTTATTTTTACTTCATTTTCACATCGGTTTCACTTCATTTTCACTCTATATTTCTTTTTACACCACTTTCACTTCACATTCACTAAAAATTTATTTTCATTTCACTTTCAATAAAAATTTATTTCTACTCCATTTTCACATCGGTTTCACTTAACTTTCACTCAAAATTTATTTTCACTTAACATTCACTCAAAATTTATTTTTACTCCATTTTCACATCGGTTTCACTTCACTTTGACTGAAAATTTATTTTCACTTCATTTTCAGTTTACATTCACTCAAAATTTATTTCTACCCCATTTTCACATCGGTTTTACTTCACTTTCACTCAAAATTTATTTTGAGTGATTTTCACTCAATTTTCACTTCACATATATATAAGTGTACTCAAATTTTTTGGACAATCCGTTTTTACTCTACTTTCACTTTCATTTAAAATATTTTTTACTCCATTTTCACTCCACTTTCACCTAATATTTTCATTCACTCCATTTTCAGTTTCTTTGTTCGTTGGTCCACATTGTGGACTTTAACACGTTTTTGAAGAAAAAGAATAATTAAATAAAATATGATTGGAGGTGAAAGTAGTCGGAAAGTGAACTAAAAGTGGAGTAAAAATAAATGTTGAATGAAAGTAAAATGAATGTGGAGTTAAAATAAATTTGTATTCAAAGTGAAAGTGATGTGTAAGTGGAATAAAAAAAGGTTTAGATGAAAAGTGAACTAAAAGTGGAATGAACATAAATCTTGAATGAAACTGGAGTGAAAATGAAGTGGAAATGGAGTTAACGTAAATTTTCAGTGAAAGTAAAAGTGGAGTGAAATGGGAGTAAAGCAAAATGGTGAGTGGAAGTGAAATGAAAATATAGTGAAAAAAATATTTTGAATGAAAGTGAAAGTGCAGTAAAAATGAAGTGAAAATGGAGTGAAAATAAATTTTACGTGAAAGTGAAGTGAAATTATAAAATCGAACCCCAGACTGAGACAAATCGTATCAAATACATCTTTCGCAAATTCTAGGCGTCGATTACGTAATTTCACTTTTACTTTGACTTTGACTTTCACTCTGACATATTTTCACTTTTACTTTCACTTTTACTTTCACTTTTACTTTCATTTTTACTTTCACTTTCACACTTACAGATTTTCACTTTTACTTTTACTTTCACACTCACATATTTTCACTTTGACTTTCACACTCACAGTTTTTCACTTTCACAGATTTTTACTTTTACAGATTTTTACTTTTACTTTTACTTTCACTTTTACTTATAACAAAATTATAAAAATTATTTTTTAAATAATTTTTTCACTTAAAAAGTGATAATCTGTGAGTGTTAAAGTAAAAGTGAAAGTAAAAATCTGTGAGTATTAAAGTGAAAGTGAAATTAAAAGTGAAAGTAAAAGTGAACGTAAATGCGAAAGTAAAGGTGAAAGTGAAAATCTGTGAATGGGAAAGTAAAAGTGAAAATCTGTGAAAGTGAAAGTAAAAGTGAAAATCTGTGAAAGTGAAAGTATAAGTGAAAACCTGTGAGTGTGAAAGTGAAAATATGTGAGTGTGAAAGTAAAAGTAAAAGTGAAAACCTATAAGTGTGAAAGTGAAAATATGTGAGTGTGAAAGTGAAAGTAAAAGTGAAATTACGTAATCGACCCCTGATACGCTTTTTGTTTAAGAAAAAGTTGTGATCGAACGGATTTTAATTTCACATCAACTTGAAACTAAAATTACCAAATTCTTTTTTGTACTATTCTAAACTTCAGTCACTATTTACTTATTATAAAATATAAATTAATTAAATTTTTTGATTTAGATCAGACAATTTTTTGCTCAATCCAAGATGACTTCTATTATGTATCATTGTTTCCGGTACGACTATTGAGAATAAACGAGTTCAAGTTATACGCGAAAGAAATGCGTCGTCGATTCTCTTCTCTCTCCTTCTTTTTCTTTTTTCTTTTTTTTTTTTATTTTTATCTCTAAAGCTAACTCGACATCGTTTTATGTATAGTCATCGACGCGGTCGTCGCGCGTGGTGAATAGTATAGGAAACTGAGGGGCACCAAAGAGCGCTTCTGCGGCTGCCGCTTGATGTATTCTGGATTAATGCAAACGGCTAATGTTATGTTAATGCCTCGTGCAGCGGTATTAGCGGTCGTGCCATGGGTACCGTAAATACAGCTTGGCAAAATCCCCTGTTAACCGATGCTTCCTCTTTTCAATGCTACCACCATTTTTTCTCCTTTCAAAAAAAAAAAAAAAAAAAAGAAAAAGTACTACCTCAGAAAAAAAGTAACAGAGAAGAAGAAGAAGAAAAAATGTTGCTGAAAAAAGTCGTAATGTCATTTTGTTTCTCTTCTCTTGTCGATCTTAAGATCGAAACTATCCTCACAAATGTCGATCCGGTGGGGAAAAAAAACGTGAGGAAATGATTAAATGTTAAAATGTGGAAATTGCACTAAGGAAAATACGTGGGGGAATATCTCCAAGGCATTAAAAGGCAACATCGAGTTGGAGGAAATTTAAACAGAAGTTTAATGGGAAGCATGTCTCTCTCTCTCTCTCTCTCTGCTCGTGTGCAAACGTGAACCCATTCCCATTCAGACAATTGTCTTTTATATTCTTTCGCAAATATCGTTCATTTCCATTCTTACAAAATCCATTTATATTTTCATTTCATACACTTTTATCCAAACTTTATTATACGCATTTTCTCGTGTGTCTTATTCGTTCTTGCTATTTTTTTACCTCCCCCCCCCCCCGACTTCATTCCTTATCTGTCATTCCATTTATCACTGGGAATTTACAATTGTTTGTCATTTTTAAGTTTTCCTTTCACTACGTTATTGTGAATTTCTTTTTTTTTATTACTTTAACTTTGAAATACCTAGTTTTCAATGAATTACCAGATAAAGAAATTTTTTCTGCTGTTCACTTATTATTGTCGAGAAAGAAGTAAAAATATCAAAAAAATCCATCACTTGGAGAAATTCGATCATTCATTTCATTTTTTCTTGAAGTATAACAGGAAAGTTTGATAGATTACTTTTATTTTGTTATTTGGTAATTTTTTTTATAGTAATTTTTAAAAGAAAATGGAATTTTTGTTTAAGAGAATGGAATTAAAATTTGAGTTCACTAATTATGTACTAACGTAATCCTGCTTTTGTATTAATAAAAAAGTTGACTTTTTTTTCTTTCAAACTTTAAATTAACTTAACTAATGTCATTAACAGTTTATGCAAAAAAGTTTACATCTCAAAGAGCTCTCTTCTAATATAAACATTAAAATATTATTAGTGGTCTGATTTTAAGCTACTTTAAGCATATTTATTTAACGGACTTTAAGTATTTACTTAAAAATAATTGATTTTGAATTATAATTGAAATTTAAACTTTAAATTTCTTTTGTTTTACATTAAACTACTTTTCTTAATGATATTAACAATACCTTCAAATTTTGTTGTCTGGTTTGAAAGATCTTTCACTACTTATAGAAACATTTAGGCACTATAATCGAGGATACATTTACTCTTGATGATAAAAATAAAAATAACTACAACTTATGTTATGTCTGACGTAAGCATAGTTTTACTACTGACAGTAAAAATACCTACAAGTATTGTTATGTCTGCAGTAAGCATACTTTTACTACTAATAAAAAAGTTGACAGAAATGTGGAATTTTTCTTGTCTGATCTTAAGCCACTTTTACTATAAAAGAAATGGTACTAACAATATCAGTATTTTTTGTTTTGTCTGACTTAAAAAATTTTTACTACTAATTATCCTTACGCCTGACGTAAGCGTTCTTTATTACTGAAAAAAATTTATAGCATTTTGCAAATAAGTAATTTTTTGTCTGATTTTAACTAGTTACATACAATTTATGACAAAAACAATAACAATTAATTGTTTAAACAATTTTTAAATAGATTATTTCTTTTATTTTACCATTGCTAGATATTTTCTTATGAAAAATTGCACAATTCAGAAGAAAATAGTAATTTCTAGCTCTAAGTACAATTTACAAAAACATAACAATATCTTTTTTAAAGAATATTTAATTTATTTATTTTTTATCGATAGTAGATGTTTTACTGATGAAAAATTTTACGATTGAGAAAAAGAGGAAAATTTCTAGCCCTAAGTACAAGTTTTGAAAAAACAGCAAAATTACAACAATTAATTTAATTAATTTGTTAAACTTTTTTTCATACATCATAAACACTCAAACATTATTTTAATAAATTTTTTTAAACTAATTTTCCAAATAAATGAAGCTAAAAAATATATTTTACGATTTTATGATTTTCCAAATAATTATTGTTGTTAAGAAAATATTTGAAAACAAAAATTCAAAAATCAAATACTGATATTGTTAGTACCATTTCTTTTATAGTAAAAGTGGCTTAAGATCAGACAAGAAAAATTCCACATTTCTGTCAACTTTTTTATTAGTAGTAAAAGTATGCTTACTGCAGACATAACAATACTTGTAGGTATTTTTACTGTCAGTAGTAAAACTATGCTTACGTCAGACATAACACAAGTTGTAGTTATTGTTATTTTTATTTTTATCATCAACAGTAAATGTATCTTCGATTATAGTGCCTAAATGTTTCTGTAAGTAGTGAAAGATCTTTCATGCCAGACAACAAAATTTGAAGGTATTGTTAATATCATTAAGAAAAATAGTTTAATGTAAAACAAAAGAAATTTAAAGTTTAAATTGCAATTTTAATTCAAAATTAATTTTTTTTAAATAAATACTTAAAGTCTGTTAAATAAATATGTTTAAAGTAGCTTAAAATCAGACCACTAATAATTTTTTTATGTTTATATTAGAAGAGAGCTCTTTGAGATGTAAACTTTTTTGCATAAACTGTTAATGACATTAGTTAAGTTAATTTAAAGTTTGAAAGAAAAAAAAGTCAACTTTTTTATTAATACAAAAGCAGGGTTACGTTAGTACCTAATTAGTGAACTCAAATTTTAATTCCATTCTCTTAAACAAAAATTCCATTTTCTTTTATAAATTACTATAAAAAAAGTACCAAATAACAAAGTAAAAGAAATTTATCAAACTTTCCTGTTATATTTGAAAAAAAATGAAATGAATGATCGAATTTCTCCAAGTGATGGATTTTTTTGATATTTTTACTTCTTTCTCTACAATAATAAGTGAACAGCAGAAAAAATTTCTTTATCGGAAATTCATTGAGAACTAGGTATTTCAAAATTAAAGTAATAAAAAAAAAGAAATTCACAATAACGTAGTGAAAGGAAAACTTAAAAATGACAAAGTAAAGTAACCTATCAGTTAGCTAAAATTTACCATTTTTCCATTTCCACGCGGAAATACAAAAAAACTACGTTCACCATTTAAACTGACAATGAGTGATTTAAAGACTAACTATAAATTTTGCACGTCTAGTTTTCAAAAATGACACTTGAAACATAACTTACAAACGAATTTGAATTACTTTGGAGATGCTGATAATAAGGTTATTTGTAATTCGAAAGAGCCCCCCCCCCCCTCCTCTGCCCCTCACTGATCAAATCTTCCTAATTTCCGGGATCACGCGCTTAAAATTCCACTCGTGGCATAGGTCGTGTCCCCCCCTCTTTCCTCCCCTTTCCCCCATCACACCCCTGGCTTGAGGGCTTCGCAATGGATATAAAGGGGTTTGAAACTCATGGAATATAGCGTGCTCTCTGGCAGTAGTAGCAGCAGCAGCAGCAGCAGCAGGAGCATAGCGCGATTTCGCTATAAACGCCGTACACGCAGACACCGTATTAATTTCGTATAAATTCGGTGAAACTGCACTTCGCACTCGGAATTACAAAATGCGATTTCGACTGGTAATCGTCGGAAAGTCTCGTTAGCGATTATTACAGTTGGACAATTTACGTACACTGAAGCGCACGCGAATCCTTTGAATCCTATTGAATTTTTTTTTCCTTCTCTTTTTTTAATTTTTTTTTCGTATTTTAATGTAAATTTGATGTAATTCAGATACAAAATATAGAGATGCATAATATGTGTGTGAGAGTTGAAAATTTAACTTCAAAGTGATATATATATATATATCTTCATCATGCGTCATTATTATTTACATTACAAAACATTTTTCTTAAAAAAAAATTGTGGATTTAAAACACATTTCCTTTGTTGTCGGGGAACTTTTGTTACATTTTTTTTTTCAACCCAGAGGATAAAAGTGTCTTCATTAGACCTTTTATGGTGAAAAAGACGTGGAAATTTTCTTTCTGACACATACATATATTACATACATACATGGAGATTGGACAACCGCGCTCTTCTTCTCTTATGATAAAACGTTGAATAATTAATGTTAAATTTTAATTTTGACTTTTAAAATTTTTTCAGTTTAAATGCTTTAGGGATAAGGGATGAGTAATAAACATATTAGATACGAGAATAATTATTTAAAAATATAATATTTGAAATAAATTATCACAATTATTGTGTATATTTTTTTTTGTCCATTGTGTAGAGTTCTGTGTAAATTATAATAAATTCTAATAAATATTAATTTAAAAAACACTTTTTTAAATTTAAGCTGAAATTTATTTCCTTTAAATTTCCCATTTTTATAATATTAATGAATTTTTCTTTCATGTCCAATAATAATGCTTAATAAAGGTAACAAAAGATCGAAAAAAAGTTTCTTTCATAATTATTTTTGATTTCAGTGAAAAAAAAACTTTTTTAAAGACTTCATTTATACGTAAACAGGTTGTCTACTATTTTCGTTTAAAAAAATTCCCGTTTTTTCTTTTTTCCCCATCAACGTCAAATTTATTTGATTTCAAACATAAATAAATTTACAAACGGCTTCATGAATTTTTGTTCGAGTTTTTGTGAATAATTAAATTCTTTTGACGAGTTTCTTTAAATTTTTGGAAAATAAAGTGTTTCTAATAATTTTATAATTAAAAATTTGGAAAATAATTGAAATGAGCAAAGAATTTTTCAATTTAAAAAAAAATAATCATGCTTATAATTATATGATTGAAAATTTATTTTTTCAATTTTATTAAAATTATATTGATAGTAATTGAATTTCTGCAAAAAATTTTACTATATTTTTAAAAGTAATTGAATCCTTTCAAAGAATGATATTATTTAAATACAAATAAATCAATTCTAGCGAAGAATTTTATTAAAATTATTGACAATTAATAAGCAGTAATAATAAATTATTTCAAATTATTTTTATGTTTTTAATATTTGACTAGGAGGATAGAAAAATTTTTTTTTCACATATAATAAATTGTTTCCTTTAATAAGTAATAAAAACTTAATTTACTCATAAAATAAATAAATATTATTTATTTGAACATTCAGAGATTTAAAATTATAAAAAGTTAAGAAAAGTCCAAGTATATAATTATTTAATAGTAATATTATAATAATATAATTTTTAGAAGAAAAAAATTAATTTAAAACTTTAAGAGGAACTTTCTATTTTAAAAATTAAATTATAACTATGGTGACTAACTTCCTTTGATTATTTTCGAAAAAATCAAATATAATTCCTTAAAGAAATTCAATTAATTTTAATAAAATGTAAAGAAATTTTAATCATTTCAAAATTTTTCAATTATTTGTTTATAAGAATTCAATTATCTTAAAACAATGGAATTGAAAAATTTCAAGAATCTTATTTTTCAGAATTTCCAAAAAAACTTTGCAAAAATTCAATTTTATTAAAAAATTTTAGGCGTGTATTGTTTTTTAAATTAACTAATAAAAATTTTAATTATATTATTCTTCCCACTAAGAAACATGAATACATTAGAATGTGATTCTTTATAAAATTTAATTATTTATCAATTATTAAATCAAAATACCTACTTTGAAAATTCTAATTGTTATAATAAGTTTTTTAAAAATTTGTTTAACAAATTTAATTATTTTCAATTGAATTTTACAAATACGATAATTTAAAAAACATTTATTTTACATACTACATTTAAATCAATAACTGATTTTTTCCAATCAAATTAATTATTTTTAATTAACTTCAAATTTAGAGAACAGTATAAATATGTATAAAAATTAAAATAAAAAGCGATTTTTTAAAAAAAACTTGAAATAATAAAACTGTTTTTAATTTCACAAAAAAATTCACTCTTTTGCAGAAAATTCATGGCTTATTCCCGGTTAATAATAAATACATTTTTTTTTGCTTTAGATTTTAATCAATTATTTACTTAAAATAATAAATTACACTTTTGTTTAATAATTCACATCAAAAATCTTATCTGAAAAAAGTAAAATATTTTGTTAATTAAGAGAAGATTAATTTATGAAGAAAAATAAAATTGTAAAATATTAAAATAGTGCTAGTTTTAGTTTTATTACTTTTATGAGAAAGTAAATAAAAATAATATAAAAGTTAAAAAAATTTTGGACGAATAATTCATAACTAATTTTATAATTACACTGATTGGTAAATTATTGTATAAATTATTTAAAAAAAATTTTTTTTTCGTTTTCTGAATTGCGAACTCAAAGTAAATAGTAAATTTAATTATTAAATTGAATGTAATTTAGCAAAATGTACCTATGTCTCTGATCAAAATTCATTTAAATGGATTCAAATGAATTCAAAGAATTTCGAGTTACTCCAAGATGCATTCGCAGGGAATTAAAGTGGATTGAAAGTTAATTATCATAAATACAATGGGAATTTAATTAAATTACATTTCAATTTTTAATTAATCTTAGAAATGAATTTTTCGAAAATTTTCCCTTCGCTTTATTCCAAAGTGAATAAATATTGTCATTGGAAAGAAAATTAAATTTATGCACTAACATTTTTTGTGGTTTTAAATTATAAAAAAATATTGACTCTAAAATAAAATACCTTAGGTTATTATTATCAGTAGTAGAAGTAAAGTAAGTCATCGTATTTGACTTTTCTAATTTAAAACATTGTCTGAGTAGAATTTTTTTTGTACTATTTATAAAAACAATTTAATTAAATTAAGTTAGATAAATATACAAAATTCTTTACGTTTTATTATATTTTGTACATTTTTTAATACTTTGTATTTTATTTCATGTGACCTATAATTCTGTACTGAAAATACAAAATTCATTTCCCCGAACTTTTAAAAGAACATTCAAAAAGAAATAGAAATAAATAAATAAAAAATTCTCAAAAAATGATAAAATAATTTTGAGCCGTATTCGTTTTCAAATTTCGAGGTCAAAAATGCGAGAAAGATTACTTAACTCAACTTGGATGATAGTATATAGCAATATAAGTTTCTCCTTTTTTTTCTCCCTTCTTCTTTGAAAGTACTTTCAACCCTCTAGAGTTTGCCCTTCGACCTCTCGAAAGTAGAAATCGTTTCCAGCTGTGTTGCACTTTTAATACCAGTGGAAGTTAGCTTGTCAAGTTAAAATGTTTCAGTGCTCATCTTTACTACATAAAAAACTAGTCTCTAAAACTAGCGATAAAATTTTACATAAAATGGTTTAATATTAAATTTCACTTTTTTTTCTCATTTACAGTTTTTAATGAGATTCTCTTTTTTTTTACTTTATTTTCTTTTAAAAAAAAAAGATAAATTGGATTTTCGGAGATTAAATAATTATAAGTTGTGACAAGTTTGGTTTAATTACGTCTCAAGATGCATGTCAATTTAGAAAAACTTTAGTCAAGACAAGTTAGGCCAAGTTATGTTATAAGTTCATTAACTTATTTTTTTAATAAAACTTATTAATTTATTTAAAGAAAAACTTCAAAATTTCTTATTAATTTTCTATACTCACGTGCAAATTTTTAGTAGAGATATTATTTTGAAATCACCATCAATATTTTTTTATATTTATATTAAAAATGTTTTATTAAATCTTTCTTTGTTACGATTTGATTTTTTTTTGTTTACTACATTAGGACCAAGTTTATAAGAATTAATATTTTATTATTGACAAATTTAAAAAATAATTAATTGATTTAAAATTTTTATCGTAGAAGTTCGACTATAAAGAGAAAAATTATTTTAGAAATTTGATATACATTTAAAAAAATATCGAAAATATTTGTTCAAGTTTATCATTATTGTTATTTATCGAATCGAAATAATTAATATTTTTTTTTAATTTTTACATAAAATATAATTATAAAAAATTCACTCACTTTGCATATTGTCTATTTATCGATTACAATTAAGTTCATAAAATTATAAATTTGTTTCAGAAAATGAATGAAAATATTTTCATAATTTCTATTTTTAATCACAATTTTTTTTTATATATAATTCTTTATGTTTCTTCTAATTCTAAAAACAAAAAAACAAATTTATTAGTAAATCTTTCCTTGTAACAGTTTTATTAATTTTTCCTTTTTACTGCACTAAAACTAATGTTGTGAAAAATAATATTTAATAATTTATTTATTGACAACTTTGAAAATAATGAGTTGATTCAACTGTTGCTATATTTATTAGTGTCAAAATTGTTTATTCATACATAAAATTTCATCATTTCAATTAATTAAATTATTTAGAATTATATTTTAATAAATAAGGACCTTAAGAAAGAAATTCGTCTATAAAAACTAAATTATTATATTCCAATAGGAAATATAATTTTTTTAATTCTGTCAATTTTAAAATTGTTAATTTTATGTAAAATAGTAGAAAAAAATCGTCCGCGCGCTAATTGTTATATAAAAATGACTGAAATTTTTAGTCACTAATTGAATTAGTGAAATTTGACTACTTTTAGTTATTTATTAACTAATAATTAGAAATTACCTACTAATAATTAGTTATTTTTTTACTAATTGCTGAAGCAAAATGTCAATCACGATTTTACTATTATTAATTATTTTTAACTAATTAGGAATTAGAAAGTACTAACTAAATACTAAAACTACAATAGTAATATAACTTCAGCCACTGACAGAATTAGAAATATTTCTACTAATCACATAGATAATGATAACTAATAATTATTAGTTGGATTTACTTTTAGGTTAATGGCAAAAAAACTGAATTTTTCCATAACTAGTTCAATTTAACTATAAATATAGTTAAATTTAGTAAATAAAAACTAAGAAAATAAATTTTACTAAATCTGTTTACTATCTTAGTTTTTATTTACTAAACTTAATTATTTTATTTCGTAATAAGTAATTATTTATTTTTTCGCTAAAAATCAGTTATATTTTACTAAGTACTAAAACAAAATCAAGATAAGATTACTTTTAAGTTTTAACAATTAGTTAAATTTCTTACTAAATCAGATTTAGAGAGTAGAGAAAAATCTTCAACTTTCCTGTTTCCATTATAAGTAGTACAAGTATGGTTTCGTCAGACCCTCAAGTGAGTAAGTTAGTTGCGTCTAGTTGGGTCAATTTAGTCCAACTTAGGTCAAGTTAACTCCAGTTAGGTCAAGTTAGATGAACTTAGATTATATTGGTTAAGTTAAGGAGAATTGTTTCAAACTCAAAAGTGCTTGGCACTTTTTTTAATTATCTTTTGATTAATTTATTTTCTATTAGATGTGATTGGGGCATTTCCCACCAAATAGGAAATTATTTTGCTTTTCCATTTCAAATTTTTTTCAAATAATTTTTTTCATTTAGTGCTCTTTGAAAGGAGGTACGATGATTTTTTGCAAATTTTTTCATAAAGCGACTTAAGAGATACAGATTTTTGAAATATCACGTTTTTTACGTAATTTTTTTTCAATTGCTTATAGCTCGGCTAAAAATTGATCAAATTCGACGCTCTTATAACGAAAATTTTTGTTTTCACACGTAGTTTTTAATAAAAATATGAAAAAAAATTTTTAATACATGTTACGATAAAATTTTTTAATTTTAAAAATAAAATTTTATTTTTAACGATGTGTGTATGGATAAATTTTTAGCACTAAATTAACAATTTTTAATCCATGTCTGATTTGGTCAAATTACAAATTAGGCATTTGATTACCTACCGTTTTATAAAAATTAAAAATTGCAAAATAAATAGATCCCATCGTTTGTCCACAATCAGACAAGGATTAAAAATTTTTTATTTAGTTCTAGTTTCTTGCAAAAAATTTTGAAAAAAATTGTTCGCTACATACATTGTAAAAAATAAAAATTAATTAAAAGAATTAAAAAATTTTATCATTAATTATTTAAAAGAAATTTTTTTTTATTTTTATTAAAAATTACGCGTGGAAACAAAAATTTTCGTTATAAGAGTGTTCAATTTGTGAAAACTAAAATTTTTTGATACAAGTTTTGTGAGATAATAAAATTTTAATAAGAATAAGATCTTTAAGAAGATATTTGGCCAGTATTTTATTTAGAAATTTATAAGAAATAGCATTTTTAATGTTTAACATGAGTTTGAATAACTTCTAAAATAATAAAAAATATACGTTTTTAAATGATCTTAAGCTTATTTTAAAGGTCACTTAGTATAGAATAAGAATTACTTATAATCATTAAACTGTAATTTTTTTCTTAGGACGTCAAAGTTGGACAAAAAAATTTAAAAATATTGAAATAATCTTAATAAAAGAAAAATAATTTTGAGATTTATTTTTTTTATCAAATTTTCTAAAAAAAAATTTACACGATATTATGTTTTATGTATTTTTTGAATAGTTTTTAGTATAAAAAATTGTTTCTACCTTTTTGAATTTTTTTGTTTTACATTGACGTCTTGCTTATTCGAAGAAAAAAATTACAGTTTAATGTCTATAAATAATTTTTATTCCGTAGAAAATTACCTACAAAATAAGCTTAAGATCATTTAGCTCTTTTAAACGAGCAGTAATGAAAAAAGAATCGAAAAAAATTTCAAAATTCAAATGCAAGAGCAAAATAATTTCCGATTTGGTGTCAAATCGGAATCGCACTCCCTATAATTTGAATTATTAAAAATGTTTACTAATTTCAATTAGTGCACTGAGAAAACCATATATTTGAAACAAACATAATTATCTTTTTTATACAGTCAGACAAAAATTATTTTTGTATTACACATAATAATTTTGATTCAATACATAATAAATTTGTTTCAATAAAAATTATGTTTAATTCAAACATATTTTTTTGATTGACTACTTATTTTTGAATTAAAAAAAAAAATTCTTAATTTGACTAAGTTTTTTGCTTTTGAATTAGTAAATTTTACTACCAAATACTACACTGAGAAAACATTATACTTAATTTAAATAGAAAAATAATTTTAAGTGATTTTGTTTAATTGAAATTAGTTTGTAAGCTTAATCCTAATATAAAGAAAATATCTACTGCATTGATTAAAAAGTATTATTTGTTTGAATAATTATAATTAATTTAAACATTTATTTTGTTTTGATTTAAACAAAAAATATATTTAAAAATTTTATGTTTAATTCAAACTTAAATGCTGATAATAAATAATTAAAAATTAACTATAAATTATGTTTAAATTAAATATATTATTTCAATGAATGAATCAAAAAATATGTTTGAGTTAAACTTAAATTTGTTTGACTGTATAGCAAAGATATTTTAAGTTTGATTTAAACAAAATATGTTTGAATCAAATAAACCGTTTTCTCAGTGTAGTTTTTATTACTAATTGACAAATAAAATTTACCAATTCAAAGACAAAAAAGTCAGTCACTGGTTCAAGTTAGTAAAAAATTTTCTTAATTCGAATTTAGAGGGAAAAATCGGCTATTCGAATTAAAACATTATTTACATGTATAAAAATACCTGAAAATAATATTTTTAATATATATTTTTTACTTGTATTTCTACTTGTCCGTATAAAAGTTATATTACGCCAAATATAGGGTCAAAATTATATTAGTTTGAAATTATTTCTCCCTCTCATGTATAAAATTTTTTTTTTCACCCTTTCTAGTTATGCGCTGGAGTAAATTAATTTACACATAATTTTTCGTTATGAACAATTTTCCACCTCTAATTTGAGCTAATAACTCAGAAATCTGAAAGCGTGATAGATCTTGTGGTTCTCTCGTATATATATAGTTTTGCTCGGAAGTTAACCTGTCCGACGTTTTCTCACGGTCCGTTGCTTGGAAAAGTTTCCAATTTAATTTAGTTACTCTCCGTGTCTAGGTTCCATGCGAGGGATAGCCCGAAGCTTCGAAGTCTGAATAACAATGGAAGGAAGTAGTGGGGGGGGAGAGGAGAAAGAGAGGGAGTGAGAGAGAGAGAGAAAGAGAGGGAGGGAGATGGAAGGAAAACGAATTTTCACTCTATCTTCGTATATACATTTTCTTGTCGTCGCCTACTCCTTTATAAGATTAGACTTAAGCCTCTTTGTAAGTTCTGAACTCACAACAAGTGTTGATAACTTGCACTCGACTTGCTTCTAAGTAGAAATTGCTTCAATAGCAGAAGGTTAAACAGAATAGTCATTAAATGCAAAAGAGAGCTTTCGACTTCCTTATATTGAAGAATCAATTTTATTCGCCGGAAATGAAGAAAGTCGGAAATTATATATTCATTTATAATTATTGCAGAAATTTCTCTCTAGTAAATAAACTATAAACAATGCTTGTTGGGAATTTTTGTTTTCAAAAATAATTATTTTCTGTAAAAGGAATTACAACAAAGTGGGAAATAAATTATTGGTAATGCTTGTTATCAATTTTTTTCAAAAGAAAATTTGTTTTCTCCGAAGGGAAGTAGAAAAATTTTATTGTAAATAAACTAACAAATATATGTTTAAATAAATTATCAATGTTTGTTAGAAATGTGAATAAATATAAATAAATATAAATAAATACAAGTAAACATAAATAAATATAAATAAATACAAGTAAACATAAATAAATATAAATAAACACAAGTAAACATAAATAAATATAAATAAACATAAATAAATATAAATAAACACAAGTAGATATAAATAAATACAAGTAAATATAAATAAACAAAAATAAACAAAATTTTATGCAATTTATTTTTCTCAATAATTCAATTACTTTTAATAATTATAAAATTTTTCATGTAAATTTCATTTTATCAAAAAAACTTTTGATTAAATTCTAAGCATGAATTTAATTATTTTCATAATCGTAAAATTCAGTTACTTTCACAAATAAAGTTTTTGACAAGAATTCAATTATTTAAACTAATAAAATTTTCATAACATTTAAAAATTCATTATTTAAAACAATGTTTATAAAATTCTTATGAAGATTTCAATTCCTTTCAAAAGTAATAAAATTTTCAACAGAAATTCAATTTTTTTAAAACATTTTAATAAACTTTTCTGCAATAATTCAATTATTTTCAAAAATTTAATAAAATTATTCGAAAGAAATTAATTGTTTTAAATATAATTTTAATAAAATTTTTTTTTAAATAATAAAAAAATTACTTCTGAAAATTCAATTATTTTGAGATATTTCAATAAAATTCTTTTCAAAATTCAATGATTTTCATAAATAACAATATTCATCACAATAAGTCAATTATTATTAAAAGTAATAAATTTCTTTTTGGAAATTCCATTATTTTAAAAAATTCTAATAAATCGTTCGCAAGAATTCAATTATTTTCATAAATAATAAAATGTTTTTTTGGCAAATCCAATTATTTTCAACAAAATTTAATAAAATTTCCCACCGACATTCAATTATTGCCAAATTTTTTAATAGAATTCTTTGTAAAATTTAATGATCTTTAAAAACTTTTTACATTTCAATGATTTTCAATATCTACTATTTTTATAAAATGACCAAACAGAATTCAATTATTAAAAAAAATTTATGATAAAATTCTCGGAAAAAATTCAATTATTTTCATCACTTTTAATAAAATTCGCCGCAAGAATTTAATGATTTACCCAATTAATAAAATTCATTGAAAGAATTAAATTATTTTTATAAATAATAAAATTCTTCGAAAGTAATTAATTATTTTTTCAACAATTATTAATAAAATTTCTCGAAAGAATTCAATTATTTTCATAAATTACAAAATCCTTAGAAATAATGTAATTTTTCAAAAAATTCAATCTTTCTCAAAATTTATAAAATTTTTCAGAAAAATTCAATTACTTTCCAAATTTAAAAAAAAAATTATTTGCAAGAAGTCAATTATGTTTATAAAAATAGAAAAATATTCCAAAAAATGTAACTATTTTCATAAATTATGAAATTCTTTAAAAAAAAGTCAATTTTTCTTAAAATTTATAAAATTCTTTAGAAAATTTCAATTATTTAAAAAATTTTAAAAAAAATTCTTCTCTAGAATTTAATTATTTTAATAAATAATAAAATATTTCAAGAAAATTCAATTATTTTCATAAATAACAAAATTTGGTTAAAGAAATCAATTATTTTTGTAAATAATAAAATTCTTCTAAAAAATTCAATTATTTTTATAAATAATATTTTTCATTAAAAATTCAATTATTTTCAAACATTTTTCAAAATTCTTCCCAAGAATTCAATTATTTTCCAAATTAAAAAAAAAATACTTCGCAAGAATTCATTTATTTTCCAAATTTAAAAAAAATACTCAGCAAGAATTCATTTATTTTTATGAAAATAGAAAAATATTCCAAAAAAAAATTCAATTATTTTTATAAAAATAAAAAACTATTCCAAAAAATTTAACTATTTTCATAAATTATGAAATTCTTCAGAAAATTTCAATTATTTTCAAAATTGTTTAACAAATTCTTCGCAAGAATTTAATTATTTTAATAAATAATAAAATATTTCAAGAAAATTCAATTATTTTCATAAATAACAAAATTTGCCTAAAGAAATCAATTATTTTTGTAAGTAATAAAATGCTTCTGAAAAATTCAATTATTTTTATAAATAAAAAAATTTTTCATTGAAATTCAATTATTTTTTTTAACTTCTTCGCAAGAATTAAATTATTTTAAAGTCTCTCATGAATATTAAAATTCGTAGCATAAATTCAAATTATTAGCAGGATAAGAAAAAAGTAAATATTTTTAATGAAAATTAGGAATAATTCAGGAAAATAAAAAATATGGAATGGAATTATTGTAAATTTTGTGAAGTGAATAAAACGATTTTTTTTGTTTCTTTTTGACATTAAAAAAATGACAATAACCCACAAAAATGAATTTTCAAAACAAAAACAAATGAATACAGATAATTTGCTAATAGTAAGAAAACTTACGATTATTATATAAAATGTATGTATATTTCTATTTTCTATCAAAACGTACAAAAAACAAAAGAATAACTATAACTAACTTCAAGTGTGGGCAGAGATCCGGAATCACGACGATTATTATATATAATAATAATTATTATAAATAAATATAAATACTACCAAAAAAAATACAAAAAAATCTGTAGAGAATTGTTTTCCTTCTGGTAAAAATAGAAGGAAACATTAAATGAAAATTTCTCTCCCGAAACGAAGTGAAAAACATTCGAACATTGCACAAAAAGAAGATAATGATTTCGATAGTCAAAAAGCCATTTTCGAGTCAAGAAAAAAGCTCCCCTCAACAAAAAAAAAAGAGAAGAAATCGTTTTCTCCTGGAAAACCGACAATTAATTATTGCTTGCTAAGACTGGTTTGCAAACAATTTGTCTTCATTGTCGAGGAACGACTTATCACACGGTTCGGTAGTTGGGTGCTGGAAAGCAGAGTTGTGTCAGATCTGCAAGGATAAGAAGAATCTCGTTGGAAAAATATATAGAGTAGACGATGAAGAAAATAGAAAAAAAGATCATTTTTTTTCCAAAAATAAAGTGTCGAATATTAAGAAAGTGTTATTAAAAAAAAAAGACGAAATGAAAGATAAGTTAAGGAAATGAAGAAAATTAGAAAAAAAGTGAGAAAGAAGAAAACTTGAAAGAAAACAGAGGGGAAAGAAATAAAAGTTCGAATATATTAAGGAAAATAAAGAAAAGTTTTTTTTTCCTAAGTATACAAGCAAAGAAAGTGGAAGAGAAAAGACTAAAGAAGTTAGAGTAAAAAATCAATAAGAAGGTGAAAATTACAAAATAATGGACGGGCGACTAGAATGAAGAAAAACGAGACACAAAAGGAAAAAGGAAAATTCAAAGAAATTTGTTGATTTTAAAAATAAATGGTCAAATTGAAAACGAAACTTTCTTGTGTTAGTGATTCAATATAATTTAATTTTTATTATCACTAAAAATAAATTTAGGTTTCATTTATTCGATACATTAAGTAACGGTTGTTAACAATCAGTATTAAAAAGAATAAAAAATTATATAAAATAATATTTTAGCTTCATTAATTACGAAAATAAAGAATAAACCAAAAAATTCTATTAAAATAATAATGTTTGAGTATTTATAATGTGTGAAAAAAATATTACAATTTATTAAATTGTTTATGTTATTTTTATTTTTTTCATAAACTGTCCTTGCGGCTAAGAATTTCCAGTTTTTTCTTAATTGTGAAATTTTTCAAGAGTACAACATCTCTATTAAATACAAAATATAAAAAATAAATTATTTATTAAATTGTTTAAACATTTAATTGTTATTTTTGCATAAACTGTATTTAGGG
This sequence comes from Leptopilina myrica (nomen nudum), assembly GCA_032872475.1. Classification (NCBI taxonomy): domain Eukaryota; kingdom Metazoa; phylum Arthropoda; class Insecta; order Hymenoptera; family Figitidae; genus Leptopilina; species Leptopilina myrica (nomen nudum). Next base: position 42,642,563 of record CM065463.1, read on the forward strand.
TTAGAAACTTCTATTTTTTCTCAATTGTGCAATTTTTCATGAGTTAAACATCTACTAATAATGATAAAAAATAATTTATTTTAAAACTGATTTAACAATTTATTCTTGTCATTTTTTTTAAACTGCACTTAGGGCTAGAAGTTTATAGATTTTTCTAAATACAATAAATTGAAAAGTTAAAAACTATTTTTTCAAATAACGGTCAAATGATAAATTTTTAGTTTTTCTATTATAAGTGTTTAAGTTATTAAAAAATTGCACATTCGCAAAGAATAAGAAATTCTATTTTTAAGTACAGTAAATTGATAAATTAACAAAATAAATCGTTTAAAGAATATTTAAATAATTAATATTTAGTTTTTCTTTTACAATTGAATGTTTTTGTTACTGAAACAAGCAAGACAGAAAAATAAAGGAAAATAACTACAAATTTATAGCACTATAGTTTATGACAAAAATAATAACAATTAATTGTTTAAACAATTTTTAAATAAATTATTTTTTTATTTTTTATCGTCAGTAAGTATTTTACTCATAAAAAAGCATAATTGAGAAGAAATTAGTAATTTCTAGTCCTGAGTGCAGTTAGTAAAAAATAACTACAATTTGTTGTTTAAACAATGTTTAATTAATTCATTTTTTATCATTGGTAGATGTTTTACTCATGTTAAATTTTATAATTGAGAAAATAATAGAATTTTTTAGCCCTAAGTACAATTTATAAAAAAAATAACGAGTAATTTAATTAATTTTTTATACGTTTTATAACCGCCAGAAACAACCGACATTATTTCAATAGGGTTTTTTTTAATTATTTTCTGAATTAATTTTATGTCAAATAATAATTACGTTAAATGGAATTTATAGCAAATTAAATTTATGTAAAGTAAATGTTATGTTAAATGAAATTTATGACAAAAATAATTTATGTCATCTGAATTTTATGATAAATAAGAATAAATGTTAAATGATATTTACGTCAAATAAAATTTATGTCAAGTAAATTTTTTTGTAAAATGATATTATGTCAAATGGATTGTGTGTCAAATGAGAATTACGTTAAGTGACTTTTATGCCAAATGAAATTGTTGTCAAATGAATTTTTTGGGAAATAAATTTTATAACAATTAAAATTTAATTTAAATGAATGTTTTGTCAAATGAAATTTATGTTAAATGATTTTTATGTCAACAGAAATTTATGGTAAATGATTTTTATGTCAAAAGCAATTTATGTTAAATGATTTTTATGTCATTTTTTTCTAATTCTTTTGTGTAGTACAAAAAAGAAGATTCAGTCAGACTTTAACTGAAATTCTCTTATGGCTTTCTGACAAAAGTTGTACGAGAAAAGTTTCTAAAACATTTTTTACAATAGTTTTAATTTCAGTAGGTATAGAATATTTAAGGCCGAAGTTTTTAAAACCTTGTGAATTATCTCTTGAGTAGTTATAGGAAAATATTTAGACAAACTTTTATTTTAAGTGTGTTTGTATTTTTTTCTCCCGTAAAAGTAGTTTAGCGGAAATGCTTTAGTCAAACTTTAGTGTATATAAGTAGTGTACACGAAGAGCTTTAGTCGAACATTTTCAACTGCATTTTATTTTTCTCTCACAAGTAGTAAAAGAAAGTTAAAACTCGGATAATTCTCGAAAATTTAGAATCAGTAGTAAAAGAAAATTTCAGTGAGACAGATTGTGCGCTTTCGAAAATACTGACTCAACAACAAGAGAGAAAAAAATTGTTGCTCCCTAATCCATTTAATCCAATAAAAACCCCTACATCTGTAAAACCATAGCTACAGAGGTGTTACAACTGGACCATTTCGATCTTAAAGAAAGTGGAAAGAGAGATGTCGTAAAATTGCGCTTCCCAAACCTTTTCCCCGGAATCCTGTGGGATCTTTCTCTCTCTTTCTCTAGTTCGGTTTCGAAACAACGCGTCTCGGATTCTGCAGTCCTTCTCTCTATTTTTTTTTCTTTTTTTTTTTATTCTCTTTCCTTACTACATTCATTTCTTTTTATCTTTTCTCCTTTTTTTCCGGTGTCCTTCTCTCATTCGAGAATGTAGAAGAGTTTCGCCGAAAAGAATGAAAGAGAAAACTCGTTGTATGTTGTTTCGAGACAAAAGCGGAAAAAGAAATTCGAAAGTTGAGTTAACCTATCTGAAAATGTTCCCTTTGTTGAGTTTACTTTGAGCCTTGGTATAAGTTTTGTTAAAGGAAAAAGGAGTTTTGGTACAGAAAGAGAGAGAGAGAAAGAGGATATAACGAATCTTTATTATCAACGTCGTCACACATTTTTGCTTCGATCTTGATTGAGCAATTCCCCTTGCAGTTAAGGTTTTGCTGTATGTGCGGGGGAGAAAAAAGGTGAATAGATTTTTTTTAGGGATTCCAATAAATTGCTTCGTGATAACTAATGATTGTGACATTAAATAAAAATCGTTGGTTCGAATTAGTGACTGTCTACAGATGGGAATGGAAGTTGGAGGCTGGGGAAAAAAATTGATAAACGAGGCCACGTTATTATAAAACAATTGATAGATGGTCTGACAGGACGGCGTTCTTAGCTAACTCGCTTTGCGCTTTTTTTAACGCAAGATATTTTACTTTTCGTTTACTTCTTCTTCTTCTTCTTCTTGTTTTTTTCTATTTTTATTTTTCTTCTTCCTCCTTCATTGACATGTTATTTAGTTTTAAGTTTTACATTCTTTACCTCTAGTTCCCTTACTTTCTCTTTTTGCTTCTTTTATATTTCTTCTTCTTTAATTTATCTCAATTTTGAGACGCATGACTATTCCCGAAATCTTATTTGACATAAAACCGTTTACCATAAATTTCATTTGACAAAAAAATTATTTTGTATAAAAAACATTTTATTTGAAATTTCTTTGACATAAATTTCATTAAACATACAATTTATGTTGCATAAATGGCATTTAATATGATATCCATTTGATACATACTTCATAAGACATAAAATTTATGTAACATATGTGTCATTTGACATAGAATTAATTCAACATATATTTTATTTGATATAAAATTCATTTAGCATAATTTCCATTTAACGTAAAAATACAATTGACTGGAATTTTATTTCACATAAAAATCTCTTGACATATGTTTCTATCGACATAAGTTTTATTTCACAGAAAATTAATTTGAGGTAGAATTTGTTTATCATATACGTCATTTGACATAAATATACATTTTGTAAATTTTATTTTGTCCTAAAATTTATTTGTCATAAACTTCATTTGTTATAATTTATAAATTTCACTTGCCATAAATTTCATTTGATATAAATGTCATTTAATATAATTCTCATTTAACATAAATTTCATTTTCATAAAGTTTATTTGACAATAAAAGACATTGAACATAATTCTCATTTGTCATAAAAGTCATTTCACATAACTTAGATTGGACATAAAAGTCATTCAACAAAATTCTCATTTGACATAAAAATTATTTTACACAAATTACATTTTACATAAAAATATCAGCGCGAATTTTAAAAGTAACCAATTAGATATTGTCAACAACATTGTGATTCGCCAATTTTGAAATTCGCGCCTTTATTCTCATGTCAAATGATCTTTATGTAAAATGAAATGTATGACAACTGAATTTTATGTCAAATGAGAATTATGTGTAATGACTTATGCGTCAAATGAAATTTATATGAAGTGAACTTTATGTCAAATGAGAATTATGTTAAATGAGATTTATACCAAATGAAATTTATATCAAGTAAATTTTATGTCAAATGAGAATTATGTTAAATGCCATTTACGCTGAATGAAATTTATATAAATTAAATTTTACGTTAAATAATAATTATATTAAAAGATATTCACGTCAAATGAAATTTATGTCAAGCTAATTTTATGTCTAATGATATATATGTCAAATGGATTTTGTGTCAAATGAGAATTTTGTAAAATGACATTAATGCAAAATTAAATTGATGTCAAATGAATTTTAAGTCAAATGGATTTTATAACAAATAAAATTTACGTAAAATGAATTTTATGTCAAAGAAATTTATGTTAAATGATTTTTATGTCAATAGAAATTTAGGTTACATAATTTTTATGTCAAATGGGAATTAAGTAATCTGAGTTTTATGTAACATAATATTTCTGTTAAATAAATTCTATGACAAATGATATTTATGTTAAATGGTTTCTGTGTGCAATGAAATTTATTTATTTATGTCAAATAATGTTCATATTATATGAATTTTAAGTTAAGTAGTTTTATATCAAATAACTATTTGGTCAAAAAAGATTTCGGGAATAAGCATGCGTCTCTCAATTTTATTTACATTTTATTTCTAACTTTTATTTTCGTAATTAACTGAGGATCTAATAATTTTCTTACATCATTGATACTATAAGATGGAAAAATTTCAAACGATGTCTGCAGTTTGATTACGTAATTTCATATTCATTTTCACATTCACTCTCACATTGACACTTTGATTTTCACTTTGACAAATTTTAATGTTTACTTTCATTTTTGCTTTCAAGCCAAGTTTTTTATTTTCCACCTGCTTTCACTTTGAAATATTTTTTTAATTGTTGATATTAATTACTTAAATCAAGTGCCTATTATTTTTAAAAAATTTATTGATTTTATTTATTAATTATTACTGTATTGAGAAAAAAGAATTTATTGTTTCCCTTTTAAAATTAAATTAAAGCATTAATAAAAATTGTAATTACCAAATAGAAATGTAGTAATTTTTTTTATTTCCTTTGAATATCAAAATACAGTTTCATCAAAAATTGTTATTTGTCAAATCGAAATTATGCATATTTTTTCTTTATTTTTACACAAAATTAGGATATTTTAAAAATTTAAAGATTAAGAAATAGAAATTTCACCTCTTTTGCACATTTTCTTTATTACCAATCACTATTTTATTAATAAAATTATAAGATAAAAATTATAAATTTATTTTATAACATAAAGAAAAATATTTGCATAATTCCTATTTTTTAATCACAATTTTTTTTACAGAATTAATTAATTTTTTATTTAAAAAAAGGAAGAAAATTCATTATTAAACATTTTCCTGTAACAATTTTCATATTTTTTCTTGCCTACTAGACTAAAACGAACTTTATGAAAAATAATATTCAAGAATCATTTTATTAATAATTTTTAAAATAATTAATTTATTAAAAATTTTTACTATAAAGGTTCGACTGTACGAGAAAATTTTCTTTTGAAAGCATAGTACTTATTAAAATTAAATTGCAATCCATATTGCATTTTTATAAAAACAAAATTTACTTATAAATTTTTATATTCCATTATTTTTAGAAATGTTAATTTTATATAAAACAATAAAAAAAGTTGTCCGCGTTAATTGTTGATGATATAAATAATAAAAGAAATTCATAAGTCATAGTAAAAATATACTGCATTTTTAGTTAACTTTTATTTTCATTTAGTTAGATTTATATTTTTACTTTTCATCAATGTGAAAGTGGAAATGAAAATCTGTCTATTAAAATGTCAAAAGGGAAATGAAAGTGAAAATAAGAGAGATAATAAATGTCCCAATATTTTTGTGGAAATAAAATCTTTCTACTAATATGTTATTGCAACTACTGATTCCTAAATAGCGTAAGAATTTAATAACACTCCTAACGAAACACAATTTTTGTATCAAATCAAAATTACAAAGTATCATCAAAGTCGAAATAAAAAAAAAATTTCTCTTTAAAAAATATCTCTTTGATAAAAATATTTTTCCAATACAGTTAAATTTTCTTTCCTTCTCTTTTTTTGTTTGTTATTTCGTTGAAAAGATTGTAAAGAATTTTTTTTCCATGTAAAGAAAAATATAAATACGTTTTCGAGCTTTATTGTTGAAACTAATTTTACCAAAGTTTGTGTAGTTTGTGTTTGAAGCATTTATCGGACAAATTAGAGGGTATATAGAGAGAATTCAAGGATCCGGGTACCGGTAAATTTGTATGGCTTTTCTTGTCAGTAGAAGAAAAGTTACCGCACACATGCCCCTATGTTGTACATGCGGGAATTTCTGGCATGACTCCTTCACTCACGTTTGAAAAGCATTTTACTCCCACAAACGACATTTGCTTGCATTCTAAAAGCATGTACAACGAGAAACTCCAAATGGAATATCAATACTCGTCTTTAGTACATCAAGAGAGAGTTCGCATTTTCTATGCATATACAAAAAATATATATGTAGTATATTATTTGAAATATAAAATTTATACATATATAGATGTACAAAAATGGATACACAGTTTTTCTGAGCGTATCAAATTGAGACAAAAAACATATCAAATTGCTGCATCGAAACAATTCTTTTTCTCTACAATTCATATTCTTAGAAAAACTATCAACTATTTTTTTTATGTGTAAATAAATTATTTATTTCAATGTTTATTTAAATTAATAAAAAAAATTGCTCGAGATTATTTTTTTCACATAATTAAGTAAATTAAAAAATAAATTTAACATTAATAATAATTATTTATTAATAGCTAATACAATAATAAACGTTAATAGTACAATAACATTAACATTTAACATTAACATAAAAATAAATTAAATTTTATTAATTTAATATAAATTTGCATAATTTATCGATTTAAATAATAAAGAATGACAGAAAAGGAATTTCCGAAATTTGTACTTTTAATAAAATTAAAACTCCAAATGTTTAAAATTCTGTCAAATGAGAATTTGTAGAAATAAATATTTCGATAAATAAAGATTTTACAGCCAGAGAAAAATTTTGTTTAAACCGCAAAAAAATTTTATTTCCGTTAAATAAACATTTTTCTAAATTAAGGCAAATTAAACGAACACATTCGGAGAATGAATAAAATATTTATTTACTCCAACGTTTCGAAATCTAAATGATTTCCTCTTCAGGGAGTCTATCCAAAAAAATATACAAAATTAAAATAATAAAATAAATTATATAAGAAAAAAATAAAAATTAAAAATAAAAGAAAAAATAAAATTAGTTTAACAATAAATAAATAATTATCTTACCAAAAAATAATAATTTAAAATAGACGAAGACTTAAATTTCTATGCCCTGACGATGGAGTAGAGTCTGAAGTCATAAAATTATAAAGGAACATAATATTTAAAATATATATTTTTCTCATAACCAAGTGTATGGTATTTATTTGTTTTAAATAAAACTTTCATTCAAAACAAATGAAACGTTCATTTAAAAAAAATAAAGTTTTGTTGAAGACAGAAAAAAATTTATTTTAAACAAATAAAAAGTCTACTTGCTTCTGAGTCAAATTCAAATATATTTTTTTTCTCGGTTTTAAAATGAAAATTCTATTATATAAAAATTATACTTAGAACTTCTGTTTTGTAATGATTCTTCATAATAAAAATTCCATAAAAGATGAAAATATTTTTCTATAGAATATGGGTTAAATAAAAGTAAAATTGAATGGAAGTTTTCTTACATAAAATTCTGCTTATGTTCTGATTATATAAAAAATTATCTCAAAATAGATTAAATGCGACATAAGAATATCGAAAACATTGTGATAATATAATTATTATAGAGTCAATAAAATTTTTCTTTTAATTATTTGTCATTTAATCAAGAATCTATGATTGATTTACTTCTCGAACCAATTACAACAATTTTTCCCTTCTTAAAAAAGTCACTTTATTGACAAAAAAATTAAATGAGTTAATTACTTCAGAAAAATACAAAAAATAAATAAAAAATTTGTATACAAATAAATATGAATTTTATTGTTTATTTTTTCTTTTTTTAAATTGTAAGTAAAGAAATTGAATTTAAAATTTATTTCCTTTATCAAAATGTCCCTTTTAATGTTAATTTATTATTTGAGAGAAATTAAAATTTTTTTTAATATCATTTTGAAAACTAATTAGAAATTCTAATTTTTTATTTCAATTTCGAATACGTATTATAAATGTAAATTCTAAATAGTAATTAATTTTGTTGAAATCCATTGTTTGAAGTTTTTCAGAAAAATTAGGAAAAAAACAGAAAAATATATGGAAATATTATTGCTCCTTCAAAAACTTTTCGAAACTGTATCAAAATTTCGCTGAGATATTCCAGTTACATTATTATTTTCGTTCACTGGTGAATCTGAGAACGAATAGAAAATTCTCTCATTGTATCTAGAATTTTAGAATGTGTCAGCGTTTTACTTCTATTCATCGTCATTCTTGACTTAGTTTCATTTTGTATTGTGTTTTTGAGTGTTGCCTACACTATTTCCACAATTTTTCTCTGTTGAATTTTTTATTTCCCACAACTATAGATTTTTTTTCCTCTCCTTGTATAATAATATTGGCAGTGTATATAGTAAAATACCATACAACAATTGTCAACGAACCGCAAAAGTATATTTCCAACAAAATAAATATTTTCCAAAAAAAAAAATAAGCAGAAAATTTTAATTTTTCCTCTCGACAGAAAGTAATACAAATAGCAAAAAAATAAATTAAATTAAAAGTTAAATAAATTCGATTTGTAATCGATATTTGAGATTCCCTTTTTTTGAAAATTACTTGAACCGAAAATTTTTACCTCCAATTAAATTAAAGCAAGTAACGAAACTTTTAACTTCTTTTTCATCGCTCCAATGATTTCTATAAGCCGTAATCAAGTGAAAAAGGCCATTTTTTACAGACTGTACTTGCCAACAAGAAAACGAAGCTTCACTAGTATGAAAGGGAGAAAGAGAGACAGAGATAGAGAGCGCAAGCATTATAAAAAAAAAGGGAAAAAAATCCGAGAAAGTCGTGAAAATAAGAAGAAAATAACTTTGACTGCTACTCGGTAGCTTTCAACCATTCCAACACTCGAGTTCAATTTGAATGCTTCCGTGAATCATTATCTAGAAAGAATGATATAGATTTTTTTTTTTTTTTTGATAAGGCTCTAGAGTTTTTCTAGAAAGCTGACGTAATTGAATTTTCTTTTGAGTATGATTATTAACGATCTCTGCGTAACTATTCGTGTAGACGTATTAAATAAAGGAATTATCGTTAAAAAAAAGACGATATTATAAGACACTGAAATAAATATATAGATATATCGTAAATAAAAAAAATATAATAGATATATAAATATATATTCTGCGATGAATTTCTCCTTGTGATTAGATATAGAAAAAGACGTATTTTTTTATTATGATTTTAATAAATATTTAATGATCCCTCAACGCTCGTAAAGTGTTACCTACATTTTTGCATGGGAAAAGAACATTATTTTTTGTAAATTGTACTAGAAAAATAAAAATTTTTCAAATCGAAAAACTCTACTTTTCTTCACAAATATTGAAGGAACAATATTTACATTCAATTTATTACTTCAAAACTTTTTATTGATTACTATTGTTTCTGACTCTCTGTATTTGAATTAAAAAGTTACCGACGAAATGACAAAAAGTCGTTCACAAAATGATTTACCAAAAATTTTACTGATTGTCAATAAAATTATTACTGACATTAAATAAATTTGTTTGTATTACAAGTCGATCACACAGTTTAACAAAATACAGTAAATGTGATGATTAAAAATTAGTAAAATTTTAACAAGACATTGATTTTAACTCTAACTTTTAATAATATTTTTTTAAATTAAAAATTTCGAAAACAACTATACTTTACAAATGAAGAATCGAAAAAGTTGTCCATATGAAAAAGACAAATAATTTGGTAAAATTTTACTATTTAATTTACTATTAGTAAAATTCTAAAGTTTGACTAATTTTGACAAAGAAAGAAGATTTCACAGTATAGCAAGTAAATCCAATGCAAAAAAATTGTATTGAAAAATTTAGTAATTTTATTATTGAAATTGGTTAGTTAAATTTAATTAAATTTAAATTAGTAATTATAATAGTTCAAATTTATTAATATTAAAGCGAATTTCTATTTTTTCTAAAAACTCTCATTCATTTTTTTCAGGATATGAAAAATGATTTGACTTCTTATTCTATATTGAATTTTCTAATCAAAATTTTATAAATTAAAAGCAATGTAGTTCCAACTTTTAAACATATTTCATGTATGAGGAATTATCTTTTTGTAATAATTCAAGCGAATTCTGAAAAATTAATTGCAATTGAAAAACTGGGAGAATTTTTAAATGATCAAGGCCAGAAAAAAATAAAAGGATAAATAAAAAAAATGAAATAAAAATAAGAGAAATGAGTAAAAAAAATTAAAGAATAAACTATATAAAAATAGAAAGGGAATTAAAAATTACCAAATTTGTTTGAAAAACTATAGAAATTTAATTTTTCAAAAATTCCAAGGTTTAAAGTCTTTGCCCAGAAATTTATTTTTATTTATTTGAATTTATCTTTAGCATTACTTTTTTCAATCTAAAGACATCATTTAAGTCTATTAATATTATAAAAATTTTACCATTCAGTTTTGAGCAATTAAATTAAAATAATTTAATTCTTGCGAAGAATTTTAAAAAATGTTTGAAAATAATTGAATTTTCAATGAAAAATATTATTTATAAAAATAATTGAATTTTTTAGAAGAATTTTATTATGTACAAAAAATAATTGATTTCTTTAAGCAAATTTTGTTATTTATGAAAGTAATGGAATTTTCTTGAAATATTTCATTATTTATTAAAATAATTAAATTCTAGCGAAGAATTTTTTTAAAAATTTTGAAAATAATTGAAATTTTCTGAAGAATTTTATAAATTTTAAGCAAAGTTGACTTTTTTTAAAGAATTTCATAATTTATGAAATTGTTACATTTTTTGGAATATTTTCCTACTTTTTATAAAAACAATTGAATTCTTGCAAAGAATTTTTTTTTAAATTTGGAAAATAATTGTATTTTTCTGAAAAATTTTATAAATTTTGAGAAAAATTGAATTTTTTGAAAAATTACATTTTTTCTAAGGATTTTGTAATTTATGAAAATAATTGAATTCTTTCGAGAAATTTTATTAATAATTGTTGGAAAAATAATTAATTACTTTCGAAGAATTTTATTATTTATAAAAATAATTTAATTCTTTCAATGAATTTTATTAATTGGGTAAATCATTAAATTCTTGCGGCGAATTTTATTAAAAGTGATGAAAATAATTGAATTTTTTCCGAGAATTTTATCATAAATTTTTTAGAATAATTGAATTCTGTTTGGTTATTTTATAAAAATAGTAGATATTGAAAAATAATTGAAATGTAAAAAGTTTTTAAAGATAATTAAATTTTACAAAGAATTCTATTAAAAAATTTGGCAATAATTGAATGTCGGTGGGAAATTTAATTAATTTTTTTTGAAAATAATTGGATTTTCAAAAAAAAACATTTTATTATTTATGAAAATAATTGGATTCTTGCGAACGATTTATTAGAATTTTTCTAAATAATGGAATTTCCAAGAAGAAATTTATTACTTTTAATAATAATTGAATTATTGTGAATTAAATTTACTTTGTGAAAATTATGAATTTTGTCAAAGAATAGAGAATCATTTCTTATTTTAAGGCAGCATGAAAATATTGCTTAAAAAAATATAAATTTTAAAAGTAATTAATTTTGCTGTATCAGTTAAACATTTTTAAAGAAAAGTAAGATAATTAAACGGTAAAAAATATTCATTTTTCAAGATTCAAAATAGCAAATTTGCCAAAAACTGTTTTTTCCCATATAAAATACTTAACTTCTTAAACGAAAAATAAAAAATACGTTTTTTTTTATTTAGAACAAAACTTTTTATAAATTTCATAATTTTAATACTTCACTTAATGTTTGAATAAAATAAAAATGATTCATTGTCTGAATAAAAATATAAGATTACTAAAAGTAACATTATTTCTAAATAGTATTTTTTAAAAATACGATTTTTTTATTATTTTTTTTTTATTTTAAACAATATTTTTAAATTGTATTTTTAATTTTTTAATTCAATTAAAGTAGTATTTACTTCATGAATCAGTATTTAGTTTAAATACTGATTGAAATAAAAATTGATTCAAGTCTTAAACATTTACTTAATAATAGATACAAGTAGGCAATCATTTATTTTTAATCACATAATTTTTCCTTTTCAGTGCTAGAAACATTAAATAAATACGAAAAATTCGAAAAAATACTTACGAAATGTAACATTTGAAGGCTTGACAATTTTCGGACACACTTTGAAGAGTCCGAGTTTAAATTTGACAGAGACGAGATTGGCGATATTTCTTGGCATTTGTGGCAGTGAATAACGTTCCTCAGTGTGGAGCCATGATGGTCCCAAAAGTGCAGTGGTTAACGCTGCTAATGCAGCAAGACCACAAAAAACTCCACATCGTGTCATCCTCGTCCCACCAGTTCCCCCGGTACAACACATTTTTCCTTCCTTTCCCTTATTCCTCCTTTAATCTTAATTTCAACTAAGTCATTTTTTTCCACAATTTACTCATACTTTCAACCCGAAAAAAAAGATACAAAGAGAAAAAAAATCTATTCCCCTTTTTCTTTATTTATCCCACTTTCTTTCTCATCTTTTTCAATAAAAGGGTAGAATATGCCTTTATTCTCCTTTTTTATTTTTATTTTTTTTTTTGCAAGAAGAAATAGGAAAATCCTTTTTTTTTTGTCAAAATATTAATGAATTGTAGTGATTAAAATTTGACGTAACATGTTTAACATTACACACGTTTCCTTTTTCCTTTGATGTGCTCACTATTCATTACCGTTTGACGAGAGGAGAAAGCACAAATACACACAAACACACAAAAATGCACCAACAAAAAAAAAATCAAATGAGAACGAAGAATCACCGGAAATTCGAGAAGATCCACAGGTCCACGACTGGCATTCCGTGGATTTTCAAACTCACGTCACGTGCCCGTCACATAGGTTTCAACACGGATAGTATCAGAGCTTCCAGCACACATTGTTTTACGAACTCGAAAATGATTGAATTTTCAGGAGGCGTTCCTCATGAGCATTTTTTTGTTTGCTTTTTCAACTGAGAAGAATAATAATGACAATTTACATTTTTGTGAGTTAAAGTCAAACAAAAGTGAATTACATAATTGAATAACAAACATTTATAGTTTACTTTATATCTGATGGTGGAAATTTTGTTTTTATTTTCTCAGTTAAATATTGTAAGAAAATTTAGTTGTTTATTTTCTAATTTTATTGATAACATTTTCTTGTGGGGAAACTTTTCGATTTATGTTTTATTTCATCAAAGTTTTATTTTCGAGGTATTTTTAATTTCAATTATGGTCAATTCGTTTAGTTCTGAAAATTATTGTTTGTCTTGTTTTTGCGATTTTTAAGTTAAAAATTCGTTTTTAGTCCAAACAGATTGAATTGTGAGGAAAATTAATTTTTTATCTCTTCGTCAATTCGTTTCGAATCAAAACGAATTAATTCGAATAGACAAATCTTTCCTTTCGTCTAATTCGATTTCGAATACAAACGGATTGATTCGAAATCAAAAAAATTTTGTTAGTCTCAAATCGTTTTTAATTGATTTTAAATAATTTATTTAGCATCATTTTATTTTTAACAAAAACCGATTGATTCGGAATGAAAATTTATTTTTTAATCCGTATCATTTAGTTTTTAATCGAAACGGATTGATTCCAAATAAAAAAAAATATTTTTAATTTCCGTTTAGTTCATTTTTATTTGAAACAATTTTCGGTTGTGATTAAATTGAATTTTAATAGGAAATAAAAGACATTTATTCCGTCTCAATTCGTTTTTAATATGGAAACTGCTTGAATCGGAATAGAAAAACTATTATTCTTTCGGTTAAAATTCGTTTTTAATTCTATAATGGATTGAATAAAAATAGTATTTTTTCCATCATATCAATTCGTATTTAATCAAAACGGATTGATTCGGATTGAAAATCTACGCGTTATTCATCATGAATTTGTTTTTAAACAAATCATACTAATTCGAAATAAAAAACTATTCTTTCTTCCTTCTCAATTCGTAATTTCGTATTCCATCCAAACTGATTTATTTCTATTCAAAATCTATTTTTTATTCCGCATTAATTCGTTTTCAAATGTACAAAACTAATTAAAATTGAAATCATATTTTTTAAAGTTTTAATTAATTTTTATATTTTAATCAAAATCGATTGATCTTTATTAGAACAGATAAATTGAAGTCTCAATTTGGTTTCTGGTCAATCTGTTCGAATTAATACGTTTAATTCCGAAAATTGTTTTTTGTCTCGTTTTGATGATATTTTTTGAATAAAAAGTCCTTTTTAATCGAAACAAATTGATTTGTGATAAAAATTAATTTTTTATTCTGCGTCAATTCGTTTCAAATCAAAACAAATTAATTTGAATTTGCCAACCTTTCTTTAATTCATTTCAATTCGATTTCGAATATAAACGCATTGATTCGAAACAGAAAAATTTTTTTTAGTCTCAAATTGTTTTTAATTGATTTTGAAGAATTTATTTAGCATCATTTTCTTTTTATAAAAACGGATTGATTCGGAATTAAAATTTATTTTCAATTTAGTATCAATTAGTTTTTAATCGAAACGGATAAATTCGAAATAAAAAAAATTAATTCCCGTTTTGTTTTTATTTAATCCAAACAATTTTCGATTGTGATTAAATTTCAGTTCAAATTTGTTTTTAATTCTATAATGGATTGAATAAAAATAGTATTTTTTCCATCATATATATCAATTCGTCTTTAATCAAAACGGACTGATTCGAATTGAAAATCTACGCGTTATTCATCATGAATTTGTTTTTTTAAACAAATCGTACTAATTGGAAATAAAAAATAACTATTCTTTATCCCTTTCCAATTCGTATTTCATCCAAACTGATTGAATTTTATTTAAACTTTACTTTTTACTCTGCATTAATTCGTTTTAAGTCGTAGAAAAATTATTGAAATTAAAAACATATTTTTTAATCATTTTCAATTAGTTTTTATATTTTAATCAAAATCGATTGATCTTTATTAGAAGAATTAATTTTAATTCCTTCTTAGTTGATTTTTAACCCATATGCTTTTATTCGGATTTTAAAACTATTTTTTTTGCATTAAATAATTTTTAAAAAACATGGACTGATTGGAATTGAAAAGAACTATTTATAATTTCGTCTTAATTTGTTTGTAATTCGAACGATTGATTGGAGTTAAAAAATCCTTTTAATTTTGTCTCAATTTATTTTTAATTCAAAACAATTGATTTCAAGTAGAAATAAATATTTCTAATTTGTTTGTAATTTAAACGATTGATATAGAATTAAAAACATTTTATATTTTGTCTCATATCATTTTCAATTCAAACGAATTGATTTCGAATAAAAAAAAATATTTTTAATTTGTTTGTAATTTAAACGATTGATTTAGAATTAAAAATATTTTTAATTTTGTCTCAATTCATTTTTAATTCAAACGAATTGATTTCGAATAAAAATAAATATTTTTAATTTGCTCACTAGTCTAAACTGATTTATACTAAAAGACTTATTTTCATTCCGCATCAATTCGTTTTTATAGAAAACAAATTTTTTTAGACTAAACAAATATTTTTTTTTATGTCAATTAGGTTTTAAACATAAATAATTGATTTCGAATGAGAAAAATATTTGTAATTTTTGTTTAGTTCGTTTTTCACTCATACTGCTTTATTCGGATTACAAAACAATTTTTTATTTAGCATCAATTTGTTTTTAAACAAATTGTATTAATTAGGAATAAAAAAAACATTTTTTTTCTAAAGTATTGATTTTGATAGAAGAAAAAATTTGTAATTGTGCGTCATTAAGTTCTTAATTCAAACGAATTGATTCGTAATACATTTTTTGAAATTAGTTTCAATTTGTTTAAAGTTTAAACTACAAAAAAATTTTTAAAAATCACTGTGGTTTGCGAAAAAGAAAAACTGTTTTTTTTTCTTTTGTGTTGGTTGTTGAGAAAGAAAAGTTGAGGGAAAAATATTAATGATGTTTGAAAATTAGTACGTGAAGAATTTTCCTTGACTGAGCGCGGGTCTTTAATTAGCTGGAATGAAGGGAATTCATTAAGATATAGGATATTCCGTGTGTATAAAGACATTAGGGAATCTGATTGAGAATAGTAGAAATTCATTGCGAATTAAACTAAACGGCACGTGCCAGACTAGAAGAGAAGCCTCGGGAGATTCGATAAAGTCAAACTCAATAACTCGTTCTGGATAACTCGCTTATCGGAAGTCAGATTATTCGTCTTTCATCGTCTGAAACATTTGCGCTATCGCCTTCTCGACCGGTAAATCACTAAGTTCACCCCACCCCCCCTTCCACCTCTTCATTTCTACTATTTCGTATATAATATGCATTATGTATATATATATATATATATGTAAGGATGCTGCACTACCGGAAATGTCGCGGCATTATATAGCCAGTGTTTTGTATCTACAAGAACAATTTCCAGACTACAATTATTTACAACTGTCAAAGCAACCTGGGAAAATTGGAAAATACGATATGTAATTATCGAAGCGGGAACCATTGCGAAAATTCCCTTTTTGGTATTACATATGTAAATTATAAAACTTTGTAAGTAGGCATTTTTAAAATGATTCGCAGATGGTGAATTTATGTATTAATCTGCGAAAAAGTTGTTCTATTTTGCTTCAAAATTTATCAAGTGTGCCACTAATTTTTCAATTTTCGTGTCAAAAAATATAACCCCAAAGTTGTTCTTGCAAAATTTCAATTTTTTTAAAAGAGTTATTGTTTAAACAATTTTCAAGGATTAAAATATAAAAAAAAACACTTTTCCACCATCGTAATTGTTGGTTTTTGATAGCATTTGGTATGAGTGATATACAATAATCATGCTACCAAATAAAAAATTTGTTTAAAATAGCAATAATTGTTATAAACAAATGAAAATAAAACCAAATTCTCCGCCTAATTTTTTTGATCATAATTATCATACAATAATCATTGCTATGAAATAAAAAATATTTGTTAAATTTTGATCATAATTTGTTTAAAATAGCAATAATTGTTATAAACAAATTATGATCAAAATTTAACAAATATTTTTTTGTTGATAGCATGATTATTGTATATTAATTAAGATCAAAATAATTAGACAAAGAATTTTGTTTAAAATATCAATAATTGTTATAAACAAATGAAAATAAAACAAAATTATCCGCCTAATTATTTTGATCATAATTATTATACAATAATCATGCTATGAAATAAAAAATATTTGTTAAATTTTGATCATAATTTGTTTAAAATAGCAATAATTGTTATAAACAAATTATGATCAAAATTTAACAAATATTTTTTATTTGATAGCATCATTATTGTATATTAATTATGATCAAAATAATTAGACGGAGAATTTTGTTTAAAATATAAATAATTGTTATAAACAAATGAAAATAAAACAAAATAATCCGCCTAATTATTTTGATCATAATTTGTTTAAAATAGCGATAATTGTTATAAACAAATAAAAATTAAATGAATTTCTCATCCTAATTATTTTTAATGAAACTTTTAAAAAACTATTTTTTTAATTTTACAATCTATTAAATTGTGCATCGATTTCTTAAGGCCTTTTATTAAATAAATAATATCTAAACTTTTTTATTTGTTAATGAAAATTACAAAAAATATTTTTTTCTACAAAGGGATAATTTTTGTTAAATTTACAATATCTATTGGTAAACGAATGTACTTAGGTAAGAAACTTTCCCCAAATATTTTCCAGGAGAAGAAAATTAATTAAAACATGGTTCTTATTTGTTGTAAACAATTGAACACAGAAAAAATATGTCGCTAGTGAGAATACTAATTAAAATACTGAAAATTAATTTTAATTCTATATTTTTAAATAACTTTTGAAAAAAACAAAATAAACAATTAATGAAAAATTATCTGTTTAACTGACTTTTCTTTTTTTAAATACTGATAATAAAAAACAGAATCATAATTGACTAGAATAAATACGAAAGTAGACGAAAAATTTATTTTATTTCTATTTGTTTCAACAATTGTTGTTATTTTAAACAAATTATGGTCAAAATGAAAAGAAAATATTTTTTGTTCGATAACATGATTATTGTTTATTACTCATACCAAATTTTATCAAAATCTATTAAATAAAAAGGTAGAAAAGTTTTTTTTCTTCTAATATTTCGATGCTTAAAAACTGTTTAATCAATAACTCGTTAAAAAAATTTTATTTTGCAAAAACAACTTTGGGATTACATTTTGATTCGAAAATACAGTAAAATTATTGATATGCCATAAAAATCTTTTCATCGAAAAATTAGTGGAACACTTGAGAAATTTTGTGCTATTTATAATTTAAAACAATTGGTTATTTTAGTTTTTTCAATATCACTTAAACAAAAACAGAAATTAATTAAACGAAATTTTCCTGAGAACTCTCGAAATTTCAGTCAGCAAAAATGTTTAATAATTCCTAATTTATCTCTCGACATTTAAATTAATTAAAATTTTACAACAATTTTAATCAATAACTGATTTTTTTGCTTTTGAATTAATAAATTTTTTAAGTTGGAAATCATTTCAATTCAGAAATTATTCAGAAATTAAAGTTAATATGAAAATGAAAGAATTTAGTAATTTACATATTAATATAATAATTGTAGATATACAGCGTTTCGCACTTTGCTGATAATAAAATATTAATCAATAGTAAATAAAGTGAACATAACTTGTGAACAAAGAAATTTTAACTAAATTAATTATCAGTTAACAATAATTCAACAATTATGAATAAATAAATGAAAATAAAATAATGATCAAATAATAGTAAATAAATTAATGATAATAATAGAAAATGTTAATAAATGAAAAATTAATAATATTATTAGATAATTATTAATTTTTCAAAAGAAACAATTAAATTATCGATAAATAAATAAAACCCGTATGATTCAAAATATATTCATATTATATATTCAAAACATATAGATTGATAATAAAATATAAAAAAAAATTCATAGTTTTTCTCCAAACTTACTAAATTGGAATTACCTTAAAAACTAGATCAAACAAAATGGGCCCTTTTCATGTGGACGTCCAAAAATAATAAATTTCTCTATTTTAATTAAAGAAAATTCTCTCGAAGAAACAAACAATATTTTTTTTTTGAGTAAAATACAAGATAAAAAGTTTTAAAGCAAGAAAATCTTAAATTTCTTTATTGCAAACAAAGTTGGAAAAAATTCCTATTGCAAAATAATGAGAAAATAAAACCATCAATTGACGATCGTATAAAGTGAAATGAAAAAGAAAAAAGCTTTGACGTAGGTATATAAAACAATAGCTTCCTCTAGAGAAAAAAAATTCTCCTTTGAATAAAAACAAAATGCAATATTTTATACTACCATAAAATTGTGTTCTTGCTAACTCTCAATCGCTATAAATACATAACTATGATTTAAGAACAGCTATACTCAAAATCCTGCAATTAAAACTTTTACAAACAGAAAATTTTCAACAAATATGCACAATTGTTTTTTTCTCTTTAATTAATTAATTAATTAATTTTAATTCTTTTTTTTTTATCATAGATTATTATTATAAATTCATTTATTTATATCATTTATTATAGATTAGAAAAAAGTTTTAGAATTCAATTATTCTGCCAAATTTGTAGAGAATATGTAGAGAGAAAATACCTTCGAGTAAAAAATAATTAAAAAAATGTTTACAATATTTTTCTACTTAGTCAAACCGGGGTTAGTTAAGTGAAAAATTTAATTTCCCTTAAAGTTTGCGAGAGGCCATTTAAACACAACTTTGAAACAAAAAACAAAAAAAATAAGCGACACAAAATCCAAGGAATAAAGTGCCAAGAAAGTAGAATCATTTAAATATCTTCTCTCTCTCTATACGTGACCAACAAGCGAGAAACTTTAATCCTCATTGCATTAAATTGAACTCTTTTTTTTGAAAAGAAAAAGATGAATATATTTTTGAAATGCAGAAGCTCTAAAACTACAATAGAACATAAAACCACTGGTCCAAAGAGTAATCCAAAGGAGAAGTTTTACATTTTACAGCAAGCATTAAAGACAGAGTTGAAGGAGAAAGAGAAAAAGAGAGAGAGAGAGAGAGATGGAGAAGAAAATAAAGAAAACCGGCGTGTGTATTTCAAGTTTATCTTTTAAGAAAAATCTATGTGTTACGAGAATCATCAAACATGCCTTAAAGTTGTTTCGTGCACTTTTCAACTTGAAATGTGAAAGATGAAGAGAGAGAGAGAGAGATTTTGATGGCGTACTTGTCGCCGCATGACGCTGGCAACAGACTTGAGAGGCATCTTACAAAGATCGGTTCGCTTTTCCTTTATTCTTTAACCCCCGTGACTTGAAATTCCTTCCGGTATGTATATGTATACACTATATATACTTTTACACACACTCTTTTTCCAAAGGTTTCCTTCATTTTTTTCCCTCTCATTTCCTTCTGGCTTTCTCGCTCGTCAATGTGAAATCACCCTTTAATGGGTATTTAAAAAAAGGTAGAGAGAGAGAGAGAAATGCCAAGCCGCGTAAATTACATTTACGAGGGCAACCACTTTGGTTTTAATGGTAGTCGATACACTTCCCTGTATTTTATCCAAATCGATGACTTTACCCCTCCTTTCTCCACTCTATAGTGTGAATTTTGAAATGAAACCAATTTTCTTCGAATATGTTCGAACTGTAACTAAACATGTGTACATTTTCATACTGAAGTTAAAAAAGAAAAATTAATTAATTAACAAATAAATTTTGATTTGTTACTCTTCTTCTTCTATAACAAATTTCATTTGAGTGATCTAAATTTGGCAAATTGGTTTCCTTTTTATTTATAAAAAAATTTTTGAAAATTGTTAATTGTTAAAAAATTATGATTAAAAAATAAGAAATAGGTATTATAATAAAAAATATCCCAGCTGAAAAAGTTCTATAGAATTTCACTAGAATCATTCTATAGAATCATTCTATATAAATTCTAGAGAATATTCTATAGAATTTCTACGTGAATTCTACTAAATTTTAGTGGTTTTCAATTAAAAGGAATATAAATTTCGTAAAATAATTTGTTTAACATTATAGTTACGTATGGTTACGAAGTTCAATGAATTTTATATATTTAAAGGATATAAACAATTATTTTGGCCTAAAATTTGTTGAAAAATATTATTTTACAAATTTAAAGTTTTTCTAATTAAAAATCACTAAAATTTAATAGTATTTGTGTAGAAATTCTATAGAATCATTCTAGTGAAATTCTATAGAATATTCACTAGAATTCATATAGAATGATTCTAGTGAAATTCTATAGAACTTTTTCAACTTGGATGCAATGATATATGGGTCAAACCATTTTATTTCAACTAAAGTGGTCGCCGACTAATTTTAAAAAATTGTAATATTCTACAGGAATGATACTGATATTACTAGAATCACAAAATAAAAAGATTTTTTAAAAATAATTTTATATCTTTTGTAAAATATAAACATTAAATATTGGAAATTCTGAAAACTGGCAATTTTCTGCCTGTAGAAAATAATTCAAATTATAAATTTTTTAAATAGTATATTTTTAAGGGTTAATGAATGTAATTTTTTTTAAGTTGAAGTTAGATTAGCATTGACAATAATAATAAACCAACTTCAACTTTAAAAAAATTACATTCATTAACCCTTAAAAATATACTATTCTTAAAAAATTTATAATTTTTAAACTAGGCCCGGGACCAAAGTAAAATCATAGTGTGTGTTTAACTTGAAAATCGTGAAAATGGACAAAGTAGCAGTTTTATTTCACACATATTTTTCATTTTTGGAGAAAATGAAAGAAAACTTTTATTAAAAACTGAAAGTTCATGACAAATTCTTAATATTCCGTAAGTTTTTACATAATTTTATAATCACATTTCCTCATTATTTGTTAAAAAAAATCCCAAAAATAGGTTAATTTAATAATGAACTTTGGAATAATATTTGATTTATTATTCTATATTTTTAAATGGTTATATCAATTTAGAATAATAAATTTAGACATTCTTAACATACAGAAAAAAAAATCTTTATAAATTCTATTTGTCAATTATTTTTAATTGAAAATGAATTTGAAACTTTTTAAATTTCTAGAAAATAGAGAAAAAAATGTTCATTCAAAAAAATTTTCTATCACAATTGTTTACGAATTTCTTCACTTGTAAAAATTATTCGAAAACATCAATAACTTCTTGCTTAAATAAATATTAGTTATTATTGTTTTTCCACAGAAATGAAGATTTAAAAATTTTTTAATTTAAATTTTCTTGAAATTAAACAACTTATAAAAGTATTATCATTATTTTATATTAAGAATATTGTTACTGTAACTTTTAAAAATTATTTTCATTTTTTGAATTGAATTATTTTTTTAGAATTTTTAACTAAAATTCTCCTCCAAATCAACTATTTTTCATAATTTTTTAAAAAGTTCTTAATATTTGCAAATAATTTGTTTGAAAGTTAATTCTACGAAATTCCGATTATTTGGAAATTTTTCAATTGAATAAATTGTAAGTTGGAAAAATTTATTAAAATAAATAAGAAAAGTTTTCTAAAAATTATCGAAAATAATTCCTTCCTATGAATTTAGAAACATTCACATGAAATAATGTAGAAAACATCCAAAAATGTTTAGAAAAATGTTCTTGAACGTTTAAAAAAATTTCTCAGAATTTGGAAAATTCCCATGCAATTTCAAATTATTTAATAAGAAAAAACAATCAAATTAAACTTTTTCGAAAAAAATTTAATTTATAGAATTTTTTAATTCTAAAAGTGTAGAAATTTCGATTGCAGGCCAATACATTTAATTAAAAAAATCTAGACCGAAAAATCTAAGAAAAAAAGTCCAAAGTACCAAAAATCCGAAATAAAATTTTTTGAAGTAAACGGTCACTCGCATTTATCTTTTACGCTATAAAATACGAATTTATTTTCATCATTTAAAGTTTTTGTATTTCAATTTTCTTAATTAGATTTATAATATTTTGTACTTTTCGTCACGATATCAAAAAAATTTTATTATTAAAAAAAATTAACTTACAATTAATAATTTTTATTTATAGCAATTTTTAGAGATTGTCAGACATGACATACTTTGATTTTCATTTACAAAAGTCATATCCTACAAAAAAAAAGTTTTATAAAATTTCTTCTAAATTTTAGTACGTTAAATAAAAGTTTTTTTACACAAAGAAAATTCAATTTCACCCTTTTGATTAATTGGAAGTAAACGAAACTAAAAAGTAAACTAAATGCCATAAAACTGAAACGAATTCAAATTATTTGAGTGCGAGTGATAAAACTAAATACTGTTCGAACATAAATCGTGTTTTCACAAAAGTAGCAAAGGTAAATTTAGAGCAGACATGGATTTTAGTGTAAGTAGTTGACATTAATGAAGTACACTAACTTTAAGTCTGATGTTCGTTTAAAATTTTCTGATAATTATAACGATTTTAATAAATACGTCTGACTAAAATTGTTTATTACTACAAAAACTTTAGAGAGAGAGAGAAAAGTTAAAAATTTGTCAAACGTGACACAAACTTGCTTTTACTAATAATAATAATAATGATTACATCTCTAAAGATGTATAATATTCTTTTTACTACTGATTTTAAGTGGAGAAAAGTTTTTTAATCTTCATATCTGCCTTAAACCGACTTTTACTACTGCCAATTTTTTATAAAAGTAGTATACATGAAAAAAGTAATTAAAATTAAGAATATAAAATAAACTGACTTATTAAATGATAAATAGGCCTAAAATTGTCTTCCTATTATTACCGAAACAAATTAAATTAAGAATATATTTTTTTAATTATATTTGAAAGGAATTGATTTCTTGCTTCAATGGATTTATGCATCTTTCAGAAAAAATTTATTAATATATATTATTAAATATTTTATATTAAATTTCGCTGACAAATTTTATGTCTATTTAGAAACAGTTTTATTCCTTATGTAATTTTCAACAATTTCAATATTATTTATCCGTTAATTTTTACATCTTGCTGTTTGTAGTTGGCATTTGAAAAATTGTGTACTGTTAAATTTCAAAAGCAAACATTTAATTAACAATTTTCTTGCAAACAAACAACATTTTAAAAGCAAACTTTTTTGCATTTAATGAAAATAATTGAATTCTTCCGAAGAATGTTTCTATTTATGTAAATTAATTAAATTCTTGCGAAGAGTTATTTAAAAAATTTTAAAAATGTAAACAATAATAATAATTAAATATTTACCTGATAAATTAATTTTTCAAATTTTGATTATGAATTTATCGAAAAATAAAAATTTGAAAATACACACGGAGAAAAATGGATTATACAATTAAGAATATAGAAAATGAGATCATACTGAATATAATCTGATTGATACCTTTTATAATCTATTAACAACATTTTAATGTTTTAGAATTATTTCTGGTATTCACAATAGATTATACATTTTATAATCCAAAATAGAATCAAATTATAATTCTAGATTATTACTATAGCAACATGTTTTTTTCAAATTGTCACATTACGAGTTTAAAGTTGATTTGAAAATTTGTTGTGATCCAACTTTTTTACATGTGCTGCTATTTTAATTTTTCAGGTTTGTAAATTTCTGATTATTTCATTTTTATAAATCTAAAAACAATTATAGCATTATGCATTTATTTATCATTAGTTTATTATTTATTATAACCATATTTAGTTTAAATATTATAAGGGAATATTATTTTTAACCTTTTCTTAAAAGTATTTTTATTTACTCACAAAGTATAAATTTTGTATTTAGTAAGAATTTATTTGTTTGTAAATTTATTTATGATTAATTCATCAATTATTATTTAATTGATAACAATTTTAATAATAATTTTTTTAATAGTTTTAATAGTTTTGTAGATTTATAAAAATGAAATTACCAGAAATTTACGAATAAATAAATTCATGTTAAAAAAAATAAATTTAGTGATTGATCAATTAATTTAATTAATAGATTATTAGCAACAAGAAATTCAATTTTTTTAAAATTTTATTATTAGTCAATTAAATATTAAATTAATTTTTTAAATTTATGGGTTGGTTCTGATTCGTCAAATTTTTTTTATTTAAAATAACCTAAAGACTAATTATATTGATGCAAGTTTTATAATCCAAATTAATATGATCAATAATTTGAAAGTGATAATACTTAGATTTTCAATTTTATAATTCTGGTTAACTGTCCTATATACAATGTAAAAATATCATAAGAAGTATAATCTGAATTATATCACACATATAATCCATTTTTTTCCGTGCAATTTTAGTTTGACTAATGTTGCAGATTAATTTTCTTCAATTACACTCGGGTCGCAAAGTTTCAGTACATTTTGACTGTTTACTTGTAAATGCTCGCTCTACTTCCAATTCAAATATTTCTGTAAAAATAGATGCAACAGCTATCAAACAAGGATCATTTTAAAGCTCAATAAATTTAGAGTCAAATAGGCAAAAAAATAACCAATTTAATATTGTAAATTTGAAAATATAATTCCTTAAAGTTAGAGATTTTTAATGAAAATTGCGATTTCGGAATCTGGAGTTCAAGCGAACGCCAATTGAAGAAAAAAATTTTTTAAGACTTGACAGTTGTACAATAACAAGTACAAATTCCATTCTTTAATTCTAGACAAAAATCATTTACAAATATGAAGTATTTTTTTCAAATTGTATAAAAATAATTGCTCTTGCTCTAAATTTTTCGAAGAATATAAATTGCAAATTCGTCGTTTCTATTCATTTGTTTTATCAATTAACCACACTTTTGAAAAATATTGAACCTCTTGACTGTAGTAAATTTAAATTATTTACATGAAATTTATCCCTCTTCTAATAATGTTACAAATTTTAACTCGCATTATTACTTATTTTATTTCAAGGTGCAATTTTTTAAATTTTACAATAAAAAAGAGATGCACATTTTTCAAAAATTTGGTTAATTGATAAAACAAGTGAACAGAAATGACGAATTTGCAATTTATATTCCTTGAAAACTTTAGAAAGCAAGAGTAATTATTTTTACAGAATTTAAGGCAAATACTGAATATTTATAAAAGATTTTGGTCTCGAATTAAAGAGTGAAATTTGTACATTATATTGTAAAACTGTCAAATCTTAAAGAAATTTTTTCATTATTTGGCGTTCGCTTAAACTCCAGATTACGAAATCGCAATTTTCATAAAAAATTTCTAACTTTAAAGAATTATATTTTCAAATTTACAATATTAAATTGGTTATTTTTTTTGCCTATTTGACTCTAAATTTATTGAGCTTTAAAATGATCCTTGTTTGATAGCTGTAGCATCTATTTTTACAGAAATATTTGAATTTGAAGTGGAGCGAGCATTTACAAGTAAACAGTCAAAATGTACTGAAACTTTGCGACCCGAGTGTAAAAATTAAAGAATAATAATATTATTAGTAGTAGTAAAAGCAGTTGTAATTAGACAAATATTTAAAATATCAGTAGTAAAAAGCGGTTTTTAGCAGAGAAAGAGAATGAGAGAGGGAGAGAGAGACAGAGTCTTTCTGCCACAAACGAATATTTACTGGTAGAAAAAAAAATTCCATGGCGACACTCAGCCTGGTAAACAATCGGACACGTTTTCTGTTCTTTATACACGTGAACGAATTGCTTTTACCGGTAAAATCTATCGAATAGTTCGTATATGCAATTGATTTTGGTTAGTTGGCAGGAGCACAAGTTCGTGCTTTACAGCTCTCCTTCTCTATCTCTGCCTCTCTCTCTCTGTGTCTCTTGATGAACGCAAATGAAATATATTAATGGTGTCGTCGTCAACCTGTTATTGTCAAGGATTTACCGTTGAGAGGCTCGTTAAAATCTATTCGGCAAATGAAAGCTACCAATTTAAATATCGAAAATCGTTTCCCTTCGCAAAAACACTTCACCGACTATTTTTTCGTTCAAAGAATTTTAAAAGCCTAACGGTATTAATTTACAAAAAAAAACATTACATAATACTTACTAACAATGAGATTAAAAATGTTGCTTTCAAATGTCATTCTTTTGAGTGTAACTCTCGTTCACTGTATCAATGATATTAAAATTAAATGTATCCTTTTAATTATTTTTTTAATAATTAAATAGTTTTTCTTAATATTAATGTTAAATGTACTTTATTAACCATTAGTATTGTTATTATTATTATTGTTACTATTGTTATAATTTTATTACCTATTATTATTATTACTACTTTATTTCCTATTATTATTTTTCTTATTATTATTATTATTATTATTATTATCAAATTATTAAATAATTGAAAATAGTTTTCCTCAAATAGAATAACGTTTTGTCTATTTAAAATTTAGGACTAATAGTAAAAACATTTACAGTCAGAACGTAACCTTCTTTTTATTGAAAAAATTTGGCAGTAGTTAAAAGACGATTTAAGTCAAATATAAAGTTTAAAAACTCCTTTAAAATTATCATCAGTAGTACAAAAAAATTATAGGCAGACTTGAATATAAATTTAAAATGATGAACTTGTCAGATTCTTACCCTATTTACTATCAAGTAATTACTAGTAATAATTAATTTTAGTCAAACGCCAGATTTCTTTTTAAAATATATTTTTTATTAACAGAATATTATAGAAATGATATAGAATATGGAATATTCGGAAATTATAGATGAATATCGGACCTAAAGTTAGAGTACTTCATTAATGTCAACTACTTACACTGAAATCCATGTCTGACCTAAATTTACCTTTGCTACTTAAGCGAAAACGCGATTTATGTCCGAACTGTATTTAGCTTTATCACTGCGGCTCTAAAATAATTAGAATTTTTTTTTTACTTTTGTCTAACTTCAAGTTTCTTTAATTACTCATTCTTGGAAAAGTGAAAGTAAATTTGCTTTGTGTAAGTAAATTGTTGTTTACAACTAAAATTTGAAAGCGCACTGCCCGTTTATATGTATAAATAAAAACAAATTGAGAAAAAAAAGTCAAAAATTAGGTTTTTGTAGATAAAATTTTTCTAATTTAATTTTTTTAAATTAATTTTTTTAATTCAATTAATTGAAATGATTAAATTTTATGAATTTCAACAAACAATTTTGACACTTGTAAATACAGCAAAAGTAGAAAATAATTTATCTCGTATTGTGGGACCCTTTAAAGTAAAAATTTTTAATCAATTAATTATTTTTAAAGTTGTCAATAACAATGAAACAATAACAAAAAAATAATAAATAAATAAAATAAATAAGGTATAATAATAATAGTAATAAATAACATAAATAATAATAAATAATAATAATAATAATTATTATTATTATTATTATTATTATTATTATTATTATTATAAAATTGTTTAATAATAAATGTTTTATCAAATTAAAAAGTTTTATACAAAAATTGTGATTAAAAAATAGTAATTATGAAAATACTTTTCTTCGTTTTCTAAAACAAATTTATAATTTTATTGACAAAATTGTGGTTGATAAACAGAAAACATCAAAAATTACTATTATTTCTATTTCTTAATCGTTATATTTTTAAATTATCGCAATTTTGTGTCAAAATAACGAAAAATATAACTTTATTTCTATTTTATGAACAACAATTTTCAAAAAATGTCAATAAAATTCTTGTCCTAATTTCAATTAGTGTCAACAATTTTTCTGATTTCAAAGATTTTTAAAAACTACTCTTTAAATAGAATTTTCTGAAAAGAAGTAAATTATTTTAAAGAAATTTCAATAAAAAACTTAATTATTTTGATAAATAAGAAAAATTTCACAGGAATTTAATTATTGAGAATTTTTTAATAAAATTTTTTTCGCAAATTTAAATTATTTTTAATAAAAATAATTTAAAATTGTAGAAACAAATAATAATAATTGATTTGAAATGATAAAAATAATTTATATTTATCTTTTAAAATTATTTTCTAAAAATTTAAAAAGCTTTAATTTCGTATTTTCGATTTAAATTTGTATTTGACTAATTGAATTTATAAACAATTATATTCTTTCTTTTTAGAAAAGTTTAAATATTATTAAAGCAAAAGTATAATTAAGAAATAGAAATATTAGGGACTGACTTTTTGCTTTTGAATTAGTAAATTTTACTAATAAATAGTATTTTCAACAAAATTGATTAGTAAAATTATAATTAAAATTTATATAAATAAATGAATAATAATTCTTCATCAGTCCCTAATATTTCCGTTGGAAAATTTAAAACGTTCTACAAAATTTGTTTAAAAAAGCATTAAATAAACGGAATTTATTTGTCTAACCCATTTTTTTTTTAAATTCCTAATTTTCTAATTTTAAATTTTCTTACGAAAATTAAGAGTTTTCTACAAAATTTGTTATTAAAAAAATTCTATAACAAACAAAATTTATTTGTTAATCACAATTTTTTTCAAGTTTAAAATTTTAAATATTATTTTATTATAAATCATCAAAAAATGCCTGTAAATTTTTTATTTGTTGAACAATATTTTTCAAAAAAAAGTAACAAAAGTGTATAGAAAATATAATTTTAAAATGTGGTCAGGCAGAATGAGAGAATAAAATTCAAAAATTATTATGGTTAATTAAAAATAATAATAATAATTACGAAATATGATCAAAAGAAGAATTTTGAAGATATTAGTATGATTACACTGAAAAAAAAATTTATTTGATTCAAATAACCGATTATTTGAATCAAATAAATTTTTTTTTCAGTGTAGAATTTGATTGTACTACTTGAATTTGTGGGTCTAGTTATTTATTTATTTCTTAAATAGTAATTGAATCCTTAGCATTAATAGTAAAAAACAATATTGTTATTTTTTTGAATTAGTAAATTTTACTAATACTCTCTAAATTTGAATTAGTAAGAACGTTTCCTAATACGAATTAGTGACTGACTTTTTGCTTTGAATTATTAGTAAATTTTACTAATAAATTTGTTGAAAATACTACACTGAAAAAAAAATTTATTTGATTCAAATAACCGATTATTTGGTTATTATCAAATAAATATTTACTTAAATCAAATAATTTGTATTTAAATCAATTAAATAGTATTGGCTTTAAAATTTAAATACTGAAATATTTTATTCAAATACAATTTATTTGATTTAAATACAAATTATTTGATTCAAGTAAATATTTATTTGATAATAGTCAAATAATCGGATATTTGAATCAAATAATTTTTTTCAGTGTATTTATTAGTAAAATTTACTAATTCAAAAGCAAAAAGTCAGTCCCTAATTCCAATTAGTAAATTCTTTTTCTAATTCAAATTTAGAGTGTAAATGGTAATTTCTACTGATTTATTAGAAAATGCCACTAATTCAGAAGCAAAAAGTCGAAATAGTAGATGTTGCGTTGCCATGGATAACAAAAATTAGTAAAAATAGTTATAAATTGTTGTTCAACTGGAACCTTCTTGTACTATTTGGGCTAACAATCATTTTCGAAATAAATCTACCATTATAGATTATAAACTGATTTGTGACGCAAAAAAAATATTTATTCCCAATTCTTCTTTATCGAATTTTCTTTCACCACACATCCTGAATTCTGTATAAATAAAGAAAAATATAAATTAGAAATACTTCACATTCTGAAAAATATCAACAAAAACAATAGAATTCATTTATTCCTCCATAATATTGTGGAAAAAATTCGCCATCCACACTCTTTCGAGACGTAAATCAATAATTATTTTTCTTGTCATCGTTTTCTCGTCATTCGCGGGTGGAAATTTTTTTCCAGTTTTTTTTTGTTTTTTACGTCTCGTCACAGTGTGCGGGCACTTGCAGCGCGCGTGTCAGAGGCCGTAATTCGTGTGAAATTCGTGCAAGTGGCGTATCCGTTTCGAAAGCGATAAGAACAGCGGCAAACGAGTGAAATATATGTGAAAAGGGTGGTCGTTCAAGGGGGATGAAGAAGAGAGAGTGAGTGAGTGAGTGAGTGAGAAGGAGCAAAAGAGAGCAAGAGAGAGAGAGAAGAGAAACGAATAGGATTGGTGAACTGAATGGTGTGGTGGCCGCTCCAGAATCGTACAAGGGGGAGGTGCGGGTTTTAGGTGGCGGAAAAAGCGCGTAATTCTTCGCTAGGACGGCGCACAGACCGTTAATGGATTTCTAGTTATGTGGAAAAACCATTAAAACGTTTGCTCGCTCTCGAAGAAATTAATTCCGATTGCCGTTATCGCGAGTACTTGTAAAAAAGAAGGGAATGGATCGAGATTAAGACTCGGGATCTCTCTCTCTCTCTCTTTTGCTCTTTCTAGACATATATATGTGTATATATATATAATACCGGAAGTAAAATGGGAATTCCTTTTTTACTCACTATACATGAAAATCAAAGCGTGAAAAATGTATAGTATCCAGTTTTTTCTTTTGGAAAAAAAAATTTTTTTTATCATTCTCGTGAAAAATCTCTTTTAATCCAAACTGGAGAATGAAAATCAAGTTAAAAAATTTAATTCCTTATTTCTAATTTCAAACAGGAATTTTTTTTGCAGTAATTTTTCACGAGAGAGAGAGAGAAAGAGAGTTTCACCTATGAAAAATTTTGATTCTTTTACGTGTATCATAAGTTTTGTAAATTATACAATGAATAACAAGACTTTTATTCATATTACACAGACACCCTGAAAAAAAAGTTTTTTAGCCAAACACTACAATAAATAAATTCGTTCTTTTTTTAAGTTATACTTGAAAAAAAAACAAATTAAAATTTTTTTATGAAACTACACTGAGAAAACATTATACTTAAATGAAACATAAAAATAATGTTAGACGATTTTGTTTAATTGAAATTAGTTTGTAAGATTAATCTCAATATTTAGAAAATATCTACTGCATTGATTCAAAAGTATTATTTGATTGAATAATTATATTTAATTCAAACATAATTTCTGTTACGATTTAAACAAAAATTATGTTTGAATCAAACATAAAAGTTAACTACAGATAATTTAAAATCAACCACAATTTATGTTTGATTTCAATACAGAATCTCTTAAACTGAACCAGAAAATTCGTTTGAATTAAACTTAAATATATTTGACTGTATAGCAAAGATATTTTAAGTTTGATTTCAATTTTCAACAAAATTTGTTTGAATCAAATAATTTTTTTTCTCAGTGTACAGTAGAATATTTACTGCATTTTTTCACGCTGAAACCGAATTCAAAGTCTGAATTAACAGATTTACTCAAAATTTTGGAATAAACTCAAAAACCCCGAATTAAAATCAAAAAAATAACAAAAAATGTTTATAACACTACAGTAGCATATTTTTATGTATTTTTTCCGCTGAATCTGAATTTATAATCAATATTGAAAGAATTGCTCAAAATTTTTAGATGAACTCAAAAAAAGACTAAAAAAAGGAAATTAAAATAATAATAATAATAATAATAATAATAATTGACAGAATCGCTCAAAATTTTGAGATATATATTTAAAAAGCTACTCAAAAAACCGAATTAAAATTTAAAAATTTTTTATAAATTTTATACCATTATACTAGTACATTTATATACCTATGCATTTTTTTCCGCTGAATCCAAAGTCATAAACAGAATTAATAGATTCGCTCAAAAATTTTGAGATAAACACAAAACCGACTCAAAAAACCGAATTGAAATTAAAAAAGAAATAAAACAAAATTTATAACACAACAGTAGTATATTTTTATATATTTTTTTCCGATGAATTCGGATTTCAAGACAAAATGGACATAATTGCTTAAAATTTTGATATAAACTCAAAAAACCGAATGAAAATTAAAAAAAAATAAAAATTTTATGTATACCACTACATTAGTATATTTGAAAGTATTTTCCCCCTGAATCCGAATTCAATATCGAAAGTGAGAGAACTGCTCAAAATTTTGAGATGAACTCAAAACATTGATGAAAAAGCAATTTAAAATGGAAAAGGCCATTTTTTTGCTACAATACTGTACTAATGTATTCCCACGTAGTTTTGCAGTTTGATTTCAATATAAGATTTTCAAAGTGGCTCAAAATTTTAAGTTCAATTAAAAGTGCTCAAAAACTCGAATGTGAAAGAATAAAAAAAAACTAATAAAAATACACTAATCTAGTATACTAGGCAGATAAAGTAGAAAATCTCTTGAAATAAAAATTTGTTTTTCTAAGAAGATTTTCTTGAATATCTTAAACTTTTGAGACAGTTTGAAAATTCTGATTTTGAAAGTAATAAATTTTTGTTTTTTAAAATTTTTTTTATTTTTTGAGTCGTTTTTTTTAGTTTATCTCAAAATTTTGAGCAATTCTCTCAACTCTAACATCAAATTCGGATTCAGCGGCAAAAAATACATAGAAATATACTACAGCAGTGTTATAAAAATTTTTTTAAATTTAATTCAGTTTTTGAGTCGTTTTTTTGAGTTTATCTCAAAATTTTAAGCAATTCTGTCAACTCTAACATCAAATTCGGATTCAGCGGCAAAAAATACATAGAAATATACTACAGTAGTATTATAAAATTAAAAAATAAATTTTTTAATTTAATTCAATTTTTGAGTCGTTTTTTTGAGTTTATCTATAAATTTTGAGCAATTCTGTCAATTCTGACTTCAAATTCGGATTCAGCGAAAAAAATACATAGAAATATACTACTGTAGTGTTATAAAAAAATGTTTACTTCTTTTTATTTTAATTTAGTTTTTTTTGTGTGCCTGTGTTATTATTTATTTTTCTACTTCATGAATTTAATCTGTTAAAATAATAAATATTTAATTTTACACTATTATTAATAAATCCGTTTTCGTATTTCTAATAATATTTATTTTATTTCATTTAAATGAAAGCTCCCACTAATCGAAAATCCAATGTTTTACAATTATTTTCGTACCATACTTTTTAATTTTATCTCCTAAAAATATTGAATATTTACATCAAGTATTATTAATAAAATTTTATTCCTATTTTTTATTATTTTATTTAATTCTCTTATTTGCTTAAAACAAAAAGTTAAATAAATGATTCCAATTAATGGAAATTTGATTAAAGAGTACAAATTGAATTAAAGAGTACAGTATAAATTGAAAAAAATAAAATACTAAATAAAAAAATACTGTAAATCAAAATTTAATTTAATAGAAAAAAATTAAGTATAAAAAAAATTTTATATAAACATAAAATTTTTAAAATCTTAATAATACATTTCTGAAAAAATGTATTATGCATTTATTGAAGACATTTTTATCACTGCAAAAATAATGTAACGATATCTTTTTTATTTACAACGACGAAGCGGAAAAATAAAATAATTGACGAATTAAATGCTAAAATATTGATGAAATAAAGGAACAAACACCGGAACAAAACAAAATACAAATAATTCTTTATTGCAAGGGAATTAAAAAACAATATCATTTTTATATTGAAATTTCGTTGTGAAAAACAATTTTTTACACGATGTATAAACAATGGAAAATTTTTTTTTTTGTTTTCACTGTTTATAACAGATGCGCGCTTGGACTTTGGAGGTTTTCTGGTTAATCTCTCAAACGTTATTCTCTTGTCTGGCTGGCAATGAAGCATAAACGATTGTTGAGTCCCGTCATTCGATGGAGGGGTAAAAATACAAAAAAAAAATATATATATATATAATTCTAACACGAAAATCCTCTCTTTTGATGTTGCAAAGTATATACACAATGTATATGTGAGAAAAAAATGTTGAGAGTATTTTATACACTTGAAAAATTTATATTTCGATAGATTTTATTTTTATGGTATTTAATATTTATCATTGTTTTCTATCTATATGAATATTGCAAAATAATAATTTTTTTTTGCTATATGTGTACATGGATAAAGGTACAAATTTTTCAATATAAAGCAAAGTTGATAAAAAATTTAATAGTCTAAAAAATTCAAAAAGTAAGACAATGAACTCGAGAAAATTGTATCAATAAAGAGTTTCTCGGCTTATAGTCTTTCTCTCTTTCTCTCTTTCTCTCTCTCGCTCTCTCACTCTTTCTTTCACCTAAGCTGCTTTCCGCTTTAGTAACTGAAATATAGAAAACTAATTTCAAGTAACTGTACTATAGGGAAGTTACAAGTTTCTTTCGCTTTTTTTCCTTTTTCTTATTTCTCATTCCTTTTTATTTTTCTTTTTTGTTTCTTCGCTTTTTACCTCTCTTTTTATTCTTTAGTATTCTTCTCTTATTTTCACCTTTTTGTGGTCGGTATTATTCCTTTCATTAAATTGTCGAATTTATATAGAGCCCAGTAGTGCGAAATATTCCATTCACATTTTGGGAATATTTCAATGGAACATTTGGAATATTAAATTCACATTTTAGGAATATTATAAAGTCTGTTTATTAATAATATAATATTGCAATATTCAAATGAAATATTTTTAACATATTCCAATGGAATATTCCAATATTATTCCAAAAGAACATTTAAAAATTTCAGAAAGTTCCAGGAATATCCTACGGAATATTTCGTGCTATTTGGTAAAATATAAATATTGCTTTTATTTATTGTTTTTTATACTTATTTTCATAAATTACTTACATAATATTATAAATAAAATTATTACTAATATTATTATTAATTTTATTACTAATCTTATTATTCATTTTATTACTAATAATATTATTAATATTATTAATATTATAATAATATTATGGTTGTTTCTATTTCAATTCATTTAGATCGAATATATTGAAAATTCTAAATCAAGTTTTATTTAATCTGATTTTTCTTCTTTTATAAGACAGTTAAAGAAACAGGTTTTTTTTATTTGTGGAAGAAATTTTTTTCGCTGCGTTATGAGTATTTGAAAATTTCAGTTAGAGATTTTAGAGCTGAAGAGATATTATTTTTTTCAAATCTTTCTACTTTCTACAAAAAATAAATATTTTTCAATTTTTTTCATTACTTTAATAGTGTTTTAAATACTTTTTCTTTGCGAACTTAAAAATTCGAAAAATTAACAAAATGGCGGCCATTTTTCGAAAAATCAAAATACTCAAGTTTCTCAAAAACATCTTTGTTTTATTATTCTAAAACATTTTTTTGTGATTACTAGATGAAAAAGAATCTTTTTTCAAAAAAGAAGTGCAAATCGTTCATTAAGAGAAGTTAAATAACTCAAATGTAAGTTAATTTTTAATATTTTATTATTAATAATAAATATTACATCAATAATAATTACTTTTTTTTTAAATGGCCACCATTTAGTTAATTTTTTAAATTTACAAAGAAAAAGTATCAAAACACTAGTGAAAACAAGAAAAGAAATTGAAAAATATTTATTTTTTTATAGAAAGATTTGAAAAAAATCAGGACCAAAGTTTAAAAAAAATTAATTTGTTTATAAAAAAATTGTTTTTTTTAATTAAAAATTAAACAAAAATATTTTACAATTTCTAAAAGTCGAAGGAAAACTAAAACCTTGACAACTTCTTTAACAACTTGTTTCTAAACTGAATATTTTTAAACTTACGAGCTTTAGAAACAGGCCCACTTTTAAAAATCCAAAATTTCGAAAATTTGGGCAATTAAAGAAAACTAAAAAAATACGTATTTCATATTTTTCCATAAGGATTAAGAAAAAAATATATTTAACGGAATTTTAATGGCTATACATGTAAAAAAAACTTTCAACTGGAACAATTTATTTTGGTTTGATTTGTCATAATAATAAGATTTGTTTACATAAACAAAAATTATACTATTAATTTGTTAGAAAAAGAGCTTATTTTTTTATAAAATGTTTTTAATTTATTAAAACGAGAAAAGAAATGTACTTTACTGAATTTGTCAATTTATTTTTGAAAAACTTTCCAAAAATTTTTAGAATAGAAATTGGCCTTAAAAATAAGTACATAATTAAATGCACAATTTATGTTATAAAAAATTTGTTTTATTAAAATAAATATATTTAATTTAAAGTACAAAAAATGTATTTTACTAAAAATATTTCATTACAAAATTCTTATTGTTTTTATTCTTAAAGGTTATTTTTATTTTTAATTATGTCAATTGTTTTTTAAACTGAATGCAGTTATGTTATTATTCTGATCTCCTTTTGTCAAAAACGCAATTATGCGATTATGTTTTTCATTATTTTCTAGATTAATAACCATTTTAATGATTTTTCAGCTATTGAACTTTGAAGAGCAATATTAAATATATACAAATCTGATGTTATTTTAAATTTGATAAAAATGTCAGTTATGCTGTTATGCATTTTTTCCACAGAGTTGTTCCAGATGGAGATTTTTTTTCATTTAGGTAAATTTCACGTGGAATTACCCATATAAATGACTATGTATGTAAAAAATTATTGTAATATTTAAAAATATTATAAATGAATAATTTGAAATTCCCTCTACTCCTTTGTAAATAAAAAATTAAAAAATTAAATAAATAAATTATTTTGTATGAAAAAGTTGACATTATATTTGCATTTTGAAATATAATCTCGTGAGACAAACTAACGAATTGAATAGTTGTCCGTTACATTCACTTTACTCTGTTTAGCATTATCCATCCCATAGTAATTATGCTCATGTATCTGACATCTAATACCCTTAGTGTCTAGCAATATCGCTTCATCACTAGAATTTAATTACTATTTATTGTATATTTAGTTTATAACTTTCTTGGCTTCAGTTGTAAAAAGAATTTTTAATTTATTTACTATTTTTCATTTTCAGAATTACTAATTAATGAAGAAAATAGTTTTATTTTTTCGTAGGAATTTTAGTATCATAGTAGAATAAGTCTGGTACGGTCAGATTTATTTGAGTCGGTATCAAAACTACACAACATTTTTCATAAAAATGTTACATTTTACAAAAACAAAATAATGTTATTTTATCATTTAACTTTTTTGAAGGCGTTTGTTTAAACATTTATTTTTTATGAAATATGATTTTTTACATTAATAAAAAAAATGTAAAATTTAAATGTTATTTTGTACAAAATAAATTTCTGTTATTTTATTCATGTTATTTTTTACAAAATTTTTTGTTATATTGTGCAAAAAAATTTTGTTATTTTTTACATTTAAGGGCATCCGAGAAAAATTGTCCCCAAAAAGTGTCACTTCTAAAGAATTAAAGATATTTTGTTCTGATTTATCAGGATAATTAGGGGAATTCGTGCTGATAGAATGTAGGTAAGATTTAATAATATTATAATACTTACAATTATTAGATTTAATTACATTACATTTAATATTTATAATTTATAAAATTATTTTGAGTAATAGAACGAATTATTTCCAAACAAATATGTTTTAACAATTTTTGAAAATTATTATTTATCAAAATTTTTCAAAATTTCGAGAGGGCCGCTAATCCCAAAGAATTAATCTATATTTACAAAAAATTCCCGACTCAAAATATTTTTTTTTTTAAATGAGACGTCAATCACGAAAGCACTTTTTGGGGACAATTTTTCTCGGATGCTCTTAAATGTAAAAAATAACAAAATTTTTTTGCACAATATAACAAAAAATTTTGTAAAAAATAACATGAATAAAATAACAGAAATTTATTTTGTACAAAATAACATTTAAATTTTATTTTTTTTTTATTAATGTAAAAAATCATATTTCATAAAAAATAAATGTTTAAACAAACGCCTTCAAAAAAGTTAAATGATAAAATAACATTATTTTGTTTTTGTAAAATGTAACATTTTTATGAAAAATGTTGTGTAGTTTTGATACCGACTCATTTATTTTCTTTTAAACATTTGTTGTTGTATTTCCAATTTATTTCACTTTTATTGTTATTATTATTATTATTATTTTTATTATTTTTATTATTTTTATTATTATTATTAATATTATTACAGATTCAGTAGTACAAGTAAATTATAGTCAAACTTTTACAGTAGAAATTAAAATGGAAAATAAATTTATAATATTTTTAATATTTTTTTTACAAAAACTTCTTTTTTATCCATAATGCTTTTTCACATAATGAGATGAATTTTCCCGAGAATAAAAAAAATAACAAAACTGTTAATTGACCCGATGAATAAATTGATGAGATTTATTCTCTAAAAAAAAATACCTGAATCAGCTCGTATAATGAACATTCTTTTTACATTTTTTTTCAACTCTCAACGTTCGCATGCTCGATTATACACCGCAAATTATTTTTCAAGACCGTGACGCTCGTTATCATTATTGAGCATCATTAACAATGCTTCACAATAAAAACAAGACAAAAAAAAATAAATAAATAAAATACAGAAAAAGAAAAAAAAAGACGAATCTAATGGTTGTAAATAAAGTTTTACTACATTGTGTATAAAATAGAAAGACTGCGAAGAAAGAAAAAAAAAGAAGAAGTAATAAAAAATAAATACAGAGCTATATAATCAATATATATATAGAGAGAGAGAGTGAGAGAGAGAGAATGGGAGAGAGCATCGGCAAGTGGGCGGCATTAGCTCTTCCGGGCGTGAATCGTGGCCAAGCCAAACTTTTAATTACCCGGAACTTGAAACGAAGAAAAGAGCGGAAACAGTGGGAGTTCGACCGCGTGAGAAAAGGATGAAAATATCGCCCGGCAAAAGCTTCTCTCATTCCAATATAGACATTTTGAAAGGCTTCTCTTCTATAGCCACCACGTCGTGGTCGTACACCGGAACTAAAATACTCTTATCCGCGTTCATCGAGGTGAACAAAATAATTCAAGAAAATAAAAAAGAATTTTTAAAAGAGAATACGTTTTTTTTTTTTTTTATTTATTTTTTTCTTTAACAGAATTAATTTGAATCTCGAATTTGCGTTACAATATATATTTTTTTTTCAACTCCAACTGAGAAGAAAATTTCACGATTTTTTTCTCTGTGGTGGAAAAAAATTTTTTTTACACCATTTTATTTATTGATGAAAAAGAGGAAATTTTTTTTTACGTAGTGAAAATAAGTAAACGTTGCCGCCCAACTACACGTGACCTGGATTTTTCAATAAAGTCAAATTCAAAGTTACCTCTGTCAGGGAAGAATGAATCGTATTTAATGGATGACAAAATCCATCAGGAGAATAATTTCTTTTTTTTTGCCTATATTTCATATTCTCTTTGTTACAGAATTATAACATTAGTGATTTTATTTTTAGTTTCCATATTGGGAGGATATTTTTATTAAAATAAGAATTTTCTATTCTGAATAAAGTGAATTTTTAAATTTTTAAATTTGTTGATATGAATTTCGTTTTTTTTTTGCTTTTTTAATAAAAATTTCTCTTTACAGTAGAAAATGCATTTTCCATTTTAAATTTAACTCTTCATTTATCGATTAAATTTTTTTTAGTTTTTTTAGTACTTTTTTAAAAATAAAATTAGCAAATTAAAAAAAATAGAATTTAAAAATTTGTTATTCAATTTTTTTTCATAAATATAAAATATTAATTGGAACGTATATTATTACTATTATAACCACAATAATCATGTTTTTTAAATTTCTAATTTTCAATTAATTTCTAATTTTAATTTAATTTTTAATTCGAGAAAAAGTCAGACAAAAGCTGGAAAAAATTAAATATTTACAATTTATAAGAAAATGATGAATTTTGATAACTCTTTTGTTTTCATCAATTAACTATAAAACCACCACGAATTCTAAAAGAAAACCATCAATTTTTTTTATTTTTGACAGTAATTTCATTTTAAATAACTAATTTAAAAAAATTACATTATATCAATTCTTGAACAAGAATCATAAAATTATTACTCAGAATTTACTTAATGAACATTTTACTTTCATATTTAAAAATTAATTTAGTTTTAAAATAATTGCGTACATAATATTCATAAATAAATGAAGTTCAAAAGATTTTAAATTGAAATTCTATTAAATTTCAATTTTTAATGAATTAAATTAAAAATTTCAAAACAGATTATTGCAAAATGTAAAGAATTCAAATTCTTCTTGAAATTTGTTAAATTTGTCAATATAAATTAAATTATATATTAAAAATAATGACTTTATTGAAAAAGTTTTAATTAAAAAATTTATCAAAAATTAAATTTTTGAAAAGTTACAAATTATTGCAGAAATTAAATTATTTTCAATTGTAATAAAATTCTTCTTATAAAAGTCAAATTGTGTTCAAAATTTAAAGAAAAATTTCTGTCAAAATCACAACTATCTTTATAAATAACAAAATTCTTCTCTCAAATTCAATTACTTTTAAAAAATTTTCTTATTTAATTCTCAATATCTACTATTTTATTAAATTTCCTAAAAGAATTTATTTTTATAAATAATAAATTTGTTTTATAATTTCAATTATTTTTCTGAATTCACAATTTTATCAACTATTTGTAGTACACTTTTAATAAAATTCTCGGAAAAATGTAATTTTTCTTAAAAATGTTATTAAATTTTGTCAAAAGAATTCAATTATTAAAAAACATTTCATAAAATTCTTTACAAGAATTAAATTAAATAATAATAATAATTAAATTAAATGTAACATTCAATTGTTTAATAAATTATTTTCTTCAAAAGTTTAATTTAATTTTTTGTTTAATATTTTGAAGTTATATATGTGACTTTTTCCAAATTCTCAAAAATTTGCAATTGACAAATAGAATTTATAAACATTTTTTCCTTTATTTTTAAAATACTTTAACTGTTATTAAAGCAATTGTAAATAAGAAATAGAAATATTAAAAATTATTTCCTTATGAAAATTGAGAATTTTGTACAAAACTATTGAAAAACGAAAATATTTCATGTTTTTTTTCGTAATGAAAAAAATAAATATATATTATAAATTTATTAATTTTAATGAATCATCTAAGAAATAAAATTGGAAATGAAAAATGTTCCTTTACTTGAAAGCAAAACTTTTTTATGGCTGACTATAATTGACTTGTACTACTGATTCTGGTAGTAAGAACATTTTTTATCTTTCGGACTAACTATCATTGTTTTTGAATTTAATATTAATAATTATTTGCGTTACACATTCTGTTTGACCACAAATTTTTTTTTATTACTCATTTTTAAAAATTAATTGAATAAAAAAAATTGACCTCTAAAAAAAGTTTGTATTAATATTTGATTTTTAAACTCAGTTTCACTAAATTGAATTTTTTATTTTTTAAATTTAAAACTTGTTCAATAAGAAATTTTCGTTTAAAAAACTTTTTTCATTTAAAAGATTTAATTTTTTCCAATAAATAATTTTTACTGTAAGTGAAAAAAATTTGGCTCGTAAAAGATTTATTTTTATTCTTTTTTATTTTTATTCTTCAATTCATGATTATAATTTATAATTAAATAATAATAAATTGTTTGATTAAATAATATTTCAAAATCAAAAACTGAAATAGAAAATGAAAAAAGTTTTCTGTATTTGAAACGAAACCTTTTTATTCGAAAAATGGTAAAATTCAATTATTAGGTTTTGGTTTTTTAAATATATTTTTCGTTTTTAAAAAAAAGTTTATTTTTTTATTTTTCAACCATAAATTATATTTGTTTTTTATTAAAAAAATTTTTTCAAAGTAAACCATTGTTAAATTAGACTTTTATGATAAAATTTTTTTTTTAATTTGTAAATTGAGACCAATTAAATGTATTTAAATTTTAAATAGAATTAACAATTTCAATCAGGTTTCAATTTCTAATTGGTATTTTCAAAGTAGAAATATAAAGCAAATTGTTTTGTTTTGTTAATTAGTCACTTGAAAAAAGAACCAACTGTGCACAGGAGATAATTATAATGTAATTAATTAAATAATAAACTAAATTAAATGAAATTAAATTAATGAAGGTTATAAATGCAAATACTAATTAACTGAAAATATTATTTAAAAATGCCATCTTCATGAAACTGGGAGGGAAATATCGAAGAAAATGAAGAATAATAGAAATATATATGTAAAAAAGATAAAAGATTGACACTATATCAAAAAGCATTCATAGGTCGAAATTTGGACAGGTCATAAGTTACTTTAGCCATCAATCCGTTTCACGTTTCCAACTCCCCATTGTACGCATTAAACCACCACACGATGACGGTCATTGGACATTGCTTTCAAATGATGCTTCGAGTGTAGTTTCCTTCCGTTGAAAAGCTGATAACTAAACGAGGAAAAGTCCTACGAGTTATTGTCCAGCATTTTTTTTTTATTTTCTCGTTGTTGTTTTTTTTTGTTCTATCTGCCATGAGTGTAAACCAACAGTAAATTTTCACGTGTGTAATCGATACACGCAATATGAAACTCGTAAAAAAATTGTTTTTTGTTTCCTCCAGTATTTGTCAATAATCCCTTGTAAAATATCAATTTTCAAATTTGTCTCTCGATTTCAGGGTAAATTTGGAGTAGTACAAGTTTTACTAAAATTTGTGACATTCGATTTAAATATAAATTTTTACCATTCCACTTGTGTTGATTTTGAATTTTTTTTTTTATGAAATTCGAAGAATTCGTTTATTATTTCATTAAAAAAAATACAGTCGAAAGTTCAGCGATTTTTCTCTGTTTATTAAATTAATATTTTTTTGACTAATTGTTTGTTTTACGAATTTTTTTTAGTATCGGTAACAAAAATCATTTCTAGTAAAGAAAAATAGAAAATTGCACGATATATTTTTCGAATCAAAAAGTTTCGATTTCCGGTTAAAGTTGACAATTGTTTGGAAAATTATTAACAAATCGTAAACTTTAACAGGAAATAAATACTTTCTTTTTGTCTAAAAATATATTGTTAAAAAATTATTAACGAATTGTAAACTTTAACCGGAAATATAATTGTTTTATTCCTAAAAAAGTTTAGTTAAAAATTATTAATAAATTCTAAACTTCAACCAGAAGTAGAAACATTTTTTCGTTAAAAATTTATCAAAATTTTTGATTTTATTAAAAAAAATGAAATAATAATTTCCTTCTGGAAAGAATGTTTTCCTGTTACTCAAATATAGATTGGTAAACTAAAAAATTAATTATAAAAAAATTAAAACTTTTCACCGTATTTTTAATCAAATAATAAACAAATTCTTCGGATTTCACAAGAAGAACAAAAGAAGAATATTAAAAATTATTACTGGGGAGATTTTTGGCAGAAGTAAAAATATAGAATATATTTATAATTTCTATTTGAAACTATAAATGTTTGTTAATATTGTAATAGTCGTTTTAATTGCAAAAAAAGTTTTGCACATTTCGAGAAGGAAGTAAATTTCCCATAAAAAAGAAAAGTTTTCAATTTTCATCGAAATGAATTTTTTTTTATTTCATATATATCCTGGGATGGAATTATTTTCCAGTAGAAATTAGTGGAATTATTTAATATTTTCGTATTATAAATTCAATGATTCTTGCAGTCTCTCACCTTTTATGAATTACATTCATAAATTTAAAAAGAACATCACAAGAGCACGGCACTTTTTTTTATTATTTATTTTTTAAAAACACTTTTTCTTCTATCTAATCATGTACGTAGAAACAATTGATAAATTGATAAACAATTAAAATGAAAGAAAAAAATTTTATTCTTTCATAATTTTGAAAATTGCGAATTCACGTGTGTACGATGCTTTTTTTTTGACGAGGAGAAAAAAGCGGACTACTTGCGCGAAAGTCAAAAGCATACTGATCCTTTGAATCACACGCGCCACCCCCTATGTTGCAGACTCCCTCGAACGAGTAATTCCGACACTACACCACGTTCAACCACCTCCAAGTTCAGCGCACTCGATCTCTTTATGTATATATATATACATATATAGTAGTGTACAGAGGCTATATATAT
Source organism: Leptopilina myrica (nomen nudum) (assembly GCA_032872475.1). NCBI lineage: Eukaryota > Metazoa > Arthropoda > Insecta > Hymenoptera > Figitidae > Leptopilina > Leptopilina myrica (nomen nudum). Next base: position 42,687,455 of record CM065463.1, read on the forward strand.
AAATATAATACAGTATATGACGCCCTATGTTGAGATAATGATTAATTTTATGTAACATGCGCCTAAAGTAGTATTTATGTTTTGTTTTTGATATATAACATTGTTTTCTATTCCATTTGCTTGGGAATTTTGCGGTTTCATCGTTTATTTCTCACAAAAACATTTATCTTCATCTTTCCTTATTTTAATATTTGACGTCTCATCGGAATTTATTTCTTGACGTGCAATATTTTATAAGTATTTGATATGCTTACTTTTTTGGGGATTTTTTTTTATTTTACTTCTTTTTCGAATTTTCTATTTTTTTTTAAGCTTCTGTTTCACAGTTGGCTTCAAGTAAATTTAGGTTTTGCAAAAACGGTGACAAAATCGGCTAGTGGCATTTTATTCTTTTTTATTTAGAGCTTTTAAAAACGTAAAATCGAAAATCGTAGCTGATCCTATTTTCAAGTTACTGTTAAATTTTTTTAATTTCTTATACTTTTGAGAGTTTAACATTTCGCCCAGTTTACCCCATTTTAAAAAATTTTAATGATTACTTATCTTGTGTGAAGAATTCAATGCTCTTAATAAATAGCAAAATTTTTCTACAAAAATTCACTTATTTTTATAAATTTTAATAAAATTCTTTGCAAAGTTTGAATTATTTTCAAAAATTTATCGCAATTTAAAGAGTTTTAACTTTTAATATTTACTATTTTCATAAAATTTATCAAATTCAATTATTTTTCATAATAACTTTAATAAAATTCTTGTCAAAACTTCAATTAATTTCAAAATTTTTATAAAATTCTTTAATATAATAAATTTCAATAAAATTTTAATTATATTCCTTTAAAAAAACTAATTATTTTCAAAAGTTGTTAATAAAATTCTAGTAGAATTTTTTTAATAAAAATTAATTTAAAAGTTCAATTCAATTATTTCATAAATAATAAAATTTCATTTAGAAATTCATAATTATTTTCTTCGCTGAATTTTAAATATTTTTAATAAAATATTCAATAAATTTATCAAAAAATGCAATTATTCTTAAAAATGATCAAAACTTGATGAAAAAATTCAATTTTATGAAACAAACAATTGTTCAATAAACTAATAAATTTCGTTGCAATAATTTCAATACATAGTTTTATAAATAACTTTTAATTACCTACCGAGTACGGAACCCTAAATCTAAAAATGATAAGATACTGAGAAAAATGTTTCTAATTCATTTATTTACAAATTCTTTAATTTGAAAATTATTCGAAAACTGGGCGAAATGTTAAACTCTCAAAAGTATAAGAAATTATAAATTTAACAATAACTTGAAAATAGGATAAAAATTTTTTTTAAACGAATTCAATTATTATTGTAAATAATAAATTTGTTTTGAGAATTCAATTATTTTCATAAACAATAAAGATCTTCGTAGAATTTTAAATATATTTTTAGTGCAATTTTAATCGAACTCTTTGAAAAATGTAATTATTCTTAAAAATTTGATTCAAATTCAAATTTAATTCAAAAGAATTAAATTATTTAAAAACTTCTGGATTATTATTCTTATATTTTAATTTTAAGAAGCATTCAATTATTCAATAAATTATTTACTTTCGTAAATATTTGAATAATTTTAAAAAAAGGTTTTAAATTAAAATATTTGAAAATTTAAATTTTCTCTACTTTTAAATTGTCAATTTTGAAGAATTAATTTTCTTTAAAATGTTTAATTTTTTTTTTTTTAAATAATTTGAAGTTACATGGAAATTTTTCCAAATATGGGAATTTTTTCAAGTTCTCAGAAATTTGACTTAAAAGTTTAAAAGAATTTTTGCAAAAATTTGTAAAAATAGTTTATTTAGAGAAGAATTGTGAAATCTTAGAGAAAATTGTCAATCTTTATTTTGAATAGAGAAAAATAGTTAAAAAATTGTGAACAATATTGTTATTGAAAAATAAAAATTATGCATAAAATGGATGTATTTCCTATTTCTTCATCATAATATTTTAATAACTAACAATTTTCTAATACTTTTTATAAATAAAAAGCAGAAACATTTACAGAATTTAGATCATTTAAATGAAATTTTTTTTATAAAAATGCGTATAAATAACAAAATTTATTTGTTAATTATAATTTTTTAAAAATTTGTTTTCAATATTATTTTATTAGGTACAAATCATGAAAACCACCTACATATTGTCGATTTGTGAAACAATATTTTCTAAGGAAAGAAATATCAAAAGCATACACTAACGTTAAACTTCAGATATTGACCACAAAAATGAATGAAAGAATTCGTTAATTATTTTAATTAATTTCTTGTTCTTTATATTTTTCTTTAGGTTTTATTACTTCTCACTTTGCTTTTCTATTTTTTTTCTATTTTTTCTTTCTATAAAACAGTCATTTTTAATATTAATTTTATAAAATTTTGAATATCTCGAAAATTATAATATGAATTTTTATGAAAATTACACATGCATGTCAGGTAATAAAATTTACTTTAAAATGAAAATAAAGTCAATAAAAAAATTAATTAAAAAAAAAGAGTTTTAAAAAATTGTAGATTACAATTTTTAAAAATAGATGAACTTCAAAAGGCTTTAATATAAAATTTGAAAACTAAAATTTTTTTAAACTGTATTTTGTTTATTTATTTTTTTCTGAGAGAAATTTTTTTAACATATTTGATTTCCTTAAAAAATCACCTTTAATTTAAAAACATATTGAAGGAGTTTTTGTAAAAAATTTCGTCCTCGCCGCATTGACTCTAAAAATTATGACTGGGTTAATTGTGTATAAATATTGCAAAATAGTGACAATTAGTTTGTGTTTAAATAAAAAGTTCAACGTGTTTATAATTTTGATTCTCGGTCAGTTGAACTGTTAAAAATTTGTTTAATTATAGCGATTCAGTAGTAAAAGTTCGTTTTAGTCGTACATAATTTGGAAATCCTTCCTTTATTATTAATTAATTACCAATTATTTTTTGAATGAATCAATAACAACAAAACTGAAACAAAACTGAAAAAGAAAAAATATTCCAATCTTTGAAATTTTTAAGTAGTAATAATAGTGAAAATTGATCAGACGAAAAGTAGGAGTAAGTAGTATAAGTTAGATTTGGTCAGACATACACTTAAAGCCTCTCTCTCATTCTATCTACAGTAAAAGAAATATTTTCTTAAAAACAATTTTTTTTCTAACAAATTTTGCTTATATTCTTTTATAAACAAGAATTTTAGAAACCATCATTTTTAACAGATAATTTATTTTTGAATTTATCATGCTTGTAAAACTTAAAAAGAATTTAAAAGAAGAAATTTCTTTTCATCAAAAAAGTAAGTAAATAAGTTTATAACTTAATAAATTCACGCTTCTTTTTTAGTGGGAAACTATAAAAAAAATGAGATAATGGAAAAAAAGATGAAGCTCAAATTAGAAAATTAGATTGTACTTCTATAAGTTGAGAAAGAAACAAATATTTTTTTCAATTTTGCTGTCAAGTTTTTCCGTTGTCTCTCTCTCACTATATATATAATTATTCCATAATAGCCAGTGCAGGTGCTGGCGCGTTAAATTGGTAATATTTTACTTGAGCCAAAAGCTGAAATTCCCCCGACTTTTCAATTATCAACGTAAATATTGAGATAGAATGTCTCTCACAATTATGGATACATTTCACTGACATTAATTTCTATTTTAATTTTCACTGTATGTCAAAATAAAAATTAAAAATTAATTAAAACATCAAAAGCTCATTGTAGAAAAATATTTTCATAAAAGGAAAAAAAATTTTTCTCACAAAAAAATTAATTTTTCTCGCAAAGTAAGTGTTATGAAAAATATATAATTTTAGAAAAATTATATCTTTAAAAATATTTTAATAGAAAAATGAATTCAACAAGAAATTATCATTCAAGAAAAATTAATTCACTAGAAAAATTTTAATTTTAATATGTGTTTTTAATAATAAGTTTATTAAACGTAAATATATTAATAATCCATTCAATTGTGAATACATTGAATGCAAATATATAAAAGTGGAAATAGAGTAAACTCGAATACTAAATCTGTTCTTTTGTAATTTATTGGACATTTTATTGAAGTTTGCACCTTTATAGTTTTTTTTTTTTTTGGTACATGGAAATCGAAATACAACTGGACTGCGTGAAATGAAATTTGATGGAGGCGACAAAGGGGAATGAAACTAAAATAAAATGAAATAAAAAAAGGAGTATTGCTTTCACCCAAAAAGTTTATCAAATGTATTTTCATTTTAAATAAATAAAATGCATCTATTTGTTTATTTAAATTGAAATTGCTATTGGAAAAAAATTTTTTATCCTTTTAATATATTTTTTTATATATATATATAAAATATACTCTCGCGTGTTCAATTTTCTGACAATGTCGGAAATCAAACAAACAATTTTCCCAATGCACTTGTTTAATACTTCCCGAAAAGTTTTTTTTACAAAAAAAACTTCTCCATATACCATAACTACAACACGCAAAAGTTTTATACGTCATTTTCATGAAAAGTTTTCCTCTTCCTGTTATAAAAATATTCTCACATCATCTCAATGTACATACCTATATATATATATATATATATATATATATATATATATATATATATATATATATATATATATATATATATATATATATATATTTGACGTACATCTCTGTTAGGAAAAGTTTATTTAATATTTTCTCTTCTGTGAAAACTTACTACAATTCATCTCGCAAATAAATATTTTTTATTAAATAGTAAATGTGAATAAAGAATAAACAAATTTTTTTTATATTTATATTTTATATTATATTTGTTGTGTTTCATATGTTTTATTTTGTCAGTTTTTGCATTTTTTTTTACTTTCTGAAATTATAATTAAAAATTTATTTCCGAAATTTTTTATTTTGTTTATTTATTTCAATTTTAAGACTACTAAGGTTAATTATAGTTGTAATTAATTTTTGAATAAAATTGTAAAACCGAAAAGTTTCTTCATTCACCAGATTCACGATTCCCTCAGGCTTTATTCTACATCAACCTTGTATGTGTTCATTTTTTGTATTTTTTGTAAACAAATACAATACTGCAAAAATTTTTATTTTATTTTTAACAGTTATAAATATAATTAAAAATAAAAAGTTAATTATAATTTCTTATTATTTTGTAAATTAAAAATTTTATTTTTTCAAGAACAAATCAATAAACATCAATTTTCGAAATTATAAGTTATAACAGATTCAAAATAAAAAAAAAATTTTGTAAGGTTTTAATTATTTTTGTATTTATAAAATTTTTAAGAGAAGTTCAATTATTTTCAATACAATTTTAATAAAATTTCTCGAAACAATAGAATTATTTTTTAAAATATGAACTAAATTCGATTAGTTTCTAGAATTTCAATATAAATTCAATTGTAATTTGTATTCGACAATTTTAATGAAATTCTTTTTAAAAAATCATTATTTTCATTACTCTAATAGAATTACTTCAAAAAAATTCAATTATTATAAAAAATTCAAATAAAATTCTTCGAAACAATTCAATTATTTTTATGATTTGTAAATTTCTTCGCAGGAATTTAATTATTTTCATAGATAAAATTCTTCAACGGAATTCAATTATTTTCAATATATACTTTAATGAAATTTTTCGAAAGAATACAAGGATTTTCCAAAATATTATTTAAATTTCATTATTTTCAAGATTTTTAACAAAAATTCAATAATCTTCAACAATTTAAAAAAAAATTCTTCAAAATAATTCAATTATTTTTGTGAATTGTATAATTTTCGTCAAGAATTCAATTATTTTCATAAATATTAAAATTCTTCAAAGGAATTTAATTATTTTCAACACAATTTTAATAAAATTTCTCGAAAGAATACATTTATTTTTTAAAAATATTATTTAAATTCAATTATTTTCAAGAATTCAGAAAAAAAATTTTTCGCAACAATTGAATAATTCTTATAAATTGTACAATTCTTGGCAAGTATTCAATTATTTCAATACAATTTTTATAAAATGATTAGGAAAAAATTTAAATATATTGAAGATAATTTTAATAAACTTTCTCTAACTTGTTGAATTATTTTTATAAATTGTAATAAATTTTTTCTAAACAATTCAATTGATCTTGAAAGTTTTTCATAAAATTCTTTGTAAATTTCAATTATTTTCAAAATTTTCAATTAAAATTACCTTTAAAAAATTTATTATTCATACGAAATTAACTCAATATTCTTTAATGGAATGTAATTATTTCCAAAAACTTTAATAAAATCGTTTAAACAAATTTATTTGCTATAAATACCTAACTATATTATAATAAATTTTTTTAATTTAATTTTTAATTTTTTTAAAAATACTTTACAAAAATTTAATGATTTTCAGTACATCGTCAATTTAATTATTTGTAGAAATAATTGAATTTTATTAAAACTTTATGAAATAAATGAATTCTTGTGAAAAAGTTACTATTTCTCTGAATAATTGCATTTTTGGAAAATTTTTAAAAAGAAGTAAATTTTTGAGAAGAATTTTATTAAAATTGTAGTTAAAATAATTAAATTCTTCTAAAATATTTGATGTTTATTGATATTATTGAAGTCTTTCAAAAAAAATCAAATTAATGGTTAAAAATAATTTAATTATCTCTGAAATTTAATTAAAATTGCATTTAAAGTAATTGAATTGCAGAGAAAATTTCATTATTTATAAAAAGAATTAAATTTTTTAATTGAATTGAATTAATTTTTTTTTAAGTAATTGAAGAATTTTAATAAAAATCTTGCTAAGAATGAAATTACTTTTAATTACATTTTTTCGAAAGAATTCAATTATTGAAAAAATGTCGATAAAATTCTTGAAATGAATTCAATTTTCAATTTTATTTATTTTCAAATTTTTTTAATAAATACTTTACAAGAATTTAATGATTTTTAGTACATTAATTTAAAAAAATTAAATATTTAAGAGGAAAAATTATTTTTCAAAATGTTGAGAAACAAAAAAGCAAACAGCAACTAACTTTCAACTGCGAGAAGTTTTCCTGGAATACAATGATTATTAATCTTAAATTAGGTTGGTGATAAAAAGAAAAGTTACAAGTTCGAGTTGATCTAATTGTTAATGTTTATTTATTTACTATTTACAATGGGCAATAAAAAAATTTATTATTTCAACATCAAAATTTTATATTTAATACAAAAAATAATTTGCCAAATCTCAATATGTACATTTTTTTGTTTGTAATTTTTTATTTCTTTTTTTTGAGATTTGAAAAAGAACACTAAGTGGGAATAATTCAAATGTTGTTTTATTGTAGTACATGCATCTCGAGAGCGCGACAGCCTTTTCCCACTCAATTAGCCAAGTAGGAAATTCATGTATACCTTGCTTTGTTTTACATCTGGTATCGTGCACCTGCAATGTAAGCACACGAGTAATTAGGCAACCTCTGAGTCGGGTTTGCATCTTATAACGGAACATACCTTTTTGTTCCGGAATCGCAAAACCTCGTCTCGAACGGAAGTCTCGTGATTAATTTAAACGAATGAAGGAAGGGGGTGGCTGGCTGACAAAAAAGACAGTTTCAAAGAGCATTTAAACATTCAAAAACAAAAGAATTTTAAATTTAGCTCTTCAATTTTAACACAAAATACATTTTTCATCGCGTATGTACATTTTTTCTAATATAGATTCTCTATTTTCAAAAATTGCGAAATTTGATTTGAAAGTAAAAAAAGTTGAATATTTCAGAAGAAGAGTGAAAGATTCTCTTCTAGGTTTTCATTAATGAGAAGTTAATTCGATTAAAAAATAAGTAAATAAAAATAAATATATGTTATTATTATAATAATTGTGTTCTTCAATTATTATTGAATATAATTTTAAAATATCACCGAATCAAACATTCTATAAAATTTATTGTTTCTAATCATATTTTTTTCAAAGTAGTACATTTTCTAATTATAAAGATTTCTAAATTTTAGTTTATTGAAATACCATTTGTTATCAAACTTTTTTCTTGGAAATGTTCTTCAAACTAATTTAACTATACATTTTACTAATTTTTTATAACTAATTTTAATTTTATCAAATTAATATTTCTCATAATATTCTTTACACCTAATCATTCTTATTTTAATGTTATCTAATTTATTAATGTCACGATACATTTTTTATTTGTATGTGATTTACTATTGATTATTTTGTCACGTACTTGCAACTTGTTACAAATCATATAAATACGATAAAATTATAAATTGAGAAATTGTCTAAAATTAAAAAAAGATATGTCCACTTCAAATTCAAATATTTCTGTAAAAATAGATGCAACAGCTATCAAATAAGGATCATTTTAAAGCTTAATAAATTTAGAGTCAAATAGGCAAAAAAATAACCAATTTAATATTGTAAATTTAAAAATATAATTCTTTAAAGTTAGAGATTTTTTATGAAAATTGCGATTTCGGAATCTGGAGTTCAAGCGAACGCCAATTGAAGAAAAAAATTTTTTAAGACTTGACAGTTGTACAATAACAAGTACAAATTCCATTCTTTAATTCTAGACAAAAATCATTTACAAATATGAAGTATTTTTTTCAAATTGTATAAAAATAATTGCTCTTGCTCTAAATTTTTCGAAGAATATAAATTGCAAATTCGTCATTTCTATTCATTTGTTTTATCAATTAACCACACTTTTGAAAAATATTGAACCTCTTGACTGTAGTAAATTTAAATTATTTACATGAAATTTATCCCTCTTCTTATAATGTTACAAATTTTAACTCGCATTATTACTTATTTCATTTCAAGGTGCAATTTTTTAAATTTTACAATAAAAAAGAGATGCACCTTTTTCAAAAATTTGGTTAATTGATAAAACAAGTGAACAGAAATGACGAATTTGCAATTTATATTCCTTAAAAACTTTAGAAAGCAAGAGTAATTATTTTTACAGAACTTTAAGGCAAATACTGAATACTTATAAAAGATTTTGGTCTCGAATTAAAGAGTGAAATTTGTACATTATATTGTAAAACTGTCAAATCTTAAAGAAATTTTTTCATTAATTGGCGTTCGCTTAAACTCCAGATTACGAAATCGCAATTTTCATAAAAAATCTCTAACTTTAAAGAATTATATTTTCAAATTTACAATATTAAATTGGTTATTTTTTTGCCTATTTGACTCTAAATTTATTGAGCTTTAAAATGATCCTTGTTTGATAGCTGTAGCACCTATTTTTACAGAAATATTTGAATTTGAAGTAAATCGAGCATTTACAAGTAAAAGTCCAAATGTACTGAAACTTTGCGACCCGAGTGTAGTTAATCTTCAAAGTCATATTGTATTCAGTATTAATTCTACATAAAACTCCTTGTAAAATATTGTCTAACCGTTAGACATTAAATCAGAACTCTTGCCTAAAAACAACAATAATTTATTCTTAAACTATAAGCGAAACTTGCGCCAACCTTGTACCAACATTGTATTGACCTTATAACGAGAAAACCTTCAATCTTGACCTACCAACCACACAGAAGTAGGTGTCGTTTGTCAATCAACTTCCAATCTGTTACCAATCAAGTGCAATCGATTGCCAATCAAGTGCCAAACAACTACCGATCTATTGCAAATCTATTGCTGATCAATTTCTGCCAAATCCAGTAAAGAGTTCAAATTTATACAAGGAATTTTATTTTGATAAGTAAACCCAATTTTCTCTTATTTTAAAGATTCTCGAATTTAGTATACTAAGGTATAATTCTGCTTTCAGAGGAGTTATACCGAGTTTTGGGAAATCTGCTCACCTGTCAATTTCTTCGAGAACCCTGTGTATTATGTGATTAAATAAAAGCACAAATTATCGTTAACCTAAGCGTTTGTTTTCTTAGCCTGTTCCCTTAGTTCTAAGCCTTCCGCTTTGTAAATAAATCAGGCATACCAGTACTGGTCTCCTTCTGAGACGTAACAATTTATATCATTTTTAAATATAACTAGAAATGAATTTTTAGTCGAAGCAAAATGTAAATTTCGATTATTTATAACAGCAAAATAATTTTTCTCCTTTTCATAGATAAAATATAGAAAAATTAAACGTAAGATTTTCAGCTTTATTTTAATGTTCATTAAAATTTTGTTTGAGATATTTTTAATGTATAAAATATCAGTAATCATTGTGAAGTAATTTTAACCTAAAACTGAAGACAAAGTTTAAACATTTTTATAAAAAATAAAAGTGAGGTTTAAAAATTTTTAAAATGCATATAATGATAGAAAAAATATTGTAATCTCTAACACTTTTTAAAAAAAATTTCTGAAAGTTTAAAAAAAAATTCATAAAAATTTAGTTTTCTGATAGAAGTCCTATTGGAGACATGTTGAAAAGGCTTCGGAGGTGAAAGTACTTTAGTTATTACATAAATTCAGTTAAATAAAATTATTTTTAATTATTATTTTTTTTACACGTTTCTAAAATATTCTAAAGAATAAACTGTCAAATTTTTATAAGTTTCTCTCATTTTCCTTAATTACAGATGATAAGTCTTATTTAGTATTGTTGTAGCTATAGTTTAGGAACAGTAAATATTTTTTAATTCTGCGATGGAATTTTAATTTAGCAACTGTAAATAAAATACTCGGACTAATTAATTTACATTGACTTATTTTGATAAGTGATTTGACTTTTGATTTAGTTTTTGAAATTACAGCTCTGCATATTGAATAAGATTTAGTATATTTTTTTGTTTATTGTATTTTTCATCACTTCCATCACTTGACACGGAATTGCCCACATATTTACTTCCGTTATTACTCAAGTTGCGTTAGATTTTTCTAAACAAATTTTTTTTGAAAAAATAAACCAGCATCAGTCGTTTCTCAGTGGAAGCGATGATAAAAGATATTTATTTTTTCCGGCTTTTCTTTTTAATGTTCCATTGATCGTAACTGTGTGGCTAAACAGATATGCAGGCATTTGAAGAGCGAGCGTTAAAGTTTCCTATCGAAGTAGCCTTTATAGATCCTGCATTAAGTTTACGTACTGGGTATCACATAAAACTGTCCGAAACGCACCCACACACACACACACACACACACACACATGGAGACAGACACAAATGGTTTAGCGACCTGGAACTCTGGACAACCACGAAATACTGTGGAGAAACTATACGTTATCGGCTGTAAAGTCCAACCTGTGCCTCGATCAGCTCGAATGCCCTTGATGCGTATATCACTATACCTACGCGTTGTCACATCCGTATATCTGTCCCTCGCTCTTTTTTCCCGCCTCCCCTCCAGCATCCTTGTGGGCCGTTGCTTTCTTCCTCTGATCTATTATATATCGTATTTTTTGGCCAATTTTCCTTTTTTCTCCACCCGCACATTTCTCTATTCGCAAGTCTGTTTCTTCTTCACCTTTATTCCCCAAACCCATCGCGTCTTCCACTTTCACCCTTCATTCCACCCTCACCTAAACTCTATTCTCGAGGAGCAATTTCGCGGGTGAAATTCAACATGTGTGATTGTATTGTTCGACTTGGCGATTTCTCACCAAGGATTCTTGGTCGCACACCTGATTTATCACGCACACGTTATTAGCCACACCATTCAGTCTCACAGTTCCGTTTCAAGATCTCGCACGTTAATGAAATATCTTTGTCACTTGGTATGAATTTAATTTGAATTTTTGATTTATTAGTTTTGATGGGAAAATTATTTTGCTTATCACTATAGTATTCTATATAAAAAAAGGAATACTGATGGATTATTCCAATTATTATAATCATAGAAATATTACAATAACTTTTTTAACTTATTCAAATTTAGAGAGCAAATAAATGCAAACTTCTAGAAAACTAATTAATTAACATTCAATCCCTTTGAAGTTAGGTTAAAAATCTTTTGTGGTTCAAAAATCGATTTGAAAAAAGAGTTTAAAACAAAATTTTACATCATATATTAGGTAAGGTTTGCGGGGTCGCTGATTACAACACGGAGAAAAATGGATTTTACGATTAGGAATATAGAAAATAAGATCATACTGAATATAATCTGATTATTACCCTTTATAATCTATTTACAACCTTTCAATGTTTTAGAATTATTTCTGGTATTCGCAATAGATTATACATTTTATAAACCAAAATCGAATCAAATTATAATTCTAGATTAAAAGTATTTTTATTTACTTACGAAGTATAAATTTTGTGTTTAGTAAGAATTTATTTGTTTGTAAATTTATTTATGATAAATTCATCAATTATTATTTAATTGATGACAATTTTAATAATAATTTTTTTAATAGTTTGAATAGTTTTATAGATTCAAAAATGAAATTACCAGAAATTTTCGAATTTAATGAATAATTTTACTTAAATTAATTAATTCAATTTTAAAACAGTTGCCTTTACAATGTACGTAAACATATTAACTTCAAATGGTAACAATTTTAAATTTTAGATACTTTCAATGTTTAATTAATTAGAAATTTTAATAATCTTTGATTTTTGAAAAATTTTAATAACTTAAAATCTTCTAAAATTAGTTAAACTTTTTAACATACATGTATTTAATTAATTATTAAAAATTATGGATTTATAAAAGAATTTTATAATTAAAAACATTAAACAAATTGAATTTTAAAGACGTTAGAAATGATTGCAGAAATTTAATTCTTTTTGAAATTTTACTTACCTAAAAACATTTTTGTCATAATTTCAATTATGTTCAATAATTTTTTTAAATTCTCGTCAAAATTTGAATTATCTATAAAAATAATAGAATGTTTCTCCAAATTTTAATTATTTTCAAAAACTTTTATAATATAATATTAATAAAATATTATTGGAAAAATTTCAATTATTATTTTCAAAAATTTATCTGAATTCAAAGATTTTGAATATCTACTATTAGAGTTTTTCAAAAGAATTTAATTATTTAAAAACAATTTTAATAAAATTATACACAAACATTTTGCATAAATAATAAAAATTTCACAGAAATTCAAATATTTACAAATTGTTTATAAATTTCTTTCAATAATTCAATTATTTTAAATTTTCAATTATTTAGAAATTCCTAAATAAATTTAACAGAACAATTTTTTTCAATAAAATGTTTTCCTTTATTTTCTAAAAAATTTTCAATTAAATTTTCTATTTGACAAATGTAATTTATAAACGTTTTCTTCCTTTATTTAAAAAAAAATTAGAATTATATTAAAACAATGGAAATTAAGAAATAGAATTGATGCAAATTATTTCCTTTTGAAAATTTTCTACAAAATCATATATGGTTAGCCAAATTTTTTTTAATTTTCATAGTTGACATTTTGGGTCTTTAGAAGAAGCTTAAATTCTATAAAAGTATTCAAAATATTGAATAAAATTATCAGAATTCTTTCATTTATCATTCTTTATTTGAAAAAAAATTGAGCAAAATAGGTTAAGATTTACTCGAGCTATTCACATTTCAATTTTTTATTTCTTTTTTTTAGAATTGAATGTTTCGATATTTCCTAAAATTATTCACAATATAAAGTCACCCTTAAAAATTTTGTTATGCCTACATTCTTTTTTGTTTGCTTTATACAACTCTATAAAATAACACTCAACAATTAATTTTGTGAAAAATCCGTTGTACTGATTAAAAACACATTTTTAGAAAAATGCCCGCATATATTCGCGGATTTTACTTTTCAACTGATTTCAATGTGGAAAGTAATAAAAATTGTACAATTCCTGATATTAGTATCAGTCAGATATATTGTGGTAATAAATAAATCTTAATTATAAATAGTACACAGTTTTCTTGTAAGTATCAAATTGATACTAAAGTGAATCAAATTGATGTCAAAATTTTTGACCAAATTTTTATTTGAACCATATTTTTGGTATCAATTTGTTGCAATTTGATACATTTAGGTTCACAGAAGAAAATGTTAATTTTCATAAGACAACATTTTTAAATTGAAATTCACAAAGTTATAACTAAAAATGTTTAGAATTCAAGAATTTTTTATTTAAATATAGTATATTAAAAGTAGTTATGTAGCTTTTGAGTAAAAGCAATAATTATTTCACATCTAGTTGTAGAAGAATGTTTAAACTCAGGCGAATAAGTAAAATTTTGTTCTAAGCTATTAAAGTTAATTTCACGTCAGACGTAAATTTTCCTATCACTTTTAATTCGAATATAGTAGTAGGCAGTAATAATTCTTAATCAAAATTGTAATTAATTAGCTCAAAGTAGTAAAAGACAGTTTAACTCAGACTGTAAATCTTAAACAACAGTTATAGCTATTTGCACATATCAATATTTCGTTTTACGCCACTATTATAAATTGGAGTGTTTTTTGAGAATTTTTTAATGAAAATTTTTAACATAGTTAATAAAATCGATTGTGTTCAGAAATTAAAAAAAATTCTCGTAAAAATTTCCATTTCCTTTATAAATAATAAAATTCTTCTCTGATATTCAATTATTTTACAAAATTTAAATCAATTTCTTGGCAAAATTTCAATTATTTTCAAAAGATTTCTAAAATTCCGTGATTTTCAATATTTACTATTTCAATAAAATTTTCCAAAATAATTCTATTATTAAAAAAATTTGTAATACAATTCTACGCAAACATTCAATTATTTTTAATGCAATTTTAATAAAATTCCTCGAAAAATCTAATTATTATTCTTAAAAATCTTATTACAATTCGTCCAAAGAATTTAATGATTTAAAAAATTGGTTGATAACATTTTTTATGAGAATTTAATTTCAACAAACTTGAAATTAATAAATTATTTATTTTTGCATTAAAATAATTGAATTCTCGTAGAATTTACTAATAAAAATGGTTTTAAAAATAAATTTCAGTTAAAATTTTAGATTATAGTATTAAAAACATTATAACATTATATAACATTTTTAGAAATAATTAAATTTTGAAACAGTTTCAAACTAAAATCATTGAAATTTTTAATTTTTCATATTTTTGACAAAAAATTCTGTAGAATTAATTCTTATTAAAAGTTTAATAGGATTTTTATTGAAATTATTTAAAGTTTTTATTTTTCAATATTCATTTAATTGCAGAATTTCCGAGTAATTGAAATTTTGTAAAATTGAATTGTAAAGGAAGAAATTTGAAAATTATAAAACACATCGCAGCGTTTCAATTATTTTTCATACAATTATAATTGAATTCCTTTTAAAAAAGTAATTATGTTCATGCAAGTTTTAATAAAATTCAACAAAAGAATTGAATTATTAAAAAATTTGTTACTAAAATTCTTTATGAGAATTCAATTTTTGGAAGCATTTAATTATTCAATAAATTATTTACTTTTGCATTTAAATAATTAAATTCTTGTAGAATTTTTAAATAAAAATTGATTTTCATTTCCTAAAAATGAATTTTAGTTAACATTTTAGATTATAATTGAATAGTAAAAGAAATATAGAGTAAACTTTTTGTAAAAAATTGAATTTTGAAATTAATATTTTTGAAAAAGTTTAATTGAATTTTTTAAATATTATTTCAAGCTTTTATTTTCTGCAGATTTATGCAACATTTAATTAAAGAATTTAGGAATAATTGAAATTTCGTGAAATTGGTTAATTAATTATTATTAAAAAATTAAAAATAATAAATATAAATTATAACATAAAATTTTAGTTAAAAATGTTTGAAAATAATAATTGAATTGAAATAATAAAAATAATTTTGAAGAAGTGTAATATTCTTATAATATAAATTAATGATTTTATTACTTGGTCATGTTTAATTATTATAAAATATAAAGAAATCGATCAGCTATCGAGTTATCGATATCTTCATGTTTTACATTTCTAAAAAAATTTAATGAACTAATATTTCATTCATTGTAAAAAAATAACACCAAAATTGATTATTTTAATCTCTTTAGGTGTTACTTTAATCTGTAACACTTTTTAATACCTCACGATTTACTGTGAATAAAAATTATTAACAGTAAAACTTTTAACACGCTTTTTTTACTACTTTTTGTGTAAATTTTAGATTTAAATTGCATTCGATATAAATGCCCCCACAGCACCGAAACTTTCCTAAAAATTTATTAAATATTTAGGAAAATTTCGGTGCTGTGGGAGTGAAGAAAAAAATAATTTGGAACCAGTAGTAAATGTCATTTGTAGTTGACAATAAATCACATGTAACATTATATTATTATCACTATTCATACTTTTAATTTGATCAGTTTTAATATAAATCGAATGAATGATATGTTTAAAAAAATAAAATTTTTGAAACTCCATAACTGAAAAAATATTTTATCAAATTAAAAAAAATGTAAATGTTCTCTTCTACTTATAATAGTAACAATTTTGTCAGAGTTTCGAGAAGAATTTTTTTTGACCTGGGTAGTTAAGTAATTTTGATTCATAAATGTAACAATTTTTGCGAAAAGAAACCAAGATGTATAAAAAAATTAAGGGGAGAGTATTAAAAAATTCCCAACTTATCAATTCTTTAGCAAATTGAAAAGCATGAAATAAGTTTGTATTTTTGCAAAAAAAAATTATAATTTTGTAGAAAAAAAAATTCTTTTTAGTTAAATGATTATACAGTGAGCAATATTTTCCGTTAATGAGCTTGTAAAATCCTCTTAAATAAATCTGCAGAAAATGAATGCTTGTTACTGTGGAAAATTTTCTCATTCAACATGTACACATATAGTGTGTATATGTGAAAGTCTTTATTCGTGATACGCAATATAATGACGATGAAGAGCTTTTTATTCAAGACCCTATTATCATAAGCCGGAGTTGAGTGTTAGCTAGTTGTTTGAAGCAAGATGGGAAAGCCCTGGCTATTCTGTTGGAAGCTTATGTTTGATAATATATATATATGTATATATACAACAAACACACACTTAGTCTTCTTCCTACTTCGACGAA
Organism: Leptopilina myrica (nomen nudum); assembly: GCA_032872475.1. Lineage (NCBI taxonomy): Eukaryota > Metazoa > Arthropoda > Insecta > Hymenoptera > Figitidae > Leptopilina > Leptopilina myrica (nomen nudum). The sequence continues at coordinate 42,704,416 of CM065463.1, forward strand.
GGCATCTCTATATTGTGTGAATGTTTGTGTGCTCGTGTGTATGGGGAAGAGATGCAGTAGTCGTAGTGGTATGTACAGAGAACGTAAATACCATGATTGATGGGGCAGAAACAGCTCGTGAATCGTTGGCCTTTCTCGCACCTCGCATTTTCCTCAGAAGTTTACATGGTGCTACCACAATGAGTCCCACAGGACCCTCCTCAGGGTACTTAGCGCTTTCACTATATCTCGCTTCTCACTCACCATTGTTAGCATTGTTTGAGTATTCAATTCAACGTCAATGTCTATCATCCTCCCTGCGAAATTCTTTTTCAATGTACTCGAAAAATACTTTCACTCGTTGGAGTGCTCGCGTGATTTCATATTTAATGGAAGATTTTCAAAATTCTTTCCTGCTTTTCTTTTTTTAATTATTTTCGAATCTATTCCAGGCTCATTTCTGAAGTGTGCCACTAATTTTTCTAAACAGAGATTTTTATCCTGATTATATTGTTGTATTTGAAATACTCTTTTATATTATTGCATTGTATTCAGTATGTTTTATAAATATGATTATTATTATATATTTTATATGTATCTAAACAAATTTATAAATTATAAGATATTCAAGAAAGAAGAGTAATATTTTAAGCAATGTAAAAAGAATAACGATCGTGCATCAAGCTACACGACCTACCACAAGTTTCACTACACGAAAAATGAAGTATTGTGGAATCACGTAATCAAAATAATAATTCTGCATCAGTTCAACGATCTTCAACAACCTTCGACACGTGGAAGAAAAGCAAAATATGTATAACCTACATGTTCTATAAATTAAGTCGAAACAGCAGTAACAAAACTCAACAAACTTAAATGAAGACCTTGGAACCAAGGACATTCAAACATTTGTCGGTGGAACGCGCGTCAACGACAACGATTCAAATAACATGACTAATGAAGGAAGTTCTAACTAGAAAAACAGCTAATTTTCGGTATAAAAAGGGTTAACTTTTCTGATTAGAAGAGTAATTTGTTGGAAATCAGCAGTATACATCAGATCGTCTACAAGTGAACTCAAAGTATATCTTTAAAAACAAACAGTATATCCCCAAGTATTATTTTGAAAACACATCTTTAAAAGTGAACTATTCCCCAAGTATTGAATTTGAAGTGAATCGACCTCTTATAATTCATCAATTTTCAAAGTATAAATTTTAACTATTTCCAAAAAATATAAATTTGGAAATAAACTCAACTATCAACGAAAGTCTAATATTGAAACAACACATTCCAAATTTCGAACCATTCGAACCCTTTTCGTCTACTGCTCAACACCATTGAGATTGGACTACCAGATAATCATCACACACCAGTAATCTTTATTCTTTAAGTAAGATCTATAATTTTAATTATACTCATTGTATTTTTGTCAACTCTTTTCTTTCTTGTTGGTTTTTAAATAAATTATTCTCTCACAACATTTAGTAGGCTCATTGACTTATCCCAAATTAGATTCATTTATGAAATTAATTTAAAACGAGGAACGTTAGGTATATTTTAAAAAGTTTTCTTGTTTGAACGTAACAGTAGCAACAATTGTTATAAACAAATAGAAATAAACTAAACTTCTCCGACTGATTTCGTATTTTTTCTGGTCAACTATAATTCTCTTTCTTTATTGCAAGTATTTAAAAAAAAGAAGTCAATATGTTTTAAAAATATTTCCTATTTGTTACCAACAATTTACAAATAGAAAAAAAATATTACTCAAATCTTTTATTTTTCGTTTCCGAGTAATTTTTATTTCATAGAAAACATATTTAATAAGAATACATTATTAAAATACTAAAAATTACTTTGCATTTGACATTTTTTAGTGACTTTTACAATAACAAAATAGAAAATTAATTGTTATAAACAATTAATAATGTCTTAAAGTTGTTTCACGAAACATTAAATTTTAAGTGAATTTTTCTAGAATATTTTATAAAAGGAATAAACATTTAATGTTTTTTAATTAATATTTTATTGCTGGAAAATATTTGGGGTGAGTTACTTTACAATCACAAAAATATTAATAACATTTGACCTGATGCAAATTAATGATATTTTCTTTACCAAAATACTCGTTATGAACAACAGAATCATAATTGATCTGAAAAATAATAAATTAGACAAATAATTTTTTTTCCATTTGTTGATAACAATTGTTGGCATTTTAAACAAAGTATCATCAAAATATAATAAATGTTTTTTCCTGGAAAGTTTGAATATTGTACATTAATCATACCAAATTTCATCAAAATCCATCAAATAAAACGATGGAAACTTTTTTTTTAATAGTTTAATGCTTCAAAATTGTTTAAACCAGAACTCTTAAAAAAATTGATATTTTGCAAAAACCACTTTGGGGTTATATTTTAATATGAAAATATTAAAAAATTATCAATTTCGCATATGAAAATCTCTTCATTAAAAAATTAGTGGTACACTTCAGAATTTTAATACATTATTATTTAACAATGTTATGAACAATTTTATAAACAAATTAAAAATTGACAATTAAAGATAAACCGTAGTGCCTTTTTCTATCGATGTTTTTATTGTTCTCGTAATAAATCTTTGAAATAAAAATTATTGACCACAATTAATTACTTTATGAACAATTGTTATAAACAAATCTTAAATTAGCAACAGGTTGGTTTTTCATCTTTAAGGTGCCCTGGATTGACAACAATTATTATCTGAATAACTTCCCAGAAAAACCGGAGATATCACAATCTTTAATTCCGTTTTTCTCGAAATGAGGTATTTGTCACTATAAACTTTGAAATTCTGTAACTCATCGAATTTTTGACCAAAAAAGTTGTATGACCACTCAAAATTTTCCTAATTTTGCAAGGAATTCGCCCATATCGATAAGTCCAATAGTGCCAAAATGGGTCCTTTTCATGTGGACGTCGACATATAATGATAAATGAGTTGAAAGTTGAAATATGTATTAAATACAATTGTTTTAGTCTCATGTATTGCATCATTGTTTAATAATTGTAATAATTAATTGATTAATTATGAAAATAATTGTTGGCAATAAAAAAAAATCTTATTAATCTTTAATTCTAGAAATCTAATTTACTTTCCTTTTCGTTAAAACAAATTGTTAACTAGCTTTTTAAAATTGTATACGATAAATTTTTTTATTAATTAAGGAAGTAAAAGACCGCTCTTGATTTTCTAAATGCGAGTTAATGATATATAAAACCTATTGATTTAGATTTGAATAAAAAAAATTCTGATCTATTTAACTTTCTGGAAGAAACAAAAATATTCTTTCTTGAATAACTGTTTTCGTTTTTGTCGAAATAAAGCACATTTTTAATGTTCTTTCTTCTTATTTCCAAATAAATTTCTCGTCTTTAAATTCTCTTTCAATAGTTATTCATAACTTTACGAAAAATAGAGTTTTCAATAAATATTCTAGCTAGGTCACGTAATCTGGGCTATAAAAAAATTATTTTCTTTTTCATTGTTTTTTTACTTGCATTGAAAAAAATTGCAGATAATTTTTCATCAGTTGGAAATATTTTTTTCCATATAAGCTGCATATCAATATAGTGAAAGAATAAAAAATTTTGAATCCAGATGTTCATTACATAAACATTTTGCTTCCTCATTACAATCATCAAAAGAAATTTGCCTTCTCGTGAAGGAAAAAGTTTAACAACTATATCTAATTTTTAAGTAATTTGTTTATACAATTTAACATTTATAAAATCAAGTTCATTCACCTGAATTGAAAGAACGAAATTTATTACCCCTATAGTAATATGATTCGAAATAAATAAAATAAATTTTAATAAAAAAGTGTATTTTTCTCTAGACTTGCTGGAATAATTAGAAAAATTAGCAATAGAATATAGATGAAATAAAATAGTAGTAAGAAATTTGTTTTCAATTTTTTTTTGCAGTAGAAAATTAATTACTTTCCAATTTGTTGAATAGCTTTGTGTCTACTTAATGTCATTATTGGGCGAGGAATGTCGAATGGATAATCTCGATAGTTTGGTCAAAGGCAGGCAACCGATGCTAAGTGCGTTATGTTAACGAGTTGAGGCTCGATTGATATTAGGTGGTTGCTTTGTCCAGGAATTTGCTAATGTGGCCTTCAATTTCAACCGGAAATTAAGTTAACTTTTCCAACGTGTGGTATTTGCATACACAAAATTATTCACCAAAATCTAATTTTTTATTAATTAAATTACTTTATATTGTGTATCCAAAAATGTTTGATGCAAATAGTGCAAAATTTATACATACGGTAAATAATTTTAGCAACAAAATAACTTTTCATATATATAACAAGAATGAAATTATAATTTTTTTAAAATGAGAGTTTTAAATATTGGTTTTCAATTATTTATTAAAAATTTGAACTTTTAATTTCTTTTGTTTATACAGGATTATTTTTCATTCCAAAATTATCTATTGTTTTGTAAAATAATTTCAGCAACAATTATTATAGCAGTGTATTATAGTTAAATTCTTTAAGCCTTTTTGTAATTTTTTACCAGTATTTTTTTTAACTTTTCAGTTTTTCGAAAAGTAGAAAAAGTCGAAATTTAAGTCGAGTAAATACGATTTTTGCAGTACTTAGAATTACCAGCGTTAAAAATTAGTTAACTATCAAGTAAATTGCTTTTTGAGTTAGTGAAAATAATCAGTTTCAAATTCAATGAATAATTTGTTGACGAACTTTTTACTTCTGTTATTCTTTTTTCTTCTTGTTGCTTCTAGTAATTTTTCAAATTTATTTTTATTATTTTACTACCAGTAATTTTGAAAATTTTTAGTCAGTTGTAAGGAAAAATTTTGTTTACACAAATTTAATTTAATTCACATTCGTATAATTTTTTTATACCACTAATAATATCAGTTAGACTAATTTAATTAATAATTTATGTTAGATTCTTATTAAACTAGTAAATTATTAATTATTTATAATTATTATTATTAATTAGGCAATAATTTTTTTTTTGAAAAACTTGAAATTCTCGAAAACAAAATTTCTGAAAATAAAAAATTATTAAAATAGTAAAAAATTTATAATATTTACTATTACAAAAAGAAATTTTCATTTATGAAAGTGATCTATATTGATTGGTTTTTTTTTAATTTTAACAAGCGCTTATTTTGAAATACAACTTCTCTAATTATCTTCATTATGTTCAATTATCTTCATATTAATCTAAAAAAATTATTAATGTTATTATATTATTCATTATTTCCTTTGTTTCTAAAAAATTTGAATTTTGTAATAAACATTTTAGCTAATTAACAAATGTAAATCCTACAAAATATTTTCCTTTTTTAATATGAAAAAAACTTAATTGCTGTATAAAATTATGACTTCTTCCGGACCAAAAAAAAAAATTTATTATTTGTCAAATAATTTGTCAAATTATTCGAAAACATCAATAACTTTGTTTCTAAATAAATATTTCATTATTATTATTTTCCCACAGAAATGCAATCTTTTTAATAATTTTTGAAAAAAGTTCTTTGAGAATTTTAAAATCCATTTGTTTACAAATCAATTTTACGAAATTTAAATTATTCAGAATTTCTTCAATTAGATACGTATTAAAAAATAACCACTTTAAATAATTTCACAAAAAAATCCAATTAAACCTTTTTAAAATAATTAATTCTTCAGAGTTATTAATTATATGTATGAAAAATACAAATTTTCAAAGAATTTGGTTTAAAACCTTTTTAAAATTTTATTATTTCTTAAAATTCATGCAATAATGCTTTTAATATTTATTATTATCTAAAAGTATAACTGAAATTCATTTCGAAATAAATTTTTATTATAAAATTCAATAATTTAAATGCAACAATAAATAAGTAATTGAATTATTAAAATTTTTTTAAATTAAATTCTCATAAAGAAATTCATCAAAATATTTTTAAAATAATTAATTTTTTTTAAACGATTTTTCATAAATTATTATTTAAGTACAATTTTTTTCGATAAATTCGATTAAAATTGTGTTAAAAATAATTAAAACTCTGCGATGAGTTTTATTTATGAAAATAATTGAAGTCCTCAAAGGAATTTTATTATTTATGAAAATAATTATATTATTGCGAAGAAATTTATAAAAAATATGTAAATAATAGATTTCATATATGAAATTAAGGAAAATTTTTGAAAATAATTGAAATTTTGACGAGAATATTAAAAAATTCTTTAACATAATTGAATTTCTGCAACGAATGTTATTACTTTTGAAAATAATTGAATTTATTCAATCAGTTATAATTTTTCCAAAATTATATTTATTATTGGAAGGCTTAAAAATTAAATTTTGTGCAAAGTTATAGCAAAGCAGTTAAATTTTTTTGTCATAATTGTGTTTTGTTTTTTTGTTATTTGCAACAGCAATTTGTCGTTACAAAGTTATTAAATCTTTCGTAAAGTAGAATACTGAGAAGTTTTTAGTTTTAGTTTTTTAGCTGTTACATCTATAATAAATTTAAAATATAAAATTTTTGTAATTTTTCATAAATTTTTCGAAGAATTTTTTAGATTTTTTTTAGAATTTTTTAGATAATCGAATTCTTTTGAATCATAATAATAATAATAATAATAATAACCATTTAAGTACTTTGTTTGACAGGCGTGACATTTGCTACTTATTAATATTATTTATAAAAAAAAATGTTAAATATATATTTTATAAAATTCAATAATTTTTTAAATTTTTAAGTTAAAAAATTATTCCGAAATAATTCATAAAAAATAATTTTTCTTAATAGTTTTTCAAAAATTAAAACATTAAAAAAAATGAATTTGAAATTTGTAAAGTGTAATTACTGTTAAAAAATAAAATTAATCTTTTTCAATACTGAAGAATAACATTCTGAATTTTCTTTTGAATTCTAAAAATTGAATATTATTCCAGCACTTTGGACAAAATTCCCTGATTTTTCTAAATAAATTTAGAAAAATAATGATTTTGTGTGGAATTCTTCTGAAAAATTGATTTTTTTAATGTTAATGACATGAAAATGATATTTACAGAATAGAAATTTAAGTCTTATTTTCATGTGACACGTAATGTAAAATTACATTATTGTTATATATATGTTAAAAGTCAAATAAAAAATTTTACTTTTGCGCTTTTTGCGAGTAGGTAGTAATTTTTGAAATTTATTTAAAAATTTTTTTTCACTTCAGTAGTAAAGTTTTTTTTCAGTCAAACATTCTTCATTTTCTCAATGTTCGATTTTCTGTCAGGTTATTAGTAATTCCCACAGTAGATGTTGGTTATTTAAAAATGGAAGTCTTTGTAGATTTGTACAATTATAAAAATTTGTTACATATTCAGCTGTCAATTAAATAAAAATTTTTCCATTATAACCAGCTCTTTTATAATTTAAAAAAAACTGTTATTTATGAAATACCAAAAAATATACAATATTGTTTTCAAAAGGTTTCTTTAAATTGAAGAATTTTTAGCAAAACGAAAGGGGGTAGGGTTTTTTTTTTAAACTCACACATCTATTGTTTCGCTTCATCTTTAATTAAAAATACATTTATTTAATTTCATTTTGTAACGAAAAAGAAAATATAACTCATCGCTAATTGGTGTATGCGTCTGTAGAGGTAATTGTATAGCATTTTACAGATTGTATTTCAACATTCGAGTGGTTCCAGTAATTTGAGTGTTCTATCAAATTAGGAAATTCTATTCATTTTGAAACGAAGTTTATCTGGCAAATACTCGAGCTCGTTTATATCAGGCAATTTTTTTTTTCAAACACAATTTATCGTCTGAATGAAGAGAGAGTAATGAATCAAGCGGTTATTATTAACTCGTAAAGAACTAGCTCCAGTTTATAGTGGCGTTCATAAAACCTGTTTCGCGTCAAAATTGTTTTCATCATATAGTCGAGCGAGAGAGAAAGAGAGAATAAGGGAGTGTAAAAGAGAGAATGAGAGAGAGAGAGAGAGAAAGGGGTTGGACGGGAATAAACGCTCATTGTTGGACGACATAATTGAAGCGGTAGTGCAGCCAATCATTATGCCAACTACGTGCAGTCTGTCACGAATTGGGGCAAACCGAAATCAAGCCAAATCAAACCTTACTAAATTGCAGAGCACACGGCCTCGACACAGTCCCAAGGTAATGAGCCAGGTTGATTGTTGTATCGAATTTCACTGGACTTCCAATATCTCTAAGACCCTATATCTACACACGATCAGTTTTGCAGGATCAATTTTTCTCGTTGAAATTTCTTTTATTGTATTTTCTCCTATATATTTCCTTCGCAGTTCGAAGGAAAATAAATTTCCTTCTCTGAACCAGAAACTTGATTGTAGGAGAAGAAAATTCTTCTTTTTTTCTTGACTCGATTTTATTTCTGAAGCAAACAAATTTACAGAAAATATTCTTCCTCTACTATTTAGTATACATTAGCTGTTAAAAATCTGACTCCAACTTTATACCAAAAGGTTGAAACAATTTCAATCTCGCAAAATTTTTAGTGAATTCAATCAAAATTAAAATATTCACGCCTTTTCTGCTAAAAGTAAGTTTAATAAAAAAAGTTTAAAGAAGTTTTTACAAGTTTCAAATAGTAAAACTAGTTTTTGACAAGTTTCTGTCAAGTTTCAAAAATTTAAAAGAAGGTTTACAATTTTCAAACAGTCAACTAGTTTTTGACAAGTTTCTGCCAAGCTTCAAAAAGACAAACTAGTTTTTAACAAGTTATTGACAGTCAAACCAGTTTCTGACGAGATTTTGACAAGTTTTTCAATTTACCAAATTTTGAGGAGAAATTATTAAGGATTTCCACGCCTAATCGTTGCTGCCAATTTATTTGTCAAAGCTAAAATCTTTCTGCTAAAAGTAAGTTTAATAAACAAAATTTTTTACATTGTACTCATTGTTTTGCATTTAATTCACACACATTCTTTCCACCTTCTTCATAATCTATATTTTTGTCAAAAATGGAAACTTGTAAATTCAAGTTTCATGATGTCATTTTTTAATCAATTCTCTTCCGTTAGTTTATTTTATTCTTTAATTTAAAACTTCTTTTTATTTTTATAAAATAAAATTTTTTTTTCAAATAGTCAACTGGTTTTTTGACAAAATTCTGTCAAGTTTCAAAAAGTTTAAAGAAGTTTTACAAGTTTCAAATAGTAAAACTAGTTTTTGACAAGTTTCTGTCAAGTTTCAAAAATTTAAAAGAAGGTTTACAATTTTCAAACAGTCAACTAGTTTTTGACAATTTTCTGCCAAGCTTCAAAAAGACAAACTAGTTTTTAACAAGTTTTTGACAGTCAAACCAGTTTCTGACGAGATTTTGACAAGTTTTTCAATTTACCAAATTTTGAGGAGAAATTATTAAGGATTTCCACGCCGAATCGTTGCTGCCAATTTATTTGTCAAAGCTAAAATCTTTCTGCTAAAAGTAAATTTAATAAACAAAAATTTTTACATTGTACTCATTGTTTTGCATTTAATTCACACACATTCTTTCTACCTTCTTCATAATCTATATTTTTGTCAAAAATGGAAACTTGTAAATTCAAGTTTCATGATGTCATTTTTTAATCAATTCTCTTCCGTTAGTTTATTTTATTCTTTAATTTAAAACTTCTTTTTATTTTTATTACACAAATTTAAAGACAATTTAATTATTCAAAGTAAAAACTGTAAGTTTTCCAAACTATTGGATTTTGAAGTCTAGATTCAAATAATAAGTTAATAATTTTTTTTATTAACTATTTTCAAACTATGTTATATGTTCGGAAGTAACAATTGAGATTGAATCCATTAAATATTCAAAAAAAGAGAAATTTTTTCCTACTTACGAAAATGTGATGTTATTTTATTTAATTATTATTTACAATATTTTTAATCTCAGTGCACGAATTTTTGTGGTAATTTCTATGAATATATAACTAGTTTTTTTATTATGTAGTTTATGATTATTTTTTTAATAATTCAAACGGATGACAAGAGCGTTTCATAAAATTAATTCTTGTAAATTTTATATAGAATTTCGCTAGAACAATATTACATAGAATTTTTTTACGAATTCTACTAAATTTAAGTGATTTTTAATCGCAGAAAGAATATAAATTTCGTAAAATGATTTTTTTTAATTTTATCCACTGAGAAAAAATTATACTTAAATGAAACACAAAAATAATGTTAAACAATTTTGTTTAATTGAAATTAGTTTGTAAGCTTAATCTCAATATATAGAAAATATCTACTGCATTGATTCAAATGTATTATTTTTTTGAATAGTTATATTTCATTCAAACATATTTTCTGTTACGGTTTAAACAAAAATTAAGTTTAAAAATTTTATGTTTCAATCAAACTTAAAAGTTAACTGCAGATAATTTAAAATCAATGACAATTTATGTTTGATTTCAATATAATTATAATCTCTTAAACTGAACCAGAAAATATGTTTGAATTAAATTAAAATATGTTTGACTGTATAGAAAAGATGTTTTAAGTTTGATTTAAATAAAATTTGTTTGAATCAAATAATATTTTTTCTCAGTGTAGACATTGAACTGTAATTTTTTTCTTCGAATAATCAAGAAGTCAAAGTGAGACAAAAAAAAATTCAAAAAATTAAAAATATTTTGTTTATACTAAAAACTATTCAAAAAATTATATAAAACATAACGTATTGTAAATTTTTCAAGAAAATTTAATAAAAGAATTAAAATTTAAAAATTATTTTTCTTTTAATATGATTATTTCAAATTCTTTGAATTTTTTTGTCCAAGTTTGACGTTATACTTATATAAAGAAAAAAATTTATAAGTAATTTTTATTCTATAGAAAGTGACCTTTAAAATTAAAAAAGTTCATTACTTTAGAAGTTATTCAAATTTTCGTAAAACATTGAAAATGGAAATTCTTATAAATTTCTAAATAAAATACTGGCCAAATGTCTTTTAAAAGGTCGTATTCTTTTTGAAATTTTTTTTATCTCACAAAACTTGTACAAAACAAAAAATTATAGTTTTCATAAATTTTATAACTTGAGGTACAATTTTCTATTTATATTCTTAAATATTTTATTTGGAAAAAATGGTCAATTCTAAAAGCATTAGCAAAGAAATTACATTTAAAAATTTTGTTTAACAAAATTAGTTTTACTGGTTATAACCAGTAAAACACCAGCTTTTCATTACACCAGTATAAATTTCTGTAATGTTATTTCATTGACAATTTTTGGAGAAAATTATATAGCGGCGCAAATAAAAGAAAATCTCTGTAAAAAATGAAATATGGTGAATGATTATTTCTATGTTTTTGAGATCGCTGAATAAAAATCTTTTATCAAAATTCAAAATAGCGACTAAACAATTTTTCAAATTTACAAATTTAACTGAAAATTATCATTCAGGTATTTTTGAGGTCTATAAATTAAAATCTTTAGTGAAATTTAAAAATTCAAAATGTCGACAGAAAAAAAATTTGTAACTTAACAGTTAATAAATTTGACTAAAAATTATTATAAAAAAAATATATATATAAAAAATTTAAATTTAAATTAAAAAAAAAATGTGATTTGTGTTTACTTGACTGACCAAGAAAAAATCCTACACATTAGATTTCTGTATTTTTACTGAAATTTTAAAAGAAATTAAAAAAAAAAAATTTTTCAGTATGTTTCACATTTTTATCTGTGACACTCCATTTTTTTTTGTTTTAAAATCTAAATCTCATATTTCTTATTCTTTCTTGTGTTACAAAAAAAGAACTTAAAAAAATTCCCCTGAAGAGGACAAAGAATGAAAAGCTCTCTCTTACTCTCACTCTTTCTCTCTTCCTTACTGTCCGTCTTTCTTTGTGTCGATTACCATATTCACAAACTTGAAGAACCATAAAACTTAACTTGAAACCATAAAACGTTTCCAGATTCGAAAGTTTTTTACGTCTACCGATAAAAATCAGTTCTAATGAAGAAATATTTCATGAAAAGCGATAAAAAAAACTTAGTCGTGCCATTATTCATGGATCGTTGACGTATTAACGAAGTGTGTCTATCGTAAAACGTAAATTTTATTATTGAATATGAATTTCCTAATTATACGGAAAATAAGTGGAAGGTTAATATATATATTGTATACATACATATATTTAGAACTATAGCGTAAAAGTCGTATACTCTGATTGCCTTTCGTTTACGACTATATTTTTCTCAGAATATAATACACGTAGAACTTTAAGGGTTATCTAATTATATAATCTTTTTTATATTATTATTTTAATAAAAATAATGGATTTTATTTAATTTTCTCATTAAATTTTCATTATTTTTTAAATTGTCTTTTCATATTAATTTCTTCTTATTATTCTTGTTACTATTATTAATAATTATTATAATTACTACTTCATAGAAACATTGTTTTATCAACAAAATTTTATCTCGATTTTTCACAAATCTTTCAGTTTTCTGACATCGGGAAAAATTAAATTCAAAATGGTGGATTCAATATGGCATCGCTTCACATCAATATTGAAATTTTCCATTATGTTGGATCCGACATTTTGAATTTCATAAATTTGACATTAAATTTGTAATCAGCGGAGCCGAAAACACCCCGAGAATCAAGTTTTAATCAAATCTGGTAGATTTCTATTTGTTTCGTCCACCATTTGAAATTTTGAAAATCTGACCTTATTTTTATAATCAGCGACCAAAAAAACCCCCCAAAAAAATTAATTACCCTTGAAACGCATGAATTTTAAAATTATCTGCCATATTGGATCCGCCATTTTGAATTTTGAAAATCTAACCTTAGATTCGAATTCAGCGACTTCCAAAACTTTATATGTACATGATGAAATAATACTTTTTTGTAAACTTTTTTTCGGACCCTTTTTTGGACCACAAGCAATTTTTAATTGCGAAGGGATTAATTACGAAAAATACAAATTTCGTAAAATAATTTTCAATGAGTTATATAAATTTATAAATGATTTAAAATATTTTTGCCTAAAATTTGTCAATGAAGTCAAATTTGAAATTTAATTATACAATAATATACACTAGGAAAAAAAATTATTTGATTCAAACAAATTTTAACATTTGAATTAAATATAATTATTCATACAAATAATACTTTTGAATCAATGCAGTAGATATTTTCTATATATTGAGATTAAGCTTACAAACTAATTTCAATTAAACAAAATCGTGTAATTTTATTTTTGTGCTTCATTTAAATATAATTTTTTCTCAGTGGATAAAATTAAAAAAAAATCATTTTACGAAATTTATATTCTTTCTGATTAAAAATCACTTAAATTTAGTAGAATTCGTAAAGAAATTCTATAGAATATTGTTCTAGCGAAATTCTATATAAAATTTACAAGAATTAATTTTATGAAACGCTCTTGTCATCCGTTTGAATTATTAAAAAAATAATCATAAACTACATAATAAAAAAGCTAGTTATATATTTATAGAAAGTACCACAAAAATTTATGCACTGAGATTAAAAATATTGTAAATAATAATTAAATAAAATAACATCACATTCTCGTAAGTAGGAAAAAATTTCTCTTTTTTGAATATTTAATGGATTCAATCTCAATTGTTACGTCCGAACATATAACATAGTTTGAAAATAGTTAATAAAAAAAATTATTAACTTATTATTTGAACCTAGATTTTAAAATCCAATAGTTTGGGAAACTTATAGTTTTTACTTTGATTAATTAAATTGTCTTTAAATTTGTGTAATAAAAATAAAAAGAAGTTTTAAATTAAAGAATAAAATAAACTAACGGAAGAGAATTGATTAAAAAATGACATCATGAAACTTGAATTTACAAGTTTTCATTTTTGACAAAAATATAGATTATGAAGAAGGTGGAAAGAATGTGTGTGAATTAAATGCAAAACAATGAGTACAATGTAAAAAATTTTGTTTATTAAAATTACTTTTAGCAGAAAGATTTTAGCTTTGACAAATAAATTGGCAGCAACGATTAGGCGTGGAAATCCTTGATAATTTCTCCTCAAAATTTGGTAAATTGGAAAACTTGTCAAAATCTCGTCAGAAACTGGTTTGACTGTCAAAAACTTGTTAAAAACTGGTTTGTCTTTTTAAAACTTGGCAGAAACTTGTCAAAAACTAGTTGACAATTTGAAAATTGTAAACCTTCTTTAAAATTTTTGAAACTTGTCAAAAACTAGTTTTACTATTTGAAACTTGTAAAACTTCTTTAAAGTTTTTGAAACTTGGCAGAATTTTGTTAAAAACTAGTTGACTATTTGAAACTTGTAAAACTTCTTCAAACTTAAAACGTTGTAACTAAAAAAATGGAAAATTTGAGAGTTGAGAGTACAAGTGATTTAAAAGTTATCAGTTATACTTGTAAATAAAAAAACTATAAAGAGTGTTTTGTGTTGTGTATAAAGTGTAGAGTGTGTAGAATCTGTTGTTGTAAAAAAATGTGTAATGTTATATTTTTGACGAAAATACATTTTTTTCGAGAGAAATCAACATTTGTTATTTTCAGAAAAAAAATTTAACACTCTTTAAATTTTTTTCAAGTTTATCAAATGAGAAAGAGAAATTAAAATAATGAGCGGAAGAAAAAGACAAAAAAAATTGGAAGAAGAAAATTAATTCTGACTCACGTCACACAATTATTAATAACTTGCATAATTTTAATCAAATCAGAAAATAAACAAATACGTATTTATTTTTATTTGATACATAATAAAAACATGATTCTAATGAAATCAAATTTTTTTATGAAAATATTGTGAAAAATGCCCCATATAGATAATATTCAAGTTAATCCCATTATGTCATGAAAATATCTGTGATTTGATGACATGGAATCGACCAGTGGTTATTATTATTATTATTATTATTATTATTATTATTATTATTATTACTATTATTATTATTAACATTATTACTATACTATTATTATTATTTACTTATTAATACTAAATTAGCATACCTCTATAGTTTGGAATATAAATATATGTTTTTTTAAACTAATAACTTAACGGTTTAGAAAAGTTTTTGAGACAAAGTGGATATAAAAATTTTGCTTTCTAAGTAAATGCAAAATTTGAATATTATTCAGAGCATATCAGATTGGGCGGAATAAAGGTGAATTACAGTGAGAAGGGTAATTTTGAAAATTACTCGACGTCGACACAAACCTTGATAGGATGTAGGATGAGGCAAACCCCCCTGTGACTGACGTTATCATGGTGCATTTGGTACATTTGGTGTACTTGCTATATGCAGAATATTCCCAAACGAATCTGTCTGACTGACTGCGACAGGTTTGTCCTGACTCATTTTTATTTTTCGTTGTGAATTTTAGAAAAACAATTTATACGCATGCATAAATATTACCGTACTGTGAGGGATTTTTAACAATTTTCGCATCGTTATTTTAAGTGTCAAAAAAAAAATTTTCTTACAAACGAAACTGCTATTCTGACACTATATTTTGAAAAAAATGTTTCAAATAATTGAGAATTAAAAAACGTCAGGGAATATAGTCAAGGACCACTTTTTGAAATTTTTTATAACTATTTTTAGAAATAAATTATTACTATTTAGATAACTGCACTGAGAAAAAAATGCTATTGATTCAATGAAATATTTGTTTGTCGCAATAAACGACATATTCAATATCGTTCGAATACAAATACTGTTGGTTCAATAATATGTGCTATTGATTACAGCACTATAGATTTAAATAAAATTTATACAATATTATTACAGAAATTATACTATTAACGAAAAATGCTATAATATCAAGAAATGCAGTTCATTTCTATAATTAAATCTGTTATAAATTTGATAGCTTGTTCTTTCAAATCAATAGAATATGCTATCAATTTCATAGCATGATGCTATAGTTTGAATATCACATATTTTTAATAAGAATACATCACATTTTAGATTTTAATGAATTAGAATTTAATTTTATAGCATGATGCTACAGTTTTAATAACACATATTTTTAATAAGAATACATCACACTTTAGATTTTAATGAATTAGAATTCAATTTTATAGCATAATTCTATAGTTTCAAATATAAAATATTATTCTTTTGAAAAAAATATTTTGAGAAATAGACATATTTTTGCTCTTTTACATCTTGTTACCTATTTCAAGATAGACTTTTTTCTAATTCTACAAACAATATACACAATTTGAGATATAACTTATAAGTTTACAACTCAACCTAAAATTAAATTTTATTGTAACATATACTTAACATACTATTTAACATTATACATACATTATACATATCATAATACATTTAAATGATGTTGATTTGAATTTCCTTATATACAAAAGTGATGAAACTATCACCGCTTGTGAGAGAAAAAATTAATATTTCAAATGTGTATAGTGTGTATATTTAGTAATCAATCACAAAACAAAGATACATTCCCGGGAAAATTTAAATTTCAAATTCCTCTTTCAAGTATTTCCAAAACATTAACATGAAATTTTGCAAATTAAAACAGATGATTTACTAAAATATCAATTAATGAATTATCTTAATTTGAATAAGACAATACCTAATACTTTTAACTCAAATAAGTATGACTACAATTTTACTGCACGGTACTGTCAATTTTATAGCACGGTACTGTCAATTTTATAGCATGGTACTGTCAATTTTATAACATCTGCTTTTGAACGTCTTTGAATACATAGTTTGTAATAACAAAAGCACATGCTATTGATTCAAAAGTATATTTCATCGTCTAAAATGTACATCTATACAAATTGTAAATACTATTTATTAATTTAACAAAGTTTTATTTGAAACAATTGCAACACTTACTTTAAACAAATTAATATTTCTTTAATTAAATTCTATTTACTTCTCATCTCAACCATTTTGCATGTTTTATATAGACAACATTATGCTTCTAGTTCTAAATTATGAATTATTATATTTTAACAAATATTTTCTTAATTCAGTACAGAAATTATTGCTTCAAAAAAATTAAATTCAATAGCATCGGTGCTATTGAACCGCAACAGTATTTTTTTCTCAGTGTGAGGTCACATTTCATTCTCCAAAAATTTAATATCCAAACAATGATGTGTCTTTGTGAACTAACTTTTTATATTTTCGAAAAAAAAATATTGATGAATTAGGGTAAAATAAAAAATCTTTATACATTTTTTGAAGCGTTAACGGTAGGTATTTTTTTGTTCTACTATAATGAAAATTTTTGTGGTTGAATCTTATATTGCAAGTTAATTAAAATTCAACATTGAAGTTGACTTTACTTCATTTGGACAAATATAAAAGGAATCACGTAATCTTTAATGCAAGTGGGGAAAGGGTTTCTCCATCAAGCCATTAAAAAGTAAGCGTTTACCCCATTCCCTAGAATATCTTTCATCGACTTTAGCGAATTAATAACCTTAATTCGTATGCAAACAGTTTTCTCTCTCTCTCTCTCACTCTTGCCTCTCGAAGTTCTGAGCTTTAAAATATTGAACTTTTGAACAAGATCTACAACACGATGCCTGACATTTCATGAGTCTGAGAGATCAACTTTCCTGTTTAAAATTTACGAAAGTAAAAATAAAAAAATATAATTTTAAGCAATCAAAAAAGAAATTAAAAATTTTTTTTTAGTTTTTTTTAATAAAGTAATTATTGTTTCATTATCTTTATTTACTGGAAAATTGATAATTTTTCATTATCATTCAGAAAAGAAAAAGAATTTCATTTCCGATTTCAGTGAGTCAGAAGTACTTTTTAGTCAATTTTTATATTTTTTTAAAAAATGAAAAAAAAATTTTATATTATATTCTGTCAAATTTATGAACTCAACTGATTTCAGAATAAATTTTCCAAGATTGAAGGGTTTTTTCCTAATTTTTATTAGTAGGTAAAGGTAGAAAGTACTATTTTTCCACATAAAAATATAGTTATAATTGTAACTACATTTTTATGTGAAAAAATTCTTCAAAATCAGTTCAAATAAAAATTTTTATTCTCAGATTTTTTTAAAGAGATACTTTTAACTATTTCAAGAAAATTATTTAAATCTTCTATTAAATTATTTTTACTTTCAGTAATCTTTTAGAGAAAATCAATAGTCAGAGAATATTCTGATTTTTTTAAATTTTTATTTCTTTTAAAAATTTAAAGAGATTTTACAATCCATCAGTAATTTTGTAGAAATGTTTTTACCTATAAGAAATTGATTTTTACAATTTTTAAAGCATTCTTTTTAAAATTATTATTACAGATTAAAAATGCAAAAAAATTATATTTTTATTCAATTTTTTTGTATGGGAATTCATTCATTCATTCGGAATTTTTTTTGTAAATATTAGAAAACATATTTTCTATAAAATTACAGATGAAACAAAATATTTTTTGAACGATTTTTTTTTGCAGACCATTGATATACATTATACACTCAAAAAATATTATAAAAATAATTTAAATTTAAATAATTATATTATAATAATCGACATAATCTGTCCTCACCTGAAGTTAGCGTTGTTTTATTACAATAATTAGTTAAATATCTATTTTACAAAAGTTATTAAAATTTAAAAACTTTAATTTAAAAAATTAGGTTTTTAAAAAATAGTAATTACAATTTTTTAAAGAAAAAGGTACTTAAATTCTCAATAATAATTTTAACAAATTGAAACAATTGGAAATTCTGTAAAAATTTTTATTTTAAAGAATTTGATTTTTTCCTCTTTAAAAATTGTCTATAAATATAATTATATTTTTGAAATAATATCATTTTATGATTTTTCAAAAATTATTCTATTTAAATAATTCAATTCATGCAGTTGAATTCTGATAGGAATTTATCTAACAAAAATTTCAGTTAAGATTTCAAAAAATAATTAAATATTTAAACTGTTATAAAAAAAATTTTAGGAGTGAATTAAATTTTAAAAAGTTTTTAAAATATATTCCTTGAAAATTTAAGGGAAGCAAAAGTTTAAAGATTTTTTAAATTTTTATTTTAAAAGATTAAAATTAATTAATTTAAAAAATTTTTTCTTTAAAAATTATTTGAAATTTTGATTCCTCGGGAAAAAGAAATATGAATAAGTTTTTTTAAATTTTTATTTAACAAGAAGCATTAAAGTTGTGAAAAATTTAATTTAAAAATTTCAAAAAATTGTTTCTTGAAATAATGAAACTAATTTTTTTTAAGAATACTTCTACTTCCGAAAATATTTTTAAAAAATTGAAACAATTAAAAATTTTTCTAACTTTTATTGAAATAAATATTAATTTTTTTTTGCCGATTTTATTTTCAGACTATTGATTTACACTAAAAAATAGTATAAAAATAATTTTACTAAATTGGTGGTTTGAATTTAAATAAGTTCTAAAATAATAAACGTTTTAATAAATAATAAAAAATTTTTTTCTTCATATAAGCAGGACGTCAAAGTTAGACAAAAGAATTTGAAAAATTTGAAATAATATTATTAAAAGAAAAATAATTTTTAAATTTCAAACATATTTTTTATAAAATTTTCTTGAAAAATTTACACTACGTTATGTTTTATATATTTTTTAAAATAGTTTTTACTATAAAAAAATTATTTCAAATTTTTTTTGTCTCACTTTGACTTCCTGCTTATTCGAAGAAAAAAATTACAGTTTAATGTCTATAACTAATTCTTATGCTGTAGAAAATGATCTTTAAAATAAGCTTAAGATCGTTAAATAACTAAAATATTGGCCAAATGACTTGTAAAAGGTCTTATTCTTTTTAAAATTTTATCATCTTACAAAACTTGTACGGAATAAAATTTTAGTTTTCATAAATTTTATATGAATATTTTTTTTTCTGTGAAAATTTAACAACATAAAGTAAGTTTTACTTTTAAATTCTATTTTTCCTTCATTTGACAATTTTATTTAAAGAAGCATGTAAGAATTTCTGCCACAGTAATTATTCATAAAATTTGATTAATTCATTAATTAAAATTCGATTAATTAATTAATTAAAATTTGATTAAAATTTGATTAATTAATTCAACATTATGTTGCATAATATTGTAAAACCCTTTTCTCTGTATTAAAAACGAAAAGAGAAAAAAAAAATTAGAAGCATCTTCACAATTATTTCCCTCTATAAAAATTTGTTTTCTATTTTTTATTAAAGTAATTTTTTTTCAAACTCCCGCTCGCATTCCTTTTCTCATTTCTCAAGGTTCTTCTAAGAGTCGAATTCACTATTGTGAAAGGGATAAATAATAGGCGTGCAGGAATGCAAGAAGCGGTGCTCCTAATGGAATGAGATCAGTCGGTAAATTCACGTTGAAATGGCACTGGTGAGATGGGCGGCGTTGGAAGGGTTGAAGTGGATGGGGGAATAGTTTCTCAGAATTGTGGCAGTTGTTAGTATCTCGAGTCATAAAGGTTATCGGTGATTCGCTGCAAGACATGTGTGATATCTGAGTACATGCAAAATGGCTTGTGCCATTCTGGCACACAAAATATATAGCTATGTACCTATATGTACCTGAATGTGTGTACATATATACAGTGTTGCTTATGTATATATATATATATACCTATATATAGTAGTTAGTGGCTGATGGTTAGTGGTCAGTTTAATAGAATGAATTAGTCCTCACTGAATCTCTGGAACATGTTGCTTACAACACAACTGTTATTTGCCTCTCGACTAATGCTAATACTCTTGCTGTTTGCGCGGTTGTTACCTTGTACGTATTATAACTCGATACCACCTGTCTATTATTTGTCAATGTAATTGTCAATAAAGCTTTCATCTCTTCCCTTAAAGGCAAATTCAATGTTTAGATCTAATAATAATTTACGCAATGTTGTCGCTAACAAATCAATGAGCTCTTTACCTTAACATTCAATCTCGTTAATGGGTAATGGATTTTCTTCGCCATCTTTCGACAATATTATTCAAATAATAATTTGCACGTGATTTCCATGAAAAGAACCCAATTCAATTTGCCAATTTTAAACATCTTTAATTTTATTCTCTTCCATTATTTTCATTTTCACTTTCTCAATACATTTTTGCTACACTGAGAAAAAAATACTGTTGCGGTTCAATAGCACCGATGCTATTGAATTTAATTTTTTTTAAGCAATAATTTCTGTATTGAATTAAGAAAATATTTGTTAAAATCAGGGACCGTCACGAAATCAAAACAAAATTAAAAAATACTTTTGTTTTGATTCGGTTATGGGTATCAGAATCAAAATTCCACTCTATTTAGTTCTGATTCCAAAATCAAAATTCCACTCTATTTCGTTTTGGTTCCAATATAAAAATCAAAATTCAACTCTTATTTCGTTTTGGTTCCAATATCAAAATCAAAATTCTTTCTTGTTTTACTTTTGATAAAATAATACTGCGCATGTAGAAGTGTGTTTGAACCTAAATTTTGTTGCAAATGTCAAATATTGCAGAAGATAATATCGTTTTTACTTACGAAATCTGAAATAGAATTCGAATCGATTTCTGTTTCTATAAGAAAACCGAACTGCAGTATTACAGTATCAGAATCAAAATAGGAAGTAAATTTTGATTCGTTACATTATCGGAATCAAAATAGAAAGTAAATTTTGTTTCGTTACAGAATCAAAATCAAAATACATTAATAATTTCGTTTTGTTTTGGAACATCGTAACGAAATCAAAATTTGATTTCCGTAACGGTTTCTGGTTAAAATATAATAATTCATACTTTAGAACAAGAAGCATAATGTTGTCTAATAAAACATGCAAAATGGTGGAGATGAGGCATTGATAGAATTTAATTAAAAAAATATTAATTTGTTTGAAGTAAGTGTTGCAATTATTTCAAATAAAAATTTGTTAAATTAATAAATAGTATTTACAATTTGTATAGATGTACATTTTAGACGATGAAATATGCTTTTGAATCAATAGCATGTGCTTTTGTTATTACAAACTATGTATTCGAAGACGTTCAAAAGCAGATGTTATAAAATTTACAGTACCATGCTATAAAATTTACAGTACTGTGCTATAAAATTGACAGTACCGTGCAGTAAAATTGTAGTCATACTTATTTGAGTTAAAAGTATTAAGTATTGTCTTATTCAAATTAAGATAATTCATTAATTGATATTTAAGTAAATCATATGTTTTAATTTGCAAAATTTCATGTTAATGTTTTGGAAATACTTGAAAGAGGAATTTGAAATTTAAATTTTCCCGGGAATGTATCTTTGTTTTGTGATTGGTTACTAATTATACACTATACACACTTGAAATATTAATTTTTTCTCTCACAAGCGGTAATAGTTTCATCACTTTTGTATATAAGGAAATTCAAATCAACATCATTTAAATGTATTATGATATGTATAATGTATGTATAATGTTAAATGGTATGTTAAGTATATTTTCGAATAAAATTGAATTTTAGGTTGACTTGTAAACTTATAAGTTATATCTTAAATTGTGTAAATTGTATGTAGAATTAGAAAAAAGTCTATGTTGAAATAGGTAACAAGATGTAAAAGAGCAAAAATATGTCTATTTCTCAAAATATTTTTTTCAAAAAATAATATTTTATATTTGAAACTATAGAATTATGCTATAAAATTAAATTCTAATTCATTAAAATCTAAAGTGTGATGTATTCTTTTTAAAATTATGTGTTATTCAAACTATAGCATCATGCTGTAAAATTAAATTTTAATTCATTAAAATCTAAAGTATGATGTATTCTTTTTAAAATGATGTGTTATTCAAACTATAGCATCATGCTATGAAATTGATAGCATATTCTATTGATTTGAAAGAACAAGCTATCAAATTTATAACAGATTTAATTATAGAAATGAAATGCATTTCTTGATATTATAACATTTTTCGTTAATACTATAATTTCTGTAATAATATTCTACAAGATTTATTTAAATCTTTAGTGCAGTAATCAATAGCACATGTTATTGAACCAACAGTGTTTGCATTCGAACGATATTGAATTGCCGTTTATTACGACAAACAAATATTTCATTGATTCAATAGCATTTTTTTCTCAGTCTAAGAATATTAAATTCAGACAAAAAACGAATCAAAGCACTTTTTATTTTTTTTTTTTTTGACTCAATTTGATATCCTTAGATAAATTGTGAAATTAAAGAAGAGGTTTCGGATATATTTTCAATTACTATTATTGTAATTAATCAAATAGAATTTATAAACATTTTTTTATTTTATTTTTAAAGAACTTCAATTTCATTAAAAACAATATTGTAGTTTAAAAAATAGAAAAGATGTAAATTATTGTCTTATGAAGATTGAGAATTTTCTACAATAATATTAAGAAACATAATCAAAATAATCAATTTTTTACAGGGATTCAACAATTTTTAGCAACAATAAAATTCTTTCTAGGAATTCAATCATCATATATTCACAAATTTAAATCCTATAACAGAATTTCAATTATTTTTAATACAATTTTAATAAAATTCTTTGAAAAATGTAAAACAATCTTAAATCTTAAAAATTTTATTAAAAATCGTCAAAAGAATTTCAAGATTTAAAAACTTGTGGATGAAATTCATTATAATTTAATTTTACGAAACATTTAATTATTCGATAATTTTATTGTTTTTGTATTTAAATAATTAAATTCTCGTAAAATTTCCAATAAAAAATTATTTACAAATAAATTTCATTTAAAATTTTAGATGATAATTCAATAGTGCCAAACATTATAGTCATAATTTTAAGAAATAATTAAATTTTTAAAAGATTTACAATTAAAATCTTTGAAAATCTAAATTTTCAATACTTTTAACTAACAATTCTGTTAGAAATAATTTTTTTTGAAAAAGTTTAATTAACTTTTTTAATCTATTTGATGTTTTTATTTTCAAATACACATATTTAATTTATTTTGGTAAAAAATTGTAGAAAATAATATTTGAATTAAAATGATGAAAATATTTTGGAAGAACTTACAGTAACAATAGATTCAGTAGCAAAAGTCAATTGTAGTCAGACAAAAAGTCATTTTAAAAATAATCAATTATTTTACGACCACCTTCTACTGAATAATTTATATTTTTAAAAACTGTAAAAGTAAAGTTATTTAAGGTATTGTTCCTAAGTTTCACTTTATACATTTTTCCTATATTTTAACAAACTTACAATCTAAAGTGAAAATGTTTTTTTTCATATTATTTTAAATCACAAAAGAAAGAAAAAGAATAAAATAAATGAACGAAGTAAGTAAGAGGAACGTAAAATAAATGAGGAAATAAGAATGAAGAAAACTGCAGAATGTAGAAGAAGAAAAAACTCGTGTGCGTGAAGTAAAATAAAGAGAGAGTAAGAGAGAGAGAGAGAGAGAAAGAGAAGGGAAAAATTTAAATAAATACATACAAAAATAAATAAAAATATAAATAGATAAATTTCCTGCTTAGAACAATTCAAATAAAATAAAGAAAAAATAAAATATAATAAAATTTTTATATAAAAAGAAATGAGATAATTTTTTATAATTTTATTTTCAAGGCAAGGGAGTAAGTACTTTGTGAAAGTAGATTTTAATCATTATAGTGGAGATTATACAAGTTCTTTGTCCTTATTTTTAAGAGGTAAAAGTGGAATTCTTTTGTTAAAATTGTACACCAAAGTCTTTTTCCAGACAAGAGGAATGTGCGCGCATGTGAAGCGCACGTGTTTCAATTTCATTGTATTTGGTACTACAAGGAAAAGGTTCATATACTCCTGGAACATATCGTATACCATTAAAAACTAAAGTTTGTTCTGCAATATATATATACCAAAGACTAATCTAATCACCGAGCCGAATTCTATTTTCAAAGTAATAATTCATTTTTCTCCACTTGCCCTGTTAAACTTGAAAATAAAATTATCTCGTTAACATTCTTTTTAGGTGAAATTGTGTAAAAACGAAATTTCGCAGTGCAAAAAAAAGTGTAATTCAATATTAATTTTTTAATTTAAAACGACGCAAAGTATATTACTTTTTAACTTTTACTTTATTTTATTTAATGCAAATTTTTTTACCATCTTTCAAAAATTTATCGCCTCTTTGTATTTATTTGAATAAATTTACAATTTAAGTTTATAATAAAAACTTTTTTTGAACTTTTTAAAATTTTTTAGAGAGTGCAATTTTTTCTAATATTTGAATTAAAAATATTTTTTAATCAACATTCATCGAAATTTAGATTTCGAAATATAAATATTTTGAATAAAATTTACTATAATAATCTTCGTATTTCATTTATTCATTCTGTTTGTTCATAGTTTGAAGTTAGTTTTTGTATATGCTTTTGTTTTTTTTTCTTTAGAAAATATTGCTTGACTATTCGAAAATATGCAGATATTTTTCATAATTTATAATAAAATAATATTAGTAATTTGAAAATTAAAAAAAAATATGATAAGCAAATAAATTTTGTTTTTTATTTTCTTTTACGAATTTCTTTAATCGTAGAATTATTCAAAAACATCAGTAACTTCTTTTTCAAATAAATATTTAATTATTATTTTTTTACAAGAATTAAAATATTTCAAAACATTCAAATTCAAACATTTTTGAAATTAAACAATACTTATAAAGGTATTTTTATTTTTTAAGAATATTGTTACTATAACTTTCTTAAAAATTATTTCCATCATTTCTCTTTAAATATTGTTTTTTAGAATTTAATAAATAATAATTCTTCTCTAAATCAATTTTTATAAAATATTTTTTGAAAAAGGTCTTTGAGAATTTAAGAATAATTTAAGAAACATTCCTATATGAAATAATGTAGAAAAATACTAAAAGTTTGGAAAAATTCCCATATAGGGAAAAATTTCCATAAAACTTCAAATTATTTAATAAAATAAAATTAAACTTTTAAAAAAGTTATTCTTCAAAATTGTCAGTTAAAAGTATAGAAAATTCAAATTTCCAAATATTTTAATTTCAAACCTTTTCAAAATAAATTATTATTTGATTATTTCAATACAAGAGTGAATAAATTACTGAAAATTATTTTTAAAATTTAATTCTGATAAAGAATTTTACAAAAAAAAATGTTTGTCGAATAATTGCGTTCTTTTGACGAATTTTAATAAAATTTTTAATAATCATTACATTTTTCGAGGAATTTGCATAAAATTGTATTATTTAAATACAAAAGTTAATTACTTATTAAATAATTGAATGATTTAAAAATTTAATTCTTGTAATGAATTTTATCAACAAATTTTTAAATAATTGAATTCTTTTGACAAATTTTACTAAATTTTTTAAGAATAACTAAAATTTTCCAAAAATTACATTAAAACTGTAATAAAAGTAGTTATAATTCTGCGATGAGTTTTATAATTTATGCAAATAATTGAATTCCTAAAACAAATTTATTATTCATAAAAATAATTAAATTAAAAAGGAAAATGCCAATTCCTCTGCAATTTTTATTTTAATTCTGATAATAATTAAATGTTTGAGTTCAATTTAAGGAATATTTTTGTAAATAATTAAATTCTTTTATGAAATTTATTAAAATAATAGATATTGAAAACTAAATAAGGAAATTTTTTGAAAATTATTAAATTTTGGAGAATATTTTTGTTATTTATAAAGATAGTTGTGATTTTGACGGGAATTTTTCTTTAAATTTTGGAGAATATTTTTGTTATTTATAAAGATAGTTGTGATTTTGACGGGAATTTTTCTTTAAATTTTGAATATAATTGAACTTTTGTAAGAAGAATTTTATTACGAATGAAAATAATTGAATTTTTGCAATTATTTGTAACTAATCCAAAATTTAATTTTTAAAACGTTTTTAACTAAAATTGTTCTATAAAGTCATTATTTTTAATAATTAATTGAATATATATGGAGAAATTCAACAAATTTCAAAAAGAATTTAAATTATTAACATGTTGCAATAATTTAAGTTTCTTTTCTAAATTTTTAATTAAATTTATTAAAAAATTGAAAAATTGAAATTTTACAAAATTTTAAATTAAAATCTTTTAAAGTTGATTTATTCATTAATAAAATTTAACAAATTTCAAAAAGAATTTGAATTATTAACATTTTGCAATAATTTAAGTTTTTTTCTAAATTTTTAATTAAATTCATTAAAAAATTAAAAAATTAAAATTTTACAAAATTTTAAATTAAAAACTTTTAAAGTTGATTTATTCATTAATAAAATTTCACAAATTTCAAAAAGAATTTGAATTATTAACACTTAGCAATAATTTAAGTTTTTTCTAAATTTTTCATTAAATTCATTAAAAAATTTGAAAATTGAAATTTTACAAAATTTTAAATTAAAAACATTTAAATGATGATTTTTTCATTAATAAAATTTAACAAATTTCAAAAAGAATTTTAATTATTAACATTTTACAATAATTTAAGATTTTCTAAATTTTCAATTAAATTCTTTAAAAATTGAAATTATTTATTTATTTATTTATTTAGTAATTCACGGGATTGAGCAGATCCCTTTCATACATAAGTACTCCTAAATCTAAAATGTATTATTATAATAACGTAAAAATAGAAAAATAGAAATTATATAAAATGTTAAATTAAAACCCTTTAAAGTTGATATATTAATTAATAAAATTTAAGAAATTTAAAAAAGAATTTGAATTATTAACATTCTGCAATAATCGATGTTTTTAAAAATTGGTAATTAAATTAATTAAAAATTGAAATTTTATAAAATTTTAAATTAATATATTTTAAAGATGATTTATTTATGAATATAATAATCGCAATTCTTTTAAAATATAATTAATTTTGAAATATTTAAGTTAAGTTTCCATTAAATTTTTTCTAAGTAATAATTTTATGATTGTTGTTCAAGAATTATAGTAATTTAGAATGAAACTTGTTTATAAAGTAAAGTTATTTAAAATGAAATTGTTGTTAGAAATAAAAAAAAATTGATGGTTTTGTGTTAGAATTCGTGGTGATTTCATAGTTCATGAGGCAAACAAAAAAGATACGAAAATTCAAAATTTTGTCAAGGATTTAACGTTTTAATTTTTTCCGATGAAAAACTGACTATTCCTTGAATTTCTTGTTTCAGAATACCAATATTATTATTGTGGTTATAATATTTCTAATTTATATTTTATGTTTATGAAAAAAGTTGAATTAGAAGTTTTTAAATTTCATTTTTTTTCAAATTTTTTAATGAAAATTTTATAGAGAGAAAATAAGAAATTTTATCACCTACAATCGGTTTAAGCATTTCTCAAAAGAGAAAATAAATTCATTTATTTAAAAGGAATATAAGAATTGAAAAATAATTTTTTTTCAGCACAAGGATTTAGAAAAGTGAATTAAAATGTAATAATAATAATAATAATAGATGGAGAAAATAATTTTTCTTTTTTAATGGAGTGAAATGTGAGGTATATAAAGGTCGTTAAAAAGAGATTTTCCAGATGTCGAATGTATGTGTAACCTCGCTTTTCAACATATGTCTAATTCAAGAGCAAGAGATTTCGTACACATAGTCAGAGAAAATCCAAAGTACAATCAAGATACCTACATATCCTCAAAACTGATGTTATCTGAGAAATATATTCAGGTGGGATTTAGTTGGTGCGAAATGGAGCTCGCAAGAGATGTTCTCTCATTTCGTCAATTTTCTCTCTCTCTCTCTCTCTCTCTCTCTCTCTCCCTATATGTTACATAGTACATTATATTTTACATCTTATAAATTCACATTATTTTGCAGCATAGAAAATATTTTTTAATTCATTTTAACATAATCCGATAGTAGGAACATTAAATTTAGCACTACGCAAAGAAAATTTATTTTTACTAATTTTTAATTTAATAAAAAAAAAATTAATTCATTTTTTTACATTTTATAACATAAAGAATGTGATTCTAAAAGAATATGTAAAAAAAAGCAAATCTCAGAAAGAATAACATTGTAATTTAGAAAAAAAAATAAATTTCGAAAGAAGAGTTAAAAAATTGCACTTTTCGAAATATCACCCACGCGTATGTGTACTGAGGATTTTCCGGATAGAAAATTTTTTTCCATAAAAAAGGATTATATACACGTATTATATGTACTATTCGTTGACATATAAAGGCGAAGACAGGATGTGTCTAGTGAAGCGAGTTATTCCTCTTTGTATATATGATGCGAGACTATCCAAATTGAGACTCGATCGAATCGATAGCATCTTCCGTAGACCGTCTGCGGTTTCCGTCATTCTAATAAAATTTCGAAATCCCATTCCCTGAGTATAGATCGACAAGAAAGCACTTACCGTGGTGAATAAGACCACACGACCATATCACCTTTCACTTTATTCTTTTCTCACTTCTTTCCTTTTTCAACCGATTATCAATTTATTTCTTGCCTTTTCTCTTACTTTACGTTTACTTCCTTTACTTCTTTCACATCGTTTCTTCTTTTCTAGTATGTTCATTCTTTTATTTCAAATTTCAAATCGGCGAAAACGCTAAAAGTAATAAAATTGTGAATAATAAAAATGAAATCTCACTTTATTCATTTCCTCTTCTTTCTTTTATATTCGTTATAGTTATTTGTTTAAATTATTTTTTAATTAATCGATTCCGTGCGAGAAGTTTGTTTTTTTCTTTGATATTTTTTACTTACTAGTTTCCAAGACGGTTGGATAAAAAATTTATAATTGTGTTTTTTATGTATTTTTTCGTCTTCTTTTACACTGTTTATTTGTGAATAAAATTTAACAAATTTCAAAAAGAATTTAAATTAATAACATTTTGCAATAATTTAAGTTTTTTTCTAAATTTTTAATTAAATTCATTAAAAAATTTTTAAATTGAAATTTTACAAAATTTTTAATTAAAAACTTTTAAAGTTGATTTATTTATGAATAAAATTTAAGGGTATTTAAACCATTATGACGTCACAGCTTTAAAATACATGTTTTTTATAAATTGATACCAAAAATGTGGATCAAATAGAAAATTGATCCAGATTTTTGCCATCAATTTTATCCACTTTAGTATCAATTTAATACTAAATTATTCATAAAAATAATTAAATTAAAAAGAAAAATGCCAATTCCTCTAGAATTTTTATTTTAATTCTGATAATAATTAAATGTTTGAGTTCAATTTTAGGAATATTTTTGTAAATAATTAAATTCTTTTAAGAAATTAATTAAAATAGTAGATATTGAAAATTAAATGAGAAAATTTTTTGAAAGTTATTGAATTTCGGAGAATATTTTTGTTATTTATAAAGTTAGTTGTGATTTTGACGGGAATTTTTCTTTAAATTCTGAATATAATTGAACTTTTGTAAGAAGAATTTTATTACGAATGAAAATAATTGAATTTCTGCAATTATTTGTAAATAATCCAAAATTTAATTTTTTAAAACGTTTTTAACTAAAATTGTTCTATAAAGTCATTATTTTTAATAATTAATTGAATATATATTGAGAAATTTAACAAATTTCAAAAAGAATTTTAATTATTAACATTTTGCAATAATTTAAGTTTCTTTTCTAAATTTTTAATTAAATTCTTTAAAAAATTTGAAAATTGAAATTTTACAAAATTTTAAATTAAAAACTTTTAAATGATGATTTTTTCATTAATAAAATTTAACAAATTTCAAAAAGAATTTGAATTATTAACATTTTGCAATAATTTAAGTTTCTTTTCTAAATTTTTAATTAAATTCATTAAAAAAATTTTAAATTGAAATTTTACAAAATTTTTAATTAAAAACTTTTAAAATTGATTTATTTATGAATAAAATTTAAGGGTATTTGAACCATTATGACGTCACAGCTTCAAAATACATGTTTTTTATAAATTGATACCAAAAATGTGGATCAAATAAAAAATTGATCCAGATTTTTGCCATCAATTTTATCCACTTTAGTATCAATTTGATACTTTAAAAAAAACTGTGTTAGAAATTTAGAATCTGCAAGAAAATTTAACTTTTGACTTAATGCTAAAAAGTTATGATTGTTTGAACAAAAAAATACAAAATTTATAAAATTTTTTTCATTTAAACAATATATTTCTGATTCGAAATCGCTTCAAAAAAAAAATTGTAATAACAGAATATAATGTTTTTTGAAATTTAAAATAGTGTCTCAAAAAGGCGGAAGAATATTAAAAATGTTGAATAGCCGGAAAAAAAACAAATTGCAAATACATTTGACTCATCGCAATTGACTAAAATTATTACAAAACTGATATCTATAAAAAAATTTTATCACTTTGACTGATTTAACAAATATTTTACACAATTTTTTGTAAGCAAATTGTTTATAAAACAATTGTACAATTATTAAGCAACTTTATATTATATATTTTTTATAAACAAATTCCAAATTAACAACAAGTAAAGATGTAAAATTGTAAAGATTTCCTTTTTTTCTTCACTGTTTACTTTCTACAGAATTAATAAATTTTGAAGCTCCCATAATTTACCTATTAATATTTGTCAATAAAGTTAAAGATAATTGTTGTAAATAAAGTATAGATTAACAACAATTGAGTGTAAACAAATCATTTATCCTGGAATATCCTTTTTTTAAATGGTTTTTATATCTTGAAAACTAAATTAATTTTTAAATCTTTTTTAACAAAGTTATAAACAATTGTTGTTAAGAAATTATTTATTTACAATAACTGAAAGTAAAAATATTTTTATTTATTGAGAACAATCATGTTTGTTACTATCTGCTTTTAATGGATTACAATTTTTAAAAAATAAACAAATGAATGTTAAGAATATAAAGTGTTTAATATTATTATATAAAAATGTTATACAAACAGTTTTATAAACAAATTAAGAATTGATAATAATTGAAGATGAAAAATAGAGATTTTTTCCACTGAATTTTTTACTGTTTTGTTAACAAATTTTTTAAATAAAAATTAATAACCACAATTAATAAACAACTTTATAAACAAATTTCAAATTAATAACAAGCAAAGATTCATATTCTAAGGCTAATATTATATATTCAAAGTAATATCACATTCTAAGTTAGTAACAAACATGATTGTTCTCAATAAATAAAAATATTTTTACTCTTAGTTATTGTAAACAAATAATTTGTTTACAACAATCGATTATAACTCTGTTGAAAAATATTAAAAATTAAATTAAATTTTCAAAATTTACGAACCGTTTAGAAAAAGGATATTTAGAAAAAAAATTTTGAAAATCAATTTGTTGCTAATGTGTTCTTTGTTTACAACAATTATTTATAACTATACTGAAAAATATTACTAGCTAAATTAACGTTTCACAATTGATTAATCCTTTAGAAATTAAATAATGAAAGAAAAACGAAGTATTTACATCTTTACTTGTTGTTAATTTGGAATTTGTTAATAACAATTGTTTATAAAGTTGTTAAATAATTGTGGTAAATAATTTTCATCTTTAAAATTGATAAAATTCATTAAGACAACAGTAAAAAAATCTGTGTAATAAAACTCTATTTTTCATCTTCAATTACTGTCTAATTCTTAATTTGTTTATAAAATATTGTTTATAACATTTGTAAACACTTTATATCCTTAATATTCATTGCAATTATAAAAATAAGACGAAAACATTCGGACAATGAATGAAATATTTATTTAGGTACTCCAACGTTTCGAAATCTAAATGATTTCCTCTCCAAGGAGTCTATCCAAAAAAAATAAACAAATTGAAACAAAATAATTTAACATTAAATAAATTAAAATTAATAAATAGTTATCTTACCAAAAATTAATAATTAAAATAGGCGAAGATCAAGTTGTAAAATTTTGTGCCCTGACGATGGAGTAGCCAAAACTTGTAAAGGAACTAAACAATCAAAAAAATTTTATTAAATAATAATTGCAATTAATTAAAATAATTAAAAATTACTATTAAAAAAATTCTTTAAAATGTTCATGATTAATAATAATAGAATTAAAATTAGTAATAGATGAAAATCAATAAAGAATTGTCATATAAAAAAAATTAAAATTATAAGAATTAATTAAAATTAATTATTATTATTATTATTCATCACTAATGAAATGATTTTCAGTCAGAAGAAATGAATTATTTCAATGCTGCAAGTAGTAATAGTAGATCTTAGTCAGACAAGTAGTAAGAGTAATTTTAAGTCAGACGACTGTATTCTATTTTCTGTTATAGTCGGAGAAATGGATTTTAGTTTCTTTAAGTTAATTATAAGTATGAATTCCCTACAATTTTTTTGGTAAAAAAATTACATAATCACTTTGGATTACTAGTGAACTTATTTTCTGTAGGTAAAGATAAATTATTTTTATTTTGCAAGTAGTGACTGTTGTTTTTAGTCAGACAACAAAAATTATATTACTTTTTTCTTATTTTATTATTTATTAAAATAAAATATAAGTTCAAAATTTAAAAATATTGTCCTTACAAAATACAAATATTGAGTTAGGAATATTAAATTATTTTTTCCGTGCAAACAGTAAATGTACTTTTTAGTCAGACAACAATTTTTTTATTTTTTAATTGTTCTTATTTTCTAACGATTTTTTTTTATAATTATAATATTTATACTTATAATTCCTATTATTTTTTTTACTATTTTCTTTTACAAATTTTTTAATTTTCTATAATTTCTAATTTTCTAATTCAATTATTTTACAAAATTTTAATCAAATTCTTGTCAAATTTCAATTATTTTCAAAAAAAATTTCTAAAATTCTATAATTTTCAATATCTACTATTTCAATAAAATTTTCCAAAAGAATTCCATTATCAAGAAAACATTTTTACAGGAATTCAATTATTTACAAATTTTTTTATAAATTTCTTCGCAATATTTCAATTATTTTCATAAATAATAACATTTCTACAGGGATTCAATTATTTTTACAAATAATAAAATTCTTTTAGGAATTCAATTATTTTCATAAATAATAAAACTCATTACAGAATTTCAAATATTTTTCATGCAATTTTAATCAAATTCCTTGAAAAATGTAATTATTCTTAAAAATCTTATTAAAAGTCCAAAGAATTTAATGATTTTAAAAATTTGTGGATAACAATTTTTATAAGAATTTAATTTCAAGAAACATGAAATTGATAAATTATCTATTTTTGTATTTAAAATTTTAAATAATTGAATTTTCGTAGAATTTACTAATCAAAATGGTTTTTAAAATGAATTTCAGTTAAAATTTTGTAATTTAAAAGAAAATTTAATCAAATTCTACGCAAACATTAAATTAATTAATAAAATAAATTGCAATTTTTTTAAAATTTTTCATAATAATTCGATTATTTTTGTAAATAAAATTCATCACAAAATTTAATTAGTTTTAATGCAATTTTAATGAAATTCCTCGAAAAATGTAATTATTCTTAAAATTCTTATTAAAATTCGTCTAACGAATTGAATGATTTAAAAAATTAACATTTTTTATGAGAATTTAATTTCAAGAATCATGATATTAATAAATTATTTATTTTTGTATTTAAATAATTGAATTATCGTAGTATTTATTAATAAAAATGGTTGTAAAAATGAATTTCAGTTAAAATTTTAAATTATAATTGATTATTAAAAGCATTATAACGTTGATTTTTAGAAATAATTAAACTTTGAAATAGTTTCAAACTAAAATCATTGAAATTCTTAATTTTTCATATTTTTGAACAAAAAATTCTGTAGAATTAATTCTTTTTAAAAGTTTAATAGGATTTTTATTGAAATTATTTCAAGTTTTTATTTTTCAATATATATTTCATTGCAGAATTTCCGAATAATTAAAATTTTGTAAAATTAAATTGTAAACGAATAAATTTGAAAATTCTCATAAAACTCATCGCAGTGTTTCAATAATTTTTCATACCATTTTATAATTCAATTCATAGAAAAAAGTAATTATGTTTAAGCAAGTTTTTATAAAATTCAACAAAAGAATTGAATTATTAAAAAATTTGTTACTAATATTCTTTATGAGAATTGAATTTTGAGAAACATTCAATTAGTCAATAAATCTTCATGTTTTACAGTTATAAAAAAATAAAGAAACCAAAATTTCATTCATTGTAAAAAATAACACCAAAATTGATTATTTTAATCTTTTTTGGTGTTAATTTAATCTGCAACACTTTTTTATACCTCACGATTTACTGTGATTTCTATTTTTATAATTATAATATTCATACTTATAATTCCTATTATCTTTGTTACACATTTTATTATTTTGTTTTACAAATTTTTAAAATTCCGCTCATTAAATAGTAAACTTTTAGCCAGGCGTCAGTTTTGAATTCTCACTGTTACACTTGTAACATACGAGTAAAAAAAAATTGTTTTATTTCACAATTTGATTTTTATATTAAAAAGCTTTGAATTGCAAGTGAAAAAAAATTTGAACACTTTTTAATTAAATTTTTTTAAGGATTTTGTTATGAATTTTAAAAACTACACGTACAATAATTACAGACGGTAGGTGACAAAGTTTATTGAGATAAGAATTTTCTTCCTTTTTTGCTTCATCAAAATATTTGCGAAGTTTCAACTATAGGGGCGCGCGTGGTACTTAGTATTCTCAGAACACAAGCATCAATTTAGGATACAATACAGAGGCAGTAATCATTTCGTCGTCTCATTAGTGACACAAGGGGGAGAGTTGAGAGACTAGTCAAGCGCAAAATAAAGGAAAAGCTGTTCCATACAGATGCGAGTGGCAAAAAAAATTTACTCAAATCTCAAGATTTATAAAAACACACCTTCAACAATTCTTTTTGATAAGTCTTTTATTTTTTTTTTTTTGCTGTACTATATTGAATGTACAAGAAATATTTTTCATTAAAACTTTTTTATTCATTCAAATTTGTTTCATTTTATATTTAAAATCAATTTATCATTTATTTATTTTTAGTTCTAAGGTGCAGTTATTAGTATTTGGTAAATGTTTGTTAATTTCGAATTGTAAAAATTAAATTAATTATATTCTATCACAAATAATGGGCGCGTAAAGTTTCTTACTTCATTAACATTGAAAAGTTCAATTATTCAGAAGAATTCTATACAAAATCACTATTTTTCTAAATTTATTTTTGAAAGTCAGAAAAAAATCAGGAGCTTCAATTTCAAGAAATCGTAAGGAATTTCTAAATGTTATTTTTCAGCATTCAAAAGATTTTATTCATTCTAACTCTTTCTATTTTTAACAAACATTGAACTTTATGGATTAAAAATTTATTTTTTGAAAAATTATCGAGAAAAAAATTATTTTTTTAAAATTATTTTAAAGTATTTTTTATATTTAAAAATTCAAAAAACAATTGAATTTTCTTAAAGTGTTCTTAATTTTTTATAAATAATATAAATCAGTAATAAATGTCTCGACCGTCGAAGGAAGAATTTAATTTATTATTTTTATTATTATTATTATTATCATTATTATGTTAATAACAAATTTTTTATTTTCAAACTTTATTTGTGAATAATTTTGCATTTAAAATAAAAAAAAATTATCATCAAAAAATTATTTAAAGAAAAATTTTACTTATATTCTTTAAAAATGAATTGAATTATTTTTATACATAAAATTCGTTGCAAAATTTAAACTATTTTTAATACAATTTTAATCAAATTTCTCAAAAATGTAATTATTTTTAAAAATGTTATTAAAAATCGTTAAAATAAATCAATTATTTTAAAAAATGTTGATAAAATTATGTATGAAAGTAAAATTTTAAGAAACATTCAATTATTTAATAAATTATTTATTCTTTCGTTTAAATATTTTAATTCTCGTAAAATATTCTAATAAAAAATTATTTAAAAATAAATTTCATTTCAAATAATTTTAAATTAAAAGCATTACAGCACGATTTTTAAGAAATAATTGAATTAAAATAATAAAAATAATTTTGATGAAGTTAGAGTAACAATATTCTTTTACAATATAAATTAATGATTTTGTCACTTGATTATCTTTAATGATCAATGTTACGATAAATTCCTAAAGCAAATATTTAATCAATTTATTCCTAACTAACATTTAAATTGTTTGAAAATAACCGAAAATATTGTTAAAAAATTGTTTTAAAAAATGGAAATTGTTTTATTTATTTAATTTTTGGAAAATTATCGAGAAAAAAATTATTTTTTATGAATTATTTTAAAGTATTTTTTATATTTAAAAATTCAAAAAACAATTGAATTTTCTTAAAGTGTTCTTAACTTTTTATAAATAATATAAATCAGTAATAAATGTCTCGACCGTCGAAGGAAGAATTTAATTTATTATTTTTATTTTTATTATTATTATTATTATTATTATTATCATTATTATGTTATTAACAAATTTTTTATTTTCAAACTTTATTTGTGAATAATTTTGCATTTAAAAAAAAAATGTATCATCAAAAAATTATTTAAAGAATAATTTTACTTATATTCTTTAAAATTGAATTGAATTATTTTTATACATGAAATTCGTTGCAAAATTTAAACTATTTTTAATACAATTTTAATCAAATTTCTCAACAATGTAATTATTCTTAAAAATGTTCTTAAAAATCGTTAAAAGAAATCAATTATTTAAAAAAATGTTGATTTGTAATTGAGAAGTAGAAAATCTGCAAAATATTTTCTACTTTCTAATTTTTATTTTTTAACAAATTAAATTTTTTTTTTCAAAAATGGAAAAAAATAGCTGTATGATTTCGATTTGTCAAAAATTAAGTTTTTTATATTAAAAAAAGGAATCTGTTTTGCAGGACCTACATTTGTTAATTATATATAAAATATTTATTACGAAATGATCATTTTTTTAAAACAGAAAAAATAATGAATAATAAAATTAATATTTTTTTAGATTAATTAAAAATATTTTTGAATTATTTGAAAAATAAGAATAATATTAAATTAAGAAAATAGTAAAAAAAATATAAAAGTATGATATTATCTATCAAAAGATATCAAAAAACAAAAGTATAATCATGACTAAAACTTCAGGTGTGGACAGACTGAATTTTTTATTTTCAGTATTATTAAATAATTTACTGAATTTGAACTTGAAAATTTGAAACTTTAAATAAAACTTTTTTAAAGTAAACTTTTTACTAACCAAAGTTTTATAACTATGAAATAGAATTTCATAAAAAAAATTTTTATTGATTTTTCTTCAAAGAAATTTTTTTCGATTACACTGCAAATAAAATCAACAAGAGATGAAAGGAAAAAAATTCTCTGGCTCTATATGAAATGAAATAAAAGAAATTGACTAAAAAGAAAAGAAGTTTCACACAAGGATGAAAATTGTGTTTTGAAAAATTCTACTAAATTACAAGTTAATCGTTCCATGTATTTCAAGTAGAAGAAAAAAAAATCCATAAGATCGTCGCGAAAGAAACTAAGCGCGTCGAGAGAGAACTAAGTATAATTAAAGAAAAAGAGATCGTGGACCGCAATAATAGAAAAAATACCAGTCAGAAGCAATTATCCACTCTCTTGCGATTTCAATTCTCGTAATTTCGAGCTTTCCAAACGAAACTAAATTCCTTCCGTTAAACTAAAACAATAGAGAGAGAGAGGAGCGCCGCGTCTTTGGTGGTTGGGAGAAAAGAGAGGAGGGGAGTTTAAGACTTTATCGCCGGTGAAATGTCATTTAAGATTAGAGCACTCTTTTACCATCAAACGAGAGGGAAATGTTGAGACTTGAAAATTAGACTTTGAGGGGGTTTTGAGGAGAGTGTTTTTTTTAATAAAAAAAAAAAAATGGGGGCAAAATGAAAGGAGAACCACGGGAACGATATCAAGAGTGAAATACAGGGAGTACATTGGGCCGAGAGTATTTTATTGATGGTGATAAACATTTTTATAGACCCCATGCGAATTACTATAGTTTTTACAACCTAAGCTCGATCTACAAGACCACGACTCTTTTTCTCGAAAACCCTCTTTGGTGCTCTCTCTCTCTCTCTCTTTCTGCCGTCACGAAGTTCAGCACTATTAAATAGACCAAGGATGTTAGGTATATCACCCTACAAAAGTGGAAAAAAGTGCTGAGTCTTCAATTTTCGTCTGATTTTTGAATTGTTTTTTTTTTAAGAAAAAAAAGTAAGTTTTATTTTAGTAAGAAAGCTATAATTAATTATTATTTTAATAATTGATTCAAAACTTATAAGGAGAATCAGGAGACTCTATATTTATTCAGAAATGTATAAATAGCCTTACACTGAGAAAACGATATATTTGATTCAAACAAATTTTGTTTAAATCAAACTTAAAATACTTTTGCTATACAGTCAATATTAAAGGTAAAATTTTTTATATTTCTATATTATAAAATTAAAAAGTTAGCACATATTATAAAAGTACATTAAAAATACTTTACATTAAATAGTAATAAATTTTTAAATATTTATATACTTTTTAGAAAAGTGTAAATAAAATGTAGTGACTTTTGACATTTTATAGTTAAGTTTTGAAATCAATTTTTATCTACTAATTTGGGTTTGTTTACATAATAATCTATTTATACAAGTAAATTAGCTTATTTTTAACAAATATCAATCAAGAAATTTGTATGATCTAAATTATTTCCATGCTTCTTTATTAAATTTTCATAACTGTCAATCTAACCTTTTTTCTGTGTAACTCAACTTAAAAATTCAAATTCTATGTTTAAATAAAAAAATTTTATAAAATAATTCTCAAAAATAAAATCTACGGATATTAAACATCATTTTTACAAATTATGAGATTTTTTTAAAAATAGGCCGCAACGGCTTTAGGTGAAATATAATGGACTGACCCTTTTAAATAATTAAATTTCTGCAAAGAATTTTATTACTTTTGAAAATAATTGAACTTATGCAATTATGAAGATTTTTAAGTTGCTACTTTTTTTCTGAACGCAGCTTCAAATTGTTTAAAAAGTGACGTCTAAAAGAAAATATGAAAGAAAATTATTGAATGATTGCGAATGTTTCTCACAATTAGAAAAGAAAAATTTAGTGAAAAATGCTGAAAAAGAAGAGGAATCGTCTAAATATTAAAAACATTTTTTTTCGGTGTGAAGTTAGTTCATTTTCTTAAATTTAATAATATTATTTTTCTTCTTTCAATAATTCATTCAATAATATTTTTATTAATGTTAAAAAAATTATTCATTATTCATTATTTTCTTTGTTTCCAAAAAAAATAGCATTTTGTAACAAAAATTTTAGGTTGTTAACAAAATGTAAATCCTGCAAAATATTTTCCTTCTTTTTAATATGAAAAACTTAATTGTTAGAAAAATAAAAATTATACCAGCTACTTTTTTCTTTAAAAAAAAATTGTTAATTTGTAAAATTAAGATAAGAAAATAGACAATATTTTGCACATTTTCTGCTTTTCAATTAAAATTTATTAACAAATTACATATTTTAAGTAGAAAAAAAAATGTTAGAAATGAAATTTTAATTAAAAAAAGCTAGATTTATTTTGGAAAAAATATTTACAAAATTTATATTTCTCAAAAACGATATTTATCAAAATAATAATAAAAAATGAATAAATAAAACAGTTTTCATTTTGTAAAACAATTTCTTAATAATACTTTCAATTATTTTCGAATAATTTAAATATTTTTAGATTCTTAACTTTTGGTTCTTATTTAACTATATTGTAAACCAAATAAAAACAATATTGAAAATGTATCTTCTGCTCGGAGTGATCTATTTCTTCAATTTTTATATAATAAATTAAAGATAACCGAGTTGTAAAATCATTTTTTAATGAAAATTTTTGAAAATAATTGAATTTTGCCAGAAATTTTATTACATTTTTTTTAAATGATTGACTTTTTGAAGAGAAAACTTTAAATTATTTTAAAATGATTGAATTTCTGCAAAGTATTTTATTGCCTTTGAAAATAATTGAACTTATGTAATTATTTATATTTTTTTCTAAAATCTAATTTTGTAATTTTTTTTTTGTTTCTAAATATAATTCATCTGTAAATTGAATTCGATCGAGAAATTTAATTAAAATTATATTAAAAATAATTTAATTCTATCCTGAAATTATTGAATTATTATCCGAAAATCAAAAATAAATTTAGAAATAATAAATCTGTAACTTAAACAATTTACATAATAATATTTACAATAAATTAAATATTTCGTTTGGTTGGCTATACTTATTTATATTATTCTTACAAAAAAATCGAAAACACCATAAAATTCAATTATTTTTTGAATTTAAAAAAAAATGATTCAATGTAACTTATAAAAAATAATTTTTTCTCGATAGTTTTTAAAAAATTAAATTATTCCAAAATTTTAATTTTAAATCTGTAATGTTCAGTTATTAATGAAAATGAATATTAATATTATTATAAATATTATTAATTAATTTTACTTACTGAAAAATATAACATTGAGAATTTTTTTTTATGAATTCTCGAAATTGAATATTATTCCAGTACTTTTTATTTTTCTATCTCAATTTTTGTATAAAATTCTTCAATTTCTTTTGAAAAAAGGGGGAAAATTTATTATCAAACCTTTTTCTGTGACAAGTTTATTATTTTTGCTTGCTTACTGTACTAAGAGTAACTTTATAAAAAATAATATTCAAGGATTATTTTATTGACAATTTTAAAAATATTTAGTTGACTAGAAATTTTTGTTGGAAAGGTTCGACTGTAAAAGAAAAAAATATTTTAAACTTTTGCTGCATTTAAAAGTGTCAAAATTATTTGTTCAAACACACAAAAATTAATCATTTTAATTAATTAAATTATCTAAATTAATCTTTTAATGATTTTAAAATTGATGTGATTCTATCAAAATTCGTTTTTCTTGTAGTTTTTGAAAGTTCTGAATATGGTAAAATTCGTTTTTCAAAATTCATACTATCTACCAAATTTTTTTAAAGTTGTCGAAATTATCTAAAATGTTTTTTTGTTGATATTTTAGGGCTCACTAAATCCAAATTTGAAGTCAGAGTTAAAAAACTAAAAATTGTGACTTTAAAAACTTGCAAATAATACATTCTAACGTGAAAGAAAATGGAATAAAAGAAAAATTGAATTTTAAGTCTATAAAAATTTCCCTTCAAAACTAAAATAAAAATTAGATCCTGTATGTAGGAATATAAATGAATAAAAGTATGAAACGTAGGTATTTTTATGAATCGATTGAATTTTTAAAGCAATTTCCATTTGCTTATTTTTAAATCAAAACTCCCTCGTTAACATAAAAGGCGAATTTTTTTTTCATTATTCACTCTTGAATAAGAAGATCAAAACTTGTGTATATACTCTCGCAGCTATTTAACATAATTTCTATTGTCTCACATCTCCAAGAGAATTTTGAATTATACTACCTCTTTATAACAGTACTCTGCTTTGACATTTATTTGACTTTTCATCCAAAGTACAATCCATCATGATGATAGTGCTAAGAAAATTATTTTTCTTCAATTTCAGTCGAAAAATTATGCCATTTTAAAAATTTTTTCTTATAATTTTTTATGTTATCATTGGTTCATTGAGAAAATCCTTAAGGATAGATTAACCATTTAATCGGTATGGGTGAAACTGTTTCTAAATATTTTTAATTATTAAAACTAAAGGAGTTTCGGATCGCCAAATACGAATTTTTATTAAAAAAAAAAATTGTGAAGAAAATGGAATATTTTAAAATCGTAAAACTATGTGTTTTTACTTTTTCGTTAAATAATATTGAAGAAGATTATCAAAATTGAAATAGAAGTCACGTTTTTTAACGCACACTTAAAATTTATGTCATAAATATCTGTAACGTGAAGCACGCTGTAATCAGAAGGTTAAAGTTGCGTTTCAAAAAAATCATTTCTTTTGTGTCTGCTTTGTATTTAACATCTTTTTAAACAAATTTTTTTTTAAAATGATTTGGAGAAATAATTACTGTTTGGTGCAAATACTGTAAGTGTCTTACTATATATTTAATTAAGTCAACTTTATACCATCGTCTTTGAAAATACTTTATGATAAACGTACATATGTCCAATTTTTGAAAACAGAAAGATCATTTAAAATATTTTTTAAAACTTTTTATTATCATACGTTGCTTAAATATTTACATTTTTTTCAATCAATTTATAGATCTGCATTGACAGTTGTTACTAGTTTCAATCGGTATCCACGTCTTTTATGTAAGTATACGTTTATGTGACTTGCACAATTTTTAAAGAAACCTTACTTCCTAAACTAAAGATATTCGCTTGATATTTTAAACTTTAAAGTACTAATAATATTTTAATTCATAGCTAAAATGACGACTATTGGAATGAACGAAAATGTAAATCCTTGTGATAATTTTTATAAACATGTTTGTGATAATTGGGCTAGTAATCACCCTAGACCTTATTATTATTCAGTCTGGAATCCAGAAGTAATGACCATGGACCACTTAATTTCGAAAATATTAGGTGAACTTTGAACAAAATCTTTGTTTCCTACATTTACTAGTTTGTTATCCTAAGCCGTATATATATATAGCTCCTTTATATACAACTTATGGTAAAATATTTTGCAATGATAATTCACGAACATTAAAACACTCATTTTTATAAGTACAGCTGCTCAATGTATTTATTACAATTAACATAAATGTTTTAATATATTTTTATTTTTTCCATAACTTCTTTTATTCATAGAGGTTTTGGAACATCCAGATCTTGACTCCGACAGGCCACAAGCGTATAAAGAAAAACAGTTTTATTATTCATGCATCGATATGGGTAAGAACAATACGTAAATATCAAGCAGAAATTTTAAGCGACTAATCAATGACTGTTGCACAAACAATATACAAAATTTTACTCTATTTATATTATTTCAACTTTTAATGAATTCGAATAGTATATGTACTTTTAAAAAGAGAACATTAAATTGCATCAGAAAAACTTTTTTTTAAAAAGAATTTACAACTTAAAACTTGAAAATCCAAAGAACGCTTTTTAATCCGTTAACATGAGTTGACAGGGTTGCCACAGGTCAGGGAAGTCAGGGAATTCAGGGAAAAGTCAGGGAAAGTGAAATTGGTCAGGGAAGTCAGGGAAAAGTCAGGGATTTTTACTAAAAGTACTGGAAAAAATTTATTTTTTAAAATTCATGAGAAAACTGATTTTTTTTTCTTTTTGCCTCGTAAACTATGAAATTACCACAAATTGTAATACAAAACCTTCAATATTTTCTATTTCTGGCAATAATTTCTTTTCAAATAACTTAAATTTTCAAAAACTATCATAAAATTAATAATAAATAAATAATAATTAAAAAATTAATAATAATTATCATAAATTATGACTTATTAATTATTTTATGAATAATTTTTACAATTTTCATAAATACTAGATTGATAAAAGAATTTTAGTTAAAAATACTAAGAAAATTAGATTTTGGAAAAGTTACAAATAATTAGAGAAATTCAATTATTTTCAAAAGTAATAAAATTTTTCGCATAATTTCAATTATGTTCAAAAATTTAAAAACGATTCTCGTCAAAATTACAATTATTTTTATAAATAATTATAAATAATAAAATACTTCATTTAAATTCAATTATTTTTAAAAGTTTTAATAAAATTCTTGACAAAATTCTACAAGAATTCAATTATTCAATTTTTAATAAATATCTTCAAAATAATTCAATTATCTTCATAAGTAGTAATAAAATTTTTCACAGGAATTCAATTATTCAAAATACAAAATTTAATAAAATTTTTCGAAAAATAGCAATGATATAAAAATATTTTTATGAATAATAAAATTTTTCATTGACATTCAA
This sequence comes from Leptopilina myrica (nomen nudum), assembly GCA_032872475.1. Classification (NCBI taxonomy): domain Eukaryota; kingdom Metazoa; phylum Arthropoda; class Insecta; order Hymenoptera; family Figitidae; genus Leptopilina; species Leptopilina myrica (nomen nudum). The sequence goes on from CM065463.1 coordinate 42,749,290, forward strand.
TTACTTTTATAAACATCAATAAAATTCGTTGTAAGAATTTAATTATTTATATAAACTAGGATAAAATTCATTGGAAGAATTAAATTATTTTCAAAATTAATAAAATTTTTCGCAAAAATTCAATTATTCTCAAAAATTAAAAAAAAATATTTTCTAAATTTCAATTAAATTTTTAAATAAAAAAATTCTTTATCTAAATTTAATTAAATTTAATAATTTTAATAAAATTCTTGGCAAAATTTAGTAGGAATTCAATTTTAATGAATTAATTTCAAATAATTCCATTATTTTCATAAGTAATAAAATTTTCACAGGAATTCAATTATTTAAAATACAAAATTTCATAAAATTTTTCGAAAAATATAATTTATTTAAAAAATTCTTCACCGACATTCAATTACTTTTATAAACTAAAATAAAATTCGTTGTAAGAATTCAATTATTTATATAAACTTGAATAAAATTTATTGGAAGAATTAAATTATTTTCAAATTAATAAAATCTTCGCAAAAATTCAATTATTCTCAAAAATTAAGAAAAAAATATTTTCAAAATTTCAATTATATTTATAAATAACTAAATTCTTCATCTAAATTCAATTATATTTAAAAAATTTAATAAAATTCTTGACAAAATTTTGTAGGAATTCAATTTTAATAAATTAATTCAAAATAATTCAATTATTTTCATAAGTAATAAAATTTTCACAGGAATTCAATTATTTAAAATTCAAAATTTCACAAAATTTTTCGAAAAATATAAATTATTTAAAAAATTCTTCACCCAAATTCAATATTTTTAAAAACTGGAATAAAATTCTTTGTAATAATTCAATTATTTACATAAATAATAAAATTCTTTACATAAATAGAGTTATTTTTATAAATTTGAATAAAATTCGTTGGAAGAATTAAATTATTTTTAAAATGTAATAAAATTCTTCGCAGAAATCGAATTGTGTTCGAAAATTGAAAAAAAATTCTTGTTAAAATTCCAAGTAACTTTATAAATAATAAAATTCTTCTCCAAAATTCACTTATTTTATGGAAATTTTAAGAAAATTTAAATTATTTTCATAAGTAATGAAACCCATCGCAGAATTTTAATGATTTTTTATACAATATATATATTAATGAAATTTCTCGAAAAATGTAATTATTCTTAAAAATTTTATTAAAATTTGTTAAATTAAATTCATATATATAAAAATTTATTGATAAAATTCTTTATGAGAATTAAATTTTAACAAAGAACATTCTATTGTTCAATAAATTATTTATTTTTTAATTTAAATAATTGAATTTTTCTAGAATTTTCTAATAAAAATTGATTTAAAAATGTAAAAGTAAAAGAATTATTGCCACGAATTTTATTACGTTTTTTTAAACTAATTTAATTTTTTGAGAAATTTTACTGCTTGTAAAAATAATTCAATTCTTGCGAAGGCTTTTTTTAGGATTTTTGTAAATAATTAACCTATTCTGAAAAATGTTTAGGTAATTTAAATTATTACATAAAACATGAAGAAGACGATCACTCCGAGTCGAAGATCTAATAATGATAAAATATTTATTTAAAAAAGAAATTATTGATGTTTTTGAATAATTTTACAATTAACGAAATTTCTAAATAAATGTAATAGAACATTTTTTCTTGATTATCAAATAATTTTTAGAGTCAATCAGAATATTCTTTAGGGTTCAGGGAAAAAGTGAAAATTTTCTCTGGAAATCAGGGAAAAGTCAGGGAAAAATAAAATTAAATATTTGTGGCAACCCTGGTTGAATGTTAGGTATAATATTTACAGTATCAATATGACTCCATCTAAAGTTGAGTGCACAGCGTCAAATCACTGTTGTCCGAATGAACATTGTGGACAACTTTACTCAATCTCTTCATTACATAAAATTATTGCAGGTACCTCGTTACAAGAAGGTATAAATTTGTACAAAAACATAATTGAGGAAAGTGAACAAGCAAGGCCACGTTGGCAAGATGTTGCTGAATATTATGCTACTAAAGTTGGTGAAGTTTCACTTTTTCATATTACACTAGATTCGGAAGATCAGCTAGTGGTAAGATAACAATATTTTTTTTTAATTCTTTAAGGTATTACATCCCCTAAGCGCATTTCCATAGATTGTTTTGAATTTAACCATATCTTCTTATTATCAGTCTTTGAAATTTTTACAAATTTTTAAAAATTCAGAATTTAAAGACCAAAACTAATACTAATACGTGAGGGTGAAAATATAGTGCATTAAATATTCTATAATAATTACAAGACTAACTTTTGACTACGATTAAAAAGGGTTGTGATACCTGAACGAAAAGTATTGTTTTAGTTTTACATATTCATATTTGAAAAACTTTAAAATTCTAACGTAATTTTGTGAAGAATTTAAGTGCAGGTGACATAAAGATTATATTTGAAGTCAAGAGATTTATTTTTAAAAGTTTAGTAACATCTTTGCTATACATTTTGTTTTAAAATCACATTTCTCTAATTATAATAATATGAACAGTTCTCTGAGAACCATTATTCTCTAAAAAAATAAATTACTAGAATTTACATATATTTAGATTACTAAACCGGTTAATACGGAAATAAACAAAATAATTGACGGAACAGTAGACGAAAGCGAATTGGATGACTATTTAATCCATACCGAACCGTTCTTAATATATCATGAAAATATGGAAGTCGATTTAAATTTTAAAGAACAATTCTACGATTTTTTATCTGGTTTAAAAAAGGTAAAATTATAACTAAATTTCAAAGTATAATAATTAGTGAAACTTCATATTTTCTCTTGAACAATTTAAATTAATGTATCAACTTAAATTTATAGCTCGTTAAAAATCCCAAAACAGTGTTAATAAACGTTAGTATTGAAGAGTTACAAGAATTATATGATATTTATTGTACTTCGTTAGGTTCATCTGTAACAAAGGTACTTTTATCGTTTTTTTTTTTAATATTTGCTGGAGAAGTAAAGTTGAAATAATATATACGTTAATATTACTGCTATTATTGCAAACATACTTACTTACTTGCTTGTTTGCTTCAGATAATTTAAATAAAAATTTTATGCTTCTGCTTATGAAAATTACAAATTTGAATATTCTTTAGATTATATGGCTTACACTTCTCCAAAAGATTTCTAATATTGAATTAGAATCTTCCTTTCAATTACTCATCAATTTTGAATATGTAAAAGGATTATGTGCATTAATAAGTGAAACACAGGACGATGTAATCGGTAATTACGTTTATAGAAATTTTAACACTCTAAACAACTTTACTTACTTCTGAAAAAATATTTTAGAGAATAATTTATGTTTCAGTACGATATTTGCAATTTAACTTTCAAATGTCGCATGATACGATGTTTTATTTGGATATGCTTGACTCAACTGAAACTGGACAAACAATATCCCAATTGGAGAGGTACATAAATAAAAAATAAATTTGTTACGTTTAACGCTACACTAATTACAAAAAAATTAAAACTAAAAATAACTTTTTTACTTATAATTTCGACAAGATAATTTGATAAATACGCTTTTAACAATAGGACTGTGGAATGTATCACCAGGATTCCAATAACTACTGGATTTTATGAAATATTAGCGGATAGTGACGAATTTTATGAAAGGGAAGAATTTGTAAGATAAGATTAATATTTTATTCTATCACTTGAATTAATATATTCGATTCATAATGTTACATCTTAATAACGTATAATATTTATAGTTACATTAATTAATTACATTATTATTATTACTACATTAATTATTATTTATGACTTTATAATTGCTTTAGTTAAATGAAATGGTTCAAAGAATAAAATACGAGTTAAAATTAGAAATTATGAATAGTTGGATGGATGATGCTTCAAAACAAACAGCAATAAAAGTGTTAACAGATTTATCATTTTACATTAGTAAACTGAATTTTCCAACACTAAGAAGTGAACTACCAACAACTTCATACGATGTAAGATTCTATTTCTACACAAATATAATACTTTTAAAATGTAGAATTTGCAGTTTTATATACTACTTAATTCTGAATGTTTATCTAGTTTGACGTTACTCCCGTTTGTTTGCAAAATTGGATCAATTTTCTGAAGGCTCAAACGATATACAAATTTGAATTATCTCTAATGCATTCTCAAACAAAAAGGTATATTAAAATTCGATGATTTCTGATCTGTGAACATAAAAAATCTCCAAACATTCAGAAAGAACATTTTATGAAAAATTAAAATGCAATTCTATAAAAGATTTATTGCTGTTTTAGAAGAAGAAAGAGACATTTGGCAATGAACGCATATTACGAACCAACAAAACATCGAATGCGTAAGTTTAATGAGTGAGAAACTTGTTGATATAGCTGGACAATAAAATGTTATCTGTTTAAAATTATTTTATAATTTTAGTGATTTCGCCGATTATGTTATTTCCACCATTTTTTTCCTTACAAGCACCAATGTAAGTTGTTCTAACTTTTAATTATTATTTGCAAAATCGTAACATAAATTATAATTTATTGTAATTTCAAATAGAGCCTATAATTTTGCAAGATTGGGAGTTACAATAGGCCATGAAATTTCTCACGCATTTGATTATATTCGTTTACAACCAAAATTTAATTGCAAGTATACTTTTTCATACTTATGAATATAAAAATATTTTTTTGTTAATCAATTTAAACGTGACGAATAATTTGAAAAATTTTTATCATTATAGTTTACTGTTTATAATTATAAGACATTAATTATTAATAACTTATTATTAGGATTATCAAAAAGAAAAGAACTTAAATTACAATTCCTAGGCAATAATATTCCCTTATAAGTTATAAAATGTCTTGTTCTATTTACAGACACTTTTCAATTAAATCCATATCTAAATAGTACATTTAAGGACAAATTGAAATGTGTATCTGATCAGTATCATCGTTTAAGAGTAATTATAATCCAATCTATTTCTTTTAATGTACCCGCTTCATACAATTCTCTAAAGTTATATTGAAGTTTAAATTCAGCAAATGAATTATGCACTTAATTTTGTCGCTATCAAATATTTTTGTCAGTCAAGGTTTGCGTAATCTAAATATATCGTGATTAGTTAAACAGAAAGCATCTTTGATTGATTGTTATATCATTCTGTAAATATAATTCTTATAGGTGCCAGACAGTACCCTAAATGAAAATATAGCTGATATACAAGGAATAAAATTAGCATATAAAGCCATGAGGCGCTACTTTAGAGAGCATCCAGAAGCAATTGGGAAAAATGGCTTTGAACATTTACAAAACTTTGATGATAATGAAATATTTTTTATATCCTTTGCAAATGTAAATATTTTCATTTTTGCATTTATACATATATACTTACAGAAATTAGTTCATTAAATAAACTATCCTATTAAAAAATCCAAAGAATAAAGGTTTTTTGGAATGCTTACAAGCTGATTTGAAGTCATTTAAAATTCAAAATGTTTTCTCGATGCCTTTTAAATAATTACAATTTATAATAATTAAAAAAAAAATACATTTTCAGCGATATTGTGAATCTCTCAAATCACCAATAGAAGTTACAACTCATGCACCAAATGAAATGAGAGTTATTGGAAATTTACAAAACATGAAAGAATTTGGAGAGTCTTTTACTTGCCCAGAAGAGACGTTTATGAATCCAACTAATAAATGCGATTTCTGGGAGTCAACATATAATCAAAATATGGAATTATGCTCAAATTTTAATTGCCTTCAGTTGGACCAAACAAAATGATATCGTATATTCTACTGTATTTATTTAAAGAGTTAAATGAAATTTTGGCATATAATTACCAATAAAATGTATTTATAAATTGATTTTAAGTTTCTTTTAATTGCTAGTATAGTTAGTAGTATTTTTATTATAGTATTTTTAAGTCCATATTTCGGTTATTTATATTTCCATTGAAGGACAGATTTTATAAATTAAGTTTGGCATTTGTTTTTAGCAAATAATTCATTGACGCTGTAAATGAATTTTTTCGCATTCTTCGTGGTAAAGGTCCGCAAATTTTCCAGAAATAGACAAACCCACACTGAGAAAAAAATTTATATGATTCAAATAACCGATTATTTGACTATTATCAAATAAATATTTACTTAAATAAAATAATTTTTATTTGAATAATATTTATTTGATAATAGTCAAATTATCGGTTATTTGAATCAAATAAATTTTTTTTCCAGTGTATAGTGGTGCTATAAGTTTGTTTATAAACAGTTTATAGATATGCCATAGAGGCATTTCATAATGCTATTAACGACGAGGTCACAAGAAACGTTTGCAGATAAAGTTTTATATCCAAAGCTATATAAGTAAAACTAAATTGTCACGAATCTTAATATTTCCCATTTTATTAACAAAGGCAAAACTATTTTTTTATTCAGCATACATATTTCAATTAAGAAAAATTCATTTAGGACCTACTTATAATTGAAAATTTTATTTTTTCACGATTTCGCTAATTTATTTTTCAAAAATTATTTAATTAAATTTTTATTGCATATTGCATTTTTTTAATTTATAAAAGAATTTAAATAATATTTCAAACATACTTCAGGCTTTAAGTTTTAGGATATTTTAGTAAAATAGTTATCATATACGAACATTTCGACCAATAATGTGATACAAAAATATACTGTTCCAAATTGATCAATTACATGGAAATAGATAAGCATTATGGAGAAATTTGTTTTAAAAAAATTTATTTGATATGGAAATAAGTCAAATAAATGTATTTAACCAATTTAATAAAAATTGGTTAGTTTTACACGGAACTTGGTTTGTTTTACATGGAAATTGGTTATTTTTACATGAAAATTGGTCGAATAAATGTTATTAACCAATTTCCTGCAAAATTGGTCAGTTTTACATGGAAATTGGACAAAAAAGTTATTTAACCAATTTCATGAAAATTGGTTACATCTACACAGAAATTGGTTTTGTTTTACATGGAAATTAGTTAAATATAAATTTGTTTAATATGAAAATTGGCGAAATATAAATTTATTTTACCAATTTAATAAGAAAATTTAATTTTACACGAAAATTGATTTGTTTTTCATGGAAATTGGTTAGTTTTACATGCAAATCAGTCGAATAAATGTTAATAACCAATTTCCAGCAAAATTGGTCAGTTTTACATGGAAATTGTCCAAGAAATTTATTTAACGTTTTTTATGAAACTTGGTTACTTTTACACAGACAATAAGTTTGTTTTACATATATGGAAATTAGTTAAATAAATTTGTTTAAAATGGAAATTGGTCAAATAAATGTTTTTAACCAGTTTAATAAAAAAAATTAGTTTTACTCGAAAATTTATTTGTTTTACATGGAAATTGGTTAAACAAATTTATTTAACCTATATCGTGGAAATTGGTTATAGTTTTACACAGAAATTGGTTTTGTTTTACTTTTAAATCAGTGAAATAAATTTATTAAATATTTATAAATTAATCACATTAAATTTATTTATCATGGAAATTGTTTACATAAATTTATTTAACATGGAAACTGTATAAAAAAATTTGTTTAATGATCACATAAATTTTCTTAACTATAATACTATAGAAATTATAGTTAATTTTACATAAAAATAGGTTAAATAAATTATTTTAACCAATTGAATAAATATTTGTTTAGTTTTACACGCAACTTGGTATGTTTTACATGGAAATTATTTAGTTTTACATAGAAACTGATCAAATAAGTTTCATTAAAAAAAATTTTATGGAAATTGGTTAGTTCTGCAAAGAATTTAGCCAAAAAAATTTACTTATCAAATTTCATGGAAATTGATCAATATTACAAAGAAATGGGTTTATTTACATGGAAATTTGTGAAATAAATTTATTTAACCAATTTCACGAAAATTTGTTACATTTCGTTGAAAGTTGATTGAATAAATTTATTAAATATAAAAATTGATCACATACTGAAAACAAATTTATTTGATTCAAATAACCGTTTATTTGACTATTATCAAGTAAATATTTACTTAAATCAAAAAATTTTTATTTGAATCAGTTAAATAATGTTTGCTTCAAATACTGAAATATTTGATTCAAATACAGTTTATTTGATTCAAATAAAAATTATTCGATTTAAGTAAATATTTATTTGATAATAGTCAAATAATCGGTTATTTGAATCAAATAAATTTTTTTTTCAGTGCATAAATTTTTGTAACTAATTTCATGGAAATTGATTAGTTTCACACAGAAATTGGTTTTGTTTTACATGGAAATTAGTTAAATGAATTTATTTAATATGGAAATTGTTTATAAAAATGTATTTAACGAATTTAATGAAAATGGTTATATTTAGTTGAAAATTGGTTAAATATATTTATTTTACATGGAAATTGGTTAGTTTTACATGGAAATTAGTTGAATAAATTTATTCAACATGGAAATTGGTTAAATAAATTGATTCAACATGGAAATTGGTTAAATAAATGAATTACTCTGACATCGTCCGGATATTCAGGATATTTTATGGATTTACTATAGTGTCAAACTTAATTTTGCAAGAAAATTCGGATATTCTTAGAATATCCATTCCATGGTCGTAACTTTTTCCTTATTATAATTTTTTTATGTAAAATTATATTAGGGATACTTTTTGTAAAATTTACAATATTTATTGGCAAACGAACGTAATTAGTTTATAAAACTTCCCTTAAATATTTTCCAGCAATAGAAAGTTTCTTATTCGAAATTTTGAGGTAATCGTTGACTTGAGAGAAATACGAAGGCGTTGACTTGAATAATTAATTTTGTTTATTTCATTTATTGGCATTGTTATTGTTATTGTTTGATTAATCGATGATGAATGTGACAAAATACGTGACATTGTTGAATATATTTTTTTTTTGTTTTTCTTTTTTTACAAAAAGTGTAAACTGTAAGAAATATTGACATTTGTTTTGTCTTTTTTTTTTGAAAAGGGGTGGGGGGAAGGGATTTTTCTTGGCTTGCGAGTCAAGAAAAAGTATCTAACTTGAGTTGACAGTTCTCGGATTATAGCCAATCGTTTCAGTGAGAGAGAAAATCTTCTCTCTACTCTATATATAGGAGAATGGGTCTTTGGACGTTCGAGAAATGCCTTATTATATTTCTCGTGCTTGACTTCCGGTAAGCTCTAACGCAGCTTGCACATCACGTTCTTCCCGCAAACAAGCCGCCTAGGCAGGGGAATCTGTCTCTCTCTTCTCTCTCTCTCTCTCTGTCTTTATATATATATACGTATAAAGTATCGATCTCACCGTGATATTCATCCTTACACTCACATCTTAGCGATCGGTAAACCAAGAGACTCATCAAGAGTTTGCCTACAGGGGACTCGATAAATTTACCTAGACGTCTAAATTGCATTTAACATTTGCTTATCAAAAGAACTTCTCCATTTGTTTCTAACGAAAATTTAATATTTATGATGTTTATTGACAATTCGTGAATTAAGGAGGAATCTCACGTACACTCAAATCAAAAGTTAGTCCAATGTCATAATTTCGTAATTTGAAAGAAAAACACAAATTAAATTTTCAAATCGTTTTTACAAAAAGACTAGAATTTAATTTTGAACATTCAAGGAGGAAATGTGACGTACAGTCAAATCAAAAGTTAGTCCAATGTCATAATTTCGTAACTTAAAAGGAGAAGACAAATTAAAAAACCGCTGCCAAGTTATAAATTTTTGTTATACTTTTGGTACTCATTTCGGGTAGGTATTATTTTGACACAAATTTTTTTTTGAAAATTGTTATATTGTACAACAGAAGATATTATTATTTTGTACAACAGGTAAAATGAAAATTGTTATTTTGGACAACAAATATAAATAAACAAAAAAAATTGTTTAATGGATTTTCGATATAAATTATTCTGAAATAAGATTTTATATGTTTTATTAGTTTTAAATGGAAAAAGGATGAATAATATTTTAAACTACCTTAATTCAAATTATTTATTTACATCCACAGTATTAGATTTTTTATAACGGAGAAATCATTTTTTAAATAGAGTGTTGACTAATTTATTACTTTTTATTTCTGATAAATTCAACTTTATATGTTTAATGATGGTATTAGCATAAATTTTTTTTAAATTTCCAAAATAAATTAAAAAGTTTACACAAAATATTCATAATTTTTAAAATATTATTCTCTAGTCATTTATTTTCTATAACTAATAAAATCTAAAAAAAACTTATTTTAGAATATTCTACAATGAAAATATTTTTTATTTATTTTATAAGTTTAATTACATTGTTTGATCAAAATAACAATTTTTATTTTACCAATTGAACAAAATAACAATATCTCCGATTGTAAAATACAACAATCTTCAAGAAAAATTTTGTGTCAAAATGATGCTGACCCCTCATTTCATTCGTTTTCATTTGAAATTATAAAAATTTAAGAAAAGTTCTTTAATTATAGTTGTTGAATATAATAATATTATAATAATTTAATTCTCAGAAGCTAAAAACTGCTTTAAAACTTTAAAAGGAACTTTATATTTTACAAATAAAATTATAATAATGATCACTAACTTCCCTTGACTATTTTCGAAAAATTTTAATTAGATTTATCAAAAGAATTCAATTACTCTTCAAAAAATGTAAAGGAATATTAATTATTTCAACAATTTCCAATTACTTTGTTTAGAAAAATTTAATAATCTTAAAAAAAATAGAATTGAAATGTTTAACAATCTTATTTTTCAGAATTAAAAAAAAAATTGCGAAAATTCAATTTTATTAAAAAAATTTAATTGTATATATTTTTTTAATTGAGCTACTAAAAATTTGAATTATTACTCTTCGCCGTTAGAAACATAGATACATTAGAATGTGACTATAAATTTCAATTATTAAATTTAAATACTTTGAAAATCTTATTTGTTAAAAAATTTCTAATCCAATTCTTCAACAAATTTAGTTAAATATTTTCGGTCTAATTTCCCAATATTTCTTTTAACTTCATAATTTTTTAAAATTTATTTTTATACTGAAAGAAAACGTATATTAAATATTGTAAAAATATTTTGTAATTTGGGGAAAAAGTGCAACAAACCGAAATTTCGATATAACAAATGCTAAACATTAAAAAAATATATGCGGAATTTAGTAAAGTTATATTAAAATTGAATAAAAATTTTTGATATTTTATTTTAAATTCCAAAAGGAATTTAAAATTGAATGCGACCTTCTCTTTTAAAATACGAAATTACGACATTTGACTAACTTTTGTTCGGATTGTTTGTCCGATTTTTCCTTAAAATTTTAGCTTCGTTTATAACTATATTTTTAACCTGTAGAAAAAAGTTGTTCAGTTAGACGACAATATTTGATTAACAACAAAAATCATTGGAAATCAGACAACTAAATTATTTACTTCTAGCTAAAAGTAATTTTCAGTCGTGTAACGAATCTGATTCAAAATTTTTGAAGTGTGACAATAAATTTTCCGATGGACAAATTTTTTTGTCATATTAACAATCTTATTGTACTTTCGTATCAAAATAAAAGCCCAAAGTTGTTTCTGCAAACTTTCAATTTTTAACAGGTATTGTTTAAACAACTTTTGAGCATTAAATTATTAAAAAAAATAAATTGTGAAAAATATTTCACCTCATATGGAAAGAGTTTTGTAATGGAACTCATTAACAAGAGTAAAGAGAGGGAGATTTATCAATATCGTTTTAAAAAATAAGTCTGTTGATACTTATGATTAAGAAATGTGCACATTAATTGTACATTATTTATTATCTCATTAATCTTTATATGCTTTGGCACGATCACAAATCTAGAATCTTTCTCGTAACTCTCAAGTTTTAAGAGGATTTAGTATCAAAGCTCGCATATAGGCAACGAAAGACCCTAACAATTTCTAAGCCATTTAACTCAATAGAAATTTACAAGGCACTAATCTTGTAAATATCGTCACGAGACGGAAAGTTTCTCTAATCACTACAGTCACAATCTATAAAAAAGATTTTACATTTATTTGTTTCTAATTGTTATTTTTAATTGTTTGTTTTACTTTTTTTGTATTTTAAAACATTTTATTATTCTTATTTTTTATTATTTTCTATTTATTATTTTATTTTTATTATTTACTTTTTATTATTATTGACATTATTATTTTTTTTTTACTTTATTATTATTAGCAATACCGTATTTTTTGTTAATATTATACTTCTTTCAATCTGTTTTTTTTAATTATTTTTCCATGAATTAAATTAAGTTAAAACAAATTTTAGCGTAATCAAAATTTTTTAATTTCTTTTTTTATTAGCAACAATAGTAAGATTTAGTCAGACAAAAAGGTATATTCGTTCGGTTCCATTTTTAATAGTACAAGTGTATTCTAATCCAACTAATGAATTTGTCGAATATTTTCTACCAATACTTATTACTTATTAAAAAATAATTTTTTAACGATTTTTATGTTTTTTATTTTAAAACTTTTTTTTTTTAGTAATAACAGTCGGAGATATCTTTTCATATTCTATTTTAATTTTGTTTCCAACACTTTCAATGTTTTTGGTTAAAAATATCAATAAAATTTTTCTATATATATTTCTGTCAATATTGATGGGTATTTCTTTACAGGAAAAGCATTTTAAACTTTTTGGTTTTTTTGTATCTAAACAACTTTTTTATGGGAAAAGTATTTTAGTTCTTATAAATTTTTTATCAGTGGTGCAAGTACGTTTTAGTCGAACTCTGATATTTTATTTTTAAAATGGATTTATCATTTTGTATTAAAATATGGAAAATAGAAAATGGATTTTACCTTTTTACTTCAGTAGAAGTATTGACTTTTAGTCAAACACAATTCTTTTTTATTTATTTTTAAGTTGTATCAGATCCTTTTTATCAGACAATTTTTTTGTGAGTTGCCACAAGAATATAGGTGATTCTTCTGAAAGTAACATTTTTGATGTCTCGATTAATTTTACAGAATTTACTATTTAATAATTATTATCAATTTCCATAGTGAAAATTTAGCACTTAATTATCATTTTGAAAAGAAAATTAAATATTTTATTTAACTGAATTTATGTAATAATTAAATTACTTTCGTCTACGAAGCCTTTTCAACATGTCTCTGCTCTCTAAATCTGAATTAGTAGAATTCTACTAAGAATTAGTAAAATTTTACTAATTTTTAGTAGTTTTCATAAACGACTTTTCACTTTTTTAATTAGTAGAATATTATTAATTTTTAGTAAAATTCTACTAATGTTTTAGTAGAATTCTACTAATTAAAATTCACTTCTTCACTAAATGAATTAGTGAAACTGTTTTATCGACTATTAATAAAACAGTTCTACTAATTATTAGTAGAATTCTACTAATCAATTAGTAACGCTCTACTAACAATTAGTAAAATTTTACTAATTGTTAGTAGAATTATTACTAAATCATTTAGTGGACGACTTTTCACCATTTCATTAGTAACTTTCTACTAATTCAGATTTAGAGAGCAATACGACTTCTATAAGAAAATTAAATTTTTATGCTTTTTTTCAAACTCTCAGAAATTTTTTTTAAAATAGTGTCAGAAAGTACAATGTTTTTTCTATTATTATGTGCATTTTAAAAATTTTTAAACCTCACTTTTATTTTTGCTAAAAATTTTTAAACATTGTCTTCAGTTTTACGTTAAAATTACTTCACTATGATTACTGATATTTTATACATTAAAAATATCTGAAGCAAAATTTTAATGCACATTAAAATAAAGTTGAGAATTTGACGTTTAATTTTTCTATATTTTATCTGTAAAAAAGGAGAAAAATTATTGCTGTTAGAAATAATAGAAATTTTCATTTTGCTCCGAGTAAAAATTTATTTCATCTCCAAAGCCTTATTTTTTAATAAATACATAACTGAATTTAGAAGTAAGTTTAAAAGAATATTTCGATAATAATATATAAAATAAAGGTGTGAGATTTGTATATTTTACTAAAAAAACATATTTTAATTCTTCCTAATGTAAATAAAATAATAAATATAAAACAAATTTATTTTTCATCTCCGAAGCATCTTCCTTGAAATATGCGTGTTTTTCTTTTATTTTTTTATTTACAAAAATAATTGATTTTTTTAGGCAAATTTTGTTATTTATGAAAATAATTGAATTTTCTCGTAATATTTTATTATTTATTATAATAATTAAATTCTTGCGAAGAATTTTAAAAAAAATTTTGAAAATAATTGAAATTTTCTGAAGAATTTTATAAATTTTAAGAAAAATTGACTTTTTTTGAAGAATTTCATAATTCATGAAAATAGTTAAATTTTTTGGAATATTTTTCTATTTTCATAAAAATAATTGAATTCTTGCGAAGAATTTTTTTTTAATTTGGTTCATAATTGAATTCTTGGGAAATTTTTTTTTTAAAATTTGGAAAATAATTGAATTTTTCTGAAAAATTTTATAAATTTTGAGAAAGATTGAACTTTTTGAAAAATTACATTTTTTCTAAGGATTTTGTAATTTATGAAAATAATTGAATTCTTTCGAGAAATTTTATTAATAATTGTTGAAAAAATAATTTAATTACTTTCGAAGAATTTTATTATTTATAAAAATAATTTAATTCTTTCAAAGAACTTTATTAATTAGGTAAATGATTAAATTCTTGCGGCGAATTTTATTAAAATTGATGAAAATAATTGAATTTTTTCTGAGAGAATTTTATCATAAATTTTTTTGAATAATTGAATTCTGTTTGGTTATTTTATAAAAATAGTAGATATTGAAAATCATTGAAATGTGAAAAGTTTTTAAAAATAATTAAATTTTACAAAGAATTCTATTTAAAAATTTGGCAATAATTGAATGTCGTTGGGAAATTTTATTAAATTTTTTTGAAAATAATTGGATTTTCCAAAAAAACATTTTAGTTTTTATGAAAATAATTGAATTCTTGCGAACAATTTATTAGAGTTTTTTAAAATATTGGAATTTCCAAGAAGAAATTTATTACTTTTAATAATAATTTAATTATTGTGATGAATATTGTTATTTATGAAAATAATTGAATTTTGAAAAGAATTTTATTGAAGTACCTCAAAATAATCAAATTTTCGAGAGTAATTTTTTTATTTATCGCCATTTTATTAAATTTTTGAAAATAATTGAATTATTGCGGAAAATTTTATTAAAATGTTTAAAAAGAATTTAATTTCTGTTGAAAATTTTATTACTTTTGAAAGGAATTGAAATCTTGATAAGAATTTTATGAACATTGTTTTAAATAATGATATATAGCTAATAATTTTTTTACCTTCTCTATTCTTATTAGAATAATTAAAATTTTCGTAATGAATTTTTTTTCTAATTTAGGTATCAGATAACAATTTTTGTGAAATTCAATTTTCCTCGTACAGGAAAGTTTAATTATTTTCAATTTTGAAAATCTGATGCCAAATTTGAAATTAGTATCGAAATTTGTTAAAGTTTTTGTTATATACTTTGATGTTTAAAAATATAATATATTTTGAAAATTTGATTCTAATTAGTTTTTCAGTTATGTGTCATAATAAGTATTTCTTTAAAAATTACTTAAATTAAAATGAATTGAAATTGTTTACAATAAAGATTGTAGCAGAAGATGCCGGCGCGCTTGCGCGCGGATATTTTGGCTAGTTATTAAATAATTACTTACTGAATTGATCGATTAGTAGTGAAAGTCTGTTTATTAGTGTAACAAATCTTTTTAAATCCTAAGTTTACTTAAAATTTATTTATAATTTAATTGTAATTTCTTATTTTAATTGAAATTTATTATTAATTTAATTTTAATTTCTAATTTTAATGTCTTAAGTCTAATTTCTAAGTTGAATTTCTAATTTCAATTTCTAATTTTAATTTCAATCTAAAACTATTTATTTGCTTTCTAAAAAAACCATATTGAACTAAAAAACGCAGTAATCATTAAAATAAATAAATTAGTTCACTGGAAACTTCTTGTTATTTACATTTGACAGAAGTGAAAAAAAAATTATATATCCAATTAAAATTGCGCTTCCAGAGAAAAATAAGCTACGTCCTTTCACAATCTAATAAAACCTTCTTCTATATATAATTGAATAGTCTCTTAAAGTGATAAATTTAGTGACTAATAAGATAAAAATTGTACATCGAGAGGAGAAAACTTTTGTTTCTTGTGAGCAAAAATGGTTTTCTTGCTACATTACTGTATATCCATGAACTACATATAGTAGTGGTGAAGGAAGGGTGATCGTGAGGAGGGGGTCAAGTGAAAAAAAAAGTTAAGAATATAAGGGACCTTGGAAACAAACGATCGTATTTTTCCTAAAAGCTGGTGCCTTGGACCGAGGGCTGTGAGAGCTTTATCGTTCTCCCTTTGCACGTGTACGTGTGTACATATGTGCTTTTTGTCTTGGACCAAGAACCCTCATCAAATTTCCTGTCGTCGAGAAGTTCGCACAGTTTAACGTCATCCTCGGGCAGTTTGTTTAGGCTGCAATGGCCACGAAGGACGTTTTACGCCAAATGGATAAAGATGATCGTCGTCTCTGATAAATGGGCTTATCGCCAGATTTTCCCTGTTCTCCAAAAACACACTTCCCCCTCCTCCCACCTTTTTTTTTCCTTTCTACCCTCTCAACATTTAAAAAAAAATAGACATCTCCCTTTTTTCAATTTAATCACATTTCTCATTTGTTTTCAATTTTCTTCTTTTTTTTTTTTTGCTTTTAAGAAAATATTTTCATAAAAGTGAATTTTAAGGAAAAAATTGTAAATGAGAGTCGAGGGACAACAAATTGTTTAAGTTTACATTCTTTCTATGGATAATTTTTTATATATGAAATTCACAAATAAATCACGAATCTATGGAAAAAATTCTACCGAATGGAATTTTTTCAATAAAAGAATTTTTTTTCCCCTTTTTGTTTTCTCGAGAATGAAAAAATTTTAATAAAACTTTGAAGGCAAATTGTTCGCTTATTATTAAATTGCCAAACTATTAAATCAAAATGGTTTCGAATTAATATTTCTTTCACATTTTTTTCCCTATATATATAGAGGAAAAAGGAGAAAATTTCAAAAATCTTTGATAGGAGAGAATTTTTTTTTTCATCTGAACTTCTCGATTCTTAGAATAGTGCTTTAGACTGAAGAGGATCTTCCGGATCCTCTTTTTTTTCTTTTCTTTTTTTTTTTTGAAGAAAATTCCCCATCTCCACATTACCTGGAAAAACTTCCGGCCTTCCAACGATGTGAAAAAGCTCACTTCTCTAAAGAAAACACGATTACAACGGATTTCTAATAGAAGCCCTGCTCTCACAAGATCAAACATTTAATTTCGTTTAAGAAGTTGCGAAAATCTAAAAAAGAATCGAATCGAATCTTGTTACGTGTTTAACTTGACGTTAAAAGGTTCATTCCAGCTGTCTTGTAATTGGATCGAAAAGCGGTAGTAATAAACAGAATGAAAAAGGGTGAATAAAAAAAAATTTACAAACAGAAATAAAAAATTCAATGTTAATTAACTGACATTGGAAGCGGAAAAAAATTGAAATATGAGGAAAGGCAATTAATGGAGTAATAATTATTATTAATTGTGTTGTAAAAGGAACATTACTTTATATCATATTTTTATAATAAATTTAGCACTAATAATATGCTGGTATTAATATTATTTTATAAAATACATTAATAATTCATTGTCAAATAATTTATTTTATTTATTATTATTATATTATTATTATTATTATTATTATTATTATTATTATTATTATTTATAGCAGTTTTTACAATAAGTATTACTTGTAATTTTTATGCTACAATCTGAGGTCATGTTTATAAATTTTTTTTTAATTTTGTATCATTGATTTCTGATTGAAAATCGAAAATTTAATTTCGTTCGAAATGTCAAGAAATTGTTAAAAAGAAAATAAATTAATGAATCAAATCTTGTTACGTGTTCAACTCGACGTTAACAAGATTCATTTCAGATGTCTTATAATTGGATAGAAAGAGATAATAAACAGAAACAGAACAAAAGACAGAAGTAAACAAAAACAAAAGAAAAAACAAAGTAAGAAAACAATGAGAATCATTCTGGATTATTAATTGACATAAAGCACGATAGATAAAATAAGAAATATTATTTAATTTGTTGTTACAAACGAAAACAGTGTTTCTTTAAAATTAAAATTCTGTCATTTTTTATTCATATCTCAATAAATAGAATGAAGTACAAAATTTATTGTAAGTTATATAAAGTAATTAATTCAATCAGAAAGTAAATTTATTTTTTAAGTCATTTATTTTACTGTAATTTTTAAATACAGGCCAATACTGTGAGTAAAGAAATAAAAATATAAAAATAAAAAATTATGAACAATTAACAGAATAATATTTTCAAAATTAATCAAAGTTATAAAAACAATCAAATATATTTATAAAATAACAATACCGCTATCAAATAATACTCTACCTTAACTTTCATTTTTGGTACGTTTCATTTTTTTGCTTTTGTTTCGTAAACACATTGCCTGAGGCGTTTTCGGAAATCGCAAAACATCGAAATCAATCAAAAAAATGACGATTGGAAAATTTTTCATAAAAACAAAGGCTTTCTGAGAGGAAACAATATAATTGTTCATAAAATAAAAAGTTTATTTCATTATAATAAAGCACAAGTTTACTTTAAGGAAAATAATCTATATTTATAACTATATACTTTCAAAAATAATAATTGTAATGTTTTCGTAGAATTTATTAATATATTTCAGAAAATAATTAAAATTTTATTAAACATAAAAAAATAATTGAATTGTTTCGACAGATTTAAAAAAAAATAGAAATCCAAATTTTTTTCGGATTTCTAATCATTTTGAATTTTTTCGAAAAATATTATTAAAAATTAGAAAAGTATTGAATTCTTTCAAGAAATTTTATTAAAATTGCATTAAAAATTAAAAATAATTTAATTGTTTCTGAGGATTCATTAAAATTTTAGAAAATAATTGGATTCTTTCCGTAGATTTTATTTAAATTTTCTTGAATTTAATTGAATTTTTGCAAAAATGTTTACTTTTCATAAAAATTATTAAATTTTTCCTAAAAACGATATTATTAATATTGTGAAAATAATTGAATTATAGGGGAGAATATTATATTTAATTTTTTGAAAATGTAAATAATAATAATTTATTATCTACTTAATAAATCAAGGTTTTAAATTTTAGGCCTGAAATTGTTTAAAAATTTATATTTGAAAATAAAAAATTGTTTAATTAATTATTTGATCTCTAATATAATCCACAAATTCTTTCATTTTTTTTTCTTCACACTTGAAGTTTGACTTTTATGTATTCTTTTGTTATTTTTTTTCTTCAGAAAATATTGTTTGACAATAACTACTAGAACAATTTTAATTAATATCCGGGTCGTCAAAATTAATTTAATTCATTTTTTCTAAAAAATAACCACAGCCGAAAATCAGCAGAAAATGAAAAAATTTTTTTTTCTTCGACCTTCAAGAAAATGAAAACATTTTTTATTCTTCGACCTTCAAGAAAATGAAAAAATTTTTTTTCTTCTTCGACCTTCAAGAAAATGAAAAAATTTTTTTTTTCTGCGACCTTCAAGAAAATGAAAATGAAAAATTATTTTTTTCTGCGAACTTCAAGAATTGATTGTTGGTCACTAAGCAACTACTAGAACAATTTTAATTAATATCCGGGTCGTCAAAATTAATTTAATTCATTTTTTCTAAAAAATAACCACAGCCGAAAATCAGCAGAAAATGAAAAATTTTTTTTTTCTTCGACCTTCAAGAAAATAAAAAAAAAATTTTTCTGCGACCTTCAAGAAAATGAAAAATTATTTTTTTCTTCGACCTTCAAGAAAATAAAAAAATTTTTTTTCTTCTTCGACCTTCAAGAAAATGAAAAATTTTTTTTTTCTGCGACCTTCAAGAAAATAAAAATAAAAAATTATTTTTTTCTGCGAACTTCAAGAATTGATTGTTGGTCACTAAGCAATATCGAAAATGTGCAGGTATTTTCCATGATTTACAAAAAGAATAATAATGTTTGAAATTAGAAAATTCAAGAAAAACTATAATTAACAAAAAATTTTTATTTTTTTTACGCTTTTTTATAACAAATTTTGTTTTCCCGATCTAAGTTATGCAATTTTTTTTTGCTTTTTATTCATAAAAAATATTAGAATATTGTTAATTGTTAGAAAATTATGATTAAGAAATAGAAAACTTACCCGTTCCTAAAAAAATTTATAAGGCAAATTCCACTTCTTATTTCAAAATATTTAGTAATATTGAAGAGGGAATTAAAATTAATTAAAATAAAAATTAAACGATTAGGAAGACTGAGATTTTTTAATTTTATTGTTATAATGACTTATATCAAGAAATTTTTAAATAATTAAATTCCTTTGACGAATTTTTATCAAATTTTTGAGAATAATTACATTTTTCCAAGAATTCCATTAAAACTGTACTAAAAATAATTAAAATTCTGCGATAAGCTTTAGAATTTATGAAAATAATTTAATTCCTAAAACAAAGTTATTATTTATAAAAATAATTGAATTCATAAAAAAATTAATTATTTATGAAATTAATTGAATTATTCTGATGAAATTTATTAACAAAATTTTATTAACTGAATTCCTCTTCAATTTTTATTTTATTTATGCAAATAATAAATGTTTGAGTTCTATTTTATTAATTTTTTTTAATAATTAAAAACCAAAAAATCCAATTTTTGTCTTAATATTTAAGTTCGACCTTCTTTTCCATTCTATTAAATTTTGGTGATGGAGAACGAACTACTTTTCAGTTTAAATTTAGTTTAAAAAATCTGTTGAAAAAACGCATTTTTTTGGTTAAAATGCAAGTATTTTCCTAACAATGAAGTTGGCTATCTCAATAGTCTTGCAAAAATCTACTTGAATTTAACCAAAAAAATGCGTTTTTTCAGCAGATTTTTTTAACCAAATTTAAACTGAAAAGTAGTTCGTTCTCTATCACCAAAATTTAATAGAATGGAAAAGAAGGTCGAACTTAAATATTAAGACAAAAATTAGATTTTTTTGTCAACCTCCTGAGAAGAAATAAGTGATTAAAATCACTGAAAATCATGAAACACTCAATATTAAAGGTAAAATTTTTTATATTTCTATAGTATAAAATTAAAAAGTTAGCACATATTATAAAAGTACATTAAAAATACTTTACATTAAATAGTAATAAATTTTTAAATATTTATATACTTTTTAGAAAAGTGTAAATAAAATGTAGTGACTTTTGTCATTTTATAGTTAAGTTTTAAAATCAATTTTTATCTACTAATTTGGGTTTGTTTACATAATAATCTATTTATACAAGTAAATTAGCTCATTTTTGACAAATATCAATCAAGAAATTTGTATGATCTAAATTATTTCCATGCTTCTTTATTAAATTTTCATAACTGTCAATCTAACCTTTTTTCTGTGCAACTCAACTTAAAAATTCAAATTCTAAGTTTAATTCAAAAAATTTTATAAAATAATTCTCAAAAATGAAATCTACGGATATTAAACATCATTTTCACAAATTATGAAATTTTTTTAAAAATAGGCCGCAACGGCTTCAGGTGAAATATAATGGACTGACCCAAATACAGAAAAATTTATAATCCTTTTGAATTTGTTTTTTTGATAGTAATGTTTTAAAATTATAGAAAAAATTTTTAATTCAATTTTCTTGAATCGTTTTCCCGATTAAGTTTTGAAGTAAAGAAGAAAAATGAATTCTGACAGGTGAGAGAGAAAGAAACTAATTGTTAAGAAAAATAATTTTAGAAAATAAAATAAGTGTTTCTTGAATGGACTATTAAGTGAAATTTCTATGGTAAATGACATAGTTTAGTAGTTTTTTTTCACTTAGGAAGGGAGGGAGGGAGAAAATGACAGAATGGTTGGAATTCGTCAACCACCATGCTAATTATCTCTCTGCTAAACAATAGACAGAACTGCACAAAGGCTGAGATTGAAAGACGTGGAGAACCGCAGTGGAACCGGATGGATGGGACGAGGTAATGGAAGAGGCTACCAGTAAGAGGATGACAATCATGAAGGACCCAGGATCGCTTCTCTGCCTTGAAACAAGACCATAGTGATTCGCGAAATGGGAACTCGACGGATCTCTCAAGTTCTCAAGTAACCTCGAGGGTGAACTTTAGAGAAAATCAATCGTTTCGAAAGCAGACTTTCCAGTTAGTTGTGTGTAAGGTTATTTATTATATAGACTTTTTTTCCCCCTGAAAATCAACTTAATTCCAGTGGAATTTCTTTTCAATACAGCAGGAAAATCCATTGTTTCTGAGTTTGAGGAAAAATGATTATTTTTATATTTTTCTTTTTGAAATAGTTGTTCATAAAAAATAATAACCTGAGAAAATTTCAAATCGGTTAGTATTCTTCGAACTCTGATACAATATTAAAAAAACTCAAATGTTGTTTTCAAAAATTCCTCTTTAATAAAAATAAACCTTAGAAAAATGTTTAAATTAAAAGCCTTGTAACTTCGTAATTTAAATTTTTACAAACTTGTAACTTTGATAACGGTATTTTTTAGGTTCACAATAAAAATATTTTGTTAGAATCAAAAATTCACTTTGCCAACAAACATTTATTATAAAACAACTACTTGTCAGTATTTTGAAACATGATAATACCTAAAAATAAAGAATTAAAATTATTATTTTAAGAACTATTATTACAGTATACGTATCAACTTCTTAAAAAAAAATTACATCACATTTGTAACTAAAGATTTTCATTAACTGTATTTTTAAATCAATTTAATTTTTGATGAAAGTAAGAACATTTAATCCACTTAAAACACGTTCAACCCTCACGTGCTCAAGTGAGGTCGATATATTTTTATAAAATGAAAAAAAAATAGGATTCACCGTGAATTCTTTTCTACAATTCAGAACATATCTTGATTTTAAGAGATTTCTGATGTGGAATATATAAGAAATTATGCTAATCTCCAACAACCAGATGCACTTATCTATCTTAACCTATTTGCTTTATGAGTTAGCAAGTTCTCAAAGTGCCCAGGGCTTTCTAAAGCTCAAGGCATCTCTTCTGGTAAGTTTCAGTAGGCTTCCAGCTTCTTTAAATTCAAATATTTCTACTTGGAAATTCAAATTTCAAAATAAATATCTTTAAAAAAAAATGAAAAAAATAATATAAAAACTGCGAATGAGACAAAAAAATTATTATTTATAAAAATAAATATAGTCGCACTTAACAAAGTCGAGAAAGAAACTTTTTCCAAGAAATTAGTGATTTCTAGCTCTAAGTACAATTTATAAAAAAATTAAAACAATATAAGGTTAAAACAAAATTTAATTAATTCATTTTTTATCATTATTTGATGTTTTACTCATGAAAAAATTTAGAATTGAGAAAAAATAGCAATTTATAAAAAAATAACAATTAATTTTAATTAATTTTTTATACTTTTTTCATACATAAGAAACACTCAAATATTATTTTAATAGGGTTTTTTTTCTTAATTTTCTTAATTAATGAAGCTAAAAAAATATTTTTTCCGATTTCATGATTTTTCTAATATTTAGTGTAATTAAAAAAAGTTAAATTAAATTTATATAATTATGTCATTTGGTCATTTTTTATAGCTACTGAATTTTTTTTCGGATTAAAGTGTAGAAAACATAGATTTTTTTACAGTTTTTGAATCTTTTTTGTAACTGTTTCAGAAGTTACTTAAAACTTTAATTGTTGAAATAATTAACAATTCATTTTACACAAATAAACATGAATTTGTAAAATTCTTGTTGTTATTAATAGAGGCAAACAGAGAAAAAAAGAATTGTTAACATAGAATTAACAATTTTTGTTGCTGTTGTTGTTACAAAATTTTTTGTTACTTCAACAGATTTATTGTTATTTTAGAAAAAAATTTGAATTGTTAGGACAACAAAATAAATTCGTTAGTTCTATATTAACAAATTAATGAATAATTTTACTTAAATAAATTAATTCAATTTTAAAAGACTAGCCTTTACAATTTACGTAAACATATTAACTACAAATGGTAACAATTTTAAATTTTAGATACTTTCAATGTTTAATTAATTAGAAATTTTAATAATCTTTGATTTTTGAAAAATTTTAATGACTTAAAATCTTCTAAAATTAGTTAAACTTGTCAACATACATGTATTTAATTAATTATTAAAAGTAATGGATTTATGATAGAATTTTATAATTAGAAACATTAAACAAATTGAATTTTAAAGACACTAGAAATGATTGCAGAAATTTAATTCTTTTTGAAATTTTACTTACCTAAAAACATTTTTGTCATAATTTCAATTATGTTCAATAATTTTTTTACATTCTCGTCAAAATTTGAATTATCTATAAAAATAATAGAATTTTTCTCGAAATTTTAATTATTTTCAAAAACTTTAATAATATAATAATAATAAAATATTATTGGAAAAATTTCAATTATTATTTTCAAAAATTTATCTGAATTCAAAGATTTTGAATATCTACTATTAGAGTTTTTCAAAAGAATTTAATTATTTAAAAACAATTTTAATAAAATTATACACAAACATTTCCATAAATAATAAAAATTTCACAGGAATTCAAATATTTTCAAATTGTTTATAAATTTTTTCGCAATAATTTAATTATTTTAAATTTTCAATTATTTAGAATTTCCTAAATAAATTTAACAGTAACAATTTTTTTCAATAAAATGTTTTCCTTTATTTTCTAAAAAATTTTCAATTAAATTTTCTATTTGATAAATGTAATTTAGAAACGTTTTCTTCCTTTATTTAAACAAAAAAATTTGAATTATATTAAAACAATGGAAATTAAGAAATAGAATTGATGCAAATTATTTCATTTTGAAATTTTCTACAAAATCAGTCAAAGAGAAAAAAATGGATTTGTAAAAAAATAATGTTATTGAGAAAGAAAAATTACTTATGCAAAAATAAAGTTTATTATCCTACTTCTTCACGGAGAAAAATGGATTATACAATTAAGAATATAGAAAATAAGATCATACTGAATTATAATCTGATTATTTCCCTTTATAATCTATTTACAACCTTTCAATGTTTTAGAATTATTTCTGGTATTCACAATAGATTATACATTTTATAATCCAAAATCGAATCAAATTATAATTCTAGATTATTACTATAGCAACATGTTTTTTTCAAATTGTCACATTATGAGGTTAAAGTTGTTTTGAAAATTTGTTGTGATCCAACTTTTATACATGTGCTGCTATTTTAATTTTGTAAATTTCTGATTATTTCATTTCTATAAATCTAAAAACAATTATAGCATTATTCATTTATTTATCATTAGCTTATTATTGATTATAACCATTTTTAGTTTAAATTTTACAAGGGAATATTATTTTTAACCTTTTCTTAAAAGTATTTTTATTTACTTTACAAAGTATAAATTTTGTGTTTAGTAACAATTCATTTGTTTGTAAATTTATTTATGATGAATTCATCAATTATTATTTAATTGATAACAATTTTAATAATAATTTTTTTAATAGTTTGAGTAGTTTTATAGATTCATAAAAATGAAATTACCAGAAATTTACGAATAAATAAATTTATGTTAAAAAAAATAAATTTAGTGATTGATCAATTAATTTAATTAATAAATTATTAGCAACAACAAATTCAAATTTTTAATTTTTTTAATTTTATTATCAGGCAATTAAATATTCAATTGTTTTTTTTTAATTTATGGGTTAGTTCTGATTTGTCAAAATTTTATTTATTTAAAATAACGTGAAGATCAATTATATTGATGCAAGTTTTATAATCCAAATTAATATGATCGATAATTTGAAAGTGGTAATACTTAGATATTCAATTTTATAATTCTGGTTAACTGTCCTATATAATGTAAAAATATCAGAAGTATAATCTGGATTATATCACATATAATTCTTTTTTCTCCGTGATTAATCTAAATTTTTAATAATTAACAATTTTCTAATATTTTTTATTTAAATAAAAAGTAGAATAATTTGTATGATATAAAGATCAGTAAAATGAAATTTGTTATATACAAAAAAGCATACATAAAAACAAAATGGGCATGTTTTTTATTTGTTAATCAAGTTTTGCAAAAATTTTCTATGTTGCAATACTATTTTATTATAAATCATGAACAAATACCTGTTTATTTT
Source organism: Leptopilina myrica (nomen nudum) (assembly GCA_032872475.1). Taxonomy (NCBI): domain Eukaryota; kingdom Metazoa; phylum Arthropoda; class Insecta; order Hymenoptera; family Figitidae; genus Leptopilina; species Leptopilina myrica (nomen nudum). Next base: position 42,775,644 of record CM065463.1, read on the forward strand.
CGATTTGTCAACTAAAATTTTCTAAAGAAAAGAAAAACAGGCAACTAATTTCAAACTGAGGATAGAATGGACAGAATGTATAGAATGAATAAAAGAAAATGAAGATTAATAAATAGTTAATTATTGTAATTAGTTAATTAATTAATGTTTATTAATACATTTGAATTAAAAATATAAAATAAATAATTAATGAAAAAAAAAGAATAAGGCAAACTAATAAAATTCGTTGAATTAGATAAAGAAATTTAGCTTTTTATATAGTCGAACGTGACTTAATAAAAGTATTTCATGCATAAGATATGTATAAATAATAGTTGATGTACCATATGCTATACATTTTAAATTACATTGAAAGCTGAGATTCGAAGAGAAGAAAATGTTTTTTGACTGAGATTCAAGCAATTACTTGAACTACTCTATATATTTATATGTGAATATATTTCGCCTCAATATCTTCCACAAGTGTCGTGTTGTGAATTATGCAGGTAAGTACGCAAGGTCTAACCGCTGGGTACCATATCTACTTTTCAGATTCCATATGTACATATAGGTAGCCGCAGTCGTTCGCATACGTATGGAACAGTGCACGAGAGCCTCACGTTGCATTTGTATGCACACCGTACGTATACAGTAATTTCAGCCTATACCAGAATGAATCCCAAAACTGTGTTTGTACCGGTTTATATATATATATATATATATATATATATATATATATATATATATATATATATATATATATATATATATATATATATACACATCTTTCCATGAATATACTGGCGCTATGACTCCTTCGGGAATGTTTCAACCCCTCAGAACTCGGGAATTTCGAAGTGGATTCCCTTCGACTACAAATTATGGAGCTCTCACTCTTTCCACTAATGCTTTTCATTCACTCCCCTGCATCACCAATGAATCTTCGATTTCTCCAAATCATGTCAATTCTGATGGTTCTAATTGAGCTTTAAATTTATTTCACATATATTTGTTTTGTTTTTTTTGTTAGTAAATTGAGAGAACAAACTATTGTTTCAATACCACCGTATTTCTATATTTTGAAAAAAGCACTTCTTTCCCTTGTGGAAAAACTTTTATTTATAATTTTCCTTATCAAATATTTTCAATTTTTAAATTAATTTATTGAAAATCATTAAATTATTGCAAAGAATTTGATATCAAAAAATTTGATAATAATAGAATTCCTTCTAAAAATGTTATTAAATTCTCGTGAAGAATTTTATTCAAATTGTATTAAAAATATTTGAATTCTTGCGAAGAATTTTATTGCTATTTATAAAACAAATTGAATTGTTCCGAAGAATTTATTAAAATTTTAAAAAATAAATGATTTTTAATTTCTACATTTGAAGATTAAAATTCTTTCGAGAAATTCTATTAAAATTGTTTTGAAATTAATTCAATTTCTCCAAAGGATTTGACTATTTATAAACATAAATGAATTATTGCAAAGAATTTTATTGCTATTTATAAAAATAATTAAAATGTTTCGAAGAATTTATTGAAATTTTAGAAAATAAATGGCTTTTATTATCTATATTTAAAGATTAAAATTCTTTCGACAAATTCTATTAAAATTGTTTTGAAAATAATTCAATTTCTGCAAAGAATAATTTTACTATTTATAAATATAAATGAATTATTGCAAAGAATTTTACTATTTATAAAAATAATTTCAATGTTTTGAAGAATTTATTAAAATTTTAAGAAATAATTAAATTGGTATCAAGAATTTTATAGAAATAATTGAAAATGAAAATCCAATCAATTATTTTTTTCTCTTTTTTTATAAATATTTTGAAAATAATTGAATTATTTTGAAAGAATTTTCAATACTTGTTAAAATAAAATTTTATGGAAACTTTTGAAAATAATTAAATTCTTTCGTGTAGTTTTCTTTAAATTGGATTAAAAATAATTTAATTCCATCAAAGAATTGTGGTATTTTTATAAAAATAATTGAATTGTTTCGAAGAATTTTTTAAAACTTTCGGAAATAAATAAAATTTATGAAAAAATTTTTAAATATTTGAATTTATCCGAGGAATTTAATTAAAATTGTTTTGAAAATAATTGATATCCTGTAAAGAATTTTACTACTTATAAAATGAATTGAATTCTTGCGAAGAAGTTTACTATGTTTATAAGAATAATTTAATTATTTCGAAGGATTTATTAAAATTTAAGAAAAAAAATGTAATTTTTTCAAAGTGCGTTAAAAATGTTTTTAAAAATTAATCTCTTTCGAGGAATTAAATTCAAATTGTTTTCAAACTAATTGAATGTTTGTAAAGATTTTACTACTTAAAAAAATAATTGAATTGTTTTGAAGGATTTATTAAAATTTTTAAATTTATATTTGAAAATAAAAAATTTTGTAATTTGCATAACAACAAGAAAATGAATCACACGTTTCGAGCGTAACATTTGCTAGTTCAATTGTAAAAGAAAAACTAAATATTAATTATTGAAACATTCTGCAAAGTATTTATTTTCTTAACTTTTCAATTTACTGTACTTAAAAATAGAATTTTTTTCAAATGTGCATTTTTTTAATATAACTCAAACGCTGAAGCATAATAGAAAAACTAAAAATTTATAATTTAAACATTGTTTAAGAAAATATGTAGTCTTTAATTTTTCAATTGATTTGTATTTAGAAAATCTTGAAATTTTTAGTCGTAACTACAGTTGATGAAAAAATGTCAACAATACATTGTTTAAAGTTTTAAAATAGGTTATTTTTTATAATTAGTAGATGTTTTACTCTTGTAAAATTACTCAATTGAGAAAAAAACTGAAAATTTCCAACCTTAAGTAAAGTTAATGAAAAAATAACATTTAAATGATTAAACAATTTAATAAATAAATTACTTTTTATTTTTTATAATTAGTAGATGTTTTACTCATGAAAAATCGTAAAATTTAGAAGAAACTAGAAATTTCCAACCGCAAGTACAGTTTATAAAATAATTAACAATTAACAGTTCAAACAATTCAATAAATTGAATTATTTTTTTCACATATATCAGAGACACTTAAACATTATTTTAATAGTGTTTTTTGATTAATTTTCTTAATAAATAAAGCTAAAAAAATTGTTTTCTTATTTTTTAAAATATTTATTGTTATTCAAAAAATGTTGAAAAATAAAAATTAAAAAATCGGGCTCTAATGGTCAGTAGAGAATAATTTAATTACGAAGATTAAAAAAAAAGGAAAGATCGTTTCGGATTAATTTTAACTCAGCTCTTTAAATTTATTAGTATTTATCGTGATGGATATTGTAGATATTAAAAATAATTAAATGAATAATTTTTTAACTAATTACAATTTTGTTTAATAATCGAAATCCGTTAAAAAGTATATTGCATAATAGAAATTTATTTTATTCCTTTGTTTATTTGTTGACAGATTTATTTATTTTATTTTATGTATTGTAATGGAGGTAAACAGAATATAATTTCTAATTTATTTAATAAATGAATAAAGTTTATAGTTTATACAAAAAATATTTTATCATAATAAACAAAAATTTTAATTTTGACTTTATACCAACACTTTTCCGTTTCTTTCCTTCTTTTTTGGATAAAGTAAAAATATCTTCCTCAGTGGAAATTAGTCTGATGAAAAAAAACTATATTACAACTTTTTAGTATTGAATATTTCAGTATACTATAAACTTTAACAGGTGCTTCCACTTTGAAATAAAAACTTTTATTTTATATAACTTGTAAGGAAAAGTTATAAGAGAAGTTATTTATTAATGAAATGCGCGCAGTTGTAGAATTTGAATTATAAATGGCTTCTTTTAAATATTAAATTACTATATCTTTTGCCAAGTCAATCATACTAGATATGTGTTTATGTAAATTAGCATTAAACGTTTAAATGATATTTTAATTTACATAATTATTTCTACTTCACATTCTTTTTTATTTAAACGAGTGAAAAACATTGCAAAGAATACGAGTATATTATTGTACAATAATTTTAATAATAATTCTAATTGTGTTAATTAATATAATTCATTGTATTAAAAATATTTTAACAACACTGACATCTTTCTCACTGAGGAAGATATTTTTATTTTGTCAAAAGAGGAAAAATAAACTCTCGTGTAAACAACTTAAAATTAAAATTCCATTATTTAAAAAGATTGAAAAGAAATAATCTCTATAAAAGTTCGGATAATTTTAATCCTTTAATCGTAAATTTGAATGTTTATAATAATAATGGTAATAATAACAATGGACTTTTATCTGCTTACTATTTTCAGCTGATAATATTATTAAAACTTTTATTACCTTTTTTATTGCCTCTTTTTCATTTTTGTAAAAAAGCTAAAAGAAAATGTGAAATAAAAAAGCGAATAAAGGAAAATAATTGCCAAAGAATGTTTTTTTTTATCTTTTATTGGTTTGTATTAAAAAAATTTTTTGTTCTATATTAGTTTACATTTACATTCAAAATTGATCAAACATCGGCTCCAAAGAATTTGGCTATTGCGCAAACAAACCAAGCACTAAAGATTTTACCTGAAAACAATAATTATGGTTATTTTTTTATCGACATTTTTTACTTTTAATTATTTTTCACATATAATATCACTATATAATTATAATGATCTTTTTTTTCATGATATTTTTTTTTGTAATTATAGATTAGGGTATATTTTCTTATTTTATAATAATAAATTGAGACGTAATGAAAAATTTTTTAATGGAATTTTAACAGTAGAAGGTATTTAATTTCTTGCATCGCATCGGAGAAAAAACTTACGACAAATTTTTTTTCCCAACGGTTCCAGATTACCACAATATTCATTCTTTTTAAGAACTCTTCCTATTTCTTGCAATCTCTTTGAATCTCTCGTTATACTTCCTTCTTCTGCATCCTTTTTAACTTTTTCTGCAAAAAAAAAAAAAAAGATTGAACCATTTTTTTTTTCAAGAAGACAAATATGAATCCTTTCGTTTCTTTCATATTTGATAAATTATATTTTACATTTTTTCCAATGTATAAAGAATATTCATTTTACCACAAATTCCGTCATTTAAAAGTTGCTGTATTTTTGTTTCCAATTTGTGAGCAGTCATAATTCCTCCTTTCATCTTTGCCATATAGTCTGCAAGTAATAAAAAATGCCTTTCGATAATTTTTTTCCATTCGAGTGTAATTTTATATCTCATAAAAAAAGTAAATAATATATTTAATAAAATATAATAATTATTTTTAATTTTTTTTAATTTTAATGAAATAATTGTAACTAAATTTATTCTAAAAAATTTAAATTTTGAAATAATATATATTTATCCTATCTATATTGAAATCCTCATATTAATTCGTAAATATAAACGTTGGGAAATATTTATTTTACCGCAATAAGATGAGATGCCACTGAATTTTTGAACGACTCTCCCAATAGCTACATATTTTTCGTAGTCATCTGGGAAAAGTAATAGAAGTAAATCATTTGGCTGCTCTTCTGTAAGTGAAAAAGAAATTTATTTACAAATTGTACACATTGAATTATAAAATCTATTTAATGGAAAATTCGATTATTTTTTCTACATTTTATTATTTTATTAGAAATATTGTATTTAAACAAAATTTACTTACGACAGAATGAATTACTTTCAATTGTGTCAATTAATTTTTGATAATCTTCGTGATTGTTAATTTTTATTCTTGCTCCCGTACCAAATTGCTTTTCGTATTCAAATAAAATTGTCTCGCTAATACTGTAACAATAGTAGCGGTTATTTTTTACAAATATTTTACGTGGTCCACACATAACTGAAAAATTCAAAAATATTGTTCTTTCTAAATACACAGATATATATTTTTTATTATCTATTGTAAAATGATAAAAAAATAGTAATAATAATAATAATAATAATAATAATAATAATAATAATAATAATAATAATAATAATAATAACAAAAATAATAATAAAATAATAATAACAAAAATAATAATAATAATAATAATACTGAATTGTTATTAACAATGAATTATTTATTTTGATGTTTCATATTTATCCCTAATATTTTTTTATTAAATAATTTAAAACTGATACCAAATATTCATCGTATTATTTATTACAATACAAAAAATGAGTATTAATAATAATTTATTTATTAATTTATTTTATTTTATTTAAAATTTATTCAATTTATTTATTAATTTCTTTATTTTCGATAACGAATTGTTAAATTTTAATTTACTCACGTTCAGCGCCACTTTTACTAGCAAAGCCTTTAGCCCATTTTTCTCCTTGTTGACACCAAACGACAGAAATTAGCAATAATAGTGCAAAAATTTTAATACAATTATTCATTTTAAATTTTTTTTACAAATATACAATTTAAGTAGAAAATATCTCTTTCTTGAATTTAGCTCAAATGACATTTCTTTTTATAGTAAATTTTTCTTTTTTAAATCAAATAAATTTCTTTTCGAATAGTTCTTTTTTCATTCATTCAATATAAATAAAAAAATCACAGTGTTAGTTTTTACTTTGTTTCATTATTACAAAAATTCTATTACTCATTTTTTTCAATAAAAATTTTTTTTTACGCTAATTAACTTTAAAAAAATGATTATTTTGTATTGAAATTTCGTCACTCCTTTTGTTATCAATTTTAAAGCAGATGCAAATTTTATTCTCCAAAATTGATATCTGCTTATTTTGTTTGTATTGTAATATTGTAAATGATTTCATTTCAAGTTCAATCGACACTTGAAGGAATAAATTTTCTTTGAAAATAAAAGAGAATAAATTTTTTCAGCACATTGTATTTTTTTCTTTACTTTGTAAAGAATTTTTGTATATTGTCCTTTTTTTTACTCTAACGACAATTTATTAAAGAAAAGAATTTCTTGAAATTTAAAATTTTTTTCGTTCGGTTGAAAAGGAAAAAATGGTTGCAAAAATATAGAGAACGATTTCTCTTATCAATACGTCCGATTTTCACACATGTTGACAATTGGTTTGGGAGAATTTTTTTTTTGATTTTCTATTTTGTCATTTCTTTTCTTTTTTGTGATAAAAAATATGCATACAATATGTGAAACTCGAGACACGAATGTGACCCACATAATTCAAAAAAATGTGAATGTAGAAAAGAAAGTAAGGAAAATCTCGTGTTCGACGATGTGAAAAGCAGAGCTAGACGTTCTCGATAGAGTAACTAAATCCGCGAATATGGAATGTTGTACGAAAAGATAAAAAAAGGAAATAAAGAATTTGACATTTTTTTTTATTTCTAAAAATATAACACGCTTAAATTTTTCAGAAAAGAATTCACATATTATTGAGAATTTTTCACAGGAAAATCCCCTCTCATTCATTCTTTTTATAAAGTTTCCAACTTTCCTGACCATGAGAGATTTAACAAAAAAATTTATCTTCCATCGACAATTTGTTTTTATTTTATCTACTGCATTTTACACTTGTGAAATTTCATATTAGATTGTAAAATTGAAAATTCACATCTTTTTTGTGGATTAGTAAAATAATATGGCTTATGAGAAATTTTTCCTCTTCTATTTTGACAAGTTGAATGTATTTCTTTCTACACTCTGAAACTTTTTTTTGTTTGCAAGATAAATTAAATTATCATAGCAAGAATTCAAGCGCTAAAGCACTAACTTCTTAAATTAGTAATTTAAAAAAAAGAAATTACAAATTTTTAATTAAATTTTTTTTCATAAAAATAAAATATGAATTTAAATATAGATTATAACTATTATAACCACAGTAATCATATTATGAGACAGGGGATTTAAAGAAAAGTCAAACATTTTTATTAAAAGTACCGAAGTTTTAATATTAGTAAAATTAATTATTAAAAATTACTTTAAAATTATTAGTTGTCAAGGTCACTTCAAATAAATTTCTAGTCTTTACTTTTCAAAAATACTTTTTCAAATACTTGTCAAAGTATTTTATTCTAATTTATTTTTGAATTATTAAAACTTTTGCACATCACTGCCCTTCTTTATTACATTTTAAACTTAGTTACAAAATTTTAGCTGAATTCATTAAATATTTAAAGAGAAAACTAATTGAAAAAATTAACATCGAATTTCTAACAGTCTCATGTTGTTAATTAATTATTAAAAATAATTGATTTATAGAAAATATTTAGTTTTAGGAATTAAATTATTTTTATGTTAATAAAGCTCATAGCAGAATTTAAATTTTTTTAGTACATTTTTAATCGAATTTCTAGAAAAATGTATAATTATTCTTAAAACTTTGATTAAAATTCTTCGAAATAATTCAATTATTTATAACTTTGTTGATAACATTCTTTATAAGAATTAAATTTTAAAAAGCATTCAATTATTCAGTAAGTTATTTACTTTTCTATTTAAATAATTGAATAATATTGTAAAAGTTTTAAATTAAAATATTTAAAAGTTTGAATTTTCTGTAATACTTTTAACTGGTAATTTTGGAGAATTAATTTAATTAAAAAAATTTTCCATATTTTTTGGGATTTGTTCTACATTATTTTATGGGAATGTTTCTAAATTCAAAAGCAATTTTTCTAAATCATGAGTATAATTTTTTGTTCCTAAGTTTTTTTTGGGAAAAATTCCAAAAATTTTCTTACAATGTATTTAATTGAAAAATTTCCGAATATTTGAAAATTTCGTAAAATTGAATAATGTATTTGAAAATTCAGAAAGAATTTTTTCTAAAACTATATTCAAAATCAAGAGAAGAATTTTAGTTAAAAGTTAGAAAAAATAATATTTGATTTAAAATGATGAAAATAATTTTAAAAAAGTTACAGCAACAATATTCTTAATTTAAAATAATGATAGTATCTACTTTTATACACAGAGAAAACAATTTATTTGAATCAAACATATTTTTTTCGTTGACTATACTTATTTTAGAATTAAAACAAAAATTTTCTCAGTATAAGCTGTTTAAGAAACGGAAATGTGTATTCGTTTTTTTTCCAAAAGAAAAGAATGACTTTGTTAACAATATTGTTTTTGAGAAATAAAAATTATGCGTAAAATGGATGTATTTTCTATTTTCCAGTCATACTTTTTAAAAATTGGACAATTTTCTAATATTTTTTATAAATAAAAAGCAAAAAAATTTGAATAATTTAGATGAGTCCAAAGAAATTTTATTACAAAAAAATATATAAATAACAAAATTTATATTTTAATCATAATTTTTTGTAAATTTTCTAATTTCAAATATTATTTTGTCGAAAATCATGAAAAATACCTGCATATTTTCGATTTGACAAACAATACTTTTTAATGAAAAAAAAAATTTTTTAACCATAAAAAACCTCTGAATACTATTATCGAATTAAATTATAGTTTTCGAATACATTAATAATTATCATAATTATTAAAAATTGTTAATATTTTTTTCATATATTGTATATTGTTTCTTTCATTAAAATAATAATTAAATTTGTATTATTATTCTTGTTATTGTTGTTGTCAATCATTAAATTTATCACTAAATGTACTGAATATAATTTTATAATTAAATAATTATTGTAAAAATTGTGTAGATTTGCTTTGCATTATATAAAAAAAAGTAATTAAAATTTTTTATTTGATTATTAAATCACGCGACCCTTGAAAGGGTCAAAATACTGAGGAAGCAGTAAAATTCTCTGACGTTAGGAAAACTGAGCCTTATTCATCCTCCTCTCCTCTCCTCTCTCTCTCTCTCTCTCTTTCTAACCACATTAAACTGCCCCCAAATGTAGCTTTTTCACTGTTCACTCCGCCCCCAAATAAATCCCTTCGACGGCGAGTCATAATTTATATAAGTGCGCATTGCGCTTCATTTATTATCTCTAATGCGACATAAAAGTAAAGTCAGAGAGACATTAGTATAAAAGAAGATGAAAACGAAGGAGGTATGTATAAAGAATCGTTGTCGTTACATTTAAGAGAAATTTCAAAAAATTAATGGCGGTTTTAAGTGAATAGTGACTCGAGTTTGTTGCTTTTCCAAAATATTCTCAACAATAATTTTTCCTTCTCTCTCTCTCTCTGTCTTTCTCTCTCAAAAAAACAGAAGTTCAAAATTTTATTTTGGAAAAACTAAATATTTTTAACGAATTCTGTATGATTTTATCATTGAAAATTTTTCATTTAAGTGACAAAAGTGTGAACAAGATAAGTTGTGAGAGATTATTCTAAATACAAATGTTTATTACAGGAAAAAATTATTATTCATGTAATAAACGTAAACGTAATTTAAAATTTATATTTAATTTAAATATTTAATAAATTGAGCTGAAATTTTGTAAGAAAGTCGAAAATACAATAAAGAATGGCAGTGATGTGAAAAAGTTTTAATTCAGAAATAAATTATGAATATAACTTAATTCATGGTGTCTACTAACTGGGAAAAACCGGGAATTTTTTCACCAAAATTAAAGTTTTATTATTTTAATTTTTTTTTTAAATTACTTACAGTTTCAATTTTTATATATATTTATACTGTTCTCTAACTTTGAATTAGTTAAAATTTAAAAATAATTAATTTCATAGTAAAAAATCAGGCATTAAAATATATGCTTTGTATCAATTGTGACGTCATAATGGTTCAAATGCCCTTAAAAAATTAAGCAGTTAATAGAAATATTGTGAATTACGACTGAAAATATAAAATTATTAAAGAATTTCATTAGAAACTTTTTAACAAATAGAATTTTCAAAGTATTTTAATTTAATAATTGGATTTTATAAAGAGTCACATGTTAAAATTTTTCAATTCTATTATTTCGAGATAATTGAATCTTTTTTAACAAATAATTGAAAATTTTTGAAATAATTAAAATATCTTTACATTTTTTGGAAAATAATTAAATTCTTGTAAAGAATTTTATTTAAATTTTTCGATAATAATCCAGGGAAGTTAGTGACCGTAATTCTAATTTTATTTTCACAACATAAATTCCCTCTTAAAGTTTAAAACCAATTTTTTGCTTCTAAAATTTATATTAATTGTATTATTATTCAATAATTATAATGATTATTGAACTTTTCTTAAATTTTTATATAATTTCGAAATTTGTAAATGTTCACTTCAAATAAATGATATTTATTTCTTGAGCAAAATTTATGATTATTACTTATTAAGTAAATAATTAATTATTACTGCTTATTATTTTCAAAAATTTTAATAAAATTCTTCACAAGAATTAAATTATTTTCACATATAATAGTATTGTTTGGAAGGATTTAATTATTTTTATAAATAGATAGTAAAATTCTTTGCAGAAAAATTAAAAAATTAAATTTTTAGTTGTAATTATAAAAAGACAGGATTATTTAAAAAATTTATAAAAAATTCTTTGTTTAACTCAATTATTTCCCTAATTTTCAATTAAAATAATAATAAAAACATTATTTTCAAAAAATTTAAAAATTTTCTTTTGTTCGAAATCAAATTTAAATTTAAATTTGTTGTAAAAAACAGGAAAAAATCGGGAATTTTGTTGAACGAACTTAAGGGCATTTGAACCATTATGACGTCACAATGTATTCTAAGCATTAGATCTAAAATTGTGACGTCATAATGGTCCAAATTCCCTTAATGAATTTTGTTAAAGTAAAAATTTTTTTGCTTGCCATTTCAAATTTTTAAACACACGGAGAAAAATGGATTATACAATTAGGATGATAAAAAAACATCATAATGCTTATAATCTGATTAATATTCTTTACAATCTATTAACATCCTTTTATTGTGTTAGAATTACTTCTTATATTCACAATGGATTATAAATTTAATAATACAAAATTGAATTCAATTATTATTGGAAATTATTACTATAGTAACATGTTTTTTTATACTGTCAAGTTAAAGTTGTTTTGAAAATTATTTCCTTAACAGAATTTTTTACATCTGCTACTTTTTTTGTTTTGTATAAATAATATTGATTAAACAAAATTATTTTCCAATGTATGTGTTCCTTAAAGGCCTCTTTAGCCCTAGGAACTTTAAATATCTTTATAAATAAATAAAACAAAATATGTCTATTGTCTGTACATAAACACAATTTAAAAATAGACATTTTTTACATCTGCTGCTATTTTAATTTTCCAGGTTAGTAAATTTGTAAATAAGTAATTTTTTTTAACAAAAGTATTAACATATTATGTAAGAAAAAGTTTTTGTATAAAGTTGAATTTGTCACTTGATTAAAATTGTTGAATTGAGAGATGAAATATTTTAGAAACATTTTTATTTTATTTATTATTAGGCATTATTTTTAAATTTTGTTACAAAGTTTTTTTATTATTTGTAAAATATTAATTTTGTGTTTAGTAGGAATAATATTTTATTATTATTATTGGTTTGTAATAATTTGTCAAAATTTTATTTATTCAAAATAACCTGAATAAGACCAATTATGCGTTTTCAGACAGATTCGTTAACATTTAAATTTGTGGCCGACATTTTGAAGCCGCCATTTTGAATTTTCGACAACGGACTCGGATTGAAGAGTTGACACTTGGCAATTGTTATTCGATGTCAAAGAGTCGGTTCTTCGATCCAATCTCTTAATTTTGACTGAAAAAATGTTTTTCCCTCGGTGTTCGTAATTTTTTCTAATCAATAAATACAAATAAAATTACTATAAATCTAAATGATATATTTCCTTTTAAAGATTTACATTGAACGTGTAAAAAGTAATTTTCCATCAACTCGAGAATGGATTATTCGAATACTTCAGAAAAGAAGAAAAAAAAAAGAAAGCTTGAGGGAAATGAAGTCAGGTCTAAAAAGCCGCAGTTACATCCTTTATTGCAGCAGTAGTGGAATCGCATTTTAGTCAGAGCGTCTCGGGCATAAAAGGGAGTGATATTACATCGTTAGTATAATAAAGCGAGTAAAATGCAATTTTCCAACGAATATATTTATATGTTGTGCTCGTTATCCTCATGTGAAATGCACGTATAGGACTAATCATAATAATAACATCAAGTACTTCAGTTTTACATGGTGAATGAGTGAGGGAAGAATAGAAATTTATACACATTTCTCTGTTGCACTAAATATCTATATATATAGAAAAAGAGGGTATTTTGACAGTGTAGAGAAAGCCATAGAGATATTGTGTGCAAAACACTATCTGTAACATTTTCAACGAGATGACTTCTTCCCTCTGCATTTTTAGTTTCTTTTTTTTTCTTTTTTCCCCTTTCATCCTCGTCCCGTTATCCGCGTATCATCGTTACAGTTTGTCTCTGTTTCCCATACCTTTCTTCTGTAGGTTTTCAATTTCTCTTTTTGCCCTTTTCTCTCTCTCTGCTTTCTGTTTACTCTTTTTTACTCCAGTTTCCACTCGTGAATCCGGAAATGCAACGGATCTATACGAACCTGTGCGAACTGTAATAATTCGCAAAACATTTTCCGGGACTAAATTATTTATTATCTCGCAGGCTTCTTCTCTCTCTCTCGCTCTCTCGTGGTGAGAGGGAAAAGGGTGTGAGACAGGTGACCCAGGAAGGAAGATATTATACGTCAACGTGTGACTCGGAACATAATGTTTTGTATCCACAGAACTCATATAATCTTTTATGCGAATATAAGCTGCTTTTTATAGGTCGAGTGGGGGATAAAATCGCATTTAAAGCAGGCAATTAATCTTTTGATGAAAGGCACAAAAACGGAAATTTGTTGATGATGGACTTTTTAATATTTCTTGAACTATTTTCATGTAATTTATCGTTTGAAAATTTTAATTATATTGCTTCCTCATACTGAGAAAGTATTGTAATACCAACATTTTTCGATTTTTTAACATATCTTTATGTTATTTGACCTCAGGAGTTCAAAAAAGACATATTTACAAAATGTCATTCCGTATGTGTAAACATATTTTCATAAATATCTCCAAATTATAAAGAGCTTTTGGGCTGAATTTTTTTTAAATTGTAGGTCTCATCTGTGGACACAAAATGAGAGTACTTTGAGATAAATTAATAAAGTTTAACTATTTATTTTTTTGATTTTTAATTTTTCAAAAAAACGTTTTTTGCCCATAACTTTAAAAAAATGTTAAGACACCTATAAATGTTTTTCGCTAATTTTGTAGTTTTTTTAGACGCATCTTTTGAGCCCAGAATGAACATTTTTCGTTCATATTCACCGGAGATATTAAACTTTTAAAAATGAAAAATTTTGGAAAATAAGACTTTTTTGAGAATTTTGTTGATAAATGTAGAAATAACATTAAAACCATAGTTACCAACTTGTAGAGCATTAAAAAACCCTTCGATTGATCTATTTTTGAAGCTATTTCGATTAGAAATCAAGAAGTTATTGATATTTTAAAAAACAGAAATTGTGAAAAAAAAATTTTTCATGTGAAAGTATTAAATAAGGAGAAAAAAATATTACAGCACTTAAGAATAATTGTTCAAAATTTATACTTTATTGTTATTAACATCTCTATGAGGAAGCAAAGTGTTCATGAAATAAACACAACAAGATTTACGAAAACGAATGAAATTGAGTACCAAAAGTATAACAAAAATTTATAACTTGTCAGCGGTTTTAAATTGCAATTTTAAATACGAAATATGAAAATATTGGTTAAGAAAAAATTAAAGAATTTTGATATTTTTAAAAAATTTTTACGATTTCGCAGAGTTGTTTACTATTTTGTAAAAAATTTTATTTTTTTTTGTTTATTATTTTTCTATTTACCTCATTGGGTTAAATTTACTTTAAAATTAATTATTTAATCTTTATTTATTTTAAGAGTATAAATTATTTTATTTGAAGAGAAGTACAGAGAAGGAAAGTAGAAGGGAAAAATAATTATGAATAAATACTTGAAAAGTTGAAATACTAAAAAAACCGTTTTCTATACTTATACTGATAAAAGATAAAACATGAACGAAAATAAAATGTTCTCTGTTTAATATTGACTCTGACTACTAATTTCTTAATAAGATAAATTAAAAAAGTTATGTTTTACAAAAATGAATCTTATAATATTGTTGGATTTAGAGAACTTTGAATTTCTTGTACATCAATTTGTCTGATTAAAATAATTCTTTACTAATAACTAGCAAACAATTTGCCCGACTAACTTCTTGCATACTTTTAAAAATAAAATTATAAATTCAGAAAAAATAGAACTTAACAATTTTTAATTAAAATTTGTTTCATAAAAATAAAAAATATTATTTTGAATATAGATCATTACTATACTATAACCACAAGAATCATACATTCTAAAACAGGGAATTTAAGAAAAAGTCATTAAACATTTTTATTAAAAATACCTACTAAAAAATTAAAATTTTGGAATTGATAAGAAAATTCCAAATTGTTTTTTGTTTGCTATAAAATCACCACGAATTCTAATACAAAATCTTCAAACTTTTCTGTATTTCTGTCAGTAATTTCTTTTTAAATAACTTCATTCTTGAAAAATTATCATACAATTATTACTTATAAATTATTTAATAAATATAATAATATTTCAATAATAATTTACTTTTCAAAGAATTGAGTTTTCAATTTTCATTAATAGATGAACTTTAAAAGAGTTTAATTTACAAATTTTATAAAATTCTGATTTCTAATGAATTTAATTAGAATTTTTTTAAAACTTAGATATTTGAAATGAAATTTTAATAATTTAATTTTTTCCCTGAATTTAGTTAAATTTTTTGAATATGTATTTAAATAATTGTTAAAAATAAGAGATTTATAGAAAAATTTTACTTAAAAACATTTTAAAAGAATGAATTTTCGAGAAGTTATAAATAATTGCAGAAATTCAATTGTTTTCAAAAGTAATAAAATTCTTCTTACAAAAGTTCAATTAAGTTCAAACGTTAAAAAAATTTTTCGTCAAAATGACAATTATCTTCATAAGTAACAAAATTCTTCTCTTAAATTTAATTATTTTCAAAAAAATTTCCTGATTTGAATGACTTTGAATATATATTATTTTAATAAATTTTCTAAAAGTATTCAATTTTTTAATAAAATTGTACTAAAACAATTATTAATTATTTTCATAAATAGTAAAAATTGCATAGGAATTCAATAATTAACAAACTTTTTATAAATTTTTTCTTAGAAATGCAATTAATTTCATAACCAATAGTTTTTTTCTGAATTCAATTATTTATATAAATTTTTTTTTAGGAAATCAATTATTGTCATAAATAATATAGCGCATCGCAGAGTTAAAACTTTTTTAGTAAAATTTTAATCGAATTTCTTGAATAATGTAATTATTCTTAAAAGTTTGATTAAAATTCGTCAAAAGAATTCAGTTATTTAAAAAAATTTGATGATAAAAATCATTATAGGAATTACTTTTTTTTTAAAAATCTAATATTATAATTATGTAAAAAGTCATTTACTTTTATTGATATTGATTATTATTTGAATAATTAAATAATTTTGAAAAGGTTTGAAATTAAAATAGTTGAAAATTTTAATCTTCTATACTATTAACTGTCAATTGTAATGAATTTTTTTTTTGAAAAATTTTCTTAAAATTTTTTTTATTAATAATTTTAAGTTACATGAAAATTTTTCCAAATAAGGAATTTTTTTTTAAATTTGTTTTAGGAATTCAAATATTTTCATAAATAATAAAGCTTATATATCAGAATTTTAATTCTTTGTAGTACAATTTTAATCGAATTCCTCAAAAATACAATTATAATCGAATTCCTCAAAGAATTGTAAATATTCTTGAAAATTTGATTAAAATTCGTCAAGAAAATACAGTAAAATTTTAAAGTTAATTTTAAAAAGGTTTAAATTCAAATCTGAATTGAAGAATTTTAATTCCTGTAGAAAAGTAATAATTGAATATTTTTGAAAAAGAAGTTATTGCTGTTTTGGAAAAATTTTGCAATTGAAGAAATTTGTAAATAAATGAAACAGAACATTTTTCTATTTCCTTTATTTTCTAAAAATTAAAATTTGCAATTAACAAATAGAATTTGAAAAACATTTTTTCTTTTATTTTAAAAAAAATCTTTGAATTGTATCAAAACAATTGTTATTGAGAAATAAAAATTAAGCAAATTATTTTCCTATAAAAATTGAGATTTTACAAAAAAATTTCCCAAAAAGAAAAGAATGGGTTTGTGAATAACATTGTTATTGAAAAATAAAAAATTTGCGTTTCCTACTTCTTAATCATAATTTTTAACAATTAACAATTTTCTAATATCTTTTATACATAAAAGCAAACAAATTTTTATAATTTTTATTAGTCAAACGAAATTCGTTACTCTCTAAATCTGAATTAGTAGTTTTCTACTAATAAAATAGTGCGGATTCGTTTATCAATTAAATTAGTAACGGTTTTTATTAATTTTTAGTATCTTTTAATAATTATTAGTAGAAAATTTACTAATTTAAAATAGTAAAAAATACGTTCTACTAATTGAAATAGTAATTTTCTACTAGCAATTAGTAAAAAACTACTAAAATCCTCGAATGCCCTTGAACCTAATTTTGATGTTATGTTCGTTCTTTGCCCTCTGAAGTTTGATTTAAATGACCTCATGTGACCTTACATTCTCTGAAGTTGGCTTTTGTTTTAACCCTCTTGCTTCGAAGGAGGTTTAAGTAGATAAGCCGTAAATACTTGTGTCTGACTAAAACGGTTCTTAACTACTGTTAAGAAAATCAAATCTTTCATCTTCAGAAAAATATTTTTTTACTACTGATTCTAGAAAAAATGAAATGCAATAAAAAGTACCTGCTTTTAGGGATAGTTTACTACTTAAATTTAAAAATATTGCATACACACAAATTTTCTTTGTTACATTGTTTAATATTGACATGTACGATTTATTTTCTTATTAAATATACAAAAAAACACTAAAAACAACATAAAATTAAATTAATTTTGCATACAATATTTTCTTGTAAATAATAAAGTTGAACGTAAAATTTGAAATGTAAATTAAAACAGATAATTCCCTCCTAATTTAGAAATAAAAAAAAATCAGTTTCATAGAATTTCTTGTTTATTTATTCTCAAAAAGGAAGATTGAAATTTATTGTTTCTTAAACTTGCAATGGTAAATGTAATGATAAAATTGTTGAAATCTTTATTACAGTTTGTGTATACTTTAAAGAAATCCCTCGGCGTTTATAAACTGCAAAATTCCAGTTTCATTAATTACTAAATAAACATCTTTTTAGTTGTGAACTTTAAATCCCTCCCCTTTCCCTTTCCAAGTTTCAAACTTGAACGCGTGGACTGAATCTCATAATTTATTTACTTAAATCATGAATTAAGGAGAACTTTAAGACGTTAGGTAAGCTTTCAATAACTTATCCTTGAAATTTTCCTTCTAACTGTATATTTTTAAAATTGCTTTTTAAAATTATAATATTAAAATTTAACATAATTTTTTTTTTATTTTCTAGCATTTTAAGGAAATACATTTTTTTTACTAAAGTTTATTCACGTTGTGTTACCAAGTCCTGGATGCTAAGAAGTTTCTCTAAATTTCAGTTAATTAAAATTTTTGTTGATTAAAGATTTTTTTTCATTTACAATATTCTTTGAAGTAAAATTTCCGCTTATGAAAAACGAAATATTCAAAAGTTTCGAGAAATAGAATTTCTATTAATTTCAAAATTTAACTTTTAAAATGTATTATGCAGTTAAAATTTTATTTATTTAATCCAATTAATAAAAATGTTTAATTAGATTTAATTAATTTATTTATTTACTAAGCTGTTATTTTGTTTGGATTTACAATTTTCGTGTGATATTATTATTTTTTTAAATCCATAATTTCAGTAATTAATTAATTTATTTAAAATTTATCATATAATCAAAATTGTTCTCATTTAGAAATTTTTTAAAAAAATGACACATTCGAAAAATCGCAAACCTTCGTATTTAAAATTTTTGTCAATTAAAAATGCATTTAAAATTAAAAATTCTTGTTTATAAAAATGGTTGTTAATTGCAAATTTTGTAATGTGTAACACTTTCTCCAATTACTATGTGCTTTAATTAAAATTGTTCTCTTGTTAGAAGTTGCACACCAAAGGAATTGTCGTTATTTTAAAATTTCTGTAAATTAAATAGTCTGTGCCATATTTACAAGTTCAGTAAAAAGAAAAGTTTGATAATTAAAATTACTATTAATTATGAATTGACAAAAAAAAAACTCTCGTTACAATGAAACAATTCCTCTAAAAAGTTAAAGATTATTATTTTTATGCTTAATTTCAAATTAAAATAATTAAATTTCATTTTAGTTGATTAAAAATAATTTATAATTAAATTTCACGTATTATGATGAAAAGAAGAAGTGATTTCAGTAATTTTACTCAAGCAAGAGAAGAAACAAATATAATTGAAAATAGAAATGTTTTTAACCGTTTCACAATATTTGTAATATTCACAAATAAATGAACGTCAAAAGGTTTTAATTTAAAATTTTAGGAAATTTCATTTTTTAATTAATTCAAATAGAAATTTTTAAAAATTTTGATTTTGGCAAAATGTTAATAATTGAAATTCTTCTTGAAATTAGTTAAAATTGTCAATATATGTTTAATAATAAATTATTAAGAATGATGAAATTATAAAAAATTTTTATTAAAAAATTTATTTAAAAATTGTATTTTGGAGAATTTACACACATAATAGCAGAAATTCAATTATTTTCAAAAGTAAAATAATTCTTCTTACAAAAGTTTAATTATTTTTAAACTTTAATGAAAATTCTCGTCCAAATTACAAATACCTTTATAAATAACAAAATTCAATTATTAAAAAATATTTTATAAATTTCTTCGCAATAATTCAATAATAATTTTTTTTATGAATTCAATTATTTTCATAAATAATAAAGCTCATCACAGAATTCAAATTTTTTTTAAGCACAATTTTAATATAATTTCTTGAATAATGTAATTATTCTTACAAATTTGATTAAAATTCGTCAAAAGATTTCAATAATTTAATGCTTTGATGATAAAATCCTTTATATCTATTAAATTTTTAAGGAATTAATTTTCTCGAAAAAGTTTTTATTTAATTTTTAAAAAATAATTTAAAGTTACATAGAAGCTTTTCAATATATGTGAATTTTTTCTAAATTCTTAGAAGATTTCCTATATTTTCATAAGAAAATTTGTCTAAACGTTTAAAAGAATTTTTCCAAAGTTCTAGGATAGTTTCTACACTGTTTAATGAGAATGTTTCTAAATTCATAGAAAGTTTTCGATATTAATAAAAAACCCCTTATTTATGTTACAAAATTTTTCTAAATAATTAGTAGAATTTGCTTCCTAAATTTTTTGGGAAATTATTTAATGATTTTCCTACAGTATATTCAATTATAGAATTTCAAATAATCGAAATTTTGTAAAAATAATTTTTAAATCAATGTATTTACAAATTCTCAAAAAGCCTTTTCAAAAATTATTAAAAATAGTTGATTGACAGAAGAATTTTTAGTAAAAAATTATAGAAAATAATAATTTAATTAAAATAATGAAAATAATTTTAAAGAAGTTACAGTAAAAAATATTCTTTATATAAAATAATGATTATATTTTATAAGTTGTTTAGTTTCAAAAAGTTTTGCATTTGAAATTTTTAAAAATCTTAATTTCTGCAGAAAAATAATAATTAAATTTATTTTCAAAAAAAAGTTATCGATGATTTAGGAAATTTATAAAAAAAGCGTATAAAAACAAAATTTATTTGTTAATTTTAATTTTTTTTTTAATTTTCAAATGTTTCAATTATAAACATTATTTCATTGTAAACCATAAAAAATACCTGCATATTGAAAGTTTGTCAAGCAATATTTTTTAAAGAAAAAAAAGGAAATAAAAGCACACACAAAAGTCAAACTTTAGGTTTGGACAAAATCCACAAAGTATCGAAACTTTCCTAAAAATTAAATTTTTTTTTAGTGACACAAAATTATTGTAACAAGCATTTAAGTTGGAGAAGAAATAAATAAATTCCGTTCATTTGAACGGTTAGAACTTTAGGATCATAAAGAATAAATAAATTCTTGCTTTTTATAGTTAAAATGTCTTTAAATATATAAATTCTTTAACAAATCAAAAAAAGTGTTGAAAAAAACTTAATTCTTTTAAAACTAATTTTTGTGGTTAATAATCAATAAATAGGAGTAAATCAATATTTTTTGTTTTCTATTTCTTATTTTCTGTTTCTTAATTCCCGGAATAAAAATTTTTTCTTTAGTAAATCTGAAAAATTGCTACAATTTTCTTCTATTTGTTGGAAAAAAAATTTGAAGAACGTGATTTCCGACGTCAATCTTAGTGCAGAGTCTCGTGGCGAAAAAAAAAAGAAGAAAAAGTCAACTATTTTTGGTTTCAAATTTTGTCAAATGATTTTACAGGTGTAGAACGACGTGTAATTGGTTAACGTTTTCTGGCTGAATTCGTTCTTTAACTTTGCACGAAGGAAAGCGCAATAGTATAAGCTTCTTTTAACGAGACCACCGTCCCTTCAAACCATTACTCACGAAATTGCCCGTTACTTGTGTTAGACCTCCATCTCTTTTCTCTCTCTCTGTCTCACTATATACAAGTATATACAAAAAAAAAAATATATATATATATATATACATTTCCGTCAACAACAAACTCGTTTCATTCTCTTGTTATACAACCACATTAAATCAGTGATGTAACAAAAAAATTTTTTTACGTTCAACAATCAGTATTGAGACACAAGAAGGATAAATTTATTCTCCCCTTTTTATGACCCATATTTCCTCGGAAGTGCATTCCCTCTCTTTTACTACAGTAAAAAAAAAGAAAAAGGGGAAAAAACACGAAACTAAAACTTTTTCAATTCCTCTAATTGCCAATTACTTATTTATATTGAAAAAGCAAAGTCTTATACTTTTAAAACAAATTATTCTTATTATACGTTCATCTGACTTTTATAATTTCTTGATATTCTGTCATGTGGAAATTTTTTCTATTTTTCAACATCTTTTAGTTTTTACATTCAATTTTAAAACTGAATTAAAATCGTATTTTTTTTAAGGTCGACTCTTTTCTCAATGATTATTACTTTTTCTCGCATTCGCAATTATTTTTTTTTTTTAACCGTAACTTTATGAAATCAGATATTTACTCAAATTCTTTTTTTTTTATTTGTTTTACTTCTTTTGAAATTAATTTTTCCATTTAAGAGTATTTCCCGAACTTTTGGTTTCGATTAAGGAGTAAAAATTAAGGGGAAATAAAATAAAGATAGCATTTGATATTCAAAGGCAATTTATTTTATTCGAAATCTAAAAAAATTTGTTTCTGTTCTTTCTACGAATAGGAATAAATTATTTCTTTTCCCGTTTTTATTAAAATGATGAATAAATAATTAAATGTATTTTGAAAAGTACTTTGATAAATATTCAAATTGGTTTAAAAGTTATTAATTAAAAACTATAAATTAATTTAATAGATGGAAAATTGATTTCAAAAGTTTAAAACTGACTTCATACATATATTCTATATTGGATTGAAAAGTTTTAAATTGATTTAATGAATTTCGAAATTGATTGGAGAAATAATTACTCGACAATAATCTGATGAAATTTGCAAATATGAACAAAAAATATAAGGAGTAAAGAATAAATTTGAAAGAGCGCCTTTTGTGAAAATTGTAATGATAAATGAGAACGTATAAAGACGTGTTTGGTTGTCAGATCACGTGATTAAACAATTTTTTAAATGGGTATTTAGGTGAAAATATATTTGCGGGTTTATGCTCGCACTTTGCTGCTAACGACCGTCGGTGAACGTGCGTGATACCCAAAAGCTCAAGTGATTTACATTTACGATCACTCATCTCCGCCTCAACCAAGCTCGTACTGCAGCTTATTAACTCATTCGTCTCAACTATGAATAATTTACCAACTTGACACACTGTATTTTCGCCTATATATATATATATTTATATTTATATGTATATAGCTCCTTATTTTTTCTCTCATTGCATATCTTGAGCAAATTCCCCCAAGGCAAGTAAATTTAAACAACAAATTTCTATTATTACACTACACTATGAAAAAAAGTTCTAAATTTAGAGCTGATTTCGGTAATAAAATAGAACCAAATTACGATTTACTGCCAAAATTAGTACTAAATTAGTACCTTTCTTTTTACAGTGTAAAAAAAAATTATTGATTCAAATAATAGGTAAAAATAATAAATAATAAACTTTTTACACGAATACATTCGAACAAATGGTTATTTAATATAAAATTTCACTCCAACGTTTCGAAAACAACACGATTTCCTCTTCAGGGAGTCTATAAAATAATACAGAAAAAACAAAAATACAAAATAAATTACAAAACAAAAACACGAAGACATTAAATAATAATTTAGAAAAAACATTAAATAAATAAAATAATAAACAAAAACACGAAGACATTAAATAATAATTTAGAAAAAACATTAAATAAATAAAATAATTAACAAAAACACGAAAACATTAAATAATAATTTAGAAAAAACATTAAATAAATAAAATAATAAACAAAAACACGAAGACATTAAATAATAAATAAAATTAATATAAATTGAATAATAGTTAAAATTAAAAATAATTGTTAAAATAAAAATCAAATAGAAACGAAATACAAAAAATACAAAAAATAAATAAATCAAAATAATATAAGATATAAGAACAGAGATAGCATTGATATAAAATTAAAATAAATAAGATGAATAGAGCAATAAAGAAATAAAAATAAATATATTAATTGATAAATATTAATTGATCCAAATAACCAATTAATTGACTATTATATCAATTAAATATTTAATTGAATCAAATAATGTTTATTAGAGTCAATTAAGTGGCACGCCCAGAAAAAGGTTTTCTTTGAAACGAAAAAATCGTTTTTTTAAACTCACTCTTTGAATTAAAGATAAAATTTGTTTTACTTAAAAGAAGTTTACTTTACGTTTATGAAAACCAGTTTTTAAATTTTTTTGAATCAAAGAAATTATTTCTTTGAATTATATTTTTGATCGAAGGAAAAATTTCTTTAAGACAAATAAAAAGCCGAGAACATTCAAAGAAATTATTTCTTTGAATCATTTATTTCTTTGCCTTAAAAAAAGATTTATAAAATCCAAATAAATATTTCTTAGAGACAACAAAAAACAGTTAAAGAAATATTTCCTCTAAATCAAAGAAACTTTTTTTTGACCCTATATAACAATGCACAAATTTCTTTGATTTGAAAAAAAAACATTTTTTTATACAAAGAAGCTTTTTTCTGGGTGTGTTTGCTTCAAATACTAAAGTTATTGATTCAAATACTATTTAATTGACTCTTTTAAATATTATTTGATTCAGGTAAATATTTAATTGATAATAGTCAATTAATCGGTTATTTCAATCAATAAAATTTTTTTGCTGTGTATTATTAGGTAAAATTAAATTATTTTACTATACTAGAAGAAAAAGCAAAACTTCTGATCTAAATCCGCTTCGACTACTGACAATAATGAGATTCAAAAAAGTTACATCAAGAAAACGAAAATAAAAATGTCCAACTTCAATTACACTTCTT
Source organism: Leptopilina myrica (nomen nudum) (assembly GCA_032872475.1). Classification (NCBI taxonomy): domain Eukaryota; kingdom Metazoa; phylum Arthropoda; class Insecta; order Hymenoptera; family Figitidae; genus Leptopilina; species Leptopilina myrica (nomen nudum). The sequence continues at coordinate 42,800,278 of CM065463.1, forward strand.
ACTGCTAATTTCAAGAGTAGACGCTAAAGAATCGTAAAAACTCTTGTCTGATGAATAACATTGATCTACACTACTGATAAAAAATTACTCGAATTTAGCGTGATAAAAAAAGTAAATGATAATACAAATTTAATTATCTGATTAAAAACTGACATTTACTATTGAATTCTTTTGGAACGTGAAGCAAAAAATATATGCCTGACTAAAACGGTTCGTAACTACTGACCCATGGAAAAGAAATTAATTTTCGAATATTTGTCTGACTAAAAATATTTACTACCACTGATTCCATGAATGGGTCATTCCACACCAAATCGGAAATTATTTTGCTTTAACATCTCAAATTTTTTTCAAATACTATTTTTCTTTCAGTGCTCGTTGAAACTAGCTATCAAGATTTTTTCAAATTTTTTCATAAAGCGATTTAAGAGATACAGATTTTTGAAATATCATGTTTTTAACGTAAATTTTCTTTTCCGAGACGATTTTTCCTTTTTTTTAAATCTTCGTAATTATTATTAACAAAAATTCAAAAAGAAGCCCTCGAAATATTAATAGAGAAAATTTAATTACAAGGTTTAGAAAAAAGGAAAAATTAAAAAGCATTTATTTAAACCATAGTTAAATTATAAATTTTTAGTTTTTCTATTAAACTTAATGTTTTAGTTATTAAAAATTGCTTATTTGAAAAAAAATCTGCCAACTTTTTGAGACAGATTTTTAATTTTTGTTTAAAAAAACTTTTAATAACAATAAATATTTGCAAAATCATGAAATAGTAAAAAAACATTTTTTTAGCTTCATTAATTAAGAAAATAAATTGAAAAAACCCTATTAAAATAATGTTTCAGTGTTTCTTATGTATGAAAAAAGTACAACAAATTAATTAAGTGAATTGTTGTTTTACTTCAGAAATTTAACTTAGGACTAGAAATTCCAATTTTTTTTTCAATTGTGAAATTTGTTATAAGTAAAACAACTACTAATGATAAAAAATTATTTATTTGAAAATTGTTATTATTTTTGTCATAAACTGTACTTAGTGTTAAAAGTTTATAGTTTATTTCCGTATGGTGCATTTCTTTGAAACTAAAACATTCAGTTATAAAGGAAAAAGTAAAAATTATTTTTTGAAAATTTTTCTTTAAACCATTTATTTTGTTAATTATTCAACTTACTGTACATAAAATTAGAATCTCTTAGTTTTTTCAAATAAGCAATTTTTAATAACTAAAACATTAAGTTTAATAGAAAAACTAACAATTTCTAATTTAACTATGGTTTAAATAAATGCTTTTTAATTTTTCCTTTTTTCTAAACCTTGTAATTAAATTCTCTATTAATCTTTCGAGAGCTTTTTTTGAATTTTTGTTTGTAAACATTTTTTTAATAACAATAAGTACTAAAAAATCATAAAATCAAAAAAAAAAATTTTTTTAGCTTTTAGAATAAGGAAAATTAATCAAAAAAACCTTATTAAAAAAAACCCTAAACCCTATTATTAAAAATTAACAAAATAAATTGTTTGAAGAATGTTTAAATAACTAATTTTTTTTTCTTTTATAATTGAATGTTTTAGTTAAAAAAAATGCACAATACAGAAAAAACTCTAAATTTCTAACACTAAGTAGAAGTACAGTTTGTGACAAAAATATTAACATTTAATTGAAATTTTTTATTGTTCATCGTCACTGGATATTTTACTCATGAAAAATTGCACAATTGAGAAGAAACTAGTAATTTCCAACTCTAAGTACAATTTATAAAGAAATAACAACAATTTATTGTTTAAACAATGATTAATTCATTCATTTTTTATCATTACTAGATTTTTTACTCATGACAAATTTCACAATTGAGAAAAAAAATTTGAAATTTCTAGGACAAAGTTAACTTTATAAAAAAATAACAATTAATTAATATTTAGCTAAAAAAATATTTTTTACGATTTTATGATGTTTTTAGTACTTATTGTTATTAAAAAAATGTTTAAAAACAAAAATTGAAAAATCGTCCACGGAAGGTAAATATAGAGAATTTAGTTACGAAGATTTAGAAAAAAAGAAAAATTCAACTGTTCACGTAAATCTATCCATAAATTTGTATTATTCAATCTAGTAATAGCAGAGAAATTCATTTTTGACAGTAAAACGAACCAGAATTGAATTTGATATTTTCAGTTCATTTGTTAATGTAATTCCACTTAATTACTTTCATTATTATTTCGATTCTCTAGTCAGTAATTTACGTATTGAACAAACATATATATGAGATTTGAAATAAACGAATTTAAATTTGATATTTAAATATTTTTTAATACTGATAATTAACTATTAGAATAATTTTTAAAGTACCGTTTACTACTGATTTTTTAAGCAGCTTGTCTGACTATGAGTATCGTATACTACTTATTCTACATGAATATCAAAATTAGAGGAAAATTGTCTGACCATAGCGATAGGTTACCACTTAATACTATATTGAATTCCTAGATAGATACAAAAAACGTATGTCTGACTAAAACGTTCTTTTACCACTGATATAAAAAAATTATTTTTACTATTTTTGTCTTACTAAACATAATGTTTTCCACGACTTTCATTAAATACAATTTATGGACAATAAATATTTACTATCTATAAATCTATATTAAACCAAAGTAAAAAAAAAAGTTCCCATAAAATACTGAAATAGTAAAAACAGTGACAGACTGTAACATAGACTATAATATTAGAATGTTATAGATAACATGACAAATAAACTATGGTAATCATAAAGTATAAACTATAAACAATATATTGTGATAAAAAATATTGAAAAATATCTTCTTTTAATTAAAACAAAATTATAATGCCTCTAAATATAAATATGCTAGTCGATTAACGCAATTACTGAAACAATTTAAAAACTTTTATCATTCGAAGATATTATCAATACTTATTGGATATTACTGATAGAAGATAAAAGATACAAAGTTCAAGGGTACTTTATCAATGAATGATCATAATTTAACCGATAAAGTCTCTGCGCGTCTCTTCTTTGCCGACGATTGATTTTTAACTCTCAGTGGTAACCGAGATATCTACAAGTTTATATTTCATGGAAATTTAAACAGATGTCAGCAGCAAAAATACAAAACAAATTAATTAATAATATTAATAATAAAATAATAATAATAAATAAATAGTAATTGCTTTTTTGTTTAACAACTTTTTTAATAATTGTTTTCTTTCAATAAAATGTTAGAAAAAACACTCAAATTCTTGATAAGAATCATACAATTTATAAAAATAATTAAATTGTTAATTTTAACATAACATTTAAAAATAATTGAATTTATTAAAATTTTTCAAAATCCTGATTCAATTCTTTTAAACAATTTCAATGAATTTATACAAAATAATCTATTTTTTTAAAAAAATTTTGTTTGAAAATTTTTGAAGTAATTGAATTTTATGCAGAATTTCTTTCAACTTCAAACGCTTATGTTAAAAAAGATAATTAAATACTTTTTTGATGAAGTTTATTATCATTGTTTTAAATATAATTGAATTTATGTAAAAAAATTTCTTCTTATAGAAATAATTTAATTCTTGCAAATAGTTTTACTATTTTTTAAAAATAATTAAATTGTTTCTAAGAATTTATTTAAAGTTTGTAATTTTACTGAATCCTTCAGTGAAATTTTATTAAAAAATTGACATATTAAAATTTTTAGAAACAAATTGTGTAATTTTTTCATTTTTAAAGAAAATAATGTAATATTATACACGAACTTTCTTTAAGATTTGAAAAATAATTGAATTTTCAAAATACAGTTTACTCATAGTCTTGGAAATAATTAAATTTTTCAGATTAAATCACCTTTAGAATTATTTTTAAGAAAATTGAATGTTTGCGAAGACTTTACTAAATATTTGAATTGTTATATTAGTTTTATGTAAATTTCAGAGAATAATAATTTGATTCTTTCTTGACATTTTAATAAAATTGTATTCAAAATTATTTAATTTCTGCGAAGAATTTTACTATTTCTGAGAATAATTAAATTCTTTCGAAGAATGTTATTATGTATCTAAATAATTGAATTCTTGCAAAGAATTGTTTAAAAAATTTTGAAAATATAAACAATAATAATTAAACATTTACGTAATACTAATAAGTGAATTTTTCAAATTTTGATTATGAATTTATCCAAAAATAAAAGTTTGAAAATAAAATTTTTTATAATTTGCATTATAATAAATTAAATACCACATTCCTCGCGCTAACGCCCTTAATGTTTGTTAGTTGATATATAATTGGTATCAATATTATATTAATTTATAAATATAATTAGAAAAACAAATTTAATGTAGCATAAAAAATTAAAAATAGAAAATAAAACTAAAATTTTAGAAAAAGAATAGAAAATTCTAATTGAATATAAATATTTTTACCTTTCTGTACTAAATGCCGGTAAATTTAATGAATTATTTCCTTACTTTTAATTAAAAAACGGCTTCATTAATATTAACATAAAATCAAAATGATTTAAATAATTTTTTATGATTCGAAAATTTCCAATTATTCTAAATTCAAAACAAATGTTTTTTATAAAAGTCTTATTAATAAAATACACTTCCACTGGGAAGATTTTGTTACCAATTTATTCATTTTTATAAATTAAAATAAAATTTGTTTAAAAATATTTTTGTTTAAAATTTTAAGGTTTAAATGTTGTTGTTTAAATTTTGTTTCAGATATTTTTAATGTTGAAAATATCAGTAATCATTGTGAAGTAATTTTCACCTAAAACTGAATACAAAGTTTAAACATTTTTATGAAAAATAAAAGTGAGGTCTAAAAATGTTTAAAATGCACATAATGATAAAATATATATTGTACTTTCTGACACTATTTTTAAAAAATTTCTAAGAGTTTGAAAGAAACCATAAAAATTTATTTTTCTTATAGAAGTCCTATTGGAGACATGTTAAAAAGTTTTCGGGGATGAAAGTAATTTAGTTATATAAATTCAGTATAAAAAAAATTATTTAATTTTCTTTTTACAATGATAAATAAGTGCTAAATTTTCACTATGGAAATTAATAATAATAATTAAAGAGTAGATTTTGTAAAATTAATAGAGACATACAAAATTTCACTTTCAGAAGAATCACCCATATGTTTATAATTTTAATGTTTTAAATCTTTTTATTTTTAATTCAACATATAATATTTCTTGTGTGTATATAAAAATTATTTCAAAATTAACTTTATAATTTTCTCTCTATTGAATTAATGTTAAATTATTTAATCGTAATTTTCGTTTTCGTGTATTTTACACACATTTAGGAGGAAATTAGTTCATGTACCTGGTGAGAGTATTTATTTTAATTAAGAGACATAAATTGCAACTAGTTGTCGAGTATAGCAAATGAAATGTTCCCTCTTAACCCTCTAAGTAAGTACAGTAACAATGTGTTATCCTGTGAAAACAGGTTCCTAAACAAAAGCCATTTCTGCACGATTGCTCGGCTCGTTGCAACGAGTGTACCTATATATATATATTCCCTTGTACCAAGTGTCTCATGCATTCAAAGTACAAGTCGTTTCTAGTGTGATTGTGGTTCAACTCTTCAAGTTGTATCCATAACCATATAACCAGTTGATGAAAAAACCACAATTCCCAACATTCGTCTCACGTTTTCCCACCGCATTCGGTCAATAAATTCAGAATTCAAAAATTCACACACACACACAATATTTCTGCGTGTGGGCAAAAAAATATTGTTCCTCTCGGAAAAAGAATGAAAATTTAATTTTCTTGAAACTAGCCGAATATTCAGAGAGGTGAAAAAAAACTATTTTCTACGGTTATTTCTTTTTGAATCAAACTATCAAGTTTGATTTTTTAAATTCTTCATAAAAATAGCGATATTCTGTGGAGTTACACAGAAATGGTGCTACAATATTTCATTAGCAATCAAATTTTTAACCAAAACAATTTTTCCATTTTTCTGACTCTTCACAATTTGATTGTCTATCAATATTTTGAGCCCGATTTTTTATTTTTGTTTTAAAAGTTTGTGACACGATCTGAAAAATAGGACCTTAGAAGAAAAAAATTGTAGGTTATGTCCGAAATTTTTGAAATAAAAATACAAAGAAAGGATCAACTTTCAATATAAATCATTTACGTCTAAGTCTTTAATACAATTAAAGTAGTTAATAAACATTGATTTTAATTTGCAATAACAATTTCTGTTTTTATCTCAATTGTGAAGTTTGTTCTGAGTAAAACATCTACCAATGATAAAAAATGAAAGAATTAAACAGTTTAAACAATAAATTGTTGCAGTTCTTTTATAAATTCTGCTTGGATCTAGAAATTAATAGTTTTTTTCTCAATTGTGCAATTTTTCATGATTAAAATATCTACTGAAGATAATGAATAAAAAATTATTTATTTAAAAATTGTTTAAACAATTAATTATGATTTTAGTCACAAACTGTACTTAGTACTACAAATTCATAGTTTTTTTCTGTATTGTGCATTTTTCGTAACTAAAACATTCAATTACAAAGAAAAACCTAAAAATTATTTATTAAAATATTCTTTAAACAAATTATTTTGTTAATGTTTTAATTTACTGTACTTAAAAATAGAATTAATTTTTTGCAATTTTCTATAATATAAACACTTGAGTATAATAAAAAAAATGAAAGAGCTAAAAATTTTTAATTTAACGATTGTATAATTAAATAGTTGTTAATTTTTCAATGGATTTTATTTAGAAAAATCTAGAAATTTGTAGCCCTGTGTTCCGGTTTTGAAAAAAATAAAATAAATTCTTTAGACAGTTTTTAAATAAATTATTTTTTTTTATCATTAGCAGATGTTTTTGGCATGAAAAATTGCACAACTGAAAGAAAACTTGACATTTGTAATCCTGACTAGAGTTTAGGAAAAAATAACAACAAATAAATGTTTAAACAACGTAATAAATCAATTATTTTTTATTTTTCGTCAGGTGTTTTACTCATGGAAAATTGCATAATTTAAAAAAGCTAGAGATTTCTAGTCGCAAGTACAGTTAATGAAAAAAATAAAAACAATTAACAGTTGAAGCAATTTAATAAATTGTTATATTTCTTTCATAAATTAGAAACACTGAAACATTATTTTAATAGATTTTTTCATTAATTTTCTTCATTAATGAAGCTATAATAAATTTTCTTTTTTTATATTTCAGTTTTTCTAATACTTATTGTAATAAAAAAAAAGTTTAAAAACAAAAAACTCGGTATTTTATTTTCATTAGAAAAAATAAAATTACTATCATTAATTATGAAAATAATAAAATAACTTTGACTTTATGTTCCAGTGGAATAAAATTTTAAATTAGACTTTGTAATATGTGACATAAAATTAGAGTATCGGTTGTTAAATAGTGACATGGAAATTTATTTCCCTCCCTATTGAATGAGTTCGCAACTGCAGTGTTGCATTCTCAAACTCATTTTGTATTGAGAAGTATCGAGCTTGATGAGTAATGTGTGCCTGAAAATAAACGATTTCATAATTAATTTATGTGAAATTAATCACCGCACTTGAAAATTAATGCACGAAAATTACGCAGACGCGTTTCAATTAATTTTCTCCAGCTGAAAACGACGGTTGGTTAAAAAAAAAAGCTCTGTTCGATTTTTGGAAGGAGTGTCTTTGACGTGATGTCAATCGCAGTATTTTTTTTTTTTTGCGATCCAACTTTTTTTTAGAGGTGGTATTGTTTTTTAGTTTAAGCCTATCTCTCGCTTATTGCGATTTCTTCTTGCAGAAATAACATTTTGTTTCATTTTCACAGTATGGAGTTTCGGAACAACTGTTTTCTCTGGTTGCCAATTTTGTTTCAAAAACGTTCGATTTTTTCAAAACAAATCAAAACAGGGTGAAATATTTTTTTAAGAGTACAACATCTAGTAAAATATAAAATTAACTATATAATAATCTTCGTATTTCATTCCTTCATTCTGTTTGTTCAGAGTTTGAAGTTTGTTTTTGTGTATTTTTTTGTTTTTTTTTCTTTAGACAGGGTTGCCACAAATATTTAATTTTATTTTTCCCTGACTTTTCCCTAATTTTCAGACAAAATTTTCACTTTTTCCCTGACCCTAAAGAATATTCTGATTCACTCTAAAAATTATTTGATAATCAAGAAAAAATGTTCTATTACATTTATTTACAAATTTTATTAATTGTAAAATTATTCAAAAACATCAATAATTTCTTTTTTAAATAAATATTTAATCATTATTAGATCTTCGACTCGGAGTGATCGTCTTCTTCATGTTTTGTAATAATTTAAATTACCATAACATTTTTCAGAATAGGTTAATTATTTACAAAAATCCTAAAAAAAGCCTTCGCAAGAATTAAATTATTTTTAAAAAATGTAATAAAATTCCTGGCAATAATTCTTTTACTTTCATAAATAATAATAAATCGATTATCCGTTAATTCATTATTAAATCAATTTTTATTAGAAAATTCTAGAAAAATTCAATTATTTAAATTAAAAAATAAATAATTTATTGAACAATAGAATATTCTTAGTTAAAATTTAATTCTCATAAAAAATATTATCAATAAATTTTTAAATATATGAATTTAATTTGACAAATTTTAATAAAATTTTTAAGAATAATTACATTTTTCCAGGAATTTGATTAAATATATATATATTGTATAAAAAATCATTAAAATTCTGCGATGAGTTTTATTGCTTTTGAAAATAATTTAAATTTTCTTAAAATTTCCATAAAAAAATATTGAATTTTGGAGAAGAATTTTATTATTTATAAAGTTACTTGGAAATTTAACAAGAATTTTTTTTTAATTTTCGAACACAATTGGATTTCTGCGAAGAATTTTATTACATTTTAAAAATAATTTAATTCTTCCAACGAATTTTATTCAAATTTATAAAAATAACTGCATTTATGTGAAGAATTTTATTTTTTTTATAAATATTGAATTCTTACAAAGAATTTTATTCCAGTTTTTAAAAATATTTAATTTCGGTGAAGAATTTTTTAAATAATTTATATTTTTTGAAAAATTTTATGAAATTTTGTATTTTAAATAATTGAATTCCTGTGAAAATTTTATTACTTATGAAAATAATGGAATTATTTTGAATTAATTCTTAAAATTAAATTCCTACAAAATTTTGTCAAGAATTTTATTCAAATTTTTAAATATAATTGAATTTAGATAAAGAATTTTTTTATTTATAGATATAATTGAAATTTTGAAAATAGATATTTTTTAATTTTTGAGAATAATTGAATTTTTGCGAAGAATTTTATTAATTTTGAAAATAATTTAATTCTTCCAATGAATTTTATTCCAGTTTATATAAATAATTGAATTCTTACAACGAATTTTATTGAAGTTTATAAAAGTAATTGAATTTCGGTGAAAAATTTTATTATATATAAAAATATTTTTATATAATTGCTATTTTTCGAAAATTTTTATTAAATTTTGTATTTTAAATAATTGAATTCCTGTGAAAAATTTTATTACTACTTATGAAAATAATTGGATTATTTTGAAGATATTTATTAAAAATTGAATAATTGAATTCTTGTGGAATTTTGTCAAGAATTTTATTATAACTTTTTAAAATAATTGAATTTTAATGAAGTATTTTATTATTTATAAAAATAATTGTAATTTTTGACGAGAATTGTTTTAAAATTTTTGAACATAATTGAAATTATGCGAAAAATTTTTGTAACTTTGAAAATAATTGAATTTCTGTAATCATTTGTAACGTTTCCAAAATCTAGTTTTTTTAGTATTTTTAACTAAAATTCTTTTATCAATCTAGTATTTATGAAAATTGTAAAAATTATTCATAAAATAATTTATAAGTCATAATTTATGATAATTATCATTAATTTTTTAAAGTATTATTTATTTATTATTTATTATTAATTTTATGATAGTTTTTGAAAATTTAAGTTATTTAAAAAGAAATTATTGCCAGAAATAGAAAATATTGAATGTTTTGTATTACAATTTGTGGTAATTTCATAGTTTACGAGGCAAAAAGAAAAAAAATTCAGTTTTCTCATGAATTTTAAAAAATCAATTTTTTCCAGTACTTTTAGTAAAAATCCCTGACTTTTCCCTGACTCCCCTGACCAATTTTACTTTCCCTGACTTTTCCCTGAATTCCCTGACCTGTGGCAACCATGTTAGAAAATATTGCTTGACAAGTGGAAAAGTATGAAGGGATTTTTCATAATTTATAATAAAACAATATTTGTAATTTGAAATTTTCAAAAAATTGTGATTAACAAATAAATTTTGTTCTTTTATATCGAATTTCGTTTGACTGATGTAAGTTATGACAATATTTTTTAAATTTATTTAAAATATTAGAAAATTGTGTATTATTTGAAAATTATGATTAAGGAATTCAAAACCTTTTGAACTTGATTTATTTACGAATATATTAAACGCAAATCTTTTAAAAGTAAATTAATATTAAAATTTGAATTAAAAATGTTTAAATTCTATTTTTCTAAATTTGCTAATTTTATTCTAAAAAACTATGTAAGAAGTTGGCGAATTGTTGCTGGTTATTTATTAAATTGCTTAGTATCATGTGACTTACTATTTCAATGGTAATTTTTTCGAACACTTTTATCTTTAAATATATGAAATTAGTAGAGCTGAAATTTTGAACGAAAGTCTAAAATACAATATAGAAGGTCAGTGATGTGCAAAAGTTTTAATATTTTTTTAATTAATTATTAACAGTTGTCGCAGTCACTTCTAATCGATTTCTCGTCTTTGCCGATTTCAAAGTATTTTATTATTATTTATTTTTGAATTATTAACACTTCTGCACACTTTTGCCTTTTTTTATTGTATTTTAGACTTTCTTGCAAAATTTCAGATCATTTCTCGTCTTTGCCGATTTCAAAGTATTTTATTATTATTTATTTTTGAATTATTAACACTTTTGCACTTTTTTGCCATTCTTTATTGCATTTTAGACTTTCTTGCAAAATTTCAGCTCAATGTATTAAAATATTTAAAGAGAAAAGTGGTGGAAAAAATTAGAATTGAATTTCTAACAGTCACACGCTGTTAAGGGGATTATAAAAGAATTGATAAAAAAGAAAATGAAGGAAAATAATTCGCAATAAGAAATTATTCCGCGACTCATGTCCTTCAATCCTGTTTTCAGCATAAAGTGCAATATATTTTTATACACATTTTTACCACAGGGAATATTGGGTAATCGTGAAATAACTATAATTTTAATAATAATAAAAGTGTAGAGCAATCTCGTGGGTATAAAAGCTCATCACAACTTCCATTATTTCTTGGCGTTTGCCCTGATGGAAAGAAGAAAGTTGTGTACCGGATGAATATCATCTACGTTGAGGAGAAATCCCAGTATGAAATCTTGGAATATCAAGCTTTCTCTCTCTCTCTTTGGCGAATGTTTCCGGTTTACAGTGGCATTCCAATGGCGGGGCTGTCTTAGTTATTCCGGAAACGTTCCTCCCTCTTCGAGGTCGAACCCCCTAAAGTAGGACATTACAATGCGATCTGTGTTACTCATGGAACGGGAAAAAGATCGAGAGTTGGACGCGCGCGCGCGCGCGCGAGATGCCCCTATAAATATTTATACAAGAAGTGCAGTTTCGTCGGAACAGTTTGTCGTATCTCGGATCTTTTCTGGACGCCACAAGGATCGTTACCCCTTCCTCTACTTATATGCACATGTACGCTTTTATTGTACTTGAAGAAAGGAGAGGTACTTTAAAATGCCACGAAATCAGCACAATGAAATCGGTTTTGTCCTAAAGGAAGTTATTCATGTTCTGGCGATTTGCCCACCAAGTCATATACTGCATCGCAAAAAAATAGGATCAAAACTTTTATTATTTTTCTTATTTTCGTAAACAAATTTACAATTTCAAGAGCTTTTGTAAAAGGTATGATTCTTCTGAAAGTGACATTTTTTTATATCTTGATCAATTTTACAAAATCTACTCTTTACTAATTTTTATCAATTTTCATAGTGAAAATTTAGCACTTACTTTAACATTTGAAAAAGGAAATTAAATAATTTTATTCAACTGAATTTATCTAATAACTAAATTACTTTCATCTCCGAAGACTTTTCAACATGTTTTCAATAGGACTTTTACGATAAAATAAAATTTTTATGTTTTTTTTCAAACTCTGGAAAATTGTTTAAAAATAGTGTCAGAAAGTACAATTTTTTTTCGATCATTTTGTGAATTTAAAAAATTTTTAGACATCACTTTTATTTTTTATAAAAATTTCTAAACTTTGTCTTCAGTTTTAGGTTAAAATTACTTCACAATGATTACAGATATTTTATACATTAAAAATATCTTAAACAAAATTTTAATGCACATTAAAATAAAGCCGAGAATCTGACGTTTATTTTTTCTATATTTTATCTATAAAAAGGGAGAAAAATTATTGCTGTTATAAATAATCGAAATTTACATTTTGCTCCGAGTAAAAATTAATTTCATCTCCAAAGCCTCCTTTTTAATAAATATCTGAATTTAGAAGTAACTTTAACAGAATATTTCGATGGAAATATCAAATGAGGTTGTTAGATTTGTATATTTTACTAAAAAACCTATTTTAATTCTGCCTAATGTAAATAAATGTGAAAATAAATTTATTTTTCATCTCCGAAGCTTTTTCTTTGAAATATGAGAGTTTTTCTTTTGTTTTTTCGTATTTACCTGCATTGCTTTGAAAAAATTAACCTAAATTACCATTAATTCAAATGATTTAAATAAATTTTGATTTTAATCGAACTGAATATATTTGGTATTAAAATATGCAAATTATTAATTTTTAAGCAGTGTAATTTTATTTACGATTTCGTGAACGATATTAGCGTGGATTTTTAATAAAAAAAACTTGCGAAATAAATAAAATTAATCTAACGGAGCAACAATAATCTTCTTCAAAAGGAGAAAAACTTTAATATTTTTAAGAATTAATTTTGCACAACCTAAAAATCTTACTTTTGGGTATGAAATTAATAAGTATTTTTAATAGAAAAAACTATATACCCAGCTAAAACAGTTCTATAGAATTTCACTAGAATCATTCTATAGAATCATTCTATATAAATTCTAGAGAATATTCTATAGAATTTCAATAGAATGATTCTATAGAATTTCTACGTGAATTCTACTAAATTTTAGTGGTTTTTAATTAGAAGGAATATAAATTTCGTAAACTAATTTTTTTAACATTATATTTATGTATGGTTACGAAATTAAATGAATTTTATATATTTAAAGGATATAAACAATTATTTTGGCCTAAAATTTGTTGAAAAATATTATTTCACAAATTTAAAGTTTTTCTAATTAAAAATCACTAAAATTTAATAGTATTCATGTAGAAATTCTATAGAATATTCACTAGAATTCATATAGAACGATTCTATAGAATGATTCTAGTGAAATTCTATAGAACTTTTTCAGCTGGGTAATTAAAAAAAATCAATTGAAAAAGTGAAGATTAAAAGTGTCACTTTATGCAAAATACATTAGAAATTAAAACCTTGAAATAATTTTGAAAAGTTTTGATTAACCTTACTTGGAAAAAATTAGATCAACAGAATTTTTGATTATAATTAAAAGTGTGAAACAATCAAATTTTTAATGATTTTATTTTAAACTTTTACAAAATTATATTTTTTCTAGAAATTCCAATTGTTAGTTACTTTTCAAAAATTCAATTGTTATCTAAAACTCTAACTAAAATTCATTTATAAAGCAATTTTTATTGAAAAATTCATCGATATTTTATTGAATAATTGAATGTTTCTTAAAATTGAATTCTTACATAGAATTTCATCATCTAACTTTTAAATAATTCAGTAATATCGACGATTTTAAATAATATTTTTTAAATAATTAAAGATTTGGAGGAATTTATTGAAAAGTTTTGTAAAAATATACTTTAAATTCTCCAATGAGTTTTATTATTTATGAAAAGAGTTACATTATTGCGAAGAATTTTTACAAAAACATTTCAACTAATTATTTTTCAAAAAAATGTAGATTTTATTTTTAAAAATTAAGTTCCTGTGAAATTTCCATTATTTAAAAAAAAAATTTTATAATTAAATTCTTTTGAAACATTTTATTAAAATAGTATAGAATATTGAAAATCATTTAATTAAGAAGAATTTTTGACATGAATTTTATTAAAATTTTTGAAAATAATTAAAATGTTGATAATTTTTGTTAGATTTTTTGATAATAATTGAATTTCTGGAACAATTTTATTTATTTTAAAAATATTTGAATTCATCTAATGAATATTGTTGTTTACGAAAATAATTGAATCTTATAATGAATTTTAAAAAAAAATTGAAATTTTGACGACAATTTTTTTTTAGATTTTTTGATAATAATTGAATTCATTTTAAAAATATTGGAATTCTTTTAATGAAAATTGGTATTTACGAAAATAATTGAATTTTGTGATGAATTTTATAAAAATTCTTTAATATAATTGATTTTTGGTGAGAAATTTTATTAAATTTATAAAAAATATTTAAAATGTTGAGGAGAATTTTTTTTAATTTTTGAAAATCATTGAATTTCTAAAAAGGAATTTAGTATTTATTAAGAAAGTTGAATTCTTTTAAGGAATTGAGTTAAAAATTTGTAAAATTGAAACTAATTTCAATAGAATTGTAATTAAAAAGTTTTAAAAAATACTCCATTAAATGATTTGTAAGTAATAACTTTATGTCAGTTTTTCACTGGACTAAAGTTATTTTAAATAAATTATTGTTAAAAATAAATGAATTTTTGGTTTTTTTTAGAATTTGTGGTAATTTCAAAGTTGACGAGAAAAAAAAGGATTACTACAAACTTACAAAAGTTGCCTTATAGGCAAAGAAAAAGTTACAAAGATCGAAAATTTTCTTATCAACTCCAAGCATTTAATTTTTTCTAGGAATTTTAATAAAAATCTCTGACATTTTTTATTTTCTGATTGAAACTATAGTCTCAACAAAGTTGCCGTATTCGTCTTCAACAAGATTTGTACACTTGTATTGATAAATTAAAAATTTTATCTTATTGCTCAAAACTTCTTCTAAAGTTTAGAAATTTTTTCATCAACTAGAATATAGTTTTCATTAGAAAACGATGTTTTAAAAAGGAAGACTATTAATTTTCAAAACAATACCAAAATTAAAAAATATTTAAAGAATTTTTCAAATAATTTTCCTAGTCACTTTTTTTGTGTGTCGTAAAATAAGATGTAAAAAAAATTTTAATAAAAAAAATATTTCATTAAAAAATCGCTCAAGAATTAGCGAGAATATAGGAAGGATGAAAAAGGAAGAGGAGAATTAAGTGATTGTGAACAAAGGGCTTAATCTTTTCACACATTTTTCCGGCAACTACATATATAACTATTGTTCTCTGACAAACCATGCCACTAATACATCGTCATAACTCATAAAAAAAAGGCTATAAAGTCCTGTCGTGCGACATAACGCGGTATACGAGCATCATTAAGTCGAGAATGTGACACCAACCACGAGAATCAGGAGAAGGCCTTTTTTTTATTGCACACCTCTTTCGAGCAAAATGGGAATCCGGCAAAAATTGACGCCTGAATAATAAAAGTTTCAGAATTTTACGAAATGATCATAAATAAAAAAAATTTTAATTACTGAAATTTTAATACGAAAAAATTTTTTTTTTAATTATTAGGAATTATGAATTTAATTATTTTTATTAAGTAGTAACATTATTCTTGCTAAAAGACTATTATTTTCAACAAAGTTTAAAAAAAAATTTGACTAATGAATTCAATTATTTTCCAAAATCTTAATAAATTCTTTGAAACAGTTCAATTTCCTATTTTGAATAGTAAAATCTTTGCAAAAATTAAATTATTTTCAATACAATTTTACAAAAAAAAAAAAAATTTATTCTAAAATATTTTAAAAGAAATCAATTATTTTCAATAATTTTCATAAAACCTTTGAAACCATTTACTTATGTTCATAAATAGTAAAATTTTTTGCTAAAATGTATAATAATATTTTTCTATAAAATTAAATTATATTTTAAGTTTTTAATAAATTCTTTAAAAAACGATTCAATTTTTAAAAAATTTTCAATTCAATTTCGCAAAAGAATCCAATTTTTATAAATTCTTTAAAACAATTTAATTATCTTTTTTTAAATAGTAAAATCTTTTCAAAAATTCAATTCGTAATAAAGTTTTTCAAAAGAGTTTTATAATTTTTTTTTTAATTTTAATAAAACCTTGGAAACAATTTAATTGTTTATATAAATAGAAAAATTCTATGCTAAAATTTACAATAATACTCGCTTTGAAAAGTTTAATTATTTTCGAAGATTATAATGAATTCTTCGAAGAGATTCAACATTTGAAAAAATTTTTAATAACATTTTTCAAAAGAATTCAAATAAAGTTGTAATAAAAATTTTAAAACAATTTAGTTATTTTTATAAATTAGTAAAATTTTTTGTAAGTAGTCAATTATTTGCAATACAATATTAATAAACATCAAAAATTAAATATTTAATTATAATTCTCAATTAAAATTCTCATATTAAAAAGTTTAAAATACATTTTATTTCAATTATTTTCACAATTTTCAATTAAAACTATTCAATTATTCAATGAAATTCTTCAAAAGAAAATAAGAAATAAATTAATTACAAAAACACTATTCAAATTATTAAAAAGAGTTCAATTTCTATCAATAATTTTAATAAAACCTTTTCTCTATTCTAGAAATTTTTTTTTATTATTTTCAATATTTTATGAAAAATCCTTGAATTAAATCCTCTTCTGAAAATTGTTATAAAATTCTGAGAAGAATTTCATTATTTTCCAAAAATTCAATAATTAAATATTCAATATAAATTATTGAGAAACATAATTATTTTAAAAACTTGTAAAGAATTCTTCATAAAATTATATTGTTTTCAAAATGTTTAATTAAAATTATTAAAGAAACTTTATTATTTAAGAAACAATTCAAAAGAATTCTTTAAAAAAATAGTTTTATTTAAGGTTTTCAAAGATTTTAATAAAATTCTTCCAAGGAATTTAATTATTCTCAATATTTTGATAAAAAATTTTGCATGTAATTTTTATGTTTTCGTTTATTATTATTTAATTATTATTATTATTATTATTATTTATTTTTTTTTTTAAATTTTGTTTATTACTATTGTCATTATTATTATTATCAATTTTAATTTAATTGTTTGAGTAAAATTGATGAGAACAAAATTAAATTTTTAATATTTTTTTCAAGTGTAAAAGAATAAGTTTTAAACTTTGTTATAATAGCTCGAAAAATTACAAACCCTTGTAAAAATTCTGAAACCAATGAATTAATTCGTTAATGGATAACAAATTTTATAATGATTCAAATCAAAAGTTTTAATTATTCGCTCGAGCCTAGAGTGCCGATTTGCCGATATAAAGTTGAATTATCGAGGTTAATAATTGAACGAGCCTTTTTTCTCCTTTATTTTTCTTTTAACCCTTTTTTTTCTTCATCTGCTCTCACTCGTCCCCCTTCTCTTTTTTCCGTATAGTATCCTTGACTCATAAATTTTTTTTCAACCCCTTTTTACCATATGATGAAAAAGTTGGGAAATCGAAGCTTGACGTCTGCTTTAGTGCGCTCGTGTACTTCATTAGTTAAATTAATTTTCGTCGAACCATTTCTGACGGCATGAAACCCTTAGAGACCGATACGCTTCTTTCCATTAGGATATTGAGTTTTCAGTTATTTAAAATTTTTAATCCACTTCTTTAGAAATGTCAGAATTTTTTTTTTCAAGATTTTTGATTGATATAAGATAAGAAAGTTCATAACGTCGGAAAGCTGAAATATAAAAAGTGTCGAGGAGAAATTAATTTTTGGTTTCAATTGAAAGAGAGTAATAAAGTTGGTAAATGTAAAATAATTTATACATTTTTATTTATTTTTTAAAAATTATTAATGAAACATGGGGTTCAAACTAGGTTTATAAATCGTGTAAAAGGCAGTTTTTTTATGAAAAGGCTCTTAAAGTCTGTAATTTGATAGAAAAAGAACGAAAGTTCATAAATTTTACTATACAATAATTTAGAAAATTTTAGATAAATTATTGTTATTATTGTTATTATTATTTATTTTCAATTATTTTCAAAAGTAATAAAATTCTTCACAAAAATCCATTTATCTTAAAATTTTTTAAACATTCTTGTAAAAATTTCCCGTATCTTTAGACATAATGAAATTCTTTTTCGAAATTTAATTTTTATTTTCAAAAATTTTAATAAAAATCTTGTCAAAAATTCCTCAATTCAATGAGTTTTACTGTCAATTTAATTTATTTCATATGAAGAAAATTTTCCAAAACAATTCAATTCCTTAAAAAAATATAAATAAAATTCTACGCAAGTATTTAATTATTTTTATAAATTGATAAAAAATGCACAGAAATTCAATTATTTAAAAATTTTGTATAAATTTCTTCTACATAGTTCAATTCTTTTTATAAATAATAAAACTCAATGTTGAATTTCAATTACTTTTAATACAATTTTAATGCAATTCATCGAAAAGTGTAATTATTCTTAAAGCTTTTATTAAAATGTGTCAAAATAATTCAATTATTTAGAAATTTTTTGATAATATTCTTTAATATTTTTTTCTTTAAATAATTAAATTCTAGTACAATTTTCTAATAAAGATTGATTTAAAAATGAATATCACTTTAAATTTTAAATTATTATTAAATATTTGAAACATTATAGCGACAATTTTTAGAAATAATGGAATTTTGAAAAAGTTTCATATCAAAATCGTTAAAAAATTTAATTTTTCACACTTTTAATTATGAGTACTGTAGAAAAATTGATTTTTTAAAAAGTTTATTTCAATACTTTACCTAAGATTATTTTTTTAAAGTTTTCATTCTCTAATTTATGTGCAATTGAAGAATTTCTGAATAATTAAAATTTTGGAAAATTCAATTGTAAATAAAGAAAAATTCTCACAGAACTTTTTTAAAAATTAAGAAAAATAATAGATTTATAGAAGAATATTATTATAAAAACTCGATAGAAACATTAATTTTTGAAAATTACAAATTATTGCAGAAATTAAATTATTTCGATTATTTTCAAAAATATTAAAATTCATCACAGAGTTTCAATTATTATTTGTAATACAATATTTTAATCGAATTTCTTAAAAAATGTAATTATTCTTAAAATCTTTATTAAAATTATTTTAAAGAATTCAATTACTTAAAAATTTGTTGATAAAATTCTGTATATGAGAATTCAATTTTAAGGAATATTCCATTATTTAATAAATTATTTAACTTTGCATTTAAATTATTTTTATTCTAGTAGAATTTTTTAATAAAAATTGATTTAAATATAAATTTTAGTTAAAAGTTTAGATAAGAAATAAAAAAAAATTAAAAACATTATAGCGTGAATTTTTAGAAATAATTGTATTTTGAATTTAATTTTTTTTTTTTTTTAAAGTTTAATTTTTTTTATATTGCTTGAAGTTTTTATTTTCAAATATATATTTAGTTAAAAAATTAACAAATTAGTAATTTGTCGATAATTTTTCTTTTCTTTGTTCATAAAGTCCTTTATTGTTAAATACACTTTATACTGGTTCGAGGCACGATTTTTTTCTTTTTTTTCTTTTTTTAAATTTCAGAATTAAGTAATATTTTAGTTAGATATTATTAATAACATATTTCTGAAGTTGTATTTAGAAACATTGAACTTTAAAGAATCGAAAATTATTTTCAGTTTATTTATCTGTAGAACGAGTAAATTTTAGTCAGTCAGAGTATTAATTTTGTTTAAATTATGTAAAAAATGATTAAAATTTTAAGGTAATTTGAAATACAAAAAAAAAATTTTCCATGTATATTATTTAAAATTATAAAATAATAAAAATAAAAAAATATAAAATAATAAAAATTATTTATCAGTGGTAGGAATAAACTTGTTATAGTCATACACAACTTTAATTCTTTAAATTGTAGAATTATAGGTATACAATCTTTTCCAATTAACCTAAATTTTAACCAATATTTTCAGTCCAAATTAATAACGCAATAATATTTTTATTTCAATAATTTTTTTATGATTTATCAGATGTGTGAATCAATTTTAGTAAAAAAAAAAAGTAAATTTTTTGTTTTGTGCAATTAGCATTAAAAATCTTTCAAATCGGATTCAATATTGAGGAAAAAAAAATAATCCGTTATCAGTAGTGACCACACTTTTTAGTCAAGCAGGTGCATTTTTATGCTCAGGAATTGTGGTTTCAGGGGAATAAATAATTTTAGTTAGACAGAGCTTTTACCGTTTTTATTAAACGAGCGTGATAAGTAGTATTGTTCAGCTTTAGTCATGCGGATTACATTAAAATTCTTTGAATTTTGTAACCAGAAAATAGTTTTAAACCCGAAATTTAATATCCCTTTGTTTTTAGTACAGTAGAAGTCAACTACAGTAAGCAAAAACGTTTTTTTTTTTGTTTTTTTTCAAAGGATAATAAGTTTTGCAAAAAGAACAGTGAAATCTTTCTAAAAAATACTATATTTAAATTAACTAAAAAATTAACTAAATACTAAATTTAAAAAATTTAGTAAAAAAATATTCTCGTCATAAACTCATTAATAAAATGTATTAAAAAAAAAGTTCGAAACAATGTGCAAAAGAAATTTAAAAAAAATGGTTAATTTTAAATTTATAACAAAAAGAAAAATAAACAAAAATTAAAAAAATGAAAAATATGCAGAAAAGAATTTGAAGTAAAAAATTAAAATTCAGCAAAACTTTCAGTAATTATATACACGTAGTAAGCCATTATTATTTGTTGAAATGAAAGAATGCGCAATGCAGATAAATGTCTCTCGTTTTAATGTTTAATTATACAAGATACATTTTCCCCTTCTCTCACTGAAAAACACATGATAGACGCTTGACAATAAAAAGAGAGAGAGAGAGAGAGAGAGAAGAAGAAAAAAGAACGTAGCAGTAACAATTTGTCTGCAATCGGTTTTCCTACTGTTGTACGCTGAGGGTAAATGCGATAGTAGCGCGCACCAAAAGGGACTAGTCCATGGCAGTATGATAATTAACCGCTTCGCAAATACGGTTCGCTTTGGCGCATTCCATAAGCCAAAAATCCACTCTCGGTGTAGAATGCGTCAGTTCAAAGTAAAGCAAATACAGGCCAGAGAGATAGAATAGAGTTTCACTATAACATACCAGTTCAAATCAGAATTATTCGATAAAATACTATTGCGAGTTATATAACCGACCACCCTCACCCTCTTTCAACCCTAATAAGTTTCACCAATTTTGTCAATCAATCATTTGAATATTAATTATTGCTCCAATATTTCATCAAATTATTTCATTCCTTCAAAACATTTCTAAATGACAATTTTATTAATTATTTTTTATACACAGAAAAAAGGGGTAGTAATATTACGAAGGGTAATGGGTAAAAATGACCTGGGTAAAGGGTAAAAATTACGAAAAGTAATATTACAGAGAGTAAAACACTTACCTAAATATGTCACTAAAACAAATTAAAAGTTTTTTTCTTCTAATAATATTAGGAAGGTTAAATCTGTGGAAGAAATGCATAACAGCATAACTGACATTTTTATCAAATTTGAGATAACATCAGATTTGTATATATTTAATATTGCTCTTCAAAGTTCAATAGCTGAAAAATCATTAAAATTAAAATTGTTATTAATGTAGAAAATAATGGAAAACATAATCGCATAATTGCGTTTTTGACAAAAGGAGACCAGCATAATAACATAACTGCATTCAGTTTAAAAAATAATTGACATAATTAAAAATAAAAATAACCTTTAAGAATAAAAACAATAAGAATTTTGTAATGAAATATTTTTAGTAAAATACATTTTTTGTACTTTAAATTAAATATATCTATTTTAATAAAACTGGAACAAATTTTTTTTAACATAAATTGTGCATTTAATTATGTACTTATTTTTAAGGCTATTTCTATTCTAAAAAATTTTTGGAAAGTTTTTCAAAAATAAATTGACAAATTCAGTAAAGTACATTTCTTTTCTCGTTTTAATAAATTAAAAACATTTTATAAAAAAATAAACTCTTATAACTCTTTCTAACGAATTAATAGTTTAATTTTTGTTTATGTAAACAAATCTTATTATTATGACAAATCAAAGCAAAATAAATTGTGACATTAAAAGTGTCTGAAGTTGGACTCATATACAAACTGAACTTGCATAACCGCATAAGTGCAATAAAACTCATGATTCCGATGAAAAATTATCAAAATTTATACCATATCGTGTGTTTTATTAAACGTTATAAACGAATTTTGAAAATATATTAAATAGTAATACTAAATGCAAAAGATCGAACAAATCTGTTGATTTTCTGAATTGGCAGAAGTGGGAGAACATTAAAATTAATTTATCTGGAAATCATGACAAATGCAGTTATGCTGTTATGCCTTTCTTCCACAGAAATATTAAATTATTCAGATTAGAACTAGTTTGAATTAATTATAACTTAATAATTTTACTACCCAAATTAATAAACAATTGTATTTTCCAATTTGACTTGTTAATTAAATCACTTTTAAACTCTCCATTTTATGGTTATGACTTTGTAAACAAACAAGAGTTGGGAAGTAATCTAACAAAATGTCAAGAAAAACAGTACATTTTTAATATAAATTTTTATTTTATTAAATCAATTTTATGTCTTTCAAAATCACAATTTATTAATAATTATAATGAAAAAGCAAATATTTATCTTATTGTCTTAAATATTGTCTTTATTTTAATTCAAATGTGATTTAAAATATTAAACATTACTTAAATTTTGTTCAAATGTTGAAGTAACTAATGTCAACTAATTTATTTAAAACCAAAAAACTAAAACATCTTTAATTTATAAAATTTATTTTAAAAATATTATAATGTTGTAATTTACAAAAAAATATGTTTCTAAATTAAAAACAAGAATTGTTTTAAAGATATGTGATTAATAATTACGCATTAACCAAAATTGTTTTCCTTCTTTAAAAAAAATTTCAAGGAAATAATTTGATATCATATTATTGCAGAAATATTTTTATTATAATTTAAAACCAAATAGTTTTTAGAAACAAATATTTATTACACCGTTTTCTTTCCTTTCAATAGAAATGAAATATTTTTAGAAATATGTAATTCGAAAATTTCCCATGAGCAAATTTATTCTTTTTTTGAAAAAATTACATAATTTTTACAAACAAATGCGACTAAATCATAAATATTATATTTTTTCAATCTTTACTTGGAAAAAAAATTGAATTTTTTAACAAGCTTATGATTAGAATTAAAATATTTAGCAATCTTTTCTTTGCTTGAAAATACCTTAGAAATTGTTTAAAAAATACACAATTTTTACAATTAATTATGACTGAAATACAAATATTCTGCTTATATTTTTCTTAATAAGAATTAAATTTTAAAAACATTCTATTATTCAATAAATTAATTACTTTTGTAGTTAAATAATTTTGAAAAGGTTTCAAATTAAAATATTGTTGAAAAAAAAAAAATATTTCATGAAAAAATTATCCTAAATGATTAAGAAAATTTTTTCAAACTTTTGGGATTTTTTCTTGGTTATTTTATTAGAATGTTTCGTAATTCATAGGAAGTTTTCAATAATTAAAAAAAAATCCTCTTATCTAGTTACTACATTTTTCTAAATAATTAGTGGATTTTTCTGCCTAATACAAAACGTTTTTTACAGTGTATTTAATTAAAGAATTTTCGAATAATCTAAATTATGTAAAATTAAAATTTTAAACAAATGTATGTGAAAATTTTTAAAGAACTTTTTAAAAAATTATTGGAAAAAGTATTAGAAAAGTATTGGAAAAAGTATTTGACGATCAAAACTAAATATATTGTTTAAAAAATTGTAATATTTTCAAAATTAGAGAAAAACGAGAACTTTTCTATTAAATTACCAAATTATCTTCAAAGCCTTCTTTATATTTGACAGACGCTTTCTTTTGTCTTAAATTTTTTAATCATTGTTCTAAAATATTTAACCCTCAAATTTCATTTCATTTCATAACAAAAATATACAAACAAGAAGTGTAGTAAATTAAAACAACAATTTATTATTTAAAATAAAATATTCCTACCGTGTTTTTTTTTTGCAAAATAAATTTTTCTAAAGTTATAATTAATTATACTTAACTTCTAGAACACATGATAATAAAATGTTGTTGAAGGTCTTATGTCTGAAAATAAATTTTGCGCTACTTATATTTTAATCATTAACCATCTTCTAAACTTATTTACGAAAAATTGTAAAAAAAAATAATAATTTGATTTCTTGAAAATTCAAAGGGTCCCTTTCAAGAGAATTACCCTTATAAACAAATTGTTTTTTTTTGAAAGACACAAATATTGGAAAAAATTTTTTTGATTACATATCGCTCTTATTTTTATAGTTGCAATGAATGTTAAGAATAAAAATTGTATAACATTATTCTTTAAAAATGTTATAAAAGAATTTTATAAACAAATTAAGAATTAACAATAATTGAAGATGAAAAATAGTGTTTTATTTCATCGACATTTTTCCTCTTCCCGTGATGAAATTTTAAGATGGAAATTATTGACCACAATTATTTAAAAACTTCATAAACAATTGTTATAAACTAATTCCAAACTTTTTTATTAGTTTGGAATTTGTTTATAACTTGTTTAACTTGTTTTTAACTTTTTTTTAGTTTGGAATTTGTTTATAACAATTGTTTATAAAGTTTGTAAATAATTCTGGTCAATAATTTTCATCTTAAAATTTTATCAAGGGAAGAGGAAAAATGTCGATGAAATAAAACACTATTTTTCATCTTCAATTATTGTCAATTCTTAATTTGTTTATAAAATTCTTTTATAACATTTTTATAGTTTTATAACAAATAAAAATGTAAAGATTTGGTATTTTCATTCACTATTTATTTTCTACAGAAACATAATAGTTCTCAATAAATAAAAATATTTTCACTTTCAGTTTTTGCTAAATAATTTGTTTACAACAATTGTTTATAACTTTATTGAAAAATATTTGGTATTAAATTTAATTTTTTTCCTGTCTCTAAAAAAGTATGGTAATAAAATTAAAAAAAACCAGAAGATATAGAAAAATTTCTAAAAAATGATAAAGTTTGAATCTTGAATAAGGCAGAAAAATAATCAAGTTAGGAAGTCTAGGGTTAATAAAAAAAAAAATTTTCAGTTAAAAAACAAATTTTTTTTACTTTACATTCAAAATTACAAAATACGTTCTGATTGAGTAAAAAAAAAGGTTTTTTTTCAATCCCTATAATTATAAATTTCTCTTTAATATATGCATAATAAATTTTCTAAAATCAAGTACACTCATTCGAGCGGAAATAATTTAAATTAAAATGCACTCTCTCGAGGAAAAAGAGCCAAAGTCAAAGGAACTTTAGTGTGTCGTACGCAGAGAGACGTATACGATATTAATAATATTCAAAGCTTTATATGTGACTTTCAGTTCCTCAACTTATTTCTATAATTCTCGAATTTTCATGGAAATTAGAGGAGGAAATGAGCATCAAAAATTTCTCCAATTTCTTTTTTAAACTAAAGGCTAAGTCAGTTGGTACAATATTAATAATTACATTTGATTGTAAATTTATATTAATAGTTTCATTTCTAATTGTATTCGCATAAATAATAAACAAAAACAAATAATAATAATAATAATAATAATAACAATAATTATAATAATAATAATAATAAAATATAAACTTTAGCTATTTCTCTTTTT
This sequence comes from Leptopilina myrica (nomen nudum), assembly GCA_032872475.1. Lineage (NCBI taxonomy): Eukaryota > Metazoa > Arthropoda > Insecta > Hymenoptera > Figitidae > Leptopilina > Leptopilina myrica (nomen nudum). The sequence continues at coordinate 42,826,277 of CM065463.1, forward strand.
CCAGAAATTAAATTTTACGAAGGAATTTTTTAATTAAAAAATAAATTTTTTATAATTTGTAAATTGCGATTCTGACTTTTAAATTAATTTAAATTGAAATATTAATAAAAGCTGAACATTTCAAAACATGTATTTATGGAAGTTGAATTAAATTTTTAAAAAACATTATAAAAGTAAATTCAAATTGAAATTTTGTTAAAAAAAAGTAAATACTCTTCTTCTGATAAGGAGAGAGAGCAATAACTTTTTTCTAATACTGAATGCAATTTTTGCAGTAATTTTTATTTAATTTCTCATGTAAACATTTCATATACTATATTTCAGAAACTCTAAAAGCTCGATTATCTACTAACCCTTCTATTTGATCGAACTTGCAATCGCTTTCAACCTTTGATGATATCAACGATTCTTCATTAGAGTAATACGTATTTATCAAAAACATTTACAATTTAATTTATCTGGTTTGAAATTAAATTTTCACATAATCTATTTTTATTATTAATATTAAATATATATTATATAATAAATTATAATTTACTAAAATATAAACTATAACGCAAAACATAATTGAATATTGCATAATAATTAATTATTATTTATTTTGTATATTTGTAAAGTAAAATTATAAATTATTTGTTAATATTCAGTAATTAAATGATTAATTTGCTTTAATGAATTTATAAAAAATATAATTGAATTAATTAGAATTTAATTAATTTATTTAATAATTTAATTTAAAAATTACTAATTTTCAAAATTTATTATTATTTAAATTACATTCTCATCCGAAATCAAAAAACAGAATCAAGTTCACTATATTGAAAATAAATATTAAATAATTATTGTAGTAAAAAGATAATAAAAATTATGTAGTAAAATAAATATAATTACCTTGTATATTTTCGGAAAATTCTCTTGCTCGTAAAATGAAATTCGAAAAGTATTTTTTTTAGTAAAAAAATTATTTTACACTTGAATTTCTTTTTATGTTCAAACAGAGATTTTTTGAAGTAGATGATAAATTTTTAGAAGAATATAGTAAAAGTGAAATTTTAAAAAAGTGTCATTCTTAATTTCTAATTGATTTTCATACTCTAATTTTTGTAATTTTCGTTTTTAAAATATTATTAAAACTAGGAATCACTAAATGAATTGATGCATTATTTCACTAACTAAAATTAAGAATTTTAAATTATAATTATCAATTTATTATCTTTTCAGTTTTCAATTTAAAAATAAACTAAAACTTTTCATTTACACTTTTGCAAATTTTAATTAACATTCTTAAAAAATTTTCCATTCATGTTATATTTATTTCTTTATTTATTTAAATAATAATATTTATTGTAATTAAAATAAGAATTGGTATTTAATATTTTATCAACAGAATTAAGGAAAATTAAAATTTTAGTTGAATATTAAAAAACAATTTTAATATTATAAATATAATATAATAATAATATATTAATATTAAATATTTTAATGGGAAATTGGTGAAGGAGGAAAAAAGACAAATAATTTGCACAAAAATGTTAATATAATAATAACAATAATATATAACTTATATGCATGTATACATGTTTCTTATGACAACAATTTCTTAGTTTTCTGCTTATTTCTACCCAATTCGTCGAAAGCATCACGCGAACTTGATTCCATAATTCACACAGTTAAACTGGAGATTATTTATTAAAAAAAGAGAAGCAATTCTTGACCGCTTGTGTGAAACTTTCGACTCACCTTTTTTTTTAATTAACATAATATAATATATGTATATATTAACATTTTTCCTTGTAATCAGTATATTTATAATATATATAAGATTCCTACCTAAAGCAGTTTTACAAAATCTTGGACTTTGAATTTTTTTTTATGTAATATATAAAAAGAAAATGGCGAGCATGATTTTCCTCCACCTTAATTCTAATTGAGTTTAACAATCTTATAATAGTCGAACAAATAAAATTAAAAACAAGACATTTTTTTTAATAAAAAGATAGATACGATTTTATTTATTTTCTCCGCAATTATCATTACTGTCAATAATTTATTCTAAATAACAGTAAATCAATTACTTTTTTTTATCTTAAAAAATACATATTTTCTATTACATAATAATAATAAGAATATTAATAATAATAATAATAATAATAATAATATAGTAGTAATAATTGTTAGAATATATTCACCATGAAAAATAAATTCTTTTTCTTTACAATAAACAATAAATAGTGTTAGAGAAATAGATGAAACGAAACTTTTTAAAACTTAACATAAATCTCGATTCCACAAGAAAATAAAAGTTAAGATTCTATACAATAACAAAGATTTTTATCAATATAAGTAAATTTTTGCTTATTCTACGTAAATCTTGTCGTTTCTTTTATATTTGCTTGGTAAAAGTTTTCTCTTTTTTTTTCTGTGTTGAATATTACGTGTGGAATCGATGCGAAAAAGTGGAGAGAGTGAAAGAGAGTTAGTGAGGGAGGAGGGAAAACGAAGTTCTTCACAAAGAGCGACAAAAAAAGAGTCTTAGTTGTGATGTTACTTTTCCTCAAAAAAAAAAGAAAAAAACACAGAAAAACTTTTCTTAACAAAACTTTAGAAAGTATCAAAATAGAAAAAAAGAAGAAAATTTTTTTTTCTTGTAAAATATTTCATTTGTATAAATCCCTAGACGTGATTTGGACTTTCGTTTTTTTTTTGCTTTGATTTTCTAGTCACGTACAGGAATTTTTTTTATTCACTATTTTCTAAAGCAGAAATAATATTTACATATTTGTGTATATTGAGCAAAAAATTACTTCCTAATAAGTACGTGATTTTTTTATTTAATTTACATTCTTCGGATACTATTCTTGAAAGAGAGTTTTTTGGTAAATTTTCATTATTTTTCTCTTTGAAAATTTTTCTTTATTATTTTTTTTTTATTAACAATGTTCTCTTTAATTTTTTTGTCCTTTCTTGAACTTTTATGAGGAATACTTTGAAACCCCTTCAGTCTTTTTTTGAAATTTTAATAAAGAAATGAGGAAAAATGTAGAGTTTAGAAAAAATTGAAATTTAATTAAATTTTAGAAAAAGTTAGTATTATTTTGTCTGTCTTTTTTGAAAATTTGTCTTCGTTCTTTTTTCAAATTTCCTTTTTAATTCTTTTCTTTATTTTCTTTCTTTTCCTTTATTTTTGTAAGGAAAACTTTGTGAACTTTTTAGTCCTGTTTAAAATTTTGATGAATAAAGGAAGGAAAATTCAGAAAAAATTTAGAATTATTTTTACTATAAATTGTATATTTTTAATTAATTAAGATATTAATTTTTAATTAATAATTTTCAACTTTTAACATAATGAAATTCGAAAATGTATTTTCTAGTTCAATTTTACTTTTACTACTGAAAAATGACAAGTTTTTGAAATTTTCTTAATTTTTTCTCTCTTAAAGTTATAAAAAAAAGTTTTATTAGACTATTTTAATATTTTCCTTTTTTTTGAAAATTTTTCTTTATTCTTTTTTTCTTTATTTCCGTTTTAATTTTTTCATTATTTAAAATTTTTATAGAAAAAGCTTCGAAAACTTTTTAGTCTTTACTTACATTTTTCATAAACAAAGGAGGGAAATTTTAGAAATTCGAAAAAATTTTAGTATCATTTTGTCTGTCTTTTTTGAAAATTTGTTTTAATTCTATTTTTAAATTTTCTTTTTAATTTTTTCCTTCTTTTTTCAATTTTTATAAGAGAAACTTTGTAAACTTTTTAGTCTTTACATACAATTTTAATGAACAAAGGAGGGAAAATTCAGAATTTAGAAAAAAGTAGTATTATTTTGGCTGTCAATATTTTTACAACTATTAATGTAAAAAAATTTAAAAATTTTATTGTCTAATTAAATTTTTCTTTTATTACTGAAATTGTAAATTATTGATTATAGAGAGTTTTTTTTAATAAAATAAAATGCTCATTAAATAGAAAAATTTATATTTTGGTCTGTCACTGACTGTCTTTTTTACTGAAAGAAAAATTAAAATACTCCAAATTGTTGTCTAACAAAAATTTCACTTTTACTACTGAAAAATGTCATTTTTTTGGAAATTTCTTAATTTTCCTTCTCGTAAACTCATGAAAAAAGTTTTGTTCCTCTATTTTGATTTTTAATTTTTTGATTGTCGAGTAAAAATTGTTATTTCCTTATAATAATAAATAAAATACTGCAATAATTATAAAAAATAATTGACGCTTTTAAAAAAAACTTTCGTAAATTTTTACTCAACATTTAAAAAAAAATTTCCTCATTTTTCTATTAATTACATGGTTAAATTTTTTAAATTCATTTTTTCGGTTATTTTTCTTCATTTATAATTAAATTCGTTTTTCACTTCGATCAAATATTAATATTTAAAAAAGAACATTTAATTTTTGCAAACTTTTTCGAAAATTTGTTCCATGAAATATTTTCTTAACTATTGAGTTGCTAAAATATTCGATTTATTTGCAATATTTTATAACCTTGAAAAATCTAGATTCAATTTTTAATTTTTTAATTTTACACCTTACAAAATTGAAAAAAAACATGAAAATTTTCTTTTTTTTGGAAAACTTGGTAAAAATTCAAATTTTTTATTAAACTTTTTCGAAGAAATTTCTCTTGTATTTGCAATTTTTTGTAAATTTTTTATTACAAATTTTTGGAAGAAATTTCTCTTGTATTTGCAATTTTTTGTAAATTTTTTATTATAAATTTTTGGAAGAAATTTCTCCTTTCAATTTCAATTCAAATAGCAAACCGAAGAATGTTCCACCTTTTTATTTCTTTTCACATAGAGATTATAGACGGAAAATTTATTACAATTCTTTTATTTGGCAACATTTATTTTCTGCTGGAGGGTTTTCTTCACTAATAATTATTAATTATTCTAGAAACTAAATACGATAATTTTGATAATTTTCATTTTCTGAATTATTATTTTCGTGATGTAAAAAAGCAGCGGTAGTAAAATCGTTGAATAAAAATTCTCCCATCACTAATTGTCATTAGTCGTCAGCATTTTACAAGTGCGAACAGTGATTGGAAAAATATTTTATGTTTTCTATATATTTTATATGTATATATATAGACAGAAGGTCGATGTATGGCAGTTTCATTGACAAATTGCGTGGCTCGGCATATACAAAAGCCAAGCGAGCGTCGAACCTCGGGTTTTTCGAATTTAAACAGCATCCCGATTATTATTCTCTCGTGTCTGGGTTTATAAACAAACTTGTCGGTTGAATGCGATGTCGAGGGGAGATTTTGAATGCGAATGCAAAGCATCTCCCTTACTTCAAACCAAAACTGATCCACACATACAAATAGAAAACAAAATTTCTCATAGAAAATTGTCAAAGCATATATTCTATATCATTTTCAGAAAATAATAATTTTGCGAGAAAGGAAAAATTTTCTTCTACCGAGACTTTTTTTCCACACAATATTTTTTTGGGGACCAAAAAAATAGTCTTACTTCTTTTATTTTTCATTTAATCCTTGAATCAGTAATTCATTTTAAAACTTTAAAACGAATTCTGAAATCTAAATGAAAGAACACTTTTCATTATCGCTCTGTTGCTAAAAAAATTTTTTGTTTTGATTTTCCTAATTTTTTTAATGTATTCTTTAACATTGTTCTGTTTTGTAAATATTTGGAAAGAAACTTTTGTGTTATTATGACTTTAAAAAGAAAGGGTGTGGAATTTATGGCAAATTTTTATTCTTACGAACTACGTATTTTAATTTTTCGAATTGAAAATGCAAAGGAGTAGCAGAAGGGAAAATTGAATCGACTGACAAATTTCGAGTTGAATAGATTGAATTTTGTCAAAGTGAAAATTTCTGTCTCTGAAAGTATCAGAATCGAAGGTCAAATCCTCACGTTCTTTTTCTTTCTCTCTCTCTCTCTCTCTCTCTCTTTTTCTCGCAATAGAGAAACACGAAGTGCAACTGAAAAGAGGAAAAACACGTTCGGGAAAATGATCCAGTCGAACGCAACTTTTTTCCCTCATTTCTCGAGTTTGTGCGGTTTTACGGTCGCAACAAAAATGATAGTAGCTTTTTGTCAGTGCATTCTCGCAGGACGAGTTAAAGATCGTAGGGCAAAAAAAGGGGGGGAGAAAAAGACAGAGAAAAAGAGAGAATGAAAGAGGATATTTTCCAAAGATATGGGATGTAGTTTGCGAGAAAGTTACGCTAGAAAAATACTCCGAGGGGAAAAAAAAGAGTTGAAATTTTACGAGCCCCTTATGCGCGCAAGAAGGACACGCACACGAGCGGTAAAGTCTTTTTTACAACTTTGCGAGATGAAAGTTTCATTTTGTTGGCTTTCATGGGGGGGGGGAAGGGGTGAAAAAGGGACGAAGATTCCAAAAGCTCGACTTTGCCCGACACGCGCCAAGACGTGCCACAATCTAACTGATGGATTGTGAACGGGGCTTTACTACCATATATATATATACATACATATATAAAAACTTGTAATTGAGACTGGACGATTTTCTGAAATTACACACTCAAGCGGAGCGGAAATAAAAACAAGGAATATTGACTATTCGATTTGAGGCGAAATTGCTTTACAAAAGAAAAATAAATAAAACAATAAACCAACTTATTTTACCACGCACTATGAAAACGTACATATAATAAAATAAGATTTATTTTTCAACTTTTAATCACTCGGATTTATTGACTTTAGTCTGTATACTTTTGTCTAAATATGTCTCTGTACTTTTGTCCCTTATACTACAGAAACGTAAAATAAAATAAGATGCAAAATTTCTTTCTTGTTAAATCAGAGGTTGATTAGAGAAAAATTATGTCTGTTACGATAACAAAAATTAAACAACTTCAAAGCAAAACGGAAAACAAACAATATTATTTTTAACCTTTTCTTCAAAGTATTTTTAATAACTTTACAAAGTATAAATTTTATGTTTAGTAAAAATTTATTTGTTTGTAAATTTATTTATGATGAATTCATAAATTATTATTTAATTGATAACAATTTTAATAATAATATTTTTAATAGTTTGAATAGTTTCATAGATTCATAAAAATTAAATTACCAGAAATTTACGAATAAATAAATTTATGTTAAAAAAATAAATTTAGTGATTGTTCAATTAATTTAATTAATAAATTATTAGCAACAACAAATTGAAATTTTTAATTTTTTAAATTTTATTATTAGGCAATTAAATATTCAATTGTTTTTTTTAATTTATGGTTTAGTTATGATTTGTCAAAATTTTATTTATTTAAGGACATGTGGAATCAGCCAACTTCAATTCATACATGTATTAATATTCCCACCGGTTTTCTTAAAAACTACAAAATAAATCTTGATAAAATATAAAAAAAATAATGTTTTATTTATTGAGGCATGGATCTCTAGTTCAATTAATACAAAAAATTACTTTTAAATATTATTTTCCATTTAATAAAAAATTTGATATTTTTTGAGAAAAAAAGACAATCAAATACAAATTTATATTAAAAAAAAAGAATAAATTTATATTTTTCTATGTGAACATTCATTTTTTTCAATGACAATTTATATTGGATTGTCTTTTATTCTCGAAAATAATTTTAAAAAATGAAAGTTTGAATAGAAAAATATAAATTTATTCACTTTTTTCAATATAAATTTGTATTTGATTGTCTTTTTTTCTAAAAAAATATCAAACTTTTTATTAAATAAAAAATAATATTTAAAAGCAAATTTTTGTATTAATTGGACTACAGATCCATGTCTCAATAAATAAAATATTATTTTTCTTATATTTTGTCAAGATTTATTTTATATTTTTTAAGAAAACCGGTGGGAATATTAATACATGTATTAATTGAAGTTGGCTGATTCCACATGCCCTTAAACTTTTCCAAAAGAAATTAATTTCAAAAATCAATTATTACTCAAAAATTCCAGCTACATTGCTTTAAATATTTTTTAATCATCTGAAATTTAAATTGAAATTCATCTTTAAATCAATTTTCATCAGAAAATTCTACGAGAATTCAACTATTTAAATACAAAAAAAAATTTAATTAAATATATTAAATGTAATAGAATTCTCATAAAGAATTTCATCAACTAATTTTTAAACAATTAAATTCTTTGGACGAATTTTAATAAAATTTCAAGAATTACATTTTTCGAGAAATTCGTCGAAATATTATTAAAAATAACTGAAATTCTGCGATTAATTTTATTATTCATAAAAATAATCCTAAAAAGGATTTTACTATTTTTAAATAATTATAATGAAATTTCTGCAAAAATTCTATTACTCTTAAAAATAATTGAATTCTTGCAATAATTTGTAATTACTCCAAATTTAAACAGCTTTCTTGTTTTTAACTAAAATTCTTCTCCAAATCAAATACTTTTAATAATTTGTAAAAAAAAGTTCTTTGAGAATTTTTGAAATTCATTTATTTACAATTCAATTTTCAAAAATTCGGAAATTCTTCTTTCAAAAATATATTAGAAAATAAAAAGTTTTAAAAAATAATTTCAAGTAAAGTCAAAACAAACTTTTTAAAAAAAATTAATTCTCGAAAAAATTTGTAGTTGAAATTATAAAAAATTTAATTTTTCGAAGATTTAAATATGAAACCTTTTCAAAAAATGCAGATATTTCTAAAAACTCACGTTATCCCTAATGCTTTTAATATTTAATTATATTCTCAATAATATTTTAAGTGAAATTCATTGTTAAATCAATTTTTATTTGAAAATTTTGTAAGTATTTAATTATTAAATTTTAAAAATAATATATTGAATAATTGAACTCTCATAAAGAATTATTTTTTTTTAATTTTAATGATTCAATTTTTTTGACCAATTTTAATAAAATTTTAAAGAATAATCACACTTTTCGATAAATTTCATTAAAATTGTATTAAAAATAATTGAAATTCAGAATTGAGTTTTCTTATTTACAAAAAGAATTGAATTTTTAAATGGAATTTTATTTACGAAAATAATTGAATCCTTGTAAAAATTTTATTATTTATGAAAATAATTGAATGTTTGCGTAGAATAATAAATAATAATAATAATTTGAATAATTAAATTATTTTTGAAAAATTTTAATTAAATAGTAGATATTATAAATCATTGAATTGAGAAAAAATTTTTGAAAATTATTGAATTTTGGGAAAATTTAACATATTTATAACAATAATTTTAACATTTATAAAATTATGTTTATTAAAAAAAGTCAATATTATTTTGTCTGCAAATATTTTCACTACTGTCAATTGTAATTAATTTTTGAAAAATTATTTGTCCCAAATTTACTTTTACAACTAAAACTATACAAATTCTGAATTTTAGAAAATTTGTCAAAAAGTAAAACTCATGTATAATGGAAAAATTTACGTCAGTCTGTCAGTGAATGTCCTTTTCTACTAAAAATAAAAGTTTCTTTAATTGTTTTGTCTAAAATTAAACTTTTACAATTGAAGTCAAAAACATTTATAAAATTAAAAAACTCTCGTTCATTACAAAAATTTATAAGTTTGCTTTTTGTAATATATATTTTCCTGGCAAAAATTGCAAAAAATCTAAATCTGACTGAAATTTATTTTTTTCTACTATTCTAGTCGGATTTATTTAGAAAAAAAAGAAAATATAAAACTATAAATAACAAATAATGTATAAATAATATAAAATAATTTCACAAAAATACCTAACATGTAAAATCAAAAATAAAAATGTATTTTCCATATTTAGTAATTCTTTTTTTTTGGATAAATTTTATCCAATTTACTAGAAATATTTTGCCTCAAACCGAACGTTAACCAAATCAATATTCGTTATCTGCGAGACTGCATTCTTCTTGGACGGATCGTAAAGAATGTACTTTGAAAAAAAGAATTCAGAAATTTTTTTCTCAATAAAATATTCACTTTATGGCAAACTTATTTACTTATTCAATTTTAACGGTGGAAAAATTTTCCCTGTTCACTAGAAAATTTTTCATTCACTTTTTGTTATTTTCTATTTATTTAGTTTTTATATTTTTCATATTATTTCGAAAATGCGGACGAAAATGACTTTTTTGAAGACTTCTCATTTCTGTTTGTTTTTGCTTTTGACTTTTTCACTTTTGATTCGCTTTTTAATTTTCGAAAATAGTCGCAAAATTTTATAATATTTATTTTCTATATTTATATTTATAAATTTAAATTTATATTTTTATTTTTGTATTTATAATTTTATTTATATTTATATTTTAATATATATATATAATGATGTTTACAAAATTTTCTCAATTAATATATCGTTAGTGTAAAGTGTTGTAGAAACGAGTGTAAATAACGACTTCAAAAATGGAATATATTTAACATTCTTTTTTTTTCGAGAAATGTTTTAATTTTAAAATTTAAATTCACCTAAATAAATTGCAGAGTTTTTTTTACATTCGTCGAAATTCCACCTAGTGTGAAAAAAGTCTTTTTGCAACATGACTTTCACAATTTATCTCTCTCGACACCTGACGCTTTAGACTATATTAGGAAATTTAACACTTTTACGATTCACAAAAAAAAGCTTACTACTTTTTTTCTATACAGACAATAAATAAAATTAAAGTGTGAAAAAAGTATATTTTTCAATTACTTGTTACTCAAAAAAAATTAAAAAATGGTAAATAAAAAATAATTTTCTACATTTTCCAAATTTGGAAAAAAATTATCCGGAATAAAGAATTTCAATTTCAACATACATTTTGCAAGAGAAATCCGATTGGAATTCAAACCGAATTTTTGTTTGAAAGCTGGAAACAAAATTGGAAAAATTGTTGAAATTTGCAGGGATTTTTCATAAATCGTAAAAGGGGTAAATTTGGATTTAAAAAATACTATAGTTGAAAGATGGAAATTTTGTCTAGATATATATTCATTTGGAATTAAAATTTCCTTTTTAAAAATTTGATAAGAAAGGAAAATTTTCTTTTTTTTTCTTTATTTTTGGATTTTTTTTTTGTTTCTATTTATAGAATCGATTTATTATTTATTTATAGTGTCGATTTGTGTCCCTATTTATAGAGATTTGATAAGTAGGCAGCCAAAAAAATTGGTGTTCTTATTTATTAGTTTGTTAAGAGTAGTTTTCTATATGAGTGACTTATTTCAAGATAAAGCTGGTGCGGAACGATCATTGGTCTTCGTTTTGCGCAGCTTCACTGTGGAAAAGACGTTGTTCCTGCGAAAGAAGGGCCAGGTTAGTAAATGAGTCTTGCCCCCGGGGTGTGTCACTTTTTTTCTCTTTTGAAAAAAAAAGAAGGAAAAGACGAAAAGAAAAACGACACGTTGCCGAACGGTTATGACGCCAGAAAGAGTCGTGCGAAACCAAACGAAAAAAAACAACAAAAAAAAAATTATAAAAAAGAACAACTTGTGAACGCGACCGTGCAACAAAACGAGTAAATAGAGCCTCCCGTGACCTGGGACGTGTCTCTATTTTCATTTCATATTGTCCCATACTGCCATAAGCTCAATTTACTCTTATCAAAACAAAATGTGTAAAAATTCTTATAATACAACAAAAGTGGAATTTATTTTATTCACTACTTTCTTGCTTTTCAATTTAATCGCAATAAAAGTTTCTTCAATGGCGAATTTTTTCGCAAATTAAAATTAAAAATATACTAAATTTTTTTATGAAACGAAAAATAACGGAATTTTTTCGGAACGAACAATGACCGAATATTCTTGTTATGAAGAATGAAAAAAATGCGTGTATTGCTTCTCATAATTATTATCCAGCCATTCTGGAGAATTTTGCAGTCCACATGAGACAAAATTCGAAAAAAGTTATGCTATGCAAAGAATTCTTTGGTTTATGTTCGAAAATTTCTTTCCTTAATTGTAGAAAAGAGAAAAACAAGAAATAAAAAAAAGAGAAAACAGAAAATAAAAAAAGAGAAAACAAAAATTAAAAAAAAAGAAAACAAGAAGTATACAAAAAAAGAAGACTAATTCAAAAATAATTAAATGCAAATTATTTTACCTTTTATTTAAATAGAAATTACATTACTAAAATAAACAATTAGTAATCAAATAATTAATATTTGAGAATCAAAAATTTTGCCAATAAACTAAATTTTTTTGGTTCTTCAGAGTTTATCTAAAGAAATACTTTTTAGAAAATTTATTTTCAAATATTTTTTACATTTCTTTCGAGTTTTCTATTTTTTTTATTCTGATTAATTTCAAAATATTTTTCGTGCTTAACGAACAAAAAAGACTCTTTGAAAGTTCAAATCTTCATTTACGTTTAATTCCTTTAAAACATTTTTAATTTTCTTTCCAAGTGACTTTAACTTTCATTTCAAGGGAATAAAGTTTCAAATAAATTTATTTTCAAATATTTTTTTAACCATTTTTCAAACAAATTTCATCATATACAATGTTTTCTCCATTCAGTTGATATTATTCTTTAAAAATACTTCCGTTTTCAAACAATTTTTTTTACTTTCACAAAAATTTTTATTCGAAAAAAATGAGTACCTAGTATTTAAAAAAAAATATCAAAAATCATTAATACGCGCATTAAATAATGAAATATTTTTAAATAAATGTTTTACAAACTTAAAAAATTACTAGTTATCAATAGTGAACAATAAATAAAATAAAAATATATAATGTAAATTATAAAAATACTAAATATTTATATTATTAAAATACTCATTATCGTGATTAACAAAAATTACTTGATTATTATTATAATTATTTGATTACTGTCATTTAAAAAAATTGATGAAAATAAAAAAAAACAGAATGACTGGATGTTCACCTACTTAAGCAAACGAAAACAATGAAAAGCAGGCATTTTCATCAAAAACTATGTATAAACATTAAAGGCGACAACAGGAAACAATATTCATCACAAAACGAGAACAATTTAATAATAAGAAATAGCACCGAAAAATTTTGTCATTCTGCGCCCAAGGAAAAACTGAGTTTACATAAATTTTCAAAACAGTTGTAAAAGTCAATTTGAATATTCCAACAACGAATAGAAATTTTATAAAATTGTGTACGGTATGAAAAAAAACTTTTCCTACTTTTTCTCTCCTGCAGAAGGACAAAACTTGAAAACTACTTGGAGCATCTGCAATCAAGAACACAATTTGCATTCTCAATTTTTGTTTTTTACTTTCATATAAATCGAAACGAAAAAAAATATATCGTCCCAGATTCTTTCAATTAAAAAACTTTTCCTAATTCTTCATTCTTGTCAAAAGGGAAACAATTTTCAATATAAATATTTGCTAATTTTTCTCTAATTCAAATTTTTTTATTTATTATTTTTCTGAATAAATTTTTTTCAACGAAATTTTCAAATTTCATCGCGTTAAATATTGATTACTTTTCTGAAAATATCACAACCTTGTTTGTAAATAAAAATGTTTTTAAATTGTAAGTAAATTTTTTTTAAATCGCGTTAAATTGATTACTTTTCTGAAAATATCACAACCTTGTTTGAAAATAAAAATGTTTTTAAATTGTAAGTAAATTTTTTTTAAAAACACATTTCACTCTGAATCAAATATTTTTGTTTAAAATATTTTCCCTTCTTCGTTGATAAACCAATTTTTAAAAAACAAAAACTTTGTTAAACAAAAATTTAAAAACTTTTTTATATATTTTCCAGATTGTTGATTCTACGTGTTGCGAATTTCAGGGACGTAATTAATTTAGTTTACTTTTTTTTTATTAAATTTCGTTACATTGAGAATGCAAAAAAAGGCACATGAATAGAACCGTAATTTAGCTTTCCGAGTTTTTATTTTATCGAATTTGGTTTTATCTGATAATTAAGAATAATTATTATAAAGTTGAAACAACAACTATTTTATTTATTCTTATTTATTTGTTCAAAAAAAGGAAAGATTAACAGAATTTTTATTACTCTTAATGAACTCTATAGTTTTTTTTACTTATTGCGTTATTTTTAATGAAATCATTTTTTTAAATTTCTATTTACGAAAATGTAGATTTTTATTAGTGTTATTGTAATTGAATTATCGTAATTAATAATCAAACTACTAAATTAAATTAGTAGTTTTTCGAATTAGTATTCAAAATAATTTTCAATATTATCAATTACCAGTTGTACAATTTTTCTATCGTGATCATAGTTTTTTACATTTTCTATACTTTCCAATATGTATTTTATTAGTATTGTAAATTTTTATTTTTAACGGGATTATTTATTAAAACCCGTTTATGATTCAATAAATAAATAAATCTCTAATTTATTTTAATAATTACCACAGCTCATAATTATTATTCAATCAAGTTAAAATTTTTCAACACTTTTGTTTCTCAAAATAGTTGTTTATACTATTTTTATTACCCTTTTTTCTAGTTTTATTCTTTTTTCTAATTTTATTTTTTCCCTTTAACATTTTAAGCAATTATTATTTTTTCAAACTTTAATTTTTTTAAGCTGTAATTTTCTGAATTAGCAACTTTTATACTTTTTTGGAGTTACAAAATTGTTTATATTTTATGTGATTTATTCCTAATCGAACATCAATTTTAAATAACTTTTTATCCTTTTTTTAATCAATTAGGTGTTATAATTTTATTTGAAAAATTATAATTATTAATTATATTGTTAATTAATAATTCTTATTTATAACAAAAAACTGTATTTATAAATAATTTTTGGATAATATGGAAATTATTTGAATTTTCGTAAAATTATTCAGGAAACGAAATTTTCGTGTAATAATAATTATTTTTTTTATAATCTTAATTAATAATTGTTATTTATAATTACAAATTGTAATTATAAATGATTTTTTAATAATATGAAAATTATTTAAATTTTCCCAGAATTATTCAAGAAACTTACGTTTCGTGTATTAATTATTTATATAAATTATAATAATGTTATTTATAATTACAAATAATTATTATTAATAATAATTAGAAAAATAATTTTAATAGATACAAATTTCTCACAAAAATGCTTATTCGTGTTATTAATTAATTATATTAATTATAATATTAATAAAAAATTGTTTTTTATAATTATAAATTATAATTATCAATAATTTTCTGATAGTAATGAAAATTATTTGAATTTACTCAAAATTATTCACGAAAGTTTCGTACATTAATTATTTATAATAATTATAATACTAATTAATAATTATTGTTCATAATTACAAATTATAATTTTTTGATAATGTCGAAATTATTTGAATTTTCCCAGAATTATTCACAAAACGAAAGTTTAATTTATTTTCCAATAAAAATTATTATTATATTATTATGATTAAGGTCATTTGAACCATTATTACGTCACAATTTTAAAACTCATGCTTTTTACACATTATGACGTCATAGTGGTTCAAATGCCCTTAATAATAAACGAATTTCAGACAAAAAAGCTTATCCAGATTTACGATTCCAGAATGTTCAGCTGTATGTATTGGCATTGAAAATATTTCAATAAAAAATGTAGAATTAATATCGAAAATTGTAAAGAAAAATTATTTAGAGTGATAAAAATTCTGATTAATGTATTTTGGAAATATTTCCCTTCATATAAAAATGGAAGTAAGAAAATTATTTCCCAGCAAACCAAATTTCATTAAAATAGAAAATCGGAAAAGATAATAAACATCTAATAAATTAAAATGGCTGTGGTAAAATAAAGAAAAAAAGGTCCAGTAAGGAAGGTAAAAAAGTTTCAGAACTTAAAAAAATGGTGGAAAAAAATTCCTACTTCTTCTTCTTTTTTTTGCTATTGTTGTTGTTATTATTGTTGACCGACTGATCAACACCCCACAAATCGTACCAAGGTCCACATGTATTTTTCTCCCTCTCTTTCCCTCGTCCCCTCTCCCTCTCTCTTTCACTGTCTCTCCTTAATTTTGTTCTTGGCAATAGAGTTTTCTCCGCCACCTGATCTTTCACGATAATACAACTGTACGTCGATTCCTCGTCAGATGCTTCAGTTTCAGTGAAATTTTGCATCAGACCATCGTCATCGTCGCCATAAGTTTTCTTACATCGACGATCATTTCGTTTCGCCTCATTATTCTCCTTGAGTTCAGCGACAATCATATTTCTCTTCGCTTCCAAACTACGTTTACGTTCATTCTCAAGAATTGCCTTACGCGATATGTTACCAACAAAATAGGATCTCTCCTGTTGTCTCTCTCGATGATAATGATGTTGTTGTTGTTGTAGTTGTTGATGATGTTGCTGTTGATACTGTTGTTGATGTTGTTGTTGCTGTTGATGATGATTTTGCTGTTGATGTTGTTGTTGCTGTTGATGTTGATGTTTCTGTTGCTGTTGATGCTGATGACGATGATGATGTTGCTGCTGCTGATTGACATATTCCGTTCTGTCGACAATTTTCGGCCTCTCGGCGGGTTTTGGAAAGTCGTCATCGGTGAAGAAATCCGTTTTCTCAGGGACATGTTGACGTTCGGCTGGTTTTGGCTCGTTGGTAATGGTCGAATCACTGTTCTTTTTTTCCAAAGTCCGGTGAGTGTCGATAGTCTCCTCGTAGCTTGACTTTCGGGACGATTCGTTGGTTTGATTTTTCTCGTCCTTTGTCTCTTTTTTCAGCATTTTGGGAATGTCGACTAGTGAGCGATGTTGCCAGAGGGCCATTCCCTCTAGGACTTCGGAATCACGTCGGAAACGCCAGAATGACTTGGTTCGCTTCACTAATTTTGGACTCTTCCCATCGAGCTCCAACGATCTGCCGGTTTGAATTAGATGGCCCATTGCGGTACTCTGTCTTGGCAAGAGGGCCTTTCGCTCATTCTTTAATGTATTATTGTTGTTTTCATTAAGTTCGGGATCCTTCTCGCGATAGTGACGTTCGAGCACTTTGGTGCGTTCTAATTTTGTCTCGAAATTTGATTCATAACCACGATCCTTATCAATCATGGGGGGATTGTGATTGTAGGTTTCGCCGTAGATTTCCTCCTTCTCTGAGTAGCGACGTTCGCGAAAATTTGGTCTCTCGGGAGCCTCGATGGACGGTGGTCTTGGCTTCTCGAAACGATGACGATTGTCATTTTTCTCCTGCGCTCGTTCACGTTCATAGCCAAGGGTTGCTGATTTCGAACTGTTTTCGAAATAACGCCTTTGCGATTGTGATCGTCTGTCAGTGGAATTAAAGTTCTCGTAATTATTCTTGTCCTCGGTTCTTCGTTCCATGAATTTTGGCGGACTGTGCTCCCTCGCGTACTTTTGCGCTGTTTGCTCTAATTTTTGGGCAATGTGCTCGACCTTACGGCCTGTCTCGGGAATTGTTATGGTACTCTCATCGTCGGAGTTGGAAGAGTTTGAGGAATTTGAAGAACTTTTGTCCTCGTTGTTGTTATTGGTATTATTGTTGTTGTATTTTTCTTCTTGATAGTGTTGATTTTCAGTTGGTTCGTTGTTTTCGCGATAGTATTTCTTGGTGGTGTATTCGATGCCGTTGGTGTAGGTGACCTCTTCGTCGTCGTCTTCCTCCTCCTCGACTTCAATATCGTCTTCGCTTTCGACTTTTGTTGACTCACCATTGCGACTGCTGGTGAAACTTCTCATTTTTTGATCGCGGGAAAATTTACTTCTGTTATTCGGATTTGGACGAGTTGATAAGTCGATGTCACTTTTGGGTGATTTGTCGAGTTGTTGATTTTTATTTTTCTTCTTTTTCGATGAGCCATTCTCCCTTTGGGAATTGGCGAATTCACGAGTCTCCACAGTTTCGTGACGTCGGCCTGATGAATAACGTCCGGACTCGGCTTTCTCGATATCAGAAATATTTGAATTGGCCCAAATGTCCATTGCAGCTCTATAAAGATGCCAGCTCTTCTCATCCCTTGGAATTGACTTCCAGGAATCGTTCTCCCAATTCTTTCCACTGCTTGGCTTTTCATCTCTCTGCGGTTGTTGTTGCTGCTGCTGCTGTTGCTGTTTCTGCTTTTTGGATCGGTCAGCTTCGCGTGGCTTTCTGCGTCGCAGTCTGTTTCGGGGTGTTTTTTTTTTTGGTGAACGTTGAAGAAAATAAAAGAACAAACAAAAAAAAACAATAAAAAAAATGGAAGACTGCAGTGCCAAAAGAACCAAGAGCCAGTAGATACGGATCCCCTACGTGCCAAGTCAGGAATTGGGATATTTAGATGATCGGAAAGGGATATTTGGATTTTTTTTCCAGGATATTTATTTCTTGGAAAGCGCAAACAAGAAAAAAAAATTATATAGGAAACAAATGGAGAGGACCACCACCGTCGCGTTTAATTCCATCGATCGTAGTAACGCATGCGGAATCTACAAAGAATGAGAAAAAAGAAGGTAATCTAAAAAAATGAACCCAATTATTGTTTAACAATGGAGAACGAAAAGGTTCTTTGACATGAGAATAAATTTAATAGAACACGAAACAAATTACATTAGCTCGAGACACATTAACTCTATACAAAGGACGTGCATTATGACGAATAAAATTAGAAACAAAACAAAAAAAAAATATATATATATATATACTTCAAAACTTAATTTTTCATGCCTTTACAAAGACTAAAAAGCAAAAGAGTTTCTTTTTAAAAAAGGAAAATCACGATTTAATCGATATTTCAATAATTTTTTTTTGTTTTCATATTAAAAATCTTGACAAAAAATAGTGATACAATTACAGTCAAAGTTTCTAAACTGGGGCACTCAAAACGAACTTTATAGATTTGCATGTTACAACCGGATAGTACCAAAAAAACCCGAAATGCCTTTACAAAATTTATAATTTTTCAATTAGTCATAAACTAATAAAGTTTAAACATTAAAGTTCCTTTCTGAAAAATTCACTATTACTTCGTTGCTTTTTGAAAAAAATTTAATAATATTTGGTAGAGATATACAAAAAAAATGTATCTATTAATAGAGAATTCAAAAAATTAATAATTATTTATGTGAAAGAAATTGTCAATTAATTAAACAATTAAAGTTTTGAGTGACTTCTGGAATAGTCACGAAAAAGATTCAAAAAGTACAAAAATCTATATTTTCTACACTTTAATTTCCAAAACAAAAATTTAAGTACCTTTAAAAATTGAGCAAATGGTGTAATTTTAAAGGATGACATACATGCGCTCCATAGTAGCGAAAAAATTTACTTTTTGTTTCAAATCACTCTACAGATTACAATAAATTTATGACTAAAAGGACCTTTTTTTTAATCTTCATAATTACTCTACAAATTTGAATCAATTAAAAATAAAAGATTTAGAAGCAAAAAGTCAGTCACTAATTTAAATAGTAATATTTCTACTGACTATTAGTTGAAAATAACTAATTGTTAGTTAAAGATTACTGATTTTTCAGTAAATTTTTGTTAACTGATTCAATTAATCAAGTTTAATTACTTTTTTCGTTATTTTTTTACTAAAAATAGGTTATTTTTCACTGTCAATTAGTTAAAACCACGATTTTTATTTGATTAAAATTAAGAGAGTAAATTCTCTATCGACGTTTTGAGCTCAATTTTTTAATTTTTGGTTTTAAACACTTTTTTAATAACAATAAATATTAGAAAAATTATAAAATCTTTAAAAATAATTTTTTAACTTTGTTAATTAAATTAATTGTTGTTATTTTTTTATAAATTGAACTTAAGTTTAAAAAATTTGATTTTTATATCATAATTGTATGAGTATCTACTAATAATAAAAAATGAATTAAATAAACTTTGTTTAAATAATTAATTGTTATAATTTTTTTATAAATGCTACTTAGATCTAGAAAATGTAGAAATTAATAGTTTTTTCTCAATTGTGCAATTTTTCATGTGTAAAATATCTACTGATGATAATTAATAACAAATTATTGATTTAAAAATTGTTTAAACAATTAATTATTATTCTTATCACAAACTGTACTTAGTGCTAGAAATTTATAATTTTTTCAGTATTGTGTATTTTTTTGTATACAAAAAAAGTTATAACTAAAACATTCAATTATAAAATAAAAAATAAAAATTAATCATTTTAACATTTTTTAAACAATTTATTTTATTATTTTGTCAATTTACTCCACTTAAAACTAGAATTTCTTAATTTTTTCTTCAAATGTGCAATTTTTCACAACTTAAACAGATAAGTATAATAGAAAAACTAAAAACTTATAATTTAATCATTGTTTAAACAAATATTTTTTAAATTTTCAATTGATTGTGTTTAGAAAAATCTGAAGAAATCATGAAAAAATGATCAATTGAGAAAAACTGGAAAATTTTAACCCTAAGTAAAGTTTATGAAAAAATAGCAACAATTAAATGTTGAAATAATGTAACAAATAAATTTTTTTTATCATTAGTAGATGTTGTACTTTTGAAAAATTACACAATTAAAGAAAACTAAAAATTCCTAGCCGCAAGTTCAGTTTATGAATAAAAATAGCAACAATTTAATAAATAGTAATAATTTATTTATACATCAGAAACACTTAAATATTATTTTAATATCTTTTTGATTAATTATTTTAATATTAATGTATCTAAAATAATTTTAATAATTTAAAAAAAATTTTAATTATAAAACTAAAAATATTTTTAACGATTTTTAAATTCTTTTAATGCTTATTTTTATTGAAAAAATGTTTAAAAACAAAGATTAAAAATCGAAAACTAACAGCATGTGATTGTTAGGTTCCAATAGTTATTTGTTTGATCACTTTTCTCTTTAAAAATTTTATAAATTGAGCTGAATCTTTGTAGGAAAGTCTAAAATGCAATAAAGAAGGTCAGTTATGTGCAAAAAGTTTTAATATTTTTTTTGAAATTAATTATAAAAATTACTTTAAAATTATCAGTTTATTAAATTTTAGATTTTGTTATAAAATTTCAGCTGAATTTATTAAATATTTAAAAAGAAGAGTGGTCGAAAAAATTACCATTAAATTTCAACAGTCACATGCTGTTGAAGTGTAGAAAACATAAATTTTTGTAGTCTTAGAATCTTTTTCGTAACTATTCCAGAAGTCGCTTAAAACTTCAATTGTTTAATTAATTAACAAATTATTTTGAATAAATAATCAAGAATTTAAAAAATTTTTATTATTAATAAAAGTACTTTTGTATATCCGTTACCAAATATTAAATTTTGGCAAAAAACAAGGAAGCAAAAAATAAATTTTCTAAAAAAGGTTCTTTAAACATTAATTTTTAATAACTAATTGAAAAATTAAAATTTTTTGAAAACGTATTCGGGGGATGTTTTTGTACCATCCGGTTGTAACAAATTAAAACAAATCTAAAGTGTTTGTTTTAGGTTTCCCAGTTTAGAAATTTAGTCTGTAATGTTACAAATTTCGACTCTAATATAAAGTAATAAATTTGATTTATACCAATAATTTAAAAAAAATACCGTAAAAAAACAAGGCAAAAAGTAATTAACGCAAAGAACCTTCTCTGATCTCTGAAATTTTCCTCTTTTCTCACTTTCCCAATCACTATATATATAATATTGTCTGGACTAAAAAAAAGAAATAAAAATACATAGGGAAAGGGTTCAGCAATTTTTACAAAGCATCATGCCAATAATAATTTCAGTTAGACTAAATTAAAAAAGGGATTTGTTTTTATATGTATTGAAAGCAGTTTCTACAATTGGAAAACTTGGCCGAGAATTTTATTTAAGTTATGTGGCAAAAATGAAATTTAAAATGCCCGAACACTACGTTTCATAAAGCGTTCGCGATTAAAGTAATAAGAAAAACGTAGGAATAAAAAAATAGAGAGAGAGAGAGAGAAAGAAGTTGAATTTTTCTCACCTCATTGCCTCGTCATCGCTGTAATCAATATCAGGCTGAACTGGTGGCTCGTTAGAAAATCCACTATCATTACTACTGTGAAGTGAAGTGACGGCCTGAGGAGGTGGAACCGGAGGGACTGGCGGTTGCACTCTACGACCACCAGCTAAAACTGTCGGCAAAGTACCGGATGGACGGATCTGTGGATAAAAATGGACAATTTAGAATACATTATTGCGAGAATTTTTTTCTTCCTTTTTTTTTAACCATGTCTCGATTTTTCAGCTAGAGAAAAAGAGAGAGAAGATAAATTTTTAAGAAGAAAGAAATGTAGAGGAGGGAAAAAAAATTATTACCACTTTTTGTTGACGTGCCGTTGGAGTTGTAATATTATGAGCGCTATTACTTTTTGGCACATTAGTTGGAGTTCCATTATTGGCGTTGCCATTGCCATTGGTTCCATGGTTCAAGGATAAGTCATCATTACTGGGCATTGGTGGTCGAGTGGGTGGCGGTTTACACGGTGGAACTGTTCTCGGCTCTGGTGTTCGTCCATTATTCGAACTGTGATTTGGTGACCTGTTAATTAATAGTAATTCATAATTAATTAATAGTACAATAAATTTTTTTTAATTTCCAAATTTATCAGGCCCAAACTGATTAAACAGGAATACCAAAAAAAAAAAAAAATTTTATGTACTTTTCAGGTATAGTACCGGACAAAATTGTCAGTCAACCTATTTTTGAAGGAATGAACAAAATTTTTTAACATAAAATTTATGAAAACTCAAATTTTTTTTTTAATTTATATTTTAAAGAGGATAAAATTTTGAAAAGAATAAGACCTCACAGAAGTCATTTGGCAAATATTTTTTCAAGATATTCTTAAAAAACCGTTATTATTATTATTATTATTATTATTATATATAATAATCGTCGTGATTCTTAATTTATGCTACGAATTTTATTATTCATGAAAGACTTTAAAATAATTTAATTCTTGCGAAGAATTTTAAAAAAATATTTGAAAATAATTGAATTTTCAATGAAAATCTTTTTTATTTATAAAAATAATTGAATTTTTCAGAAGCATTTTATTATTTACAAAAATAATTGATTTCTTTAGGCAAATTTTGTTATTTATGAAAATAATTGAATTTTCTTGAAATATTTTATTATTTATTAAAATAATTGAATTTTCTTGAAATATTTTATTATTTATTAAAATAATTAAATTCTTGCGAAGAATTTTTTAAACAATTTTGAAAATAATTGAAATTTTCTGAAGAATTTTATAAATTTTAAGAAAAATTGACTTTTTTTGAAGAATTTATATAATTTATGAAAATAGTTAAATTTTTTTGGAATAGTTTTTTATTTTTATAAAAATAATTGAATTTTTGGAAAGAATTTTTAAAACAATTTGAAAAGTCAATTTTAGGAAAAATTGTCTTTTTTTGAAGAATTTCATAATTTTAAGAAAATAGTTAGATTTTTTTGGAATATTTTTCTATTTTTATAAAAATAAATGAATTCTTGCGAAGTATTTTTTTTTAAATTTGGAAATTAAATAAATTCTTGCAAAGTATTTTTTTTTAATTTGGAAAATAATTGAATTCTTGGGAAGAAATTTATTAAAATTGATGAAAATAATTGAATTTTTTCTTAGAATTTTATCATAAATTTTTTAGAATAATTGAATTCTGTTTGGTTATTTTATAAAAATAGTAGATATTGAAAATCATTGAAATGTAAAAAGTTTTTAAAGATAATTAAATTTTACAAAGAATTCTATTAAAAAATTTGGCAATAATTGAATGTCGGTGGGAAATTTTATTAAATTTTTTTGAATTTTGAAAATTGAATTTTGAATTTTTTGAAAATAATTGGATTTGCCAAAAAAACATTTTATTATTTATGAAAATAATTGAATTCTTGCGAACGATTTATTAAAATTTTTTAAAATAATGGAATTTCCAAGAAGAAATTTATTACTTTTAATAATAATTGACTTATTGTGATGAATATTGTTATTTATGAAAATCATTGAATTTCGAAAAGAATTTTATTGAAATATCTCAAAATAATTGAATTTTCGGGAGTATTTTTTTTATTATTTAAAACAAAATTTTATTAAAATTATATTTAAAACAATTAATTTCTTTCGAATAATTTTATTAAATTTTTGAAAATAATTGAATTATTGCAGAAAAGTTTATTAAAATGTTTTAAAAAAATTGAATTTCTGTTGAAAATTTTATTACTTTTGAAAGGAATTGAAATCTTCATAAGAATTTTATGAACATTGTTTTAAATAATGAATTTTTAAATGTTATGAAAATTTTATTAGTTTAAATAATTGAATTCTTGTCAAAAACTTTATTTGTGAAAGTAACTGAATTTTACGATTATGAAAATAATTAAATTCATGCTTAGAATTTAATCAAAATTTTTTTTTGAAAAAATGGAATTTACATGAAAAATTTTATAATTATTAAAAGTAATTGAATTATTGGGAAAAATAAATTGCATAAAATATATCATTTAAATCCATAGTTTAATTTACGAAACCTATTTTTGTTATTTATTAAACCAATATTTATTGTTTTTCGAACTCCTAGTTTATCAATAATAAATCATACTAAAGACGGAATTAAGACGAATTTTTATATTTAAAAACTAAAACTGTTGCGTCTTAAAAAAATAAAATGAGCGGATTTAACCTGAAAAATTGTGATTTTAAAATATATGTGAATTCAAATTTTTCTCTAAGTAAATCTAGAAAAGATTTTTTATTTTTTTAGTAGAAATCATAAGCTTTCAAATTATATCAATTAACTTGGATTTAGAGAATAATTTGCTGGATTTTTACCGATCTGACAAAAAAAGTGAGCTTGTTTACCCCAGTCTCCCCTATTTATTGTAAAATTTTATTATATTCTAAAATATTTTCTATTATAACTATCATATTTTCATTTTTTGATTTTTCAAAAGATAAATGTAATATTAGAAGAAAAACCTAGTAAAATATGGTTGAGAAAAAATTGAGAATTAAAAGGACGAAAATAAAAGTGGAAATTTATTCCTTACACTCTCCTCGGATCTTTTTCCACTTTGTTTCTACTTACTTTAAATGAAAGTAAATTTTAACGGCTCATAAATTTGACAGGAATGGAAATATATATTTGAAAAAAGAGAGTGTGTAAAACATTCATGAGATTCACTTTGAAAGGAGATTGTTTCAATCACTTTCATAGATTAAATGGAAGGCATTTGCCTCACGCAATGACGTTTATTTTCAGAGACAAGATGGCAGCGGTTTATGTGTCCACTCCAATCTAAACACTACTGTACTGTACTGTATACATATATACGTAAATGAAAACCATTTATATATATATATAGAAAAAGTGCAATCTGTCGAATATAGTTTCCAATCAAAATAACTCTCTTGAATTTATTTTTCTGTAAATAAATTCCAAAGTGTTTTATTTCATCAATTAAAAAACTTTTTATTTTTACTATTTTTTTTCTTCTCTCTTTTTATTGTTTCTATTCTTTGGGGAAATTTTACTTTTTATATTTTATGAGGACGAAAGTGTGAAATTTATGGCCTTACCCTAAATTCTCGTCGATGATCACTTCGGTGTATGCCAGAGGGAACCATCCTGAGCTCTGTGTACGAAGATTCTCGCCAAACTGCCAACCCTTTTGTCTATCGCCTAGAGAGATAAAATCAAAAATTCACACAAAACTTTTCCACTTGCTTGAGAAAAATTTAAGGTATTTTCCATTGTAATATTGGACTTTGAAAAAAATATATTTAAATTCGTTTATTTTCTCGAACTATTAACCACTTATTTTTTTCAACAAAAAAAAATTAATTTTTTTGTTTCTTATGAACTTTTTCTTAGAAATGTAAATATAATTTTTATTCATTCTATAATTTTAATATACAAATGACATACCAATACTATAATAATGAAATGGAACATTTTTAAATTTTTAGAAAATAAAGGAAAAAATTTTACTCAAAAAGAAAAAAAAAAAATTCTGTTACATTTATTTACCAATTTCTTTAGTTATAAAATTAATCGAAAGAAACCAATAAATTGTTTAAATAAAATATTTAATTATTATTATTTTTCCACAGAAATAAAGATTTTCAAAAATTTCAAATTCAAACCTTTTTGGAAATTAAACTGGTTATAAGAGTATTATAATTATTATTTATTAGGAATATTGTTTCTGTAATTTCTTTAAAATTATTTTCATCCTTTCAATTCAATTTTTAGAATTCAAATTGTACTAAAAATTATTAAAATTCTGATATTGATCTTATTATTTTTCATAATAATTGAATTCCTAAAACAAATTCATAATTTATAAAAATAATAAATTTAATTTATAAAATAAAATTTAGAAATTGAATTGTTTTAGGAATTTGTTTAATACAAAAGATATTGAAAAATCATTATAATGAGAAAATTTTTTGCAAATAATAAACTTTCTGCAATCATTTGCAATTTCTCTAAAATTAAATTTGTTAAAAATGTATTTAACAACAATTTTCGATGCTTCAATTATTTTGAATAAAATTTATTAAATATATATTATAAAAAATTTAACTAATTTCGAGAAGAATTTGAATTATTAACATTTTGCAATAATTTAATTTTTTTTTAACTTCTAATTAAGTAAATTAAAAAATTTTAATTTTCTAAAATTTCAACTTGAAACCTTTTGAAGTTCATCCTAATGAAAATTTTAAACCCAACTCTTATAAAATAAAATTAATTTTAAAATATTTAAGTAAAATTACTCATTAAATAATTTTTATTAGGTAATAATTTTATGATAGTTCTTAAAGAATTAATTTTTAATTGAATGAAATATTTATTTTAATGCACTGGAAAAAAAATTTAATTGATTCAAATAATGATAACCGATTAATTGACTATTATCAATTAAATATTTACTTCAATTTGATTCAATTAAATATTGAATTGATAACAGTCAATTAATCTATTATTATTATTTAAATCAAATAAATTTTTTTTCAGTGTAACAATTTTTTTTTTGAATAATTTTATAACTAAAGAAATTTGTAAATAAATGTAACAGAATATGTTTTTCAGTAAAATGTTTCTCTTTATTTTCAAAAAATTTAAAAAAGTTCCATTTCATTTTTAATTAAAGTTTTCAATAAAAAAGAATAGAATTTATAAACATTTTTTTTTCTTTATTTTTAAGAAACTTTGAATTTTTTCAAAACAATTGTAATTCAGAAAATGAAATGATACAACATATTTTCTTACGAAAATTGGGAATTTTCTACAAAAATATTAAGAAACGGGAATATGTAAATTTTTTTTCTTGTAAGAAAAGAAATATTTGATTGAGTTGAAAATTAAATTTTTTAAACATTTATTTACATTAGGGCACAATTAAAATATGTTTTTTCAGTAAAATATACAAATCTCACACCCTTATTTTATATTACCATCGAAATATTTTGTTAAACTTACTTTTACATTCAGTTATTTATTAAAAAGGAAGACTTTGGAGATGAAATGAATTTTTACTTGGAGCAAAATGTAAATTTTGATTATTTATATCAGCAATAATTTTTCTCCTTTTTATAGATAAAATATAGAAAAATGAAACGTCAGATTTTCAACTTTATTTTAATGTGCATTAAAATTTTGTTTAAGATATTTTTAATGTATATAATATTAGTAATCATTGTGAAGTAATTTTAACCTAAAACTGAAGACAAAGTTTGAACATTTTTATCAAAAATAAAAGTGAGGTCTTACAATTTTTAAAATGTACATAATGATAGAAAAAACATTGTACTTTCTGACACTATTTTTAAAAACTTTCTGAGAGTTTAAAAAAAAACCATAAAAATTTAGTTTTCTTATAGAAGTCCGATTGGAAACATGTTGAAAAGGTTTTGGAGATGAAAGTAATTCAGTTATTACATAAATTCAATTGAATAAAATTATTTAATTTTCTTTTTAAAATAATAAGCAAGTGCTAAATTTTTACTATGGAAATTGATAATAATTATTAAAAAGTAGTTTTTTTTAAATTAATCAAGACAAAAAAATGTCACTTTCATAATTCTTCTTCACTTCTGCCACAAATTTTTTTTATTTGGATTTTCCCAGAATTTTTCACGAAACAATTGTCAATTCAGTAATAAGTCTGTTCACTAACTTTTGTTTTTTTTTCTTAAAAAAATTGGTTGTACGAAAGAAAAAATTTCAGTTTTTAAATATTTTTATAAAAAAAATCTCGATTTTCATAAAGAAATATTATAATTTTCATCATTTCTATTTTCTAATTACAATTTTGTTGCTTGAATAAACTTCAAAGATGATTTGAAAATAAGGAAAAAAAATGTTTATGAATTCTATTTGTAAAAAGCATATTTTAATTGAAAATTGTTAGTCTTAGAAAATAAAATAAAAATTTTTAATCAAAAAAATGTTCTGTTACATTTATTTACAAATTTCTTTAATTATAAAAATTATTTCAAAACAGCAATAATTTCTTTTTTAAATAAATCTTTAATTATTTACTATTTACTAGTTTTCGACAGAAATAAAGATTTTTAAAATTTCCAAATTCAAACTTTTTTGAAATGAAGCATTTTTTAAAAGTATTATTATTACTTTATATTAAGAATATTGTTTTTGTAACTGCTTTGAAATTATTTTCATAATTTTCAATGCAATTATTATTTTCTCGATGGAAATTGATAATAATTATTCTCCTATTGGAGACATGTTGAAAAGGCTTGGTAGACGAAAGTATTTTAGTTATTACATAAATTCAATTGAATAAAATTATTTAATTTTCTTTTTAAAATAATAAGCAAGTGCTAAATTTTTACTATGGAAATTGATAATAATTAATAAAAAGTAGTTTTTTTTAAATTAATCGAGACATCGAAAATGTCACTTTCAGAAGAATTACCCATATATTAAAATTGTAGAATTAATTAAAAAATTAATAATTAATAATAATAATTAATATCTTTATTATTCCAGAATTAACAGGTAAAAAAGTAAAATAAATTGAACAGGAAAGTAAAAATATTCGAATTAGGTGCTAATCAAAAATGGAAGGAGGAGGAGGAAGAGGGGGGGGTGTAAATAAACGAGCTTAACAGGAAAATGATGAAGTAGGCTTGAGGGTTTAACAGGGAGTTAAGAACTATTAATTTGATAGCCAGAAAATAATGTAATAGCAACGGATAGAGATAGGCTTGGATGGGATGGTGTGGGGTGAAGGGGAGGGTAAATTTGAGATAGTTACCCATCAGAGCGATGAGATCTCCTTCTAAAAAGCTGAGTTGATTTTCTCCAGAGCTGAGATAAGCGAAGAGTGCCCTGGCTAAAGGAGCATCGCCCCATCCTCCGGCAACAACTCCAGTACTCATAACCACGGCACTGTTGCGGGATGCTGGGGCCATGGATCTTGGTCGTGGAGGTGTTTCCGGAACCTCTGTGAAAACAGAAACCTTGTAAATGCTTCAATTCACTTTGTCTGCCCTTTTCAAGTTTAAAACAAACATTTCCGACAAGCTGAATCGTATTACGTCGAAAGGTACGTCCTTATGAAAACATTCATTAATCCTTACAAACATTTCGTTTTGTAAACATCGTCCCTTTCGTAATCTTAATGCTTGGAAAATTTCATTTTTCTCAAAAATACTTATGAGGCACAGCAATAAATCTCTGTTTTGATATTTTAAATCTTTATTTTATAATTATAGAAATTTGGTTTATTTACTGAAAATTAAGTGCAATTTAATTATATTTTCCAGGTACATAAAATTTAAAAAAATATTTACATTTAAAAAAAATATATTTAAACAAAATTCAAAATGTGGTCCAATCTTTACTGAAAATTAAGTGCAATTTAATTATATTTGTCAGGTAAATAAAATTTTAAAAAATATTTACATTTAAAAAAAAATATTTAAATAAAATTCAAAATGTGGTCCAATCTTTACTATGTCTCTTTACCAAATTACTAAAAACTAGTAACAATTCGTTCACGGACAACTTTTTTTTTACTACTTTATATAAAATTAACAATTTTAAAAATGATAGAATTTAAAAATTTATGATTAGAATTTTTTTTTATAAAAACTAAAAAAAACCTAAATAAAGATTTACAATATCAAAACAGAGATTTAATATGAATTGTAATTTAATTTTTTAAAAAAGCTATTAATTAATTATATCTATAATCAATTTTACTATTAAGAAATTTCACTTTCTAATTTTGAATTAGTCAATTTTTTAAAATATTGTTAAATAATGTTAAATTAAAGTTTAAACCTTTAGTATCCATTTTTGTCGAAAAAAAGAATAGAAAAAAATAAAAATAGTCTTACAATTTTTTTTACAATATTTCAATATTTTGGCGGCCATTTTTGAGGCGCCATTTTGAAATTTCAAAAAATTTGTTTTCGGCATCATACCTTCTTGATAGTTTCAACATTTTGAACGCGATATTTTGATGTTCCGGATTCAAAGTTTAATTAAAAAAAAAATTTGTGAAACAAGAAAGTTAAGTCAGGATTGCCACAGGTCAGGGAATTCAGGGAAAAGTCAGGGAAAGTAAAATTGGTCAGGGAAGTCAGGGAAAAGTCAGGGATTTTTACTAAAAGTACGGGAAAAAATTGATTTTTTAAAATTCATGAGAAAACTGATTTTTTTCTTTTTGCCTCGTAAACTATGAAATTACGACAAATTGTACTGCAAAACCTTCAATATTTTCTATTTCTGTCAATAATTTCTTTTTAAATAACTTAAATTTTCAAAAACTGTCATAAAATTAATAATTAATAATAAATAATAAATAAATAAATAATTAAATAAAATTAATAATAACTATCAAAAATTATGACTTATAAATTATTTTATGAATAATTTTTACAATTTTCATAAATACTAGATTGATAAAAGAATTTTAGTAAAAAATACTAAAAAAAAATTAGATTTTGGAAAAGTTACAAGTGATTACAGAAATTCAATTATTTTCAAAGTTACAAAAATTCTTCGCAGAATTTCAATTATGTTCAAAAATTTAAAAACAATTCTCGTCAAAATTACAATTATTTTTATAAATAATAAAATACTTCATTAAAATTCAATTATTTTTTAAAGTTTTAATAAAATTCTTGACAAAATTCCACAAGAATTCAATTATTCAATTTTTAATAAATATGTTCAAAATAATTCAATTATTTTTATAAGTAGTAATAAATTTTTTCACAGGAATTTAATTATTAAAAATACAAAATTTAATAAAATTTTTCGAAAAATGGCAATTACATAAAAATATTTTTATAAATAATAAAATTTTTCACCGAAATTCAATTACTTTTATAAACTTCAATAAAATTCGTTGTAAGAATTTAATTATTTATATAAACTGGAATAAAATTCATTGGAAGAATTAAATTATTTTCAAAATTAATAAAATTCTTCGCAAAAATTCAATTATTCTCAAAAATTAAAAAAAATCTATTTTCAAAATTTCAATTATATCTATAAATAAAAAAATTCTTTATCTAAATTCAATTATATTTAAAAATTTGAATAAAATTCTTGACAAAATTTTGTAGGAATTTAATTTTAATGAATTAATTCAAAATAATTCCATTATTTTCATAAGTAATAAAATTTTCACAGGAATTCAATATTATTTAAAATACAAAATTTCATAAAATTTTTCGAAAAATATAAATTATTTAAAAAATTCTTAACCGAAATTAAATATTTTTATAAACTGGAATAAAATTCTTTGTAAGAATTCAATATTTATATAAATAATAAAATTCTTCACATAAATAGAGTTATTTTTATGAACTTTGAATAAAATTCGTTGGAAGAATTAAATTATTTTTAAAATGTAATAAAATTCTTCGCAGAAATCCAATTGTGTTCGAAAATTAAAAAAAAAATTCTTGTTAAAATTCCAAGTAACTTTATAAATAATAAAATTCTTCTCCAAAATTTACTTATTTTATGGAAATTTTAAGAAAATTTAAATTATTTTCATAAGTAATGAAACTCATCGCAGAATTTTAATGATTTTTTATAAAATATATATTTTAATCAAATTCCTCGAAAAATGTAATTATTCTTAAAAGTTTTATAAAAATTTATCAAATTAAATTCATATATTTAAAAATTTATTGATAAAATTCTTTATGAGAATTAAATTTTAACAAAGAACATTCTATTGTTCAATAAATTATTTATTTTTCAATTTAAATTATTGAATTTTTTTAGAATTTTCTAATAAAAATTGATTTAAAAATGAATTAACGGATAATTGATTTATTATTATTTATGAAAGTAAAAGAATTATTGCCACGAATTTTATTACGTTTTTTCAAAATAACTTAATTTTTTTGAGAAATTTTACTGCTTGTAAAAATAATTCAATCCTTGCGAAGGCTTTTTTCAGGATTTTTGTAAATAATTAACCTATTCTGAAAAATGTTATGGTAATTTAAATTATTACATAAAACATGAAGAAGACGATCACTTTGAGTCGAAGATCTAATAATGATTAAATATTTATTTAAAAAAGAAGTTATTGGTATTTTTGAATAATTTTACAATTAAACAAAATCTGTAAATAAATGTAATAGAACATTTTTTCTTGATTATCAAATAATTTTTAGAGTGAATCAGAATATTCTTTAGGGTTCAGGGAAATAGTGAGAATTTTGTCTGGTAATCAGGGAAAAGTGAGGGAAAAATAATATTAAATATTTGTGGCAACCCTGTTAAGGTTAAAAATCGAAAGAGGAAAAGAAAGAGACAAAAACAATTCGACGCTTTTCAATGAAATAAAGAATTGTGCTTTCAAATTAACACTACTCGATTTTTCAAGATTTCAATCAGTAAATCGCCAAGTACTGCGAGCGTGATTAAATTGCCAGAGGCTAAACGAATGAAGTGGAAAATTTTTTTTTTTTTAATTCTACCAATACATATAGTGGTGAAACAAACAATGAGAGAACGATACTGGTTATCCAAAGCCCCCGTTGCTCTTCAACTGTTTTGCGAGCACTTCTACACATTCGATCGGTTCAGCGCGCGCTATTCGTTATATTTACCTCATCTATAGCTGCCATTGCAAAAGGTAACTCGTAACTTGATGTCTACACGTATATATATACATATATTCACAATATTTTCCTGTATTTGTGTAACAACCGTAAAAAAGTGAGTGTGTACTCAAAAAAAAAACCCCTCTGGGACTTTTTTTTATACATTAAATCGTCCACTAAACGTTCTCGTTAAAAAAAAGTATTAAATAAGCGCGAGTCTTTTTTTTAATTGGTATATTGATTGTCACTTTGAAAAAATTTTCAATAATAAAATATATTTATTTTATTATCGAAATAAACGTTTTTTTAATGTTTTTTTAACTTTTTTTTGTTAAATGAAAAAAGCAGAGTTTCTATTCAGTTTTACATACATAGGTTGATATGAATTTATTCTTGTTTCATTCGTATAGTGAAAGGAAAAATTCGCTTTATCAATTTCAAAATTGATATAGTTGGAAGGTAACCAGTTCGTTAAAAGTTTAGTTTTGGTTTGACTGAAGCATTGTAAAATTGTAATTCAACGTGTGAAAGGAATTTCTATTTAGTTTCTAAACTTATGGCTAAAAATAGCAAAAATTTTTCTTTAGTTTATAATTTAATGATCGGCGCGAAATTAAAAGAGGGTTGCCACAGGTTAGAGAGTTCTGGGAAAAGTCATGAAAATCAGGAAAAACTCTGGAATATTTATTAAAAGTTACTAAAAAATTTAGATTTTTGGAAATTTTAAAAAAATACTAAATTTTTTTGTTTTTATATTGTTTGCTTATTATAAAATATGAAATTATCACGAATATTAAATACAAAACATTTAATTTTGTTCATTTCTGATTATAATATATTTTAAATAACTTAACTATCATACAAAATAAATTGAATTTTAAAAAAAGTTGTGGGCTTATAATTTCCATAAGTAGATGAACTTCAAATTATTTTTTAAAAGTAATCAAAATCTTTGGAAAAATTAAATAAGGTTTGTTCACAACTGAAAAAAAAATTTTGTCAAGAAGACAATTATTTTTATAAATCATAAAATTCTTCTCCAAAATTCAATTATTTTCAAAAAATTAAATTCTTGGCAAAATTTCGATTAGTTTCGAAAATTTTTACTCAATTCGATGATTTTCAATAACTTCTATTTAACTAAACTATTTCGTAAGATTTAAATTATTTACAAAAAAATTGTAATAAAATTCTCTGCAAAAATTTAATTATTTACTAAAAAATGTAATAAAATTATATGCAAAAATTTAATTATTTACTAAAAAATGTAATAAAATTCTATACAAAAATTTAACTATTTACAAAAAAATTGTAATAAAATTCTCTGCGAAATTTGAATTATTTTCAAAAATTATAAAAAAATTCACAAGAATGCAATATTTACAAACTTTTTATAAATTTCTTCGCAATAATTTAATTATTTTAATAAATAAACATTTTTTTACAGGCATTCAATAATAATTTTTATTAATAAGAAAATTCTTGATAGGAATTTAATTATTTTTATATAATTAATAAAACTCATCGTAGTAGAATTTTAATCACTTTATTGGAAATTTTAATCGATTTTCTCGAAGTATGTAATTATATATTACACTTTAAAAGATTATTAAAATTTTTCAAAAAACGTTAATTATTTAAAATAACTTGTTTTTAAAATATTCTTTTTTGAGAATTCAATTTCAAGTGACATTTAATTATTTAATTGATTATTTATTTTTCTATTTGGAAAATTTCAATTTTTTGATGTGTTCTCTATTAAAAATTGATTTGAAAATAAATTTTAGTGCGGATTTTAGGTAATATCTGAATATTAATATACACTGAAAAAAATTTATTTGATTCAAATAACCGATTATTTGACTATTATCAAATAAATATTTACATGGAATCAAATAATTTTTATTTGAATAAAATATTTCAGTATTTGAAGTAAATAAAATTTAATTAATTTAAATAAAAATTATTTGATTCAAGTAAATATTTATTTGATAAGAGTCAAATAATCGGTTATTCGAATCAAATATTTTTGTTTCAGTGTATGAAATAATTTAATTTTGAAAATATATTCAATTAAAATTTTCGAAAAATGGAATTTTTCGAATTTTTCACTAATAATTGTGTAGAATAAATTTTTTTGAAAAAGTTAAATTGAATTTTTTTTAAATTTAGATTTTTGAATATATAAATTAATAATTTCCTAGTAATCGAAATTTGGTAAAATTAAATTTTAAACATCTAGATTTGGAAATTGTCAAATAAAATTTTCAAAAAGTTTAAAAAATCATTTAATTAAAAATAATTAATTTAAAGAAGGTTGTATCATATAATAGAGATAGTAGGAGGTTATATGTTATAATTAATTTAAAGAAGAATTTTAGTTAAAAATTCTACAATAAATAGTAATTTTATTGAAATGATGAAAATAATTTTGAAAAAGTTACAGTGACAATATTCTAATAATACAAAATTATTATTTTATCACTCTGTTAATTTCTTCATGTTTAGTAATAATATTCTTTTTAGTTATTGAAATTCAAAAAGGTTTGAATTCAAAATTTTTGAAAAACTTCAGTTTTATGGAAAAATAATAATATGATTAAATATTTATTTATAGAAGTTATTTATTTTTTTTGAGTAATTTTCCAATTAAAGAAATTCGTAAATAAATATATTCAAACACCTTTTTGAGTATCTAATGATTTTTAGAGTGAATCACAATATTCTTTAGGATCAGGAAAAGACTTTAAATTTGGTCTGAAAATAAGAAGAATGTCAAGGAAAAACAAAATCAATTTTTTGTGGCAACCCTGATAAAAAAAAATAATTGTCTAAATTTCTATTTAAGCCCTAAAATTCATGTAAACTATATTTTTGTTAAAATTAGAGAAATTCGAACCATTTACGGAAAATTGCCGTTGTTCTAATAAAAAAACACGGAGAGTTCAATTTTCGTATTCATTGAAAATTGAATTATTGATTGAAAGTAACTTGACTCTTTGGAGGAAAGATTGGATCCACCGCAATGTAATTGAATTTGTTTTTGTTTCTTTTCTCAACAAACCTGGTCCAAGTGAGAGAGACGATGCATGAAGATTGGCTTCAGATCGCGCCCTAGACAAAGCCGGCGGAAGATGAGGTGGTCCACCATGATGAACCAAAGTTGAATTTCCAGGCGATGGTCCCAATCTTAGCTCCAAACAGGAACTGTCCATACTCCTCGTCTTTCGCAATTGTGAATTCATTGTCAATTCGGAACCTCCATTTTCCTCATCGTCCGGCCAAAAGGACACTTGCTGAAAATTGTTATCCAAATAAAAAAAAATTAAATTTTTACTCTTGAATTTTATTTGTAAAGAAATAAAAACTCCGTATGTGTTTAGATAGTAATTTTAATAAAGCGAAGAAAATTATTTTGTTAAATATATTTGATTATTTTTTTTTTTTTAATTGTGTAAAAATACAAAAGTCACGCACTTCGAAAAAAGGTGTATTTTAGGTTATGTTCGTATTTTTCGGAATGAAAATACACAAACCAAATTAGCGCCTAAAAAATCACTTATTTTCGCAAGTTTTCATTGCTTTCTAAATGATAAGTAAAATCTAATTTTCGATTTAAATGAGACGCAGAAGTTTTTTAATTTAGGTAAAAATTAGAAAAACATAACCTAAAAATAATTCGCCCCCTATCTTTTTTCGAAACTGCTTTACAAAGTAAAAAGAAACTTATGTTTTTAAACAAATATAGAGTAAAATAAGTAAAAATATTGAAAAATGGAACGAAATGGAGTGGGGAATGTGAATTAAATATATTCTAAGAAGTGTATTATAAATTTACAATGAAGAAGAAGAAGATAGAGAAAGAAGACGCTGTGCGTTTTGAATGACTATAAGAAAAGACGAAATAAATATTTCAAGATCTATTCTCACCCTTAATCTCGAAGCGAACATATCCTCAACAGACTGTGGCAGGTACTCTCTTGTGGCTGCCACTTCACGCCACTCATCGACAGAGGGATGAAGTGCAGCCAAAGCCACTTCATGAAAACTTGCGTAGTGCTTTGCCAAGGAACATTGCCGCTCCAACACGAACCCATACCTCCTTCTCTCTTGAGTCATCGCCTGCAAATTTCACTATTATTTACTATTTCCTATTTACTCACGACGCCTCACGAATGTATTATAATTGTCTGAGGCGAGAAATTCAAATGTTAAATAATTAAGAAAAATATTAATATTAATTATAACGTTCAAAAAATTCCTTCATTCATTATTATTTTCCACATCTGAAGTTAGTTTTTTGCTACTATTTTTTTCTTCTTCAAAAACTATATTATTTGACAAATCGAAAATATTCACTGTAAAAAAAAGGTTCTAAATTAGAGCTGATTTCGGTATTGAAATAGAATCAAATTACGATTTAGTATCAAAATTGGTACTCAATTAGTACCTTTCTTTTTACAGTGATGCAGGTATTTTGTATGATATGTATAATAAAATAATATTTAAAATTGTAAAATTAAAAATCTTAAAAATATATATCCATTTTATGCAAAATTTTTATTTCTTAAAAACAATATTGTTTACAAACTTATATTCTTTTGTTTTGGGAATGAAACATTATTAACGTTTCTTAATATTTTTATAGAAAATTCTCAATTTCTATAAGAAAATATTTTGCATTATTTTTAGTTCTTAATTACAATTGCTCACAGTTGGCTTCAAGTAAATTTAGGTTTTGCAAATATGGTGACAAAATCGGCTAGTGGCATTTTATTCTTTTTTATTTAGAGCTTTTAAAAACGTAAAATCGAAAATCGTAGCTGATCCTATTTTCAAGTTATTGTTAAATTTATAATTTCTTATAATTTTGAGAGTTTAACATTTCGCCCAGTTTTCCCCATTTTTAAAAATTTTAATGATTACTTATCTTGTGGGAAGAATTTAATGATCTTAATAAATAGCAAAATTTTTCTACAAAAATTCACTTATTTTTATAAATTTTAATAAAATTCTTTGCAAAGTTTCAATTATTTTCAAAAATGTATCGCAATTTAAAGAGTTTTAACTTTTAATATTTACTATTTTCATAAAATTTATCAAGTTCAATTATTTTTCATAATAACTTTAATAAAATTCTTGTCAAAACTTCAATTAATTTCAAAAATTTTTATAAAATACTTTAATAATATAATAAATTTCAATAAAATTTTAATTTTATTCCTTTAAAAAAACTAATTATTTTCAAAAGTTGTTAATAAAATTCTGGTAGAATTTTTTTAATAAAAATTATTTTAAAAGTGAATTTCGGTGACATTTTTGAATAGTTATTTGATATTAAAGGCATTATTGCTTTAATTTTTGGAAATAATTGAATTTAAATGATAAAAATAATTTCGAAGAAGTTAAAATAAATCTTAATTTCTATGGAAAAATAATAATGATTAATTACTTATTTATAAAAGAAGTTATTGTTTTCGAATAAATTTCAAATTAAAGAATTTGTAAATAAATGAATTAGAAACATTTTTCTCAATATCTAATCATTTTGAGATTTAGGGTTCCGTACTCGGTAGGTAATTAAAAGTTATTTATAAAACTATGTATTGGAATTATTGCAACGAATTTTATTAGTTTATTGAATTTTTTAATCAAAGTTTAAACATTTTTAAGAATAATTGCATTTTTTGATAAATTTATTGAATATTATATTAAAATTATTTAAAATTCAGCGAAGAAAATAATTATTAATTTCTAAATGAAATTTTATTATTTATGAAATAATTGAATTGAACTTTTAAATTAATTTTTATTAAAAAAATTCTATTAGAATTTTATTAACAACTTTTGAAAATAATTAGTTTTTTTAAAGGAATATGATTAAAATTTTATTGAAATTTATTATGTTAAATAATTTTTTAAAAAATTTTTGAAATTAATTGCAGTTTTGACAAGAATTTTATTAAAGTTATTATTAAAAATAATTGAATTTGATAAATTTTATGAATATAGTAAATATTAAAACTCTTTAAATTGCGATAAATTTTTGAAAATAATTGAAACTTTGCAAAGAATTTTATTAACATTTACTTGAAGCCAACTGTGTGCTCTAATAAAATTCAAAGTTTTTTTAAAAAAAGGAAAAAAAATTTTATAAACTCTATTTGTCAATTACAAATTTTAATTATGAAAATGAAATTTAAATTTATTAAATTTTTAGAAAATGAAGTAAAAAATATTTACGAAATAAATGTTTTTTACGTTTATTTACGAATTTCATTAGTTGTATAATTATTCAAAAACACCCATAACTTCTTTTTTAAATAAATATTTAATTATTATTATTATTTTGCCACATAAATTAAGATTTTTAAAAATGTCAAATTTAAACCTTTTTTGAAATTAAACAACTTATAAAAGTATTATCATTATTTTATATTAAGAATATTGAAATATTAAGAATATTTTTTCGTCAAATTTTTAAACAACTAAATGTTTAT
Source organism: Leptopilina myrica (nomen nudum) (assembly GCA_032872475.1). NCBI lineage: Eukaryota > Metazoa > Arthropoda > Insecta > Hymenoptera > Figitidae > Leptopilina > Leptopilina myrica (nomen nudum). The sequence goes on from CM065463.1 coordinate 42,865,735, forward strand.
TCTTTTGACGAATTTTTAGCAAATTTTTAAGAATAATTATATTTTGCCAGAAATTCGATTAATTGTAATAAAAATAATAAAAATTTTGCGACGAGGTTTATTATGAAAATTATTGAATGCCAAAAACAAATTTATTATTTATAAAAATAATTGAATTTATAAAAAAACATGATATTTTTGTAAATTTAATGAATGTCGAGAAATTTATAAAAAATTTGTTTATAAATCAATTTCTATCCAATTTAAGTACAATTTTATTTAAAAATTAAATTTATTGTAGTGAATTGAATTTATGAAAATAAAAGATATCAAAAAAATGTTTTTGAATAAATGAATTTTGGAGAAGAATTTTTCTATTTATAAAGATAATTGTAATTTAGACGAGAATTTTTGTTTTGCATATCTTTAACATAATTGAACTTTTTTATTAGATGAATTTTTTTATATTGAAAATAATTGAATTTCTGCAATCATTTGTATTTTGTAACATCTCAAAAATTTAATATTTTAAAATGTTTTTAACTAAAATTTTTCTATAAATTCCTTATTTTTAACTGTTAATTAAATATATATTGACAAATTTAACTAATTTGAAATTTTGATTTTGATTTTTAATAACAATTTTTTAAAGTACCAAAAAAAATTGCAACGACTTCAAAAAACCGGCTGTGAATTCGTATTTAGTGCGTTAAAATTTACATTAAAAAGAGATTCCTGTTATTCTGATCAAAAATTTTTTGGAAACTGAATTCGAAGGAGAAGTGAAAAATCAGATTAAAAAAAAATTAAGAGAAGGAAAATTTACTTTAGTAAAAGGTGGAGACTAAATTAAAAAAAGGTAAGTTAAATAAAGGGCAAGAGAGACAAAAAAAGAAGAAAGGAAAAAAGAAGAATCAAAAGAAGAAAACTAAATTAACAAAAAGGAAAACTATAATAAAAAACAAAGAATTTTTCTTTATAAAATAGCAAAAGAATATGAAGTAAATATTTCGCCTCAAAGAAAAATGAAAAATTGGAAAATTAAATAAAAAGTGTAGAAAAAAATAGTTGCACTGTTTAAAAAAAAGGAGGGTAACAAAAAAGAAAAAGTAGAAAGAAAGTTCTCGTCTAAAGCAAGATCAGAAGATCTACTTAACGAGCGACTCACGTTCTTCAAACTCTGTTCACAGAAGGCGTCAAGCTTTGACTTTTCCTCTTCAAGAATCTGCATGTTCTTCAACTCTTTGTCCATGGCAAGTCCACTTTTACTGGCACCTCTCGACTTTTTTCTTTGCTTTTTCATCGTTGCTGCTGCTTTACTATAAGTCTCAGATCTTGTCTTGTGTTGCTGAAGAAATTTCTTTTGCTCGCTCTGTTCAAATTTTCAACAATCAATTGTTATTTATCATTTTTTTTCACTTATTCACTAATTATCATATTTATGCATTTAGTTATTTTATTATACTGACCTGAACAACTTTAGTGTCCTTTTCCAAATTAGTTTCAAGTGGTACCAACAAATCAACATAGAACGCCTTCAACTGAAACAAAAAAAAAATTTTTTAATTACAAATTTATTTAGACAAAAACATACAGTCGACAAATTTTATTTTACAATGTAAATATAGTGCTAATGATTTATTATTTTCCTTAAGTTAATTATTACCTACTTCTATCTACTATTAATTAAATTAATTTTTTGTTTTATTTGTCAATTATAATTGACAATAATAATTAATTTAACGAAAATAATAAATCATTAGCATTATATTTACATTGTAATATAAAATATATTTTCTTTACTTACTATTATTATTATTATTATTATTTTATTAAATTATTATTATTACTATTTTTAATATTATTATTATTATTAATTACTTTTATTATTATTATTATTATTATTATTTAAGTGAGTAATATGATATACAAATAAAAAGAATCATGAAACTGAGAGTAAATCCAATTTACAGTGATATTTCAGAAAATCACAAAAAAAGGAGGAGTAAAAATTCGTTGCAAAGTAGTTACTTGCTTCCTTTGAAATTTCAAAAGTATACATTTAATAGCTTTGAAATATGATGTTGCTTTTTAAAGAAAAAGCTTCAAGGTAAAGACGTTTCCTTTAAACACATTTCAACATAAAGTAAGTGAGCTTTTTTCAAAAAAAGCAAACAGAAAAAAAGGAAAAAGAAAAAAAATCTGGAACATTTACAGCCTACTAACTTACAATGTTTTGACCTAATTTGAATAATATAATTAATTTTTTTAAAAATAGTATGCAATTAATTAAGGCAAAAGCGTCAAATTAAAAAATATTCCATGTAAAAATTATTTAGAAGGAAAATATTTTTTAATTACAGAAATTTTTTTCAAAACTGTTGTAATTAACTCTATGTGTTGACAAATTCAACTACTTTCAAGAAAAATATTTTAATTGTTAACATTTAGCAAAAATCCAAGTTTTTAAAATGTTTTAATTAAATTCATTGAAAATTAAAATTTTATTAAATGTCAAATTAAAATATTTTTCTTGAAAACAGTTGAATTTGCCAACATAAATTTAATTAATTATTAAAAATAACGTATTTTTAGAAAACTTTTAATTAAAAACATTTTTAAAAATAGACTTCTGGAAAGGTTGCAAATAATTGTAGAAATTCAATTATTTTCAAAAATAATAAAATTCATATTACAAAAGTTCAATTATGTTCAAAAATTTAAAGAAAATTTATTTTCCAAAATTTAATTGTTTACACAAATTTTCCACATTTCCATGATTTTCAATATCTACAATTTTTAAAATTTCCCACAAGAATTCAATTATTGAAAAAAAATTAGAAATTACTAAAATTGTTCACATAATTATTTTTATAAATAATAACAATTACACGTGAATTCAATTTTTAAAACGATTATTTTAATTTCTTCGCAATAATTCAATTAATTTGGTAAAAAATAAACTTTTTTTGATGAATTCAACTATTTTAAATAATAAATTTGTTTGGGGAATTTTATTAATTTTATAAATGTTCAATGATTTTCTCTCAATATCTACTATTTTAAGAAATTTCACAAAAGAATTTAATTATTTTAAAAAAAAGTATGAAAATTGTACTCTGACATTTAATTATTATTATAAATAATAAAAACTGCATTTATTCAATTATTAAAGAATCTTCTATAAATTTCATCGCAATAATTCTATTATTTTTATAAATAATACACTTTTTTATGAATTATTTTTAGTAAAATTTTAATCGAATTCCTGGCAAAATGTAATTATTCTTAAAAATTTGATTAAATTTGTCCAAAGGAAAAAGAAGTCAATTATTTAAAAAATTCTTTATAGTCATTAAATTTTAAAAATCATACAAAAATTATTCAATAAATTATTTACTTTTGTTCTTCAATAATTGAATAATTTTGAAAGAGCTTCAAATTAAAATATTTAAATTTTGAATTTTCTATATTTTTAACTGTCAAAATTATAAAAAATTAAATGTTTTTTAAAAAGTTTAATTTAATTTTTCAAATAATTTGAAGTTACATGAAAATTTTTCCAAACGTGGAGATTTTTCCAAATTCATAGAAATTTTTCTAAACGTTCAATAGAAGTTTTTAAAACTTTTAGGGTTTTTTTAATAGAATTTTATGATAATGTTTCTAAATTCATAAGATCTTTTTGATAATTTCTTAGAAAAATTTTCTTATTTATCAGTTGTGGTAAATTTTTCTAAATAATTAGTGGAATTTGCTTCGTAAATTTTAGGGGAAAATTTCTAAAATTTTTATTTTTCAGTGTATTTAATTGGACAATTTTCGAGGAATCGAAATTTCGTAAAATTGAAGTTTAAACAAATGAATTTGCTAATTTTGAAAGAACTTTTTCAACAAATTATTTAAAATAATTGATTGAGAAAATAATTTTAGTTAAAAATTCTAGAAAATAAGAATTAAATTAAAATGATGAAAATAATTTTGAAGAAGTTACTGTTATATAAAGTTCTCCTTACTTATTCTACTGATGCCAACATTGTTAATTTTGATTTAATTTGTCTCACAAAAAATAATTTATCACTAAAAGTACAAAAGTATTAAAAATTTTGGTCTAGTTGTACATTTAAATTTTTACTACTAATAAAAAAATATTTTCAGTTTGACTGTATATTGAAATTTATTTTCACTACTAATTTCAACAATTTTTTGTCTGTCTACAATTTTTTACTATTAATTCATACTAACTACTTTATCTTTACCTGTAAATTGATTTTTACTACTAATTTTTACAAAAAATTATCGATCTGACCCTAAATTCATATTTTTATTGCTAATTACAAAAATTTTTTAGTTATCTTCAAATTTATTTCTATTACTGAATTATTAAATAATCTCCAAGTTTGACCTTAAATTTATTTTCACCACTAATTACTAAAAAATTATTTATTTGACCATAAATTGATATGTACTATTAATTACAAAAAATTTTTATTTATCCTACAAATTAATTTCTATTACAAATTAGAAATTACAAAATCTTTTAGTCTGACTTTAGATTAATTTTTACTACTAATTATTAACATTTATTGGTCTGACTGTAAACTGATGTTGCCTAATTATTTCAAAGTCTTCTTTATTTACTAATCTTGAAAAAAATAATTTTAACTGATTCTAATAAATTGATATATTTTGTCTTTAATTTTATTTTAGAAATATTTTTTTCTGCGTAAATTAAAATATAAGAGTATGAATTATTATATGAATAGTTTGTATTTTGTATCATAAGTACACTGAGAAAACATTATACTTAATTTAAATAAAAAAATAATTTTAAGAGATTTTGTTTAGTTAAAATTAGTTTGTAAGTTTAATCTCAATATATAGAAAATATCTACTGTTTTGACTCAAAAATATTATTTGTTTGAATAAATATATTTAATTCGGAAATATTTTCTGTTTTGATTTAAACAAAAAATATGTTTGAAAATTTTGTGTTTGATTCAAACTTAAAAGTTGATTATAATTAATTTAAAATCAATCACATTTTATGTTTGAATAAAATATATCATTTCTTTAAATGAACCAAAAAATATGTTTGAATTAAACTTAAATATGTTTCACTGTATAGCAAAGATATTTTAAGTTTAATTTAAACAAAATATGTTTGACTGTATAGCAAAGATATTTTAAGTTTAATTTAAACAAAATATGTTTGAATCAAATATATCATTTTCTCAGTGTAGTATCTCAATTAAAAATGGTGTTGAGTTTTTATTTCCATTAATTGTCCAACAATTTTTAATCAAATTAATTTTTCCCATTAAAAAAATGTTTTCCACCGTAAATGATCCACATATATATGTATGTATGTCGTTTTTTTTATTTTTGATTGAAGCTTAAAAAAAAATCCCGCTCTGTTTACGGTGTTATGAGCGAGGGAATCAAACTACTAAATCCAATAACCTTTCAGAGCATTGTAGATGCATAAATATTCCCACAGCAAAGCGACAGATCGACTGTTTTATACCACTCGCACATCAGTCTCACATCGCTCGTTTTCCAATAAAACATCTAAATCCATATCTGAATGTCAGAGTCACGAGATATATTTTTTATTAAACTACCAATAAATATATAGTTCTTCTCCTTCAAAAAAAATTTTTCATCCTCTCTTTTTCGTTTTTAATAAAACACTGATTAGAGGTTGAATTTAGTTTCTGCTTCTCAAAAAAAAAAATTTCCCTTTTTTTTTAAATTCGTCTCACCACGAAATTCGTTTACAAAGTCAAGCACTTGAAATTCGAACGAATCTGCTGAAAAGCGAACGTCGAAAAGAGAGTAATGAGTTAAAAGGATGGGATAACAAGACTAACAAGCACTTTTTCGCAGCACTAGCAACACGAAATCGCAAGAGCCAGTGAATTTAACTTTTAATTCCCTACCTATCCTCTATCTTTTTTTATCAATTTTTTCCTACTCTTCTTCAATTTTTTTTTTTTTTTTTTTTTTTTTTTGAGGGATTCATCGTCAATCAAAACATAATTCAGATGCGAAAGTTACACGATTTTATTGGATCGTTAATGGCTTTATTACCTTATACTACTTTTTCTCTCGGTAGCCAACTGTGTCATTTTTTTTCGAGAGAGAAAGAGATATTTCACCTCAGTGGATTTATAGCTTATAAAAATCGTGACAATGTCGTGTTATTTTATCTTTGGTACTTCATAATGAAGATAAAGAGACTTGTTTTATTTTTACACTTCGTGGCTTAAATGTTATAATGCCAATAAAGTGACATTTTCTTTTGTTCACAAAATTAATTTGTCGAAAAATTCTCATTTTTCAGGGAAAGGGAATTATTTTTATGTTATTAATTATCTATATTTTTGTATAGCTTTTTTCAAACAATAAATTCGAAATCATTTTTAAATTCAAATTGTAATTATTATTTATTCACTATAATTCCATGTGATTATTCGATACACACTTTTTTAATTTGCGATAATAACTACTAACTAATAATTCAATAACAAGTAATAATAAATAATGTGTAATAATTAATAAATATTAATTAATTTATAATCATTACTAATTCATTTATAATAAATATTAATTAATTTATAATTATTACTAATTCATTTATAATTATTATTGAATAATTTTAAATTATTCATTAATAATAATAATTTGTTACAGTATAAGCAGTAAGTAGTTTATAATTTTTTGAAAACTTCTAAATGTTTCACTTAGAATTTAAAAATTTTTAATTCAATTTTTTTCATAAGAACAAAATATAAATTGGAATGTAGATTACTACTATTAAAACCAAAATAATCGTATATTCTCAGACAGGGGATTCAAGGATAAGTCAGACAAAGCACTGTAAATAATTTAATTTTTATAATTCATAAAAAAATTGAATTAAAGTGTATTCGCTTTTATTTATCTCATAAACTATGAAATCGCCATGAATTCTTATAGAAACCATAAATTTTTTCTATTCCTGACAATAATTTCATTTTACATAACTTTCATTTTAAGTAACTAATTCTTAAACAAGTATCATAAAATTATTACCGATTATTACATAGGAATTATATAATGGAAATGTTACTTCCATTTTTCTAAAAATTAATTCCATTTTAAAAGAGTTGTGTTTATAATAATCATAAATAAAAGAATTTCATGAAATTTTATAAAAATTCAACTTTCAATGAATTTAAATGGAAATCTTTAAAAAATTCGATTATTGCAAAATGTTAATAATCCAAATATTCTTCTTGAAAGTAATTAAATTTGACAATATTCATTTTAATCAATTGTTAGAAATAAAATAAATAATAGATTTATAGAAAATTTTTAATTAAAAACATTTAAAAAAATTAAATTTTAGAAAGGTTGCAAATGAATTGCAGAAATTCAATTCTTTTCAAAAGAATTAAAATTCTTCTTACAGAAGTTCAATTTTATTCAAAATTTCAAGAAAAATTCGCGTCCAAATCACAATTGTCTTTATACATTATAATTTATAAATATCAAAATTCTTTCCCAAAATTCAATTATTTAAAAAAAAATTCTGATTTTAATGATTATCTATATCTACTATTTTAATAAATTTCACAAAAAATTCAATTATTTAAAAAAATTTAGTAAAATTGTACTCAAATAATTAATTATTTTCATAAATGATAAAAATTTCAAATGAATTCAATTATTACATAATTTTTTACAAATTTCTTCACAATAACTCATTAATTTCGTAAATAGTACAGCTTACTGCGGAATTTTAATTATTTTTATTACAATTTTAATAGAATTCTTCCAAAAATGTATTTATTCTCAAAAGTTTGATTAAAATTCGTCGAAAAATTTCAATTACTTAAACATTTTTTGAAAAGAATAATTTAATTTTTTTGGAATAATTTGAAGTTAGATAGAAATTTTTTCAAATTCTCAAAAAGTTTTCTATATTTTCATAAAGAAATTTCCCTAAATGTTTAAGAGAATTTTTTTAAAACCTTTGGGATTTTTTAACACTATTTCATGAGACTAGTTTCTAAATTTATAAAAAATTTGATATTTTTTTTAATTCCCTTATTTAACTATGATAGTAAATTTTTCTAAACAATTAGTGTCAATTTCCTTCCGAATTTTTTTTTTAATTTTCAAAATTTTTCTTTTCAGTGTATTTAACTGAAAAAGTTCAGAATAATCGTAATATCGTAAAATTGAATTTTGGAAATTCTCAAAAAACTTTTTCAAGAATTAATAAAAATAGTTGATTTAGAGAATAATTTCAGTAACAAATTCTGGAAAATAATAATTGCAATGAAAATTATGAAAATAATTTCGAAGCAGTTAAAAAAATAATATTCTTAATATAAAATAATGATAATACTTTTACAAGTTGTTAAATTTAAGAAAGGTTTGAATTTGAAATTTTTTAAAATCTTTATTTTTGTGGAAAAATAATAATTATTAAATATTTGTTTAACAAAGAAGTTATTGATGTTTTGGAATAATTTTTATAATTAAAAAAATTCGTAAATAAATGTAACAGAACATTTTTTTTTATTAAAAATTTTTATTTTATTTTCTAAGACTTTAAAAATTTTCAATTAAAATATGCATTTTACAAATAGAATTCATAAACATTCATTTTTTTCAAAAAAAAACTTTGAATTTTACTAAAGCAAAAAAAATGTAATTAAGAAATAGAAATGATGAAAATTATTTTTTATGAAAATCGAGATTTTTTATGAAAATATTAAGTAATTAAAATTTTTTCGTTCAAACAACCAATTTAAAAAAAAAAGTTAGTGAACCGACTTATTATTGAATTAACAATTGTCTCGTAAAAAATTCTGTGAAAATTCAAATAAAATTTTACAGTTATTTTAAAAATTGTTTGTAGGCAAGAAAAAGAGTAACAGAAAATTTTGAATGGCAGGGCAAAGAAAAATTATTATTATTCTTAATTAACATGGCAATGTTAAGTGTACGTCAATATTAGTTCAGATCGTAATTTATTTTAACATAATCTAATTTAATCTCCCCCTTGTATGACCGCGTCTACACACTATACACACATCGTGGTTTTATTTCATTAAAACGAGGTGAAAGAGAGTTTATATGAGCTTTACAAAAAGCTCTCAATGTCACGAACCTTCGTCGCGGTGAATTCTGCAAATGTACAAGGTGTCCATTAAATCACCATAAAGCAATTATGCGAAATTAAATTTCAAGTAACTTTAAAATGTAAATAAACTTTTTTTCTATTATAGACATAATAATGTTACCTTCACGTGTTCTTATTATGTAAAGTGTTAGTTTCTAGAAAAAATGCATTAGTGCATGCTAAAGTGTTTTTCGATTTCATTTACAAAAATTCTATATTTTCTTTTTAATTTTTAATTTTAACTGTGGCATTATTTACAATTCCTTTTTGGCCTTTTTATTTTATTTTCACAAACGTTGGGAGTACATTTTTGCGGTTTTTAAATTTTAGAAAAACTCCTTTTTTTCAGTATAGTTTTTTATAAAAACTAATTTATTCCACAAAAATATATCATAATGTATATTTTCAGACTTTTTTACGTAAGTTAAAAGTGAATTTTTAAGAATATTGAAGTTTTGCCATAAAATTACAATTTTTGGTTGCCATCTTGGTTCCGCCATTTTTAATTTTTTCAATCTGACATTAAATTCCGATTCAGTGCCTCTGGACAATTTTTAATATTTTTGGTTTCCATATTGGATCCACTATTTTGAATTTTATTAAATCTAACATTGAATTTCGATTCAGTGACTCCAAAAACTTTCCGAGTAAACATTTTTTACGAACTAGTTTATTTTTTTGGAATATTTGTCGCCATATTTACGTATTTCTTTAGTTTTCACTTATTTTGATTATATTTTAAAAATTTTTCAAATATTTTCAATTAACAAAGTAGATTATGAAAATTTCTAAAGGGGTTTTATCTAAAAGAATGCAGTTTTGTGACTAAACAAGACATTCTCATTTTTGATGATTTCAAATTTTTTAATAAAATTCTTTAATATAATAAATTTCAATAAAATTTTAATTATATTCCTTTAAAAAAACTAATTATTTTCAAAAGTTGTTAATAAAATTTTAGTAGAATTTTTTTAATAAAAATTAATTTAAAAGTGAATTTCGGTGACAATTTTGAATAGTTATTTGATATTAAAGGCATTATTGCTTTAATTTTTAGAAATAATTGAATTTAAATGATAAAAATAATTTCGAAGAAGTTAAAATAAATCTTAATTTATATGGAAAAATAATAATGATTAATTACTTATTTAAAGAAGAAGTTATTGTTTTCGAATAATTTTCAAATTAAAGAATTTGTAAATAAATGAATTAGAAACATTTTTCTCAGTATCTAATCATTTTGAGATTTAGGGTTCCGTACTCGGTAGGTAATTAAAAGTTATTTATAAAACTATGTATTGGAATTATTGCAACGAATTTTATTAGTTTATTGAATTTTTTAATCAAGTTTTAATCATTTTTAAGAATAATTGAATTTTTTTGTTAAATTTATTGAATATTTTATTTAAAATATTTAAAATTCAGCGAAGAAAATAATTATGAATTTCTAAATGAAATTTTATTATTTACGAAATAATTGAATTGAACTTTTAAATTAATTTTTATTAAAAAAATTCTACTAGAATTTTATTAACAACTTTTGAAAATAATTAGTTTTTTTAAAGGAATATAATTAAAATTTTATTAAAATTTATTATATTAAAGAATTTTATAAAAATCTTTGAAATTAATTGAAGTTTTGACAAGAATTTTATTAAAGTTATTATGAAAAATAATTGAATTTGATAAATTTTATGAAAATAGTAAATATTAAAAGTTAAAACTCTTTAAATTGCGATAAATTTTTGAAAATAATTGAAACTTTGCAAAGAATTTTATTAAAATTTATAAAAATAAGTGAATTTTTGTAGAAAATTTTGCAATTTATTAAGATCATTGAAATCTTCACACAAGATAAGTAATCAATAAAATTTTTAAAAATGGGGAAAACTGGGCGAAATGTTAAACTCTCAAAATTATAAGAAATTATAAATTTAACAATAACTTGAAAATAGGATCAGCTACGATTTTCGATTTTACGTTTTTAAAAGCTCTAAATAAAAAAGAATAAAATGCCACTAGGCGATTTTGTCACCATTTTTGCAAAACCTAAATTTACTTGAAACCAACTGTGTATATTTTAGACTTTCTTACAAAATTTCAGCTCAATTTAATTAAATTTTTTAAAGAGAAAAGTGGTCGAAATAATTAACATTGAATTTCTAACTCCATTTTTAAAAAATAATTCACCTTTTCAACAATTTCAAAGAAGCCAACTACAGCGGTTTTTGTAATTATAAAAAATGTTTTTATATATATTTTCAGAAGATCTTTCTTCTAGAATTGATTACAGTAATTGGTCAAAGTACAAATACAATTAAAAAAAACGAAAAATAATCTTTGATTTATCTTAAAAGTTAAGCTTAATGTGTTTCATAATTTTCAAAAGGATTACGTTTCGCCACGTTATTTCAGCCTATATTTCAATCTTCTCATTGCTCTATATATACGTTTTTCTTTTTTCTCTCTCTCTTTCTCTGAAAAGCAGCGCATCCCCTTCGACTCTGTGTAAATTTGAACAAACTGAAAGCTCCCGCTAGTACTTTCGCATTCCCCTTCCACTTGCTTTTTTTTCCTTTTTATTTTAGCAGGCAAGTTGTCTGTGTACATCCGTCTAGCCAGAATCCTCAACATCCATGAACGCGGTAATGCTGAACGACCACAGAAGATTTCCGAGGTTTCACCCTTTGACCTCTTCTCCACTCACTTGTTTATCCTATGTTTTCACCTCTTTCCTTACCCACGGATCTTATTCACTTTAAATATACTTTAAGCATCAGGATTTCACGATTCATGACTCACAGAAATCCTTCTTTTTCTCCCCTCCCCCCCCCCCAAAAAAAACGAAAACATGATCCCGACCTTTTATACAAATATTGTTCAATTTTTATAATTTAATTGGATTATCAAGTAGAAATCCACAATCTACACCTTTTTTTTTACAAAAAAAAAAAGAAAACTGGCTCTTTTCCAAGAAACGAACGCCAGGAAAATTCCCATGAGGAAAATAAAAAAAACTGTACGGATATCTTAGCCACTGGAAAATATCGACTTATCATTAATTCAGAAACTTTTTTTTTGTATATATATAGGAAAGAAGAAATATGAAACATTAAGGGAAATGATGAAAAAAAATTATTCGACCTTTTCATGCTTGGATATTGCGAATAGGAAGAGTTTTTTTTCTTTTTTTTTTCCTAGTAAATTTCGCTCGCCTTTTGTAAACAAAATCGTTTCTGAATGCTACGATTCAATTTATAGTCACTTAAATTGCTCTACTCTACTGACTTATTATTTTGCTTTGCGGTGAATAATTTCGTGTGCAAGTGGCCACTTTAGCTTTAGAATTGAGGCTATTTTTGAGAAAGAAAGCAATAGAAAAAAAGAACAAAGCAAATTAGTACAAGTACAACCCCTATAGCAAGGGCTTTTTTCAATTTTTTCAAATGCAAGTAGTTGACAAGTATTTCTTTTAGAATTTTTCAAGTAGATTTTAATAATACAGTTCTTCATTTAAAATGACTTTTTTTCATGCAAAATTCAGAATTGTAGTTACTCAAAATTCCTATTTATTTTTTTAATTATTATTTTCATGTTTTGTAATTATAATTACATTTAAAATATTTCATCATTTATTCCTAGTTAGCACAATTTGTGGTAGAAGTGAAGAAGAATTATGAAATATAATTTACATTCCTACTCCTATAATAATTATCTAAATTCTGATTATAAATGGATGATTCTTCTCAAAGTGACATTTTTTATGTCTTAATTAATTTTACAAAATCTACTTTTTAATAATTATTATCGATTCCCATCTAGAAAATAATATTGCATTGAAAATTATAAAACTAATTTCGAAACAGTTACAAAAACAATATTCCTAATATAAAATTATAAAAACACTTTTAAAAGCTGCTTAATTTAAGAAAAGTTTGAATTTGAAAATTTTAAAAATCTTAATTTCTGTCGAAAACTACTAAATAGTAAATAATTAAATATTTATTTAAAAAAGAAATTATTGCTGTTTTGGAATAATTTTTTTGTCCTACATGCGCGATAAACTCGACTTTCCGTGCATGTATAGCGGGCGGAAAGTAAGCTTTTCCCGCCCGACTACCAACAGCGGGCGGAAAAACTACTTTTCCGCCCGCCTACCAACAGCGGGCGGAAAAATCACTTTTCCGCCCGCCTCCATGGCCTTAGCGGGCGGAAAAACGACTTTTCCGCCCGCTGCTTTAAAAGTACTAAATAAATACTACTAATTATTATATTATCACTTTCTATTACTCCAAATTAAAACGGAGTGAACGATTATTAACTAAATAACTAATTTAGTTACTAACGAACTTACTAATTAATTTTATCTGTATTTCAGAAGATGTCAAGTTTTTAAGTAAAATTTTATTGTTAAATTTGTCAAAAATATTCGGATTCGCCTTAGGCTTAATAAAAATAATTCAAACAAATTTAATAATTAGTGCATATTCATTTTTGAATTTACGGATGCGTCTTGTTTATCGCGCAATTGGACAAAAAATATCGTGTGCAACTCGGGCGGAAATGTCAATTCTGACCTCGTACGATTGCCGCCCTCGCTTCGCTCGTGCGGCAATTTTCGAACTCGGTCAGGAATTGACAACTTTCCGCCCTTGCCACACAATATACTATTACAATTAAAGAAATTCGTAAATAAATGTAATAGAACATTTTTTTGATTAAAAATTTTTATTTTATTTTCTAAGACTAGAAATTTTCAATTAAAAGATGCTTTTACAAATAGAATTCATAAACATTTCTTTCCCTTATTTTCAAATCATCTTTGAAGTTTATTAATGCAACAAAATTGTAATTAGAAAATAGAAATGATGAAAATTATAATATTTCTTTATGAAAATCGAAATTTTTTTTGTAAAAATATTTAAAAAACTGAAATTTTTTCTCTCATACAACCAATTTTTTTAAGAAAAAAAAACAAAAGTTAGTGAACAGACTTATTATTAAATTGACATTTGTTTCGTGAAGAATTCTGGGAAAATCCAAATAAAAAAAATTTATGGTAGAAGTGAAGAAAAATTATGAATGTGACATTTTTTTATGACTTGATTAATTTTAAAAAAACTACTTTTTAATCATTATTATCAATTTCCATAGTAAAAATTTAACACTTGCTTATTATTTTAAAAAGAAAATTAAATAATTTTATTCAATTGAATTTATGTAATAACTAAATTACTTTTATCTCCAAAACATTTTCATCATGTCTCCAATAGGACTTCTATAAGAAAACTAAATTTTTATGCTTTTTCAAACTCTTAGAAATTTTTTTAAAATAGTGTCAGAAAGTACAATTTTTTTCTATCATTTTGTGAATTTAAAAAATTTTTTGACCTCACTTTTATTTTTTATAAAAATGTTCAAACTTTGTCTTCAGTTTTTGGTTAAAATTACTTCACAATATTTTATACATTAAAAATATCTTATACAAAATTTTAATGCACATTAAAATAAAACCGAGAATCTGACGTTTATTTTTTCTATATTTTATCTATAGAAAAGGAGAAAAATTATTGCTGTTATAAATAATAGAAATTTACATTTTGCTCCGAATAAAAATTCATTTCATGTCCGAAGCCTTCTTTTTAATAAATATCTGAATTTAGAAGTAACTTTAACAGAATATTTCGATGGAAATATCAAATGAGGTTGTTAGAATTGTATATTTTACTAAAAAACATATTTTAATTGTGCCCTAATGTAAATAAATGTAAAACAAATTTATTTTTTATCTCCGAAGCATCTTCCTTGAAATATGCGTGTTTTTCTTTTAATTTTAGTATTTACCTACTTAACCCAAATTACCATTAAATCAAATACTTTAAATAAATTTCTATTTTAATCGAATTGAATATATTTTGTATTAAAATATGCAAATTATTAATTTTTAAGCAATGTAATTTTAATTTAGATTTCGTAAAGGATATTAGCGTGGATTTTGAATAGAATAACTCGCGAATTAAGTAAAATTAATCTAATGGAGCAACAATAATCTTCTACAAGGGAAAAAAACTTTAATATTTTTAAGAATTAATTTTGCGCAACCTAAAAATCTTAATCTTGAGTATGAAATTAAGTAGTTTTTGTAGTAAAAACCATGTAATTAAAAAAAATGATTTGAATAACTGAAGTTTAAGTGTCACATTCAGAAGAATCACCCAAATAAACATAAGTTGAATGTTGAGTACAATTTACAGTACCAATATCTCAACCTTAAGTCGAGTTCATACCCTAAAATCACTAGTCTCCTCTACATAAATATTCCTTTCAACTAAATTCTAAAAAATAACCTTTCATTTTTTCTGTTTGTTCAAAAAAAAAAGAGAAAAAAATGATTTTTTCGAGGTGATATTCGCACACGTTTTCAAATGTAATCTACAAACTGCTGGAGCCATTTCTCAAAGTTCTGGCACTATCTTCATTCTGTGTTTGGTATAGAAACAAACAAAAGCACGCGCGAGATTATCAGAAAGCCTCTAGGTTTATTTTCCATTGGATGCGTTATCCGAAGCTGTGGATTCAGAGAACATTCTCTGATTTCACAAGAGTTTCTACTATTAGGAAATTGAGATGAAAGTTGGCAAATATTAAAGTTGAGATCGTTATTCGGCAGGAACTTAAAGTGGATTTATATATACACTGATAAAAAAAAATTGCTATCATCCCAATTTTCTTTCTTTCCTTCTATATATATTTATTTTACCGTCAGCGCAGCGATTAGAGAATTAAAGAATAAGAATCATAAAAATTAGAGAATTATATTTACATTTTAAATTAGAATTTAAAAAATATTTTTGATTTCTAATTTTCTAGTAAAATGTAAATTAATAAAAACTGAATTAGCAACAATTAAATTAAAATATTATTGGATATTTAAACATTTTCGATTTATATTTGCTATTTACAAATAGAATTTATAAAAATTTTCCCCTTTATTTAATTAATTGATTAATTTCAACACTGAGAAAACGATTTATTTGCGTTAAACATATTTTGTTCAAATCAAACTTAAAATATCTTTGCTATACAGTCAAACAAATTTAATTTTAATTCAAACATATTTTTTGGTTCATTTATACAAATTATATATTTAATTCAAACATAATTTATAGTTGATTTTAAAGAATTTATTATTATGAACTTTTAAGTTTTAATCAAATATAAAATTTTTAAATATATTTTTTGTTTAAACCTAAATAGAAAATGTTTCAATTAAACATAATTATTCAAACAAAATTTATTTTTGGATCAAAGCGGTAAATATTGTCAACATATTAGAATTAAGCTTACAAACTAATTTCAATTAAACAAAATCACTTAAAAATTATTTTTTTACTTGAAACAAGTATAATGTTTTCTCAGTGAATTCATCACCAATTTCATTTTATCCTAAATCTCATTTTTTCATAGAGAAAATTTAATCCCATTCGAATTTCATAGAAAATAAGTTTGAAAACTGTTAAATTTATAAAATGGAGAGTATAAAAAAAAATTAAATCACTGTTGTAAAATTTAAAACGAAAAAAGTACGTCGTGCAATAAAACAATTTAAGTTCTTGATAATTCCCCTGTCTCATTATACTAATGACTATATACGTATATAAATAGAGGAACTAAAGACAAAAATTGTCCCTTAAATTGAGTTTGAACGCTAATAAAACCGAATAGACGAACTTTTAAAGGCATTTAGAGTTAAGACTCTTAATTTTGAGTGCGTTCTAACTACATAACGAGGGCAATTAAAGACATTTACAAAGTTTCTCTTCGCTAATTTTCACAGAACGCAATTTTAAATAAGCCCAAGTGCTATATATATATTCAAACTTTGATGGATATTCCATGGAAATTCAATATTTATAATTTTATACTTATTTTCGCCCAGTATTTTTCTTCCATTCATATACTTTACATCGAAGACAAATTAGTCTATTTTTTTCTTGCTGCCAAAAGACAAAAAGAAAGCCATTCGTTGCCCTTTAAAGGAAAATTTGCTAAATACATCATATCGTTGACAAAAATTGAGATTTATTTATTCAATGAAAAAGTTGGTTTTTTTAAAATCTTGGCAAAGCCATTTCTCACTCATACCCTTTGAGTTTACATTTTTTCCCTTTCCACCAAAGACATGAAGTGAAATAAGAGTTTCTTTTTGACCTTGAGAAGTCTTGAGCTAATTTGGCGCTATTCCATCGTCGTCGTCGTCGACTGCAATTCAATTGATAAAAACCAAACCCTACAAGTTTCTTCTTTTACGAGCATCTTACATGCTTCTGAGATGAAATTTTTGGCTCGATTAATGGCTTCAATTTTTTTTTTTTTCAAACCCGAACGAGAATAGTAAAGATAAAATAATACGAGTTTTTAAGTATTATTATACTCTTTGGGATAAGTGCTGAATGCTGATAATTACTATTTTTATCACAAGGTTTTTATTTCAGTTTTTTAAAGTTTTAGTATTTTTTATATCAAAATTTAGGTTTTGATTTATTTCCTATCTTGCAAAATACTTTTACAAAATTTAATATTCATTTTTTTCCACTGTATATTAATTTTACGAAAAAAAAAAATTCCAAAAAGGGTCAAAATATTTTCTGACTAATTTTTTTGTATGAGCATTGAATTCCTTTAAAAAAAATTACTGTAAAAATAATTTTATTAATTATTTACAATATTTTCTTCATATAGTTGTAAATGTATAATTTTGACGAAATTAGAAAAAATTCATAATTTTCCTGTCTGACTGAACTGAAAATTAGAAAAAAGAATACAAAATATTTCAATTAAACAAGTTTACAAAAAATACCTTTCTATATAAATCCTAGAGTAATGCTTATGTAATATAAATGTAATATAAATACTGTCTGATAAAAACTAACTCTTACTACCATCAATAATAAATTCGAATATTTGAAAAAATATTCCATGTCTCCGCTGTTATTTCATTTTTATTAAATTCTTCTCTTTTTTAATTTCTCTCGTACATTATTTATTCTCAACGCTTTTTTCCTCTTTACTTTTATTAATTGCTTTGAAATCTGTTAATTATGAGAGTAATAAACATGATTTTTCCTCGCAATTCCCACCCTCCCCTCCCCACTCTTCAATCCCTTTTCTCCCTTATATATTTCCATCTTGTTTGTTTTGTGTTTTTTTCAACCTCCATTTTATATTTTTCCTTTTATTAAGTATTGTAAAATCTTTTAATTACGACTCTAATGAACACAATTTTTTTTCGTTTCTATTTATTCATTAAAGGAAAAAAGGAGGCGTAATAGTTTTTTTTTCGTTATATATATTAATATAAATATATAAATGTAAATAAAACCTTTGGGTTATTTTTATCTCGATAATATTATTTACCTTCTACGACTCTCATAAATATTTCAATATTTCACTTCCATCTATTCGCTTTTCGATAAAAAAAAATGTATAATATGTCCCATTGTGACAATAAAGAGTTATTAACGTGCGGCAAAACTGTTTTTTTTTGGGGGTAATAAAAACAAAAATCGTTCTACAGTTAATATTACATGTTATGTATATAAATAACAGAAATTAAATGCTAGTCTATAAAGAACGAGGAGCCAATTCATTAAAACATATCTCCATATTTATAATGACTTATTATTTCCATAAACAAAATGCTTTAATTTTTAACACATTTGGTTATTCTATTTTATTGTCTCTTTGAATTTTTCAAAGTCATATTACTTTTTTTTAACTCACTTTACATTTCGTTTATTTTCTTGTTCTTTTCTTTATGAAGAATCGAATAATCCACTATTGTAAATATTATAAATCGAAAATAATTAATGTAAATGGGTGATTCTTCTGAATGTGACACTTAAACTTCAGTTTTTCAAATAATTTTTTTTAATTAAATGGTTTTTACTACAAAAACTACTTAATTTTAAACACAAGAATAAAATTTTTAGGTTTCGCAAAATTCATTTCTAAAAATATTAAAGTTTTTCTCCCTTGTAGAAGATTATTGTTGCTCCATTAGATTAATTTTATTTATTTCGCAAGTTTTTTTTTATTAAAAATCCACGCTAATATCGTTCACGAAATCGAAAATATAATTACACTGATTAAAAATTAATAATTTGTATATTTTAATACCAAATATATTCAGTTCGATTAAAATAGAAATTTATTTAAAGTATTTGATTTAATGGTAATTTGGGTTAATTTTTTCAAAGCGGAGATGAAAAATAAATTTTCTTTCACATTTATTTACATTAAGGCACAATTAAAATATGTTTTTGTAGTAAAATATACAAATCTAACAACCTCATTTGATATTTCCAACGAAATATTCTGTTAAACCTACTTCTAAATTCAGATATTTATTAAAAAGAAGGCTTCGGACATGAAATGAATTTTTATTCGGAGCAAAATGTAAATTTCTATTATTTATAACAACAATAATTTTTCTCCTTTTCTATAGATAAAATATAGAAAAAATAAACGTCAGATTCTCGGCCTTATTTTAATGTGCATTAAAATTTTGTTTAAGATATTTTTAATGTATAAAATATCAGTATAATTATTCTGAAGTATTTTTAACCCAAAACTGAAGACGAAGTTTGAACATTTTTATCAAAAATAAAAGTGAGGTTTAAAAATTTTTAAAATGCGAATAATGATAGAAAAAACATTGTACTTTCTGACACTATTTTTAAAAAATTTCTAAGAGTTTGAAAAAAAGCATAAAAATTTAGTTTTCTTATAAATGTCCTATTGGAGACATGTTGAAAAGGTTTTGGAGATGAAAGTAATTCAGTTATTACATAAATTCAATTGAATAAAATTATTTAATTTTCTTTTTAAAATAATAAGCGAGTGCTAAAGTTTTACTATGGAAATTGATAATAATTATTAAAAAGTAGTTTTTTTAAAATTAATGAAGACAAAAAAAATGTCACTTTTATAATTCGTCTTCACTTCTACCACAAATTTTTGTTATTTGAATTTTCCCAGAATTTTTCACGAAAGAATTGTCAATTTAATAATAAGTCTGTTCACTAACTTTTGTTTTGTTTTTTCTTAAGAAAATTGGTTGTATGAATGAAAAAATTTCAGTTTTTTAAATATTTTTAAAAAAATCTCGATTTTCATAAAGAAATATTATAATTTTCATCATTTCTATTTTCTAATTACAATTTTGTTTCTTGAATAAACTTCAAAGATGATTTGAAAATAAGGGAAAAAAATGTTTATGATTTCTATTTGTAAAAAGCATATTTTAATTGAAAATTTTTAGTCTTAGAAAATAAAATAAATTTTTTAATCAAAAAAATGTTGTGTTACATTTATTTACGAATTTCTTTAATTGTAAAAAATATTCCAAAACATAAATAACTTCTTTTTTAAATAAATCTTTAATTAATTACTATTTAGTAGTTTTCGACAGAAATAAAGATTTTTAAAATTTCCAAATTCAAACTTTTTTGAATTGAAGCATTTTTTAAAAGTATTATTATTACTTTATATTAAGAATATTTTTTTTGTAACTGCTTCGAAATTATTTTCATAATTATCAATGCAATTATTATTTTCTCGATGGAAATTGATAATAATGATTAAAAAGTAGTTTTTTTTAATTAATCAAGACATAAAAAATGTCACTTTCATAATTGTTCTTCACTTCTACCACAAATTTTTTTTATTTGAATTTTCCCAGAATTTTTCACGAAACAATTGTCAATTCAATAATAAGTCTGTTCACTAACTTTTGTTTTTAAATTGGTTGTATGAATGAAAAAATTCCAGTTTTTAAAATATTTTTATTAAAAAAATCTCGATTTTCATAAAGAGATAATCAGGGATGGCTTCGAAACTAAATAAAAACGAAAAAATAATTTTGTTTTGGAGTAGAAAACAAAACTAAAAGGTCGGTGTATTTAGTTTTGGTGCTGGATTCAAAACTGAAAGGTCCTAGTATTTATGTTTTATTGCGCTATTCAGAACTGAAATGAAACTAAAGTTTCGAAGCCAACCCTAAGGATGGCTTCAAAACTAAATAAAAACATAAATATAATTTTGTTTTGATGCGCAGGAATCGAAACTAAAACGTCCTTGAATTATGTTTTCATTCTGTCAACGACACTAAAAGGTCCCTGTATTTCGTTTTGTTGTGATATTCGAAAATAAAATGAAACTAAACTTTCGAAGCCATCCCTGAGAGATATTATAATTTTCATCATTTCTATTTTCGAATTACAATTTTGTTGCTTAAATAAACTTCAAAGATGATTTGAAAATAAGGGAAAAAAATGTTTATGAATTCTATTTGTAAAATGCATATTTTAATAAAAAAATTTTAAAGTCTTAGAAAATAAATTAAAAAATTTTAATCAAAAAAATGTTCTGTTACATTTATTTACAAATTCCTTTAATTGTAAAAATTATTCCAAAACATCAATAATTTCTTTTTTAAATAAATATTTAGTTATTTACTATTTAGTAGTTTTCGACAGAAATTAAGAGTTTTAAAATTTCCAAATTCAAACATTTCTTAAATTAAGCAGCTTTTAAAAGTATTTTTATTATTTTATATTAAGAATATTGTTTTTGTAACTGCTTCGAAATTATTTTCATAATTTTCAATGCAATTATTATATTCTCCATGGAAATTGCTAATAATTATTAAAAAGTTGATTTTGTAAAATTAATTAAGACATAAAAAATGTCACTTTCAGAAAAATCATCCAAATAATAATTTTTTCAAATCTTCATAAAATATAAAAAAAACAACGAGAAAGTGAAATAAAAAAATATTTTTTTCCTAACGAGTAAAATTTAAAAATTCAATTCAATAATGGAAACGTATGTACGTTTCTCGTCTGTAATGAAATTATGGTAAAGTTTGATTAGACGCTAGGAGAAAGGGGTGGATGAAGGGGGGGTGAGTGGAGAAATGTTAACCGCAAAAGCTGGAAAATTCGCGCAGTGACTTTATAAAATGGTGATAGCAAAAGCGTTAAGTGGCCAAAAACTCTTTTAACTTTCCAATTAATATTCTACCAAGGCAACTGGAGTAAGGAGAGGTGAGAGAAGATACAGGAGAGGGGAGAGGAGGGGGCAAAAAGGTTGAGAAGGGAATGGACCCCAAAGTAAAACCAAATCTCGTTCTCTCGTTTCGTCTCGGTTTTCACGCGCTCTCCTTTCCCTCAACATAAATCTCCGGTCTTTTAATTGCGTTGAGCGGAGTTTATTTAAATAATTGAAGTGCACAAGTTTTACTCTATATATTGAGCCCATGACAAGTAAAACGAAACTCCCTGCTGTGTGTCCACTTCTGATGCCATAGAAATTTCCTGTGTCGAAAAGTTTTCAAGAAACCACACAACAAGAACAACAACGAAAACAAAAACAACAAATTTACTGAATTTTGAAATTAAATGTCAAGATGGACAAAATTTGTTGTTAATACAGAAAAAAATGTAAATATTTTCCTAAATGTAAGTTATTTTTTAGTAACAAGCTATTGTAAGAAAAAGAAATGTATGTCTGACTAAACATAGATTTTACTACTCATTTTTTACTTACGACTATATTTTACAATCTTACTGAGTTAAAATTACTGAACTAGTTCACCTAAAACAATTTTTTTTAATTTTCTATGGATTTTCTTTTGAACCTTATTTTTAAATTTTTGTTTTTAAACATTTTTTTAATAACAGTAAGTAGAAAAAAAATCATAAAATCATAGAAAATATTCTTTCTGCTTTATTAACTTAAAAAAAATAATCAAAAAACTCCATTAAAAATTCAAAAAATTCAATTCGAAAGATAAGTTCGTTTTAATTAACATTATTTATTTGTGAACTAAAGTTATTGTAAAAACATTTTATGGTCATTTTTTAAGGTAAATTCAAAAATTGTTTTGAATTTGCAGTTTAATAAAATAAAAATTTAATTAAAAAATAAAATTAAAAATAATTTTAGTTCAATAGTAAATAATGTGAATTACAACGAATTCTTTATCATTCAAATTGACATTTTTATGCATTTGTTAGTTAATTTTGTTTAAACAATAATATTGGAATCTGACAGAAAACGACCATAAAATGTATTTACAATAACTTCAGTTTACAAGTAAATAATATTAATTAAAACTCTTTATCTTTCCAATTGAAAGTTTTACGCATTTGTTAATTAATTATTGTTTACAAAATTATTAAATAATTATTTTATACGAATGGTTCTTATAAATAATAAGATTCTTGTATTTTCTCAAAAAACAATATGTTTAAAACATAAAAACTTTCATTTCTCTCAGAAAAATTGTTATCGTAAATTTATTTATTTATAACTAGTTTTTTCTCAATTGTGCAATTTTTTTATCAGTAACAATTAAAAATTTTATTAAATTCATAAAAAAGTGAATTATTTTAAAAAGCTTTGATGATATTATATTTATTTATTAAAATTTAAGAATAATTGTAATTGTAAATACATTTTCAATAAAAATTCTTAAAAGTATTAAATTATTCTTAACTAATAATAATTTTAATGAAATTCTTGTATTGATTCAATTTTTTCAAAACAATTTTAATAAAATTCTTCTTAGAAATATAATTAATATTAACAATTTATTAAAGTTATTTTTTATATTTACCATTTCAATAAAATTTTACAAAAAAATTCAATTATTTAAAAAGAAATATTATTAAAATTCGTCTCAAGAATTCAATATTATTTCTCGTAGGAATTGAGTTATGGTCAGAAACTTTGAAAAATTCTCCTAAAAATTTCATTTATCTTATTATAAATAATAAAATTTTTCTCCAATATTCAATTATTTTTAAAAGTTTTAATAAAATTCTTGCCATAATTTAAATTATTTTTAAACAATTTTTGACAATTCAATAATTTTTTTATTCTATTACATCAAGAAAGTTTTTCAATAGAATTCAGTGATTAGAAAAAAGTTTTAATATAATTTTACGCAAATATTTCATTATTTTCATAAATAATGAACATTTTATAGAAATCCAATTATTTACAAATTTTTCATTTAATAATTACATTATTTTCATAAATAATCAAATGTTTTACAAGTATTCAATTATTTACAATACAATTTTAATCAAATTTCTCGAAAACTGAATGTTATTCTTAGAAATTTCAAATATTTCTTAGAAATTTGTTTTTCAATCAGAAATTCCATTAAAAATCGTCAACAGAATTTAAATTATTTTAAAACTTGTTAAAATTTGTTATCAGAGTTTAATTTAAAAAAAATTTTATTATTTAATCAATTATATTTACTTTTATTTTTAAATAAGTGAATTCTTGTAGAATTATTAGTTTTAATTTTATTTAATTTTTGTAATTTACTTTTTATTTGATTTTAATCAAAATTCAATTAGAATTTTAAATAAAATTTATATTTCAAACAACAATTGATTTAAATTTAAATTTTAGTCAAAATTTTTTATAATAGAATATTAAACTTTTTAAATTTTCACCAGTACAAATGTTTAGTGATTTGAATAAGTGACTGACTTTTTGCTTTTGAATTAATAAATTTTACTAATAAATTAGTAGAAATTACTATTTATTAGTGAAGTTTACTGATTCTAAAGCTAAAAGTCAGTAGCAATGTGAATTACAATGAATTCTTTATCTTTCAAATTGACATTTTTATGCATTTGTTAATTAATTTTGTTTAAACAATAATATTGGAATCTGACCGAAAATGACCATAAAATGTATTTACAATAATTTCAGTTTATAAGTAAATAATATTAATTAAAACGAACTCTTTATCTTTCCAATTTTGAAAGTTTTACGCATTTGTAAATTAATTATTGTTTACAAAATTATTAAATAATTATTTTATACGAATGCTACTTATAAATAATGAGATTCTTGTATTTTCTCAAAAAACATTGTGTTCAAAAGATAAAAACTTTCATTTCTCTCAGAAAAATTCGTATCGTAAATTTATTTGTTTAAAACTAGTTTTTTTTCAATTGTCCAATTTTTTATGAGTAAAATATCTACTATGATAATAGAAAAAAAGAAATTCTATATTTAAAAATTATTTAAACAATTAATTGTTGTTATTTTTGTCATAAATTGTAATTAGTTGTAAAAAAAATTAAATAGTAACATTACGAGACAACTTTTATTTTTATAAATTGAAAAAAAACAATTTTCGGAAAAAGAGAAAATAAATCAGTTGTTGTAGTGATAAAATGTAAATGTACCTGAGAAAAATCTGATGCACGTAATAATCTTATCTCATTAGGCAATTTAGGTAAACTAATTGCCAAAGAGAGCGCAAAGGTAAATAGTAAAGTTGAGCAGAAATGAAATAATCCGGGGAAATTTCTTTGAATAAACTTTTCAAAAAATTAAATAAAATGCAGATATACTTAAAGAAAAAATTCGCTTCGTCGTTTTATTGAATCTTCTCGTATCGTCGCCGCGTTTCATATAAATTTAGTTTTATTTTTCTTTCTGTTTCTTTTTTTTTTGCATAACGATAATAAATTCTCATTTTCCCGCATTTTCACTGCAGTTTTGCGCGCCATAAGGAAATACGAAATTGAATACGATTATGTGAATTCGATTCGACGTTAGAGAGAGAAAGAGAGAAAGAGCTTTTTGAGCATAAATAATCTAAAAACTTTGTTCAAGTTTCTTTTTAAATGTGGCGCAGGAAATATATTTTCGTTTTGGTATATAGAGGGATGAATGGAAGGGGCAAATCGGTTTCACTATATAAAGAGACTGTCTCACGTCCTTCTTTGCGCGGGGGAAAATGGACGGAAAATGCACCTCTTAGCCTTTACTTAGGGCCACGAAAATGGGATAATAAATAATCGTCAGATAAGGAAAAATCGTGAGCATGCGTTTCCTAGACGTCCAGACGCACTTTGCTGTCTCCATTCTCGTATTCGTAATATGAATGAGAGTATATGTGCGTATTTTGTATTTTTTACCATATCTTTCTTCACGTTTCTTTTCTCATCTCAGAATTTCTCTTACTTTTCTTTTTCTTTTTTTCTTATTTCCTCGACTTACGACCCCGACTAAAATCTTTGCCAGGATTTCCCTCTTATATTACTTATATTCTTCCATTTTTTTTGTGCATATACATTTTCAAGTTTTACGTAATATTCCAAGTTTTGTATTAACACAGGACAAAAAAAACAAGAAAAAAATGCTAAATTTAAAAGACAATTTATTTTTTCAAATTCACGCATAGAAAAAATTTATAGATTTTTGATTTATATTTTTAATAATTTCGAGTGTTTTTTCTTTCTTTCATAAGTTAATTAAACGTAAAAAGTAGTTTTGTAGTCAAAATTTTAAATATTAAGAAAGATAATTTTAATTATTTAAAAAAAATTTTCTCAATCCAATAATTTTTACTAAAATTGTCCAAAATAATGCAATTATCGAAAAAAATTTAATACCATTCTACGCAAAAATTTATATATTATTATAAATAATAAAACTCATCGTAGAATTTTAATTATTTTTAATACAATTATAATGGAATGGATTAGTTTTTATAAAAAATTTCAATAAAATTCTCAGCAGAATTTTATTTATTTTCAAAAATTTTTAATAATTTTTAATAAAATTTTCCAAAATAAATCAGTTATTCAATACAAAAATTCATAACATTCTGAGCAAAGATTTACTTATTACTTTTATAAGTAATAAAACTCATTACAGAATTTCAATTATTTTGAATACAATTTTTATTAAAATTTAAGAATAATTGTATATACATTTTTAATGAAATTTCTTTAAAAAATTAAAATATTTTAATTAATAATAATTTTAATGAAATCCTTGTATTAATTCAATTTTTTCAAAACAATTTTCATAAAATTCTTCGTAGAAATATAATTAATATTAACAATTTACCAAAGTTATTTTTTATATTTACCATTTCAATAAAATTTCACAAAAAAATTTAATTATTTATAAAGAAATATTATTAAAATTCGTCTCAAGAATTCAATATTATTTCTCGTGGAAATTAAGTTATGGTCAGAAACTTTAAAAAATTCTCATATAAATTTAATTTATCTTTATAAATAATAAAATTTTTCTCCAATATTTAATTATTTTTAAAAGTTTTAATAAAATTCTTCCCATAATTTAAATTATTTAAAAAAAAAATTTCGACAATTTAATAATTTTTTTATTCTATTACTTCAATAAAGTTTTTCAAAAGAATTCAGTGATTAGAAAAAAGTTTTAATATAATTTTACGCAAATATTTCATTATTTTCATAAATAATGAACATTTTATAGAAATCCAATTATTTACAAATTTTTCATTTAATAATTACATTATTTTCATAAATAATCAAATGTTTTACAAGTATTCAATTATTTATAATACAATTTTAATCAAATTTCTCGAAAATTGAAGTTATTCTTAGAAATTTCAATTATTTCTTAGAAATTTGTTTTTCAATCAGAAATTCCATTAAAAATCGTCAACAGAATTCAAATTATTTTAAAACTTGTTAAAATTTTTTATCAGAGTTTAATTTTAAAAAAATTTTATTATTTAATCAATTATATTTACTTTTATTTTTAAATAAGTGAATTCTTGTAGAATTATTAGTTTTAATTTTATTTAATTTCTATAATTTTAATTTTAATTAAAAATTTAATTTATAATTTTTATAATTTACTTTTTATTTGATTTTAATCAATATTCAATTAGAATTTTAAATAAAATTTATATTTCAAACAACAATTGATTTAAATATAAATTTTAGTTACAATTTTTTATAATAATTGAATATTAAACTTTTTAAATTTGAATTGGTAAAAATATTTACTGATTTGAATTAGTGACTGACTTTTTGCTTTTGAATTAGTAAATTTTACTAATAAATTAGTAGAAATTACTATTTTTTAGTGAAGTTTACTAATTCCAAGGCAAAAAGTCAGTAACTAATTCAAATTAATAAACATTTTTGTTAATTCAAATTGAAAGAGAATACTACGAGGTTTGACTGTTGGACTGTGGTCATAATTTTTTTTATAGTCCTTACTGCTACTCGTAAATTTACTAATTCAAAAGCAAAAAATCATTCGCTAAATCCAATTAATAATAATCATTTCTATTAATTCAGAAATAAAAACATAAAATACACTTATTGAGAAAAACTAATAAATAGAACTTACTCTATTAAACTCGATTTTAAATAACAATTATTTTTGAAAATTTGTACCCTAAAAATGGACCTCGAAAAAAAATTAGTATGAATTTTGAAAACTTTGAAAAGTTCTTGAATTTTTTTTAAGAATCGTTAGACACCATTGGGTTAAAGTTTTGAAAGTTCGTTTTTTCCACCTTAAATGTTTTTTAAAATTATTATCAAAAAAAAAAAAAAAAAACCGCTGCCAAGTTATAAATTTTTGTTATATTTTTGGTACTCATTTCATTCATTTTCGTAAATCTTGTGTTTATTTCATGAACACTTTGCTTCCTCATAGAGATGTTAATAACAATAAAGTATAATTATTCTTAAGTGCTGTAATATTTTTTTCTCTTTATTTAATACTTTCACATGAAAAATTTTTTTTTCACAATTTCTGTTTTTTAAAATATCAATAACTTGTTTATTTCTAATCGAAATAGCTTCAAAAATAGGTCAATCGAAGGGTTTTTTAATGCTCTACAAGTTGGTAACTATGGTTTTAATGTTATTTCTACATTTTTCAACAAAATTCTCAAAAAAGTCTTATTTTCCAAAATTTTTGATTTTTAAAAGTTTAATATCTCCGGTGAATATGAACGAAAAATGTTCATTCTGGGCTCAAAAGATGCGTCTAAAAAAACTCTAAAAAATTAGAAAAAAACATTTATAGGTGTCCTAACATTTTTTTAAAGTTATGGGCAAAAAACGTTTTTTTGAAAAATTAAAAATCAAAAAAATAAATAGTTAAACTTTATTAATCTATCTCAAAGTACTCTCATTTTATGTCCGCAGATGAGACCTAGAATTTAAAAAAAATTCAGCCCAAAAGCTCTTTATAATTTGGAGATATTTATGAAAATATGTTTACACACACAATGACATTTTGTAAAAATGTAATTTTTGAACTCCTGAGGTCAAATAACATAAAGATATGTAAAAAAAATCGAAGTCGAAAAATTTTGGTATTACAATACTTCCTCAGTATGAGAAAGCAATAATTGAAATTAAATAATATTTAGTTTAGAACTAATTTGTTTTAATCTAAAAAAATAATTTTTTTTTGCAAATAAAATATAAATCAGAATTAAAAAAAAATATTGTCAATCATTTGAACGTTCGAAACTTTAGGCACATTAGATTAGATATTTTACAAATTTAAATGAAATACAGTTTTAGTGAATAATTTCAATGTTATTTAATGAAATATTTCAATAGTAGTTATAGTAAATACACAAAATCGAATATTCTCTCTCTTAGCAACGAGTTTACTACTACTGAATAATTAAATATTGTACCACTACTACTGACTGAAAGTATATTATGCGCGGACGAAAATTAAATTTTCCAAACTTAATACTTACGATATTCATCTCCTGCTCCTGAATTTCCTTATACACCTCAACGATCCTCATCAGAGCTGATCCTGAAACAAGAAGTTAGTTCTCATTAATACGAATGCAGAAACAGAGAGAGAGAGAGGGGGGGGGGGATTCAAAGGCAAACGATCCGATATATTGGTCTTAAGTAAAATCGTTTCCAAAGCAAAACTCAACTCACTGTGTGGTTCACATTGAATAAGGGGTTCAAGGTGGTACAACTAAACGTGGCGGAGAAAGAGAGAGAGAGGGGGGGGGGGGTTTATGGGAGAGTAACGATGCGTTTGAAAAGTTTTGTTGGTCCTGAATTATTCAAAAGTTGAAGGCGATACTGTAATCCAAAGAGGTAGAGGCAGAGAGAGAGAGGGAGAAATATAAATAGAGAGAAATGGAGAAATATAAGAAGAGCAAAAGGAGAGAGAAAGAGAGAGAGAGAGAGAGCAAACCAGACCATCAGGAAAGCTCACTTTTCAGATGACTTTCTCCTCAAAGCTCTTCTCTCATATTATAGTCGTGGCCTACCAAACGAAAAGTAGCAAATAAAATAAAAAAAATTAGAACAGAACAAACAAAACTCGCGCAAAAAAGTGAAGAAAAAGATAGATTTCCGGATGTCCCGAGAAGAAGTTGGAAAAGTTTCCGCATCAGGCGAAGCGACCGAGCATATATAGATGGAAACTTCTTCGATTTCTTTGAATCCTCTAACTCCCCCCCCCCTCCCTTCTCCCTTCACAATCACTTCCCCCTACTCTTATCGATGTCGAAATCCTGCACTTCCGACCGGAAAAATCCCGGAGGGTAAGAGGGGGGAAAAAACAAGAAAAAGTGGCGCCCGACAAAGGAAATGCGATAGAAACATTATAGTTTTGTATCAATAAATAAATTTTTTACACCTTATTTTTTTTAATCGTACGCTCTAAATTTGAATTAGTTAAAAATAACTAATTTGATAGCAAAAAGTCAGTCACTGATTCAAATAGTAATATTTTACTAACGATTTTACTAACGTTAATAATTACTAATTATTAGTTAAATTCACTTTTCGGTTATGTAAATATGACTGAAATTTGCAGTAACTAATTCAATTAGTAAAATTTGACTATTTTTTGAGTTATTTATTTACTTATAATTAGTTATTAAATATTAACATATTAACTACTAACAATTAGTTATTTTTTACTAATTGCTGAAGCAAATTCTTTCAGGAATTTTAAGTAGTATATTCGTTGATTCAGTCAGGCGACAACTTTTAGAAATTATTTTTTTTTTTCAAGAAAATAATAAGTGGGGTATATGTTTGTATATAAAAAAAAATCTACACTTGACACTTTTTAGAAAAATTGTTCGAATCAGGAATCAAATTGATGACAAAATTATTATAAATTAAGCAAAATAATCAATTCTAATATTATGAATAATAGTGAGTAATAATAAAGTAGTAATCGAGCACTCTGTCTATAAATAATTTTTCTTAAATATATTCTTTCAAAAATAATTAGTTTATAACTAATTTCAAATTTATTTAAATAGTAAATACGGAATAAAAACAAACGTACCAAAGAATCAATGAAATAGAATTTGCTTCAAATACTTCAGTATTTGATTCAAATACAATTTATTTGATTCAAATAAAAATTATTTGATTCAAGTAAATATTTAGTTGATAATAGTCAAATAATCGGTTATTTGAATCAAATAAATTTTTTTTCAGTGTAGAACAGCAATAAATTTCTCTGAAATAGAAATTATTAATTGAAAGATTGAAACAATTAAAACTTTCGTTAATATATTGAAATTTGTAGTTGATCCAAGTAAATATTTTTTTTTTCGTGAAAAAAACGCAAAACCCATTGTAAAAAATAATAAAAAAACAAATTAGTTTTTTAAAAAATTAATCTAAAAATGCTATTGTAAATAATATGGAAATACCATTAACAAAAAAAGAAATTAAAAGTTGGAGAAAAATAATAACAAGAAAAAAGAGTGAAACAAACAAAGCAACAAAAAAACAGAAGCAAAAACAGAAAACTAGTACTGTATAAATAGAAAGAAAGAAAACAATGTAATTTATTAATACTGGAAGAAAATAATTGAAACATAAAAACAATGAAGAAATAAAAACAAAAAAGTTCTTTTAATTTACTACTGAAAGTGTGTATAGTGTTTTATCAATATACTCGCGATGTTTTTTTTTAAAAAAGCTAAAGAAATGATCTACTTGAAAGTGAGTGTTGAAAAATGTATTGTGTAAATTTTATAGGGGAAACTTGAGTTTTGTTGTACATCACTTTCAACGACATAACTATAGGTATATAGTTGTATATATATGACAAAGTGGCAGAAAATGTCTCTTGAGATGACTGACATCATGAATAAGAAAAACATTATAGACGTGTATGTTGAACGTTAAAGGCTTTTCCGCATTGTTCACACTGTAACGATTACACGAAGAAAACACTCTTTTTCGCTTTATTGCGATCCCTTCTCATTCGTCCTCCCTTTCCCCGTCTATTAAACTTGTCGACATAAAATGATAAGTAAAGCACTAAACGCCAATGAACCCTGCTTTGACGATAGTAGTTTCACCGGAATTATCAATTTACACATTTTACTTATCAAATTACGTAAATAGAAGACACTTTTTACTAGTTAACAATTCACAGTAAATTGTGAGGTAATTTAAAAGCATTACAGATTATTATTATTCTTATTATTTCAGTCAAAGTCAAAGTCAAAGTCAAAGTCAAAGTCAAAGTCAAAGTCAAAGTCAAAGTCAAAGTCAAATTCAAAGTCAAAGTCAAAGTCAAAGTCAAAGTCAAAGTCAAAGTCAAAGTCAAAGTCAAAGTCAAAGTCAAAGTCAAAGTCAAAGTCAAAGTCAAAGTCAAAGTCAAAGTCAAATTCAAAGTTGAAGTCTAAATAAAAGTCTTACCTAAAGTCGCAGTTAAAGTATTAGTCTAATAGTACGACTTACACTAAGGCTAAGACTTTAGCTAATACTTTGATTCAGACGTTGACTAAAACTTTGACTGAGACTTTGAGTAAGACTTTGACTAAGACCTTAAATAAGACTTTGACTAAGACTTTAAATAAGTCTTTAACTTAACTTTAAATAAGACTTTGACTATAACATGAACTTCAACTTTAACTAAGACTCTTACTATAGTTAGTCTTAAACTTAGATTCATTTTTATTTTCTATTCTATTTATTCTATTCTATCTAAGACTTTTTTCAAAGACTTTGATTAAAGCCTTAAATAAGACTTTGACTAAGACTGACTAAAACTTGAAATAAGACTTTGACTAAGAGTGACTAAAACTTTAAATAAGACTTTGACTAAGACTTTGATTAAGAATTTAAATAACACTTTAATTAAGGCCTTAAATAAGACTTTGACTAAGACCTTAAATAAGACTTTGACTAAGACTTTAACTAAGACTGACTAAAACTTTAAATAAGACTTTGACTAAAACTTTAAATAAGACTTTGACTAAGACTTTAATTAAAACTGACTAAAACTTTAAATAAGACTTTGACTAAAACTTTAAATAAGACTTTGACTAAGACTTTGATTAAGGCCTTAAATAAGACTTTGACTACGACCTTAAATAAGACTTTGACTAAGACTTTAAATAAGACTTTGATTAAAACTTTAAATAATACTTTGATTAAGACGTTAACTTCAACTTTGACTAAGACTTTGACCATAGTTACTCTAAGACTTAGATTCATTTTAATTTTCTTTGATAAGTCGTTACCTTGGTTTTGATTTTAAGTAAAATTTCATTCATTGTAAAAAAAATAACACAAAATTGGATTATTCTTATCCTTTTTTTGGTATTAATTTAATCCTAGAGGGATGAAACTGTTGAGGGCTATTTTTATCCATTGCAATATTTTTGTAACACCTCATGATTTACTGTGAAAGGTAAATTTTAAAATTTGATTATTAATTTCTTCGGAAATGTATGTTTTTCTTTGTTTCATTATTGTCTATTGTTTAGGATTTTCCTATTTTTTTCATTTTAATTTTATCTTTAGTTACAATTGACTTTTATTGTTCTTCAGTTTCGATTATTTAATTTTTTAAAACTATATTTTTATTTTTCTTTTATTAATTTAATTTAAACTTAAATTTTATTGAAATTAATAAATTTTTTTATAACTTTTGGTTCCTTTATTTTTGTTATTCAGGTCTGCAATTTTATTTTCATATAATATTTCATTTCATTGTAGTATTTGCTTTCATTTAAACAATGGAAACATTTTATTTCTATTATCTTGTTTTGTTTTTTCAATTTTAAATTTTTTATACTGTTCCTGGTCC
This sequence comes from Leptopilina myrica (nomen nudum), assembly GCA_032872475.1. Taxonomy (NCBI): domain Eukaryota; kingdom Metazoa; phylum Arthropoda; class Insecta; order Hymenoptera; family Figitidae; genus Leptopilina; species Leptopilina myrica (nomen nudum). The sequence goes on from CM065463.1 coordinate 42,899,846, forward strand.
TGTTTTAGATTTTTTATTAATTTTTTTCATTTATATTTTTTGTTGTTGTTTTCATTGTTTTAATAATTTGAATTTTTTTCTCTTAAATATTGTTTTCAGTTGTTTTACAATTTTTTTTATGATAATTTTATTTTTTATTGTTTTCGGTTTTTCTTTCCGTCTTCTTTGTTTCCATATTATTGTTTCTCTTTTATTATCGTTTTTTGTTGTTACTTATAGCCTTTTTGTTTCTGTAATTTTACTGGCCTTTTTAATTATTTTTTTATTATTTGCAATTTTCTTTTTATTCTTAAATTTTTTATTTTTCTCTTTTCATTCTTTTTTATTTTTTTAATTGTTTTTTACTCGTATGACATAAATTTTCTTTTTGTTTTTCACTTCAATTCTATTTTATGCTTAAATTATTTTAATGTTCTTATTTCAATATTATTTATTTCCGTACAGTGATGTGAGTTTTGATAAATTTTTTTTCTATTATTTTTTCTATTTTAAATCAATACTTTCTTCCTGAAAAGAAAAAATTTCTTTCCATTTCTATTAAACGGATAATATTTCTCCACACTTGGAGCTAGTATAAAATTGTTTTACTTAGAAGTGTAACATTATTTTCCTCAAGAGGATAAAATCGTTTGACTTAAACCGAATTTTATTCCCTTGTTTTACACTGCCAAGTTATTGATACAGTATTCCTTGTCTAAAATAAAAATAAAAAAATAGTATATTTAAAAATATTTAACTTCAAAAGTAAAAAAGTAACATGAGAAGAAAAAATATGGAAAAAAGTGTCGTTTTCTAAAACGGAAATGTTTATTTTCCCTATTATAGTTTATTGAAATAAATCAATACCTACTTTCTAGTGCTTTCTACTTTATTTTATGTTTTATATTTTAAATTTTAAACAGAATAATACAATTATAATTCATTTTAAATTTTAATTTAATTAATTATTTTAAATTTTATTTTATTCAACTACTTCAAACATCAAATACAAAATTTCAATTAATTAAATGGTATATATTACATAAAATAGAAAAAAATGTAATTTTAACACTCAAAGTAGTGTTAAAATAACACGCAACACTTTTGACACTAGGGTTTATTAAGTTAACATTAAAATTGTGTTAAATTAACACTGGAGTGTGTTAAAATAACACTAAAATTGTATTAAATTAACACTAAAATTGTAGTAAAATAAATATAATGTTAAATTAACAGTAAAATTGTATTTAAATAACTCTAATTTTAAAATAACACTAAAATTGTGTTAAATTAACACTAAAATTGTATTAAAATAACACTAAAATTGTATTAAAATAACTCTAATGTTAAAATAACACTAAAATTGTGTTAAACTAACACTAGTTTTAAAATAACACCAAAATTGTATTAAATTCACTCTAATGTTAAATTAAAACTAATATTGTATTAAAATAACTCTCTTGTTAAAATAACTCTCTTGTTAAAATAACACTAAAACTGTGTTAAATTAACACTAAAATTGTATTAAATTAACACTAAAATTGTATTAAATTAACACTAAAATTGTAGTAAAATAAATCTAATGTTAAATTAACACTAAAATTGTATTTAAATAACTCTTATTTTAAAATAACAGTAAAATAGTATTAAAATAACTCTAATGTTAAAATAACACTAAAATTGTGTTAAACTAACACTAGTTTTAAAATAACACCAAAATTATATTAAATTCACTCTAATGTTAAATTAACAATAATATTGTATTAAAATAACTCTCTTGTTAAAATAACACTAAAATTGTGTTAATTTAACACAAAAATTGTATTAAAATAACACTATAATTGTATTAAACTAACTCTAATGTTAAAATAACACTAAAATTGTATTTAATTAACTCTAATTTTACATTAACACTAAAATTGTGTTAAACTAACACTAGTTTTAAAATAACACCAAAATTGTATTAAATTAACTCTAATGTTATAATAATACTAAAATTGTGTTAAATTAACACTAAAGTGTGTTAAAATAACACAAATTGTATCAAATTGACTCTAATGTTAAAATAACACTAAAATTGTGTTAAGTTAACACTAGTTTTAATTAACACCAAAATTGTGTTAAATTAACAGTAATGTTGAAATAACACTGAAATTGTGTTAATTAACACTAGTGATAAAATAATACCGTGATTGTGTTAAATTAATTAAAACCATCTAAAAACTAAAAAGAACAAATTTAATACATATTTTTTACGGTGTGAATAAATATTTAAAGTTTAAAACCATAAAATCATAATAACAATAAAAATTTCACATTAGACAATAATTATAATCGAGAGACAAGAATAAATCTAAAATGGATAATGGCAAAACACACATGTAAACATTGAATATAACGTACGATAATTGCTAAGTATAATTTGGAATTTCTCTATTTCAGTGTTTATTCAGCGAAATAGGCGTCGAGGTTAAAGGCGATGGACCCGTTAAAGAAGAGAGTATCACGAAACGATGTTTTGCGAAATATTGTTACAGTAAATGGAGAAAGATACAAACCAAAATGAAGAGAATAAAGGGGTCGGTGGAAATAAGGCGCCTAAACGTCGAGGTATCGCATCTCAACTGTACAATATCGTGTAATCCATTGCTATTCGGTAAAGCTCGTCCACTGTATCAGTGTGTTTATGTGTCTGTGTGTCTGTGTCTGTGTACATAGACAAGGGGTGTAACGTAGCATAGTGATGCTTATGGGGCTTTCGAGCCGATGTGTGGCTTCGTCTGTTACCTTACGGATTAATATTGCCAGCGCCAAAGGTTTTAAGCACCAATATAATCACAATATCAACAAGGACAACAATTTCCATAAATTGTTATTTTTCATTAGTCGACAATTTGGTTCGTCTTCATTTATGAGCGAAATAAATTTTTTATTGGTTATTAATTTCAGGTTTTTTTCTCCTTTCTACTAAAAAATTTTCTTGTTTATTTATTTATTTTGTTTTTGTTTATTTATTTATAGATTTATAGCTCCTTTTAATTGACTAACAATCTTTTTAACAAGAAAAAATTATTTTCTTTTATATATCTCTGATTTTCTTTCATAAAATTGATATTGTCGCAAAAACGTTCAGAAGTTGTGAGATGGCTTAGTGGTCTAAGTACTGGACTTATAACAACACGAGGGCGAGGGTTCGATTCTCAATTCGACTAAATATTTTTCTTTTAAAATAAATTGCCTCTTATTTCATTTATAAAGTACTGTGAATTGTATTTCAATAAATAGTGGTACTATAATAAATATAATAATAATTATTGTAGTAATTATAATTATTTTAATTAATAGACAGTTTAATCATTAAAAAACATTATTGAATTGGTAAACATTAAATTATTTATCGCTTCCGGTTAGAATACTTTTTTTTCTTCTTTTTTTATTGTAAACCTAAAGACCGACATGTATAAAAAATAAAAAATTTATTAAATAGAAGAAACTCTCACTAAATTATAAAAGCAAAAGAATACATTTCTTTTGAATAGGACAAATTGTGCAACATCATAATATTTGTATCCATGGTTCTTTTTCAGAATTTTTTTTAAATTTCAAGTAAAACTAAATAGTGTGGAATTCGATTAAACGGTCAATAAAAATTACTCGACAAAAAGTAAATCTTAACTTAAAATCAGTCTTAAATTCAGCCCTGTCTGCTATAATGTTAAAAAATAAAAAATTTATTGTGCAAATTCCTCACTCAATCATTTTTATTTTTTTTAAATTTTAAACTAAAATTCTTCTTAAAATCAATTATTTTTAAAATTTTTAAAAAAAATTCTTTCAGAATTGATATATTCATTTGCTTATAATTGAATTCTACGAAATTTCGATTATTCTGAAATTTTACAATAAAATATATATTAGAAAATAAAAACTTTAAATAATTTCAAAAGGAATTCAATTAAATTTTTAAGAAAAAATTTATTCTACGGACTTTTTAGTTAAAAAAATTAAAAAGTTAGATATTCAAAATTTTTAATTTCAAACACTTTTCGAAATTCAATTACATTTCTGAAAATTCATGCTATAATTTAATATTTAGTTATTTACAAAAAATTTTATTAAAATTTTAACTAAAATTTATATTCACCTCAATTTTGTGTTAAAAATTCTACGAGAATTCAATTGACTTTAAATATAAAAATAAACATTATATTGAACATTTACACGTTTCTTAAAATTGAATTCTCAAAAACAATTTCCAGTCCAACAAATTTTTAAATAATTTTATTCCTTTGAAGAATTTTAATAAAATTTTTAAGAATCATATTTTACATACTTCGGGGAATTTAAATTAAAAATTTCTAAATAATTGTAATTCTGCGATGAGTTTAAATTATTTATGAAAGTAATCGATTTGCAAAAAAAATTGTATTATTCATTAAAATTATTAAATCCCTGTAGAAAATTTATTGTTTATGAAAAATAGTCGAATTATTGCAAAGAAATTTATAAAAAAAAATTAGTAAATAGTTGAATTTCTGTAAAATTTTTAATTTATGAGAATAATTGAAGCGTTTTGTGCAGAAACCACAAAAGTCCATTTTTTCGAAAATCACTTTTTTATTGAAAATTTATCTTTAAATGAAGCTTTACAATCTGGTAAAATATTAAATAAGTGACTAAACTCTAAATCCTTTAAAAAAATAATTAAATTATTATTTCGTGCGCAAAAACGTGTGATATTTTTTAATAAATATAATTTTCTTCTAATATTCTTGTCGTGTATTGGTAATTTATATTAAACAGTTTGTATTATAAATAAAATTCACTTAAAGAAAGCAAAAAGTGATAATAGTGTCTGAATTAATTTAAAATTACATAAAATATTGAAAAATGGTTAAATTTATTCTTAAAACAATTTTATTATTTACAAAATGTTACTAAAAATTATCCAAATTTAGTATTTTAAATAAATGTTATTAAATATTTAATAAAACTTTGATACTTTACTCGATTCAATTAATTTTCTGTGTTTTTCATTTCATTTTGTGCATTAACAGCATAAGTCCGAATGTTAATTTATTTTATTTCTTATATTAAGTAGATAAAAAATTAATCACATTGGATTTTTAAATTTATAGGTTTAATTATTTATGAAAGTAATCGAATTTTTAAAAAAATGTTATTATTCACTAAAATTATTAAATTCCTTTAGAACATTTATTGTTTATGAAAAAAGTCGAATTATTGCAAAGAAATTTATAAAAAACTATTTGTAAATAGTTGAATTTCTGTAAAATTTTTAATTTATGAGAATAATTGAAGCGTTTTGTGCAGAAACCACAAAAGTCCATTTTTTCGAAAATCATTTTATTATTGAAAATTTATCTTTAAATTAAGTTTAAAATCTGGTAAAATATTAAATAAGTGACTAAACTCTAAAGCATTTTAAAAAAATAATTAAATTATCATTTCGTGCGCAAAAACGTGTGATATTTTTTAATAAATATAATTTTCTTCTGATATTCTTGACGTGTATTAGTATTTTATATTAAACAGTTTGTATTATAAATAAAATTCACTTAAAGAAAGCAAAAAGTGATATTGGTGACTGAATTAATTCAAAATTAGAAAATATTGAAAAATTGATTAAATTTATTCTTAAAACAATTTTATTATTTATAAAATGTTACTAAAAATTATCCAAATTCAGTATTTTAAATAAATGTTATTAAATATTTACACTGAGAAAAAAAATTATTTGGTTCAAACAAATTTTGTTTAAATCAAATTTAAAATATCTTTGCTATACAGTCAAACATATTTAAGTTTAATTGAAACATATTTTTTGGTTTATTTATAGAAATAATATTTTTAATTCAAACATAAGTTGTGATTGCTTTTAAATTATCTATAATTCACTTTTAAGTTTGAATCAAACAAAAAATTTTTAAACATATTTTTTGTTTAAATCATAACAGAAAATATGTTTGAATTAAATATAATTATTCAAACAAATAATACTTTTGAATCAATGCAGTAGATATTTTCTATATATTGAGATTAAACTTACAAACTTATTTCAATTAAACAAAATCGTCTAACATTATTTTTATGTTTCATTTAAGTATAATGTTTTATAAGTGTAATAAAACTTTGATACTTGACTCGATTCAATAAATTTTCTGTGTTTTTCATTTCATTTTTTGCAGAAACAGCATAAGTCCAATAGTTCATTTATTTTTTTATTTCTTATATTTAAGTTCTTTAAAATTTATAGTTGCAATTTTACAAAATTTTTAAATTAAACCTTTTGAACTTTAGATGCTTATATGAAAATTGTAAAAGCCATACTTTTGACAAATTTTCGATTACTTATTTACTGGGTCAGAATTCGTGAAATGATTTTCCATTTGCCAAACGATTGCAGAACCATTTTGCTGCGTGGAATTCAAATTCAACAAAAACAAATAACTAAGTTATGGTAAAATTATAAAATAATTTTTGCCACAATTAAAAGTTTTATTAAAAATTCTACGCTTGCGGCTAATATTATTGAATATTTGTACAAAGCAGAAAAAAATTAGTTAATTTAGTAAATATAAAATTGTTCCCTCTTCTATGTCAATAATATCCAATTATGAGTTTAAGGGAATGTAAATAGACGCCGAGAGTAGTATATCGGTGGAGCATATCGGATTATTTAAATAGATAGAGAGAAGGAATTAGCGGAGGGGTTTCGAGGGAAGCGATAGAGAAATATATATATAATATGTGGATAGATTGATTCGGGTCAAACGGAATGTTCGATTTCGAATCGAGGAAATGGTTCAACGCGATTGGTGAAAGCAGGCAATATTGGTTCATGGTAAATACAGTTTGTTTTCCATTCCGGTTCGACAGTCCCGTCGGAAAGTCCGTTTCAGGGATATTTCCGGCCTGGGGGAGATGGAAAGGACGGTTCTTACCGCAGAGTCTCCGGGTCGCCAAACCCACACCCACGAAATAAAGATAGAGAGTGAGAGAGAGAGAGAGAGAGAGAGAGTCGACAGCTGTCGTCGAGGGACGGAACATCGCGCCAAAACTTCTTGGTTAGTCTCCTCACAAACCGATGAGTAGAGCGATAATCTGAGGTTAACCGCACACCTCGTCAAGCTTGAGAGAATTAATCATTTTATATATTCAAATTGAAATAAATCAGTTGAATTGTTTCTATTCAAATTCAAATCAATTGGAGTTAATTTCGTTTCATTGTTTTCTGTAATAATTAATTTTTTTCTTCACTTATGGAGACATCTATTTTTATTTTTCGCTAAATAATACTGACTAATGTCTTTAAAGTTTAAAGACAATTGTATAACGTAGCCTTAAGTTTTTTCTATTTCTACACTGAAAAAAAAATTTATTTGATTCAAATAACCGATTATTTGACTATTATCAAATAAATATTTACTTGAATCAAATAATTTTTATTTGAATCAAATAAATTGTATTTGAATCAAATATTTCAGTATTTGAAGCAAATATTATTTAATTCATTCAAATATTTCAGTATTTGAAGCAAATATTATTTAATTGATTCAAATAAAAATCATTTGATTCAAGTAAATATTTATTTGATAATAGTCAAATAATCGGTTATTTGAATCAAATAAATTTTTTTTTCAGTGTAACAATAAATTCTTTTTAACTGACTTCATTCTTGAAGAACTATCATAAAATTATTACTTATAAATTATTTAATGAATACAATTTTATTCAAATATTTATTCAAAATTAATTCGAGTTTAAGAGAGTTGCGTTTATAATTTTTATTAATAAATGAACTTCAAACGGTTTTAATTTGTAAATTTATAAAATTTAAATTTTGAGTGAATTTAATTTTAAAAAAAATCATTGAAACATTTTATTAATTCAAATTCTTTTAAAACCAATTAAATTTGACAATCTTCGATATTAAATTAATTATTAAAAATAATGGATTCATGAAAAGATTTTATATAAAACGCTAAAAAAATTGAATTTTTAAGAAGTTACAAATAATTGCAGAAATTGACAATTATTTTCAAAAGTAATAAAATTCTTCTCATAAAATTCAATTATTTTCAAAATGTTATAAATATTTTCGTCAAAATCCTAATTATTGTTATAAATAACAAAATTTGTCTCCAAAATTGAATTATTTAAACAAATTTCTCAAATATTCTCGACAAAATTTTCATTATTTTAAAATATATATTTCTCATTTCCATGATTTTTCAAATAATTCAATTTTGTTTTAATAAATATTTAAAATTAAATCATTTTCATAAATAATACATTTACAGGGATTCAATAATTGTTATAAATAATAAAATTCTTTTTAAGAATTCAATTATTTTTAGGAATAATTTTTCAAAAAGTATAAGTAATTGAGAATTTGTTAATAACATTTTTATTGAAAATTCAATTGTATGAAACATTCAATTATCAATTAAAACAATTATTTGTATATTTAAATATTTAAATTCTCATTGAATTTTCTAATGAACATTAAATTTAAAATCAAATTTCATTAAAATATTCAGATAATAATTGAATATTAAAAATATTGTAGCATTAATTTTTTAGACATAATTGAATTTTAATCAAAAACACTAAAAATAATTAGTAAATTTAAATTATATTCAAAAGTAATAAAATTCTTTGCAAAAATTCAATTATCTTCAAAATAAGTTGAAACTAAAATTCTCCTAAAAATTTCAATTATGTTTATGAATAATAACAAAAAATCAATTATTTTTACTACAACTTTAATCAAATTCCTTAAAAAATGTAATTATTTTTAAAAATTTGTCAAAAGAATTTAATTATTTGCAAGTTTATTGTTAAAAATCGTTAAAAGAATTAATTTTTGAAGAAACAATCAAGTTTTCAATAAATTACTTATTTTTTTTCTAATAATCGAATTCTCGTACAAGTTTCTAATAAAAATTTATTTAAAAATGAGTTTCTGTTAAAATTTTGGATAATAATTAAATATTAAGACAAATAATTTTTTTTTGAATTTATCTTTCATTATTATTATTATTATAAGTTGGTGAATTTGAAAAAGTTTTAATTTAACATTTTTTGAATATCTCAATTTCTATGCAGAAATAATATTTAAATGTTAATTTGAAAAGAAGTTATTGATATTTTCGAATAATTTTGCATTTAAAGAAATTCGTAAATAAATGTTACAAGACATTTTTATGAGTAAAATTTTTTTTAATTTCTATTATATGCCGAAGAGTCTAATAATAAGCTTTGTTGCAATTTTTGTACAAAAAATGTATTTTAATCAAGTTTTGCAAAAAATTGCAACAAAGCTGATTTTAAAAAATCATTCCAAAATTTTTTGTAAATTTAATTTAATTATTTAAATACAAAATTAAATACTTTATTGAAAAATTGAATGTTTCCTAAAATTGAATTCTCATGAAGAACGTTAAAGTTATCAACAAATTTTCAAATAATTACATTTTTCGAAGAATTCGATTAAAATTGTATTAAAATTAAAAATAATTCAAATTCTACGATGAGTTTTACTATTTATAAAAATAGTATAGAATTTCAAAAAAGAATGTTATTATTCAGTAAGAATTTTTGAAATGTGACACCTAAAATTTTAAAAATTTAGTTTTTGACAAAATGTTGCTTTTCTTATAGAATTTCATAGAAATAACATTGTATAGTAAATAATTTGACAATAAAATTGTTTCTTATTATTATAAGCAATTAAAGTTTTTTATTGTTTTAAATTATTTTTCTCAAACGAATTTAATGCCTTTGGGAAATTTTATTAAAATAGTAAAGATTGAAAATCATAGAAATAAAACAAAATTATTGACAATAATTGAAATTCTAAAAAGAATTTTATTAACACTTTTAAAAATATTTTAAAAATTTTAAGAATTTTTTTTTATAAAGATAATATTGGGATTTTGACAAAAATAATTATAACATTTTGAGCATAATTGAATATTGCGAACAGAATTTCATTACTTTTGAAAATAATGAATTTTATGCGAAGAATTTTATTACTTTTGAAAATAATTGAATTTCTCTAATTTGTCAAAAAAATCAATTTTTTAGTGTTTTATCTAAAATTCTTTCTATAAATTCTTTATTTTCAATAATCAATTAAATTCCTATATAAAAAATTGACAAGTTGAAGTAATTTTAGAAGAATATTTGAATTATTAACAATTTTCTAAAATTTAACTTTTTTGAAAAATTTAATTAAATTTATTCTTAATTCAAACTTTATGAAATTTTAAATCGAAACTTTTTAGAAATTAAGGTAAATAAAACGAAAATATTCGGTCAATGAATAAAATATTTATTTACTCCAACGTTTTAAAGTTCAACTATATTTGTAAAAGTTGTAAACGTAAATCTCTAATGAAATTTAATAAATTTTGAAATATTTAAGTAAAATTGTGTATTAAATAATTTATAATTTAAAGATTTAAAATTTATTATTATTTATAATAATTATTGTTTATTTATTTATTTTTTTATAATTATTGTTTTCCCGCAAGTTTTTTGAAAACTGACAGGTTTGTCTGGTCGTCTACTTTATCTCGATTATAAGCAACTTAACTGACATCTGCCGGACGGTTAGAAAAGCACATTGGCGCGAAATTCAAATTCATAACTGTTATTACGATTTCAAAAAGGTAATTCTGATCTTGGTAATTACTTTCCTTAATAAAATTCTCTAGTCAACATTTTTAAGTAAAAAAAATTAGCAAAAAACTAACGAATGTTGTAAAATACTTTTACTTTCCTATATTGGTAAACATCTAATAAAATAAATTTCTACTATAAAGGTAAACAAGTTAATTAAGCTAAAGTTTATTAATACCAATCTAAGTGTTAGGAGAAATAAATACGTATATAATATAATAATAGGAAAATTGTATAAAGTTTGAAATTTGAGGTATAATGTTAGAACTAATTAAAATGAAATTAGACTGCATTTCAAAGGATGTGACTCGGTCTTGTGAAACATTCTAATTGCTTCCCAATACAAGTTAATCTTTGTTTTCTCAGTAAACATTTCTCTTTCTCTCTCTCTCTCGCTCTTTGAATGTCGACAGCGGCTTTTCTCTCGGTACATCAATGTTACATTCCTTTACACCCCTAATCAGCTAACGAACTCACGTAGTTTCCTGCGCGAGAGGAGTTCTAGTCAAGATTAATATTTACAGCCTGCCTTATCAATTATTTCTCCCATTGGTTGCTTACCTCCTTATCCTTTGCACAGATATAGCTATATAAATGTCTCGAGAAAAGGTAAACTACCTTCGCAAGTATACGCCACTGTTTTCTTACATATACATGTATACGTGTACCGAGAGAAAACCAAACGACGACGTCGAGGACGAGAAACGATCTAATTAAAATCGAAATCAAAATACACGTCTCGAGTAAATGAAAGGTAAATTAAATATAGTCGCGTGAATAAATAAGAATACGAAGAGAAAATTCGAGTCAACGATATTCAAATATTAAGTAGCAATTTTTTTCCTTTTCTTTTGGTTTTTAATAGTTAATTGTAAGTAGTCACTTTACTATAGCAAACTAGCAAGAATAATTCGCTTGGTTCATTTCTTTCTTACTTTTTAAAAATTAAATTAGCAATTTTAAAAAGAAAAGAAATTAAAAATTTATATAATTCAAATTTTTTTCATAACAATAAAACATTAATTTGAATACAGTTTATAATAATTATATTTATAATAATAACTACACTGAAAAAAAATTTATTTGATTTAAAAAACCGATTATTTGACTATTATCAAATAAATATTTACTTGAATCAACACTGTTTTTCTAAATATGTCAAAATAATCCCCAAATGGATTAAAGTGATCCAAAAATTGAGATCAAATGATGTTTTGATCCACTTTTTGAGATCAATTCGTTGCAATTTGATTCTTTTTAGGTAACAGTGAAATAATTTTTATTTGAATCAATTAAATAGTATTTGCTTCAAATACTGAAATATTTGATTCAAATAAAAATTATTTGATTCAAGTAAATATTTATTTGATAATAGTCAAATAATCGGTTATTTGAATGAAATAAATTTTTTTTTTCAGTATATAATAATCATATATTTTGAAACAAGGAATTCAGTGAAAAGACAAAAATTTTTACTGTAAGTAGTGGCAAAAATAAATAAACAAAAGTTAAACTAAAAATTTACTTTTTTAATAAAAAAATATTAATTTTAAAACTAATAGAATTTAATAATTAATAATTCAAATTTTTTTCCATAACAATAAAATATAAATTTAATTATATAGTTTCAGTTGAAAATAATTTTTTAAACTTATATAGTTATAATGATTCTAACAATAATATATTTTGAGACAGGGATTACATAGTGAAAAGTCAGGAATTTTTACTAAAAGTCTTGAAGAAAATTAAATTTTTAGAATTCTTGAAAAAATTCTGACTTTCTGGTGATTTTTCGTTTCACTTATAAACTATGAAATTACCACAAATGAATTCTAATAAAAAACCTTTAAGTTTTTCTATTTTTAACAATAATTTCTTTCCAAATAATTTAATTATTGAAGAACTATGATAAAATTATTACTTATAAATTATTTAATGATTACAATTTTATTCAAATATTTATTCAAAAATTAATTCAAGTTTAAAAGAGTTGCGTTTACAATTTTTGATAAATAAATAAACTTCAAACGGTTTTAATTTGTAAATTTAGGAAATTTCAATTTTGAATGGATTTAATTTGAAAATTAAAAAAAAATCAGTGAAAAATTGTAACGATTCAAATTCTTTGAAAAGTAGATAAATTTGTCATAATCTGAGATATTTAATTAATTATTAATAATAATATATTTATGGAAGAATTTTAAATAAAAAACGAAAAAAATTTAATTTTTTAATTCAATTTCTATTGAATGATTATGCAGAAATTGGCAATTATTTTCAAAAGTAATAAAAATTCTTCTCATAAAATTCAATTATGTTCAAAATGTTATAAAAATTTTCGTCAAAATCCTAATTATTGTTATAAATAAAAAAAATTCGTCTCCAAAATTGAATTATTTAAACAAATTTCTCAAATATTCTCGACAAAATTTTCATTATTTTAAAATATATATTTCTCATTTCTATGATTTTTCAAATAATTTAATTTATTAAAAAAAAATTAGTTCAAAATTTTATCATTTTCATAAATGAAAAATATTAATAAAATTATAAATTCGCCAAAAGAATTAAAGTAGTTGCAAATTTATTGTTAAAATTCTTTAAAAGAATTAATTTTTTTTAAAATGTTAAAATTTTAGATAATAATTAAATATTTTTACAAGTAATTATTTTATTACTCGGTTATCTTTAATTATCATATTGTTGAATTTTAAAGGTTTTTTAATAGATTCGTAAATAAACACTTCAAAACATTGTTATTAGTAAATTTTTTTCCTTTCTTTCTAAAAATTTAACAAATTTTAATTTTACTATCAATTAAAATTTGGAATTGACAAATAGAATTTATAAACTTTTTTCGCTTTATTTTTAAAAGACTGAATTTTATTCAAAACAATTGTAAGTAAGAAATAGAAATGACGCAAATTATTTCCTTTATGAAACTTGATAATTATTTACAAAAATATTAAGAATCAGAATTATATAATTTTTTTCCTAAAAGAAAAGAATGAGTTTGTAAACAATATTGTTTTTTTTAAATTATGCGTAAAATGGATATATTTGATATTTTCTAATAATAAATAAATTTTCTAATTTCAAGTATTATTTTACTGTAAATAAAAAAAAATAAATATTTTCGATTAAACAATATTTTTTAAAGAAAAAAGAAACAAACACAAACTTGAAACTGCAGACAAAATGAAGGAGAGACAGAATAATCAGATTATTATTGTTAATAATATTTAAATAAAGAGAATAATGAAGAATCTTTGAAATTATTTAGGAAAACTAGAAAACAGTGAGATGGAGAAAAAGGAGCGTAGCTCTATATACAGCGATGAGCGAAAAGAGGAAACGAGATATAAGTAAGGGGAAACTGTTTCACGGAACGACATCCTAGCAGCTAATTTCAACGTCTGAAAACTGTTATTAAAACAGAGAGTGGAAACACATAGGAAAAGGTTTATCCGAATGAGATGATTGCATTCTTCCCTCTCAACTTCAGTAATGAAACCAAATGTGTCTGTAATTAGGAATTTTTTATGATTTTTGACAAAGTACAATGGAAAATATATTATATTTCCCTCCGAATATAATAATTTTTTTTGACATTATAATTATAGATTTTTATATTAGAAATTGATTTTACTATCGATTTTTATTATTTATATTTAAAAAATTTTAATTATTTCATTTTCTATATATTGATTCAATCGTCATAAGAGCATGTTACTTAAAAATTCAGTGGTAATTTTTTCGACCACTTTTCTCTATTTAAATATTATGATAAATTGAGCTGAAATTTTGTAAGAAAGTCTAAAATATAATAAAGAAGGCAGTCATGTGCTAAAGTTGTAATAATTCAAAAATAAATTATAATACACTGAAAAAAAATTTATTTGATTCAAATAACCGATTATTTGACTATTAACAAATAAATATTTACTTGAATCAAATAATTTCTATTTGAATCAATTAAATAATATTTGTTTCAAATAATGAAATATTTGATTCAAATACAATGTATTTAATAAAAATAAAAATTATTTGATCCAAGTAAATATTTATTTGATAATAGTCAAATAATCGGTTATTTGAATCAAATAATAATAATAATAATAATAATAATAATAATAATAATTTGAATCAAAATAATTTTAAATGATATTGTTTAATTGAAATTACATTGTAAGCCTAATTCCAATATATCAAAAATATTTACTGCTTTGATTTGAAAATAATTTTTGTTCGAATAATTATGTTTAATTCAAGCATATTTTTTGTTTTGGTTTAAACAAAAAATATGTTTAAAAATTTTATGTTTGATTGAAACTTAATAGTCGATAATAAATAATTTAAAATCAACTATAAATTATGTTTGAATTAAATATATTATTTCTATAAATGAACCAAAAAATATGTTTCAATTAAACTTAAATTAAAAAATTAAACTTAAATTAAACTTAAATTTTTTTGACTGTATAGCAAAGATATTTTAAGTTTGATTTAAACAAAATATGTTTGAATATGTGTCATTTGACATAGAATTAATTCAACATATATTTTATTTGATATAAAATTCATTTAGCATAATTTCCATTTAACGTAAAAATACAATTGACTTGAAGTTTATTTCACATAAAAATCTCTTGACATATGTTTCTATCGACATAAGTTTTATTTCACAGAAAATTAATTTGAGGTAGAATTTGTTTAGCATATACGTCATTTGACATAAATATACATTTTGTAAATTTTATTTTGTCCTAAAATTCATTTGTCATAAACTTCATTTGTTATAATTTATAAATTTCACTTGCCATAAATTTCATTTGATATAAATGTCATTTAATATAATTCTCATTTAACACAAATTTCATTTTCATAAAGTTTATTTGACATAAAAGACATTGAACATAATTCTCATTTGTCATAAAAGTCATTTGACATAAATTAGATGGGACATAAAAGTCATTCAACAAAATTCTCATTTGACATAAAAATTATTTTACACAAATTACATTTTACATAAAAATATCAGCGCGAATTTTAAAAGTAACCAATTAGATATTTTCAACAACATTGTGATTCGCCAATTTTGAAATTCGCGCCTTTATTCTCATGTCAAATGATCTTTATGTAAAATGAAATTTATGACAACTGAATTTTATGTCAAATGAGAATTATGTGTAATGACTTGTGCGTCAAATGAAATTTATATCAAGTGAACTTTATGTCAAATGAGAATTATGTTAAATACCATTTACGCTAAATGAAATTTATATAAATTAAATTTTACGTTAAATAATAATTATATTAAAAGATATTCACGTCAAATGAAATTTATGTCAAGCTAATTTTATGTCTAATGATAGATATATCAAATGGATTTTGTGTCAAATGAAAATTTCGTAAAATAACATTAATGCCAAATGAAATTGATGCCAAATAAATTTTATGTCAAATGAATTTTATAACAAATAAAATTTACGTTAAATGAATTTTATGTCAAAAGAAATTTATGTAAAATGATTTTTATGTCAATAGAAATTTAGGTTACATAATTTTTATGTCAAATGGGAGTTAAGTAATCTGAGTTTTATGTAACATAATATTTCTGTTAAATAAATTCAATGACAAATGATATTTATGTTAAATGGTTTCTGTGTGCAATGAAATTTATGTCAAGTAATGTTCATATTATTTGAATTTTAAGTTAAGTAGTTTAATATCAAATAACTATTTGGTCAAAAAAGATTTCGGGAATAAGCATGCGTCTCGAATCAAAAAAATCGTTTTCACAGTGTAACAATTATAGACAGAGAAGATTTCATTTACTATAATCAAAACGTAATCATTCCATAAATTCAAAACTAATATGCAACATTACATATATATATATTTATATACAAAATGCAACGCAACCCCGAGAATTTGAGAATCTCAAGTAAATGTAAGCGCATACGGAATCTTAAAACGAATTTACATTTCAAATTTCTCGATAGGAAATACAGGAGCGTACAAGTCTCGCTTAGTTACTTCTCGCTGAGATGCAATGCGACGTCGACATTCAACGACGCTGTGCAATTTAAGGTAATGAAATGTCTCCCTCTTCTCTCGGTTGACTGAAGTCTCCTTATACAATCTTGGAAAAATTTTGAAGGAAATTTTTTTTTTTAATTCAAGCAACGTTGAGTGTTTTGCATGAGTAAATTTCGCTTCTCTCTCTCTCTCTCTCTTTCTAGTCATACAATTAATTAAAATTGTAGTTATATGTATACAAAAAAAAAAAAATTTTCTCCCGTTGTTGAAAAATTAATCCCCTCAACTCGAAAACCCCCTATCGATAAATCCTAGTGCTCCATTCGAGCGCAACGGAGCGACTAAAGTCGTTACGAGAATGTTCCCGAATTTATACGAGTAGGTGAACTTGAAACCATCGCGCAGGCTTCACGACTCGAGAGTTTCTATAAATGACTTCATTTTTCGAATATTTTTTCCCCCCAATATTCGAAAGAAAATATTCTCAAAGGATTTTTCCTTTTTTTTGCGGTTGAAAATTCGTTTCACGTGGGTTTTTTGGGGTCCCTGAATTTTCATTTGATGGCTGTTTCCAAAATTTCCAAATGGCTGATCTAATATGACGACTAAATAAGTTGAAAGTCGTCGGATTTTTTTTAAAAATGTCCACTAGGGAGTTTTGAAATCAGTAAATTCGAAAATTTGATGTCAGAGTGGAAATTTAAAAATGTTTAAACATGTTTTTTGTTTAAATCAAACTTAAAATATGTTTGCTATACAGTCAAACAAATTTAAGTTTAATTGAAACATATTTTTTGGTTCATTTATAGAAATAATATATTTAATTTAAACATAAGTTGCGGTTGATTTTAAATTATTTATTATCGACTATTAAGTTTGAATCAAACATAAAATTTGTAAATATATTTTTTGTTTAAACCAAAACAGAAAATATGCTTGAATTAAACATAATTATTGAAACAAAAATTATTTTCAAATCAGAGCAGTAAATATTTTTTATATATTGGAATTAAGGTTACAAACTAATTTCAAGTAAACAAAATTACTTAAAATTATTTTTCTGTTTGATTTAAGAATAATATTTTTTTAGTGTATGAAATATAATAATTTTCTTCACAAATATCGCACTCTGTTTTTTAAATACCAAAAAAAAAGGAAAGAGACAAGTCAACAATTGATACACCTATAAAGAGACATATATACATCGAATAAAAATTAAATGGATAAAAGTGTGTGATATTTTTCTAAGCTTTATAACCTGAGGCCAGGGAAAAGTGGTGTGGTACTAAAAGCCGCTTAAATCGGTGTGACAAGCTTGTTTATCCAGCGATTGGAAACAAGTGTATTTTCCTTTCTCGACATTCAAGTGGAATGAGGAGGTTATTGTTGCCCCGAGGATCGGAAACTGGAAGGTCTCCTCCTGGACCCCTTTTGTATAGGCTGCAGAAAGAGAGCAAGAGGGGAAAAGGATAGTTTTCCGCATCTGTGCCCACGACGCAATGCCTGGCTCTCGCTCGCATGTTATATTATATAGAACATCCCCTTGGCACTAACCGAATATCCTTCCCCTTCAAGTTTTCGTGCGCGAGGGGAAGGTAGTGAAACAACAATCGTACGAGTTATCGCCGTCGGCTCATCCCTGGCATGAGGCGGCGGCGGAGAGCAAGACAAACAGTTTTTAGCCAGCTCGACCGTCTCGAACTAATTAACGTGGGATTCAAAGTACTTCAAACTACGGAACCAATGAGCTAACTCTTTCTCCTCGTCTTTTTTACCTTATCCGCATTTCTCGCTCTCTCTCTTTTCTCTCCAATTGCCAAATCAAACCGTCCGCTTCATCTCAGAATAAAATTCCCATGTAACTGCAAGCCGTCTCAAAGCTTGTTTCAAGCTTTAATTCGCCCAGTCAGCTTTAGTTTTGTTATAGATCTGCACGGCACGTGCTGAGGAACTTCACGACTTTTCTACTTAAGCTCGAGCGAGCCAAAAACTCTCGTGGTTTCACGAGGAAAATAGAGGCAAAATGAGCAAAGTGAGGAAATTTAATGAATGGTGCTTATTACTGGAAATTCAAGTTTGAATAAAGTTTCGAGAATACAACTCTCCAATTTCCTTATTTTTTTTTTGAAAAATCAATCTGTGTTTTCCATTTATAATGCTTTATTCGCGAATCATTTATTATACAGCGGTATTTAAGTTGACGTTAATATTGATGAACGAGTGGATTTCTTTTTCCCTGTGAGGGGGTTCTTCATTTAAATCTACTGACATTGGCGTTAGGATTAAAAAAATTCAAAGTAATGGATTTGAAAAGTGGAACAAGTATTTTTAAAGTTGATGGATTTGTACAAAAATATTTACTTTGCCGTTTTAAAAGTCAATGTTTATAGTTTTTTCAATTGTGACATCAAATTTTGATATAGTGACCCAATAACCCTCGGAAGTAAACATTTCAGTCGAATCTGATAATTTTCGAAAAATTTAGTCGCCACATTAGATCCACCATTTTGGAATTTTAATAAAGGTTGGAAAAATCAAATTTAGTGACCCCAATAATCCCGAAGTACGAATTTTGACCAAGTCGCATCAATTTTAATATTATCCGCCATTTTGAATTTTTTGATTAAAATGTTATGTAAGGATTCAACGACTGCGTTATACGAAATACGAATTTTGACCAAATCGCAACAATAATAATATTATCCACCATTTGTCAGATTTAAATACAGTAGGGACTCCATTATCTGGACTAATAGATGCAGGCACTTGTCCGGATAATCGAAAATCCGGATAATCGAGTAAAGTACGAATTAAACAAATTTTTAATTCATAATTTTATGTATTTATTTGCATACGTATTAAAATAAGACTGAAACAAACAAAAACTTTAAAAGTCAACATTAATAAATATTTAGATAGAAATATTTCAAAATATTTACATAAACATTTTCTCAAAAGAATTAAAACGCTTTAAAACGCAACATTTCGTGTAAAAATTCAGGTTTTTAAATTTAAAATAGAAGTTAATGGCTTTAGACCTTATAAACTTTATATTTAAAAAAAATTTGTTTAATTTTAAATTTGTCCGGATAATGGAGTCTCTACTGTAATTCAAAATTTAAATAATATACTTTCTAAATCTGAATTAGTAGTTTTCTACTAATGAAATAGTGCGGATTCGTCTACCAATTGAATTAGTAACTGTTTTTACTAATTTTTTAGTAGTTTTTTTACTAATTATTATTAGTAGAAAATTTACTAATTTGAAATAAAAAAATACACTCTGCTAATTGAATTAGTCATTTTCTACTAGCAATTAGTAAAAAACAACTAAAAATTAGTAAAAAATGTTACTAATTCAAATTGTTAAATGCATCCGCACTAATTCAGATTTAGAGAGTACAATTCTTGTATCAATCAATTTCAATAAAACATAATCTGTAGGTGTATTTTCGGTCGCTAATAATGAATCTGAAGTTAGATTTAAAAAATTCAAAATGGCGAGTCAAATATGGCGAACATGAAAATTTTAAAATCAACAATTTCAATTCACAAAAGTCTTATTTGGTAGAAAAATCATGTAAAGTAAAATTTGTTTAACACATGTCATTTGACATAATATCTGATCAAAATGTTTGTTTGTCATCAATTTCATTTGTCATAAATTTCATTTAACATAAATTTCACTAGACATAAATTTTATTTGGCATAAATGTCATTTAATTTAATTTTCATTTAACATAAATTTTATTCGACATAAAGTTCATTTAACATAAAAGACATTTAACGTAAGTTTTATTTGACATAAGTGGCATTTGACATCAATTTCATTTGACATAAAAGTCATTCAACAATATTCTCATTTGACATAAAATTCATTTGACAGATAATTATATTTTACATAAAAATTTTGGCGCGAATTTTAAAATAGTAACCAATTAGATATTATAAAAAACATTGTGATTCGCCAATTTTAAAATTCGCGCCTTTATTTTCATATTAAATGATTTTTATGTAAAATGTGATCTATTTCAATTGAATTTTATGTCAAATGAGAAGTACGTTAAATGGGATTTATACCAAATGAAATTTATGAAAAGTAAATTTTATGTCAAATGAAAATTATGTTAAATGGAATTTATGCGAAATAAAATTTATATCAAGTGAATTTTATGATAAATAAGAATTATGTTAAATAATATTTAAGTGAAATGAAATTTATGTCAGATTAATTTTATGCAAAATGATATTTATGTGAAATGGATTGTGTGTCAAATGAGAATTTTGTAAAATGACTCTTATGCCAAATGAAATTATTGTTAAATGAATTTCAGATGAAATAAATTTTATAACAATTAAAACTTACGTTAAATTGATTCTTTGTCATCAGAAATTTACGTTTAATGATATTTTTATGTCGAATGAAATTTATGTTACATGATTTTTATGTCAAATATTATTTATGTGAAATGTTTTTTGTTTGTGTGCAATTAAATTTATGATAAATAATGTTTATTCTATGTGAATTTTAAGTTAAGTGGTTTTATATTAAATAACTATTTTCTCAAAAAAGTTTATAAATAATAATTTATTTATAATAAAATATAATTTTGATAAAATATTTTAATTTCAATAAAATAAATTTTTTATTGAATCCGCAATTTTTAATTTCAAAAATCTGGAATCAGATTTGTAATCTGGAACCCAGAAAAACTCACTAGATACCAACTTTCATGAAAATCGATTAATTTTTAAAATTGTATGTCCGCCATATTAGATCTGACATTTTGAATTTTCGAAATCTGTCATCAGGTTCGTAATCAGTGACCTAAAAATCCCTTAAATACCACAGTTCATCATAATTGATTAATTTTGAAAAGTATTTATATATTTATTCCATATATTTGTATTTTTATTGCAATATTGTTTTTATATTGAAAAAATATGAAAAAGGTGCATAATGATGTTAAAGTAGACATATTTAGTAATAATAATTTAACTTTTTTTAAAAATATTATACAAACATTATTTATTAAAGAATTTTAATTAAAAAATATCTCATTATTTTGTCTTAAATGTTAAACTTGAAATAATTGTGAAAGACATGTTTTTTTATTATTTAACAAATATTTTATGTATAATAAATTCCTTATCTATTACTAAATATTATGGGTCAATTTTTTTGTGCATATTTGTGGATTTTTGGTTAAAAATTGACTACCCTGGACCAATGTCCGAACGGTATAATTTTTTTTTATTTATATCTATAAATAATTAAAATAATAGCAACGCCTAAAATTTGTACTTTGAACGTTACGGCTGTTTTTTTTTCTTCAAAAAAACTTGCAAAGATACATTCATAAAGTGGAAAACATAGCCACAGCAAAAGTATCATATTGCCTTTGGCAGAAAGTCAAGAAAGGCGGATATAAAAGGGATGACTTATTCTTTGGTGAATATGGAAAAGCATTAAAAAGTTTGACATTCGAATACCGCGCTCTCTTTCATTACAAATTTTCTTGCTTTTTTTTCTCTTTTTGTTAAACAAATTTATTCGCCTAAAAGAAAGGAAAAAAAACAAAAGAAACGAGAGAATTGTTGGCAGAAGAAAACAGTATTTAATATTTCACTTTGTAATAAAGAAAAAAGAATTTTTTTTCCGCGTGCAAGATAAAAATACGGAAAAGTAATAATTCCAATTTTAAAAATGCGAAGAACAAAAAAAAAGAAAACTGAATATTTTTAATTAAATAAAAAAACAGTTTTATTTTCTTGAATAATATTATTTCTTTACTCAAATAACAATATGTATAGTAGAGGGAAAATTTTTCACAAGAAAGGAGAAAAGATTTTTCATTAGAAAATAATAGAAAAAAAAATTCCATTCGATAAATTGAGAAGTTTGTCCAATCATAAATCGATTTTAAAATACTTTTTCATTCTTCTCAAAGGACTGTTCTTTACCTTTCCGTCTACTGTGCTTTAAGCAAATTCTCAAGGAAATCGACCCAAGAGATTTTGGGATTTCACAGGAGTAATGGGCCACGCTTTCCGCGAACTGAGACACACGAGTAAGAGGAGAGAATGAAAAAGAGACTCGATTCTGGAAAAGAAGTAGTAGAAAGCAAGAGGAATAGCCTTTAGGGGATAAGAGCAGCAATGTCCTTTCGCGCATGCTTATCTCGTCACGGAAAAAAAATATCCGAGCTACATTTTTATGTAAAGAACGGAACTAGTTTTTCCCAAAGAGCAAGTTCATTTTTTAAACTCTGCTTCGGTGTGAGTGAAATTTAAACACAGTTATATATCGTTTATATTACGAAATACTATACTAAGAAAACAAAATATTTGAATCAAACACAATTATCTTTGTTCTACAGTCAAACAAAAATTATCTTTTAATAAGCATAATAATTTTGATTCAATACATAATACATTTGATTCAATAAAAATTTTTTTAATTCAAAAATAAGTAGTCAAAAAAAAATCGAATTAAATATATAAAATTCTTCTCATAGAATTCAATTATATCAAAAAAAAAATAATTTTCTTTTCATAGAATTCAATTATATCAAAAAAAAATAATTTTCTGTTCATAGAATTCAATTACATTCAAAAATAATAATTTTCTTCTCATAAAATCCAATTATGTTCAAAATGTTATAAACATTCTCGTCCAAATGCCAATTATTTTTAAAATTAAAAAAATTCTTCTCCAAATTCAATTATTTAAAAAAATTTCAATTATTACCAATAATTTTTGCTTTTTTCTATGATTATTATAGTATCTATACTATTTTAATAAAATTTTCCAAAAGAATTGAATTTTTTAAGAAAACAAATTCAATTATTTTCATAAATAGTACATTTACAGGGAATTAATAATTGCTATGAATAATAAAATTCTTTTAATTAAACATAATTTTGATTCAATACATAATAAATTTGATTCAATAAAAATTATGATTCATTTAATTATAAAATATGATTAATTCAAATATATTTTTTTGGTTTACTAATTTTTTTAATAAAAAGAAATTTTTTTTAGTGTATTGTGTACAATTTAAAAATTTAGAATTTTTTTAATTCAACATTAAATTACGATTCAAAAACCAAAAATCTTACGAGTAACGCATTGTGATCGAAATTCGTGATTTTAAACTTTTTCGACATATTGAACTTTTAAATTAACACTAAAATTTCAATTTATCACATTGAGAAAATTTTTTTTTAATTAAAAAATAAGTAGTCAATGCAAAATTAAATTGAATATATAAAATTCTTCTCATAGAATTCAATTATATTCAAAAATAATAATTTTCTTTTCATAGAATTCAATTACATGCAAAAATAAAAATTTTCTTCTCATAAAATTAAATTATGTTCAAAATGTTATGAACATTCTTGTCAAAATCCCAATTCAAAAAATTCTTTTTCAAATTCAATTATTTCAAAAAATTTCAATTATTACCAATAATTTTTTCTTTTCCCTATGATTATTAGTATCTATACTATTTTAATAAAATTCCCAAACGAATTGAATTTTTTAAGAAAAATAATTCAATTATTTTCATAAATAATACATTTACAGGGAATTAATAATTGCTATATGAATAATAAAATTCTTTTAAGAAATTCAATATTTTTTGTAAATAATAAAACTCACCGCAGAATTTAAATTATTTAAACAAAAATTTTCTTAAATTTTCAATAAGAATTCAGGTACTTAAAAATTTTCAACAACATTTTACGCAAGCATTTAATTATTCTCATAAAATAATAAAAACTTCCATTGTTATACAATTATTTACAAATTTTTTATGAATTACTTCTAAATAGTAAAGTTATTTTTATCAATAATGAAATTTCTACAAGGATTCAATTATTTTTGCAAATAAAATTCTTGTTAGAAATTCAATTGTTTTTATAAATAATCAAACTCAATGTTGAATTTCAATTATTTTAATTATAATTTTAATAGAATTCCTCGAAAAGTGTAATTATTCTTAAAACTTTTCTTACAATTCAACAAAAGACTCAATTATTCAATAAATTACTTTTTTTATTTAAATAATTGAATTCTAGTTTAAATATAAAAAAAATAGATCCGAAAATACTTTTCTCTTAAACTTTCAGATTATAATTGAATACTAAAAGCAATATAACGTGAGTTTTTAGAAATACTTTAATTTTGAAAAGGTTTCCATATTAAAATTTTTGAAAATTTTAATTTTTCGTACATTCAACTAACAATTCTGTAGAAGAAGTGATTTTTTGACAAAGTTAATTTTAATTTTACTTGAAATGATTGTTTTCAAGTTTTTATTTTCCAATATATATTTAATTGAAAAATTTTTAAATATTGAAATTTTGAAGAATTGAATTGTATAGAGATAATTTTGAAAATTCTGAAAGAACTTTTTTGACAGCTATTAAAAATTTAAAACGAATGGATATATAGAAGAATTTTAGTTTAAAACACGAAAAAAATTTAATTTTGAAGAAATAAGAAATTGTTAAAAAATCCAATTATTGTTAAGATTAGGAGAAATAAAATTCTTCGCAGAATTATATTCGAAAATAATAAAATTCCATTTAGGAATTTAATTATTTTCAGAAATAATAAAAATTCATCGCTGAATTTCAATTATTTTTAATACAATTTTAATCGAATTTCTCGAAAAAATGTAATTATTTTTTAAACTTTTATTAACATTCGTCAAAAGAATTTAATGATTTAAAAAATTTGTTGATAAAATTCTTCAGGTGATTTCAATTTTCAGCAACATTTAATTATTCAATTAATTGTTTATTTTTGTATTTAAATAATTGAATAATTTTTCAAATTCCTGGTTGCCATATTGGAGCCGACATTTTTATTTTTCAAATCCAACATCAGATTCCTAAACGTCGTTTAAAACAAACTTTTCACGTCTTTTCATGACCCTGATATGTGCCATAAACTGTCAAGAAGTTTAATGCTTCTTTATTTATCGATATTTCGTAATCTTTCTAAACTAATTTTTATTGAGACATTTATTGTTATTAAGAATATTAGCCACGGTAGTTGAACTTTAAAGTAAATTAAACTTTTTCCTTTTCATTTCTTTTTTTTTTTTTTTTTTTGAAGCTCAGAATGTCAGGATGTAAGAGGGAAAACAAGTACGAGATAAAAATCACTAGGAAGCGTATTGCAATACTAAGTTTAATATTTGCTCTCTATTATTTTTTAAAACTTTTCAAGGGAAAAGTTTCGCCAACTTCTTCTCATAGGTTTACTCTTACTTTGTGTAGAGTTGTGAAGAATAGTCGGAAGAGTTTACCAGCAGATATACACAGATATAGAAAAATGATCTCGCAACTTTTGCAAACAATATCCACTCTATACATAGTTATAGATTTTATTCCACAGAAGGGAAATAATATTTTCTTTACAGATTTTTCATTCGTATTGTCTCATTACACTTGTTTGAATATTTTCTTTCTATACAGCAAATTAACAGTTTGTGAAAAATATTTATTTCTATTTATTTCTATTTATTTTTATTTATTTTTATTTATTTATATTTATTTATATTTATATTGATTTATATTTATTTATATTTATTTATATTTATTTATATTTATTTACATTTATTTATATTTATTTATATTTATATCAAAGGGTTAATTTCATTTCAATTTTGAAAAAAATTTCACTTTTTACATTATCATTTTTAATATTTCAATTATACATTCATGAGAAATTATTTTCTTCTACTATTTTAGTTTAATTCCCCCTATTATATATATTTATTGAATTTATTATCAAGTTTAATTTAAAAAATTGGTGATTTCTAATCTTTTCGACTGCTTTTAATATTAATATAATAAAATTAATATTAATATTAATATATTTTTTAATGTTAATGTTTATTAATTAGTAATGTATTTGTTAGGTGTTTTTGAATATTTTTTCTTTAATGTTATAATACATATTTTTCTCTGTAAACGAAATTACTTGACGAAAAATTCGATTTTACATCGCGAAATCGGTTTTTTGAATATTAAAAATGTATGAAGTAGAGAATTTTTCTTTTTGAAAATACATAATAGGATCTGAAAACGAATTTCAAATATAGGAATTTAAATAGACGTTTATTTACACTTGAAAGAAGGTATCTTCGAAAAAGATCTGCATTTTCTTTTTTTTCTATTTTATTTCTTTATTTCGAAAAAGTTAAACGCACGACTGAGAAGAGAGTGGGAAATGGTGCTTGGATAAACGTAAGATAGACCTGTCAGGAAGAAGGATGAAGGCAACGCGTGCCACTATAGTGCGAGGTGTCTCGTTATTCCCAGGCGTGTACCCACCTTTATACTTGTCCGTATGTTCTTCTTTTCTCCCTTTTTAATATTGTCTGACCCATTCGCGTATGTGCGTAAAACAACATATTTATTATTCACAACAAACACTTTTTTCGCACACACACATAAATAACAAAAAAAAAAAAAAAATGAAAAAAGAACAAAGAACAAAGAAAAAAAGAAAAAAAAGGGAAAAAATGAAATAAAAGTATAAACGACTTTTACCACGGGGAGTGCGAGTCTCCTTTAGATTAAATTCCAAAGCAACCCTCCAAACTTACTTTCACAAACCCTATACTTTTACACGGCCACCAACCTGACTGTTAATTATATCCCGCTTTTGCACTGTTTTTCTACTTTAATGTACCGTCTTTCTTCATCTTTGTCCTTAATGAATTCATATTTTCTTTTTTAATTCGCCCAGCCTGCTTTTTTTTAACTCTTTTCCAAGAGTTGAAGAAAAAGAAGAAGAAGATTCTATGACAATAATTTAATAATATCAACAACTCTATTTGAGGGTGGAATTTAGTGAATAATGGGCGATTCTTCTAAAAGTTACACTTTCAACTTAGTTATAGATTATTATTATTATTATTATTATTATTATTATTTATTTTTTTTATTATATGGTTTTTTCTATTAAAACTACTTAATTTCATACTCAAGACTAAGATCTTTAGGTTGCGGAAAATTAATTCTTAAAAATATTAAAGTTTTTCTCCTTTGAAGAAGTTTATTGTTGTTCCATTAGATTAATTGCATTTAATTCGCGACTTTCTTTTAAAAATCAAAGCTAATATTGTTGACGAAATGGAAAATATAATTACACTGCTTAAAAATTAATAATTTGCATATTTTAATACCAAATATATTCAGTTCGATTAAAATCAAAATTTATTTAAAGTATTTGATTTAATGGTAATTTGGGTTAATTTTTTCAAAGCAATGCAGGTAAATACTAAAAACAAAAGAAAAACTCTCATATTTCAAAGAAAAAGCTTCGGAGATGAAAAATAAATTTATTTTCACATTTATTTACATTAGGGCACAATTAAAATATGTTTTTTAGTAAAATATACAAATCTTACACCCTTATTTTATATTACCATCGAAATATTCTCTTAAACTTACTTCTAAATTCAGTTATTTATTAAAAAGTAAGGCTTCGGGGATGAAATGAATTTTTACTCGGAGCAAAATGTAAATTTCGATTATTTCTAACAGCAATAATTTTTCTCCTTTTCTATAGATAAAATATAGAAAAAATAAACGTCAGATTCTCGGCTTTATTTTAATGTGCATTAAAATTATGTTTAAGATATTTTTAATGTATAAAATATTAGTAATCATTGCGAAGTAATTTTAACCTAAAACTCAAGACAAAGTTTAGAAATTTTTATAAAAAATAAAAGTGAGGTCTAAAAATTTTTAACATGCACATAATGATTGAAAAAACATTGTACTTTCTGACACTATTTTAAAAAAATTTCTAAGAGTTTGAAAAAAGCATAAAAATTTAGTTTTCTTATAGAAGTCCGATTGGAAACATGTTGAAAATGTTTTACAGATGAAAGTAATTCAGTTATTACATAAATTCAATTGAATAAAATTATTTAATTTTCTTTTTAAAATGATAAAAAAGTACTAAATTTTCATTATGGAAATTGATAATAATTATTAAAGAGTGGATTTTATAAAATTAAGCGATACATCAAAAATGTCACTTTCAGAAGAATCACCCATATGATAGCGGTTTGAAAAATAATTGTGAGGGGAAAGAAAAAATAGTCTCCGAGCTTTGAGAGTAACATTGTTTTTAGACTTTTATTATGATCATTAATTTTTAAGGAACATGAAGAATATACTGAAAAAAGAAATTTATCTGATTCAAATAACCGATTATTTGACTATTATCGAATAAAGATTTACTTGAATCAAATAATTTTTATTTGAATCAATTAAATAATATTTGAATCAATTAAATAATATTTGAATCAACTAAATAATATTTGGTTCAAACATTGAAATACTTGATTCAAATACAATTTTATTTCCTTCGAATACTGAAATATTTGATTAAAATACAATTTTATTTAATTCAAAATATTCAAATAAAAATTATTTGATTCAAGTAAATATTTAATTGATAACAGCCAAATAATCGATTGCTTGAATCAATTAACTTTTTTCAGTGTATTTTTGAAACATTAAAAAATACTATTTTTTAAAAATTTGTTCTTTGAATATTTACAATTTTATTAAATTAAAAATCTCAGCTTACGATGTTAAGCTAAAATGTTACTTTGTAAATATTTCCAACAATATAAAATTACTTGTATGTAACTAAATTGTCAGCAATTTGTTTTTTGAAAACAAAAAGTCATTTTTTTATTAACAGTATATCACTGTTAGTCATTCAATGTTATTTTTTTTCACAACTTTTCTCTTTATAGTTTTTAATAAATTTATCTGAAACTTTGTAACAAAGTCTAAAATGTAACAAAGAAGGGCAGTGATGTGCAAAAGTTTAATAATTCAAAAATAATGTTTAATGAAACATTTTGAAATCGGTAAAGACGAGAAATTTATTAGTAGTAAGTAGTAACAGTGACAACTGATAATTTTAAAGTAATTTCTAATAATTAATTATAAAAATATTAAAACTTTTCTACATCACTGTCCCTCTTTATTACATTTCAGACTTTTTCACAAAATTTCAGCTCAATTTATTAATACTGTAAAGAGAAAAGATAATTAAAATAATTAAAATAATTTTAAAAATAAAATAAAAAGTGGTCGAAAAAATTACCATTGTGAACCTAACGATCACATGCTGTTAAGGTAAAAAAAAGTGTTTCAAAAAATTACCATTTGGAGATCGAACAATTCACATACTGTTAATGTTGAATCTAAAAATTCGAACGCCCATTACACGGTGATGATTGAAATTTTGTGAAAATTTGAGAGATAAATTTTTTTTTTTGTGAAATAGAGTGAAATTAAATGATGAATCCCGTATGATGTAGTGGATTGAGGCATAATTAATTTTGTAATTTTTCCTTTTGATCTGACGATATACGGTTCTCTATATATACATATATACATTTATGTAGGTAGTGATTCAAAGGATTTTGCAAGAGAGAATGATGACGAACTCAACAGAGAAATCGGAGAATTTGCGCTACATTAGAGGGACTTTGATAGTGCGTTGAAGATGCGTCAGTGAGTTTCTGTTTTCGTTTGTTCTCGATACTAAAACCTTTACGACCAAGCAACGTTAATCCATTAATCACAGACACACACACATATGGGACAGATCAATCATTTTTAAAGTGATATTAAAATTTAAATTTCAATAATAAATATTTATAAAAATGTTAACATAGAATTCAATTATATTCAAAAATAATAATTTTCTTTTCATAGAATTCAATTACATGCAAAAATAAAAATTTTCTTCTCATAAAATCCAATTATGTTCAAAATGTTATAAACATTCTTGTCAAAATATCCCAATTCAAAAAATTCTTCTTCAAATTCAATTATTTAAAAAAATTTCAATTATTAACAATAATTTTTTCTTTTCTCTATGATTATTAGTATCTATCACCGTAAAACGTGAGGTGTTAAAATAACACCAGAATGGATTAAAATAATCTGCAACAGTTTAATCCCTCTAGGATTAAATTAACACCAAAAAGAATTAAAATAATCTATTTTGGTGTTATTTTTAACTATGAATGAAATTTTATTTTAAAATAGCTTCTCCGGGGAGAATATTAAGTTAGTTACTAACTAACATAGTAACATAGTTACTAAATTCAATTGTGTTTAAATTTTTTTTAAAGTTGTCGTCAAAATTTCCATTCTCTTTATAAATAATAAAATTCTTCCCAGATATTCAATTATTTTACAAAATTTTAATCAAGTTTTTGTCAAAATTTCAATTATTTTCAACAGTTTTCTAAAATTCTATAATTTTCAATATCTACTGTTTCAATAAAATTTTCCAAAAGAATTCCACCATTAAAAAAAATTTGAATACAATTCTGCACAAACATTCAATTATTTTCATAAATAATAATATTTGTATAGGAATTCAATTATTTTTATAAATAATAAAATTCTTTTAGGAATTCAATTATTTTCATAAAGAATAAAACTCATTGCGGAATTTCAATTATTTTTATTGCAATTTTAATCAAATTCTTCGAAAAATGCAATTATTCTTAAAAATCTTATTAAAATTCGTCCAAAGAATTTAATGATTTAAAAAATTTGTTGATAACATTTTTAATGAGAATTTAATTTCAATAAACATGAAATTAATAAATTATTTATTTTTGTATTTAAATAATTCACTTCTCGTAGAATTTACTAATAAAAATGGCTTTAAAAATGAATTTCAGTTAAAATTTTTAGATTATACTTAAATATTAAAACTAAAAGAATTGTAACGTGGATTTTTAGAAATAATTAAATTTTGACAAAGTTTCAAACTAAAATCATTGAAATTTATAATTTTTCATATATTTTTGACAAAAAATTCTGTAGAATTAATTCTTTTTAAATGTTTAATAGGATTTTTATTGAAATTATTACAAGTTTATAAGTTTCAATATATATTTAATTGCAGAATTTTCGAATAATTAAAATTTTGTAAACTTGAATTGTAAAGGAATAAATTTGAAAATTATCATAAAACTCATCGCAGCGTTTCAATTATTTTTCATACAATTATAATTGAATTCCTTGAAAAAAGTAATTATGTTCTTGCAAGTTTTAATAAAATTCTACAAAAGAATTGAATTATTAAACAGTTTGTTACTAAAATTCTTTATGAGAATTGAATTTTGAGAAACATTCAATTATTCAATAAATTATTTACTTTTGCATTTAAATAATTAAATTCTTGTAGAATTTTTTAATAAAAATTGATTTTCATTTGATAAAAATAAATTTCAGTTAAAATTTTAGATTATAATTGAATATTAAAAGAAATATAGAGTGAACTTTTTGGAAATAATTGAATTTTGAAAAAGTTTAATTGCATTTTTTAAATATTATTTGAAATTTTTATTTTTTAATATGCATTTAATTAAAGAATTTAGAAATAATATAAATTTAGTGAAATTGATGAATTAATTATTATTAAAAATAATAGATATAAAGTAAAATTGTAGTTAAAAATTTTGGAAACTAATAATCGAATTGAAATAATGAAAATAATTTTGTAGAAGTATAATATTCTTATATACTTTTTAATACCTCACGATTTACTGTGATACTATTTTAATAAAATTTCCCAAAAGAATTGAATTTTTTAAGAAAAATAATTCAATTATTTTCATAAATAATACATTTACAGGAAATTAATAATTGCTATATGAATAATAAAATTCTTTTAAGAAATTCAATAATTTTTGTAAATAATAAAACTCATCGCAGAATTTAAATTATTTAAACAAAAATTTTCTTAAATTTTCAATAAGAATTCAGGTACTTAAAAATTTTCAACAACATTTTACGCAAACATTTAATTATTCTCATAAAATAATGAAAACTTACATTGTTATCCAATTATTTACAAATTTTTTATGACTAACTTCTAAATAGTAAAATTATTTTTATCAATAATGAAATTTCTACAAGGATTCAATTATTTTTGCAAATAAAATTCTAGTTAGAAATTCAATTGTTTTTATAAATAATCAAACTCAATGTTGAATTTCAATTATTTTAATTATAATTTTAATAGAATTCCTCGAAAAGTGTAATTATTCTTAAAACTTTTCTTACAATTCAACAAAAGACTCAACTATTCAATAAATTACTTTTTTTATTTAAATAATTGAATTCTAGTTTAAATATAAAAAAAAAATAGATCCGAAAATACTTTTCTCTTAAAAATTTAGATTATAATTGAATATTAAAAGCAATAAAACATGAGTTTTTAGAAATACTCTAATTTTGAAAGGGTTTCCACATCAAAATTTTTGAAAATTTTAATTTTTCGTACATTCAACTAACAATTCTGTAGAAGAAGTGATTTTTTGACAAAGTTAATTTCAATTTTACTTGAAATGATTGTTTTCAAGTTTTTATTTTCCAATATATATTTAATTGAAGAATTTTTGATTATTGAAATTTTTGAGAATTGAATTGTATAGAAATAATTTTAAAAATTCTGAAAGAACGTTTTTGAAAACAACAGTTAACCCATTTCTTCCGTGTGTTTTTGAAATTGTTACAATTGCTTACAATTTGTTGCAAATTTTGCTACAAATTTTGTTACAATTCCTTTAACAATTTTTGAAATATTATTTTTTATTAAAAATATTATTTTGTAACAAAATTTTCTGTTTCTTTTTTGTAAAGAGAAAATAATAACGCAATTTATTTATCACGTGTCAAAAAAAAAATCTCGAGAAAATATTTATTATGTACCGTTGTCGTGCCAAAGAATATAAGTGAAAATATATTTTATGAACCACTTTGGTGGGTATTGTTATTCTTATAGTCATGTCCACCAACGAACCAGAAGACTTTTTTTTTATTGCTACTTAGAGGGAAATAATTTATGATCCCAAGTAACAAGGAAGTAAATTTCCCTCATTTTTCGAAAATAAAAAAAACTTATTTGTTAATAATGCAAAAAAAAAATATTACATTATTAGCAACTAATAAGAAAATCAATTTTTCTTCCTTTTAAAAATCGATTTTTTTCATACAAAGAATGTCATCAAGAAAATAATAAATAATTTTGAATAAAATATTTTCCATCATTTTTCTCAATAGTTTTATAATTGAAGGCGCTTAATTGCAGTTGTGAAAGGGTTATTGCAGACTAATGGTTTTGAGTTGGGAAGAGTGAAGAATAATTATGGACAATGTCTGTAATCTAGAGGGGGTAGAAAGCGAACTAATCTGACGAACAAAAGAAACTTGATTGTAAATTTTAAAATCACACTCCTATGGTTAGGAATAATAATAATAATTATTAGTTGTAAAAAAAGAACTTTTTCTCCTCATCATTGTCAAAATGAGTGAAACGAAAAAAAAAATGAACATGAAACGTATTCTATTAGAAAATTAATAGCAACACATGGGAATGTTGTGACATTTGGTGTACACAAGAAGTACAATTACGATACAGGATCAAGCAGCAATATACAATGTATCTCTATATTTAACTATATATTCGAGTTTGGAAGTGTGTATAGGAAGAGAGGGGAACAACCGTGAGCAAATTACTCGACGATGGCAATTAATAAAGCTCGTAATGGCGAGTGTGGTGATATCACAGACACTGTCGTCTCGTCGTCGTTAATCACCTTAATGAGTGCTTTTGTTAACATCGTTGTAACGAAGCGCAAGAGTACGTGACTTTTACGTAGTGCTATCTAGGATTAAAATTTAAAAAAAAAAACTACCGACTCATTGCAAAAGCCATTCACGATTATTAAACTACTGCAGACACTTAGTAAACTTAATGAGAACTGTTTTGTAAAGAGTCAAAAATTGCCAACTATCATTCTTGTTGCGCGTGTTTTTTTTTGTTTTTGAAGGACTACCAAAAGAGTATTTCTAGCTTGCTTTACATTTCGGACAAAAGAAATTTTATCACGGACGGCAATTAACTGCAAAAGAATCATTTTCGCACGAATATTTCTTTTGTCGTTTTTAATTCAATTATTTATAAAACAATTGGAGTAAGTTTCGTAAAGGGAAAACATTTACTAAAAACATATTGAGATTACTATTAATTACATTTAATTTTTGGCTACAAAAAAATTGTGTTTATTAGTATTGTCACTATAAGACGCATGACTACTTCCAAAATTTTATTTGACATAAAACCATTTAACATCCATATTAATTGACATAAAATCTATTTCGTGTAAAAAACATTTAAATTGAAAAAGTTATTCGACATACATTTCATTAAATATACAATTTAAATTTACATAAGTTTGTCAGAAAATTCATTTAAGGTAAAATTTGTTAACAAATGTCATTTGACGTAATATACATTTGATATAAATTTAATGTTGTCCTAAAATTCATTTGTCATAAATTTCATTTGACATAATTGTCATTTGACATAAATTTCATTTGACATAATGTTCATTTAACAAAAAAGACATTTAACATTAATTTTTATTTGACATAAATTTCACTAGACATAAATTTCATTTAACATAATTGTCATTTAATATAATTCTCATTTAACATACATTTTATTTGCCAAAGAGTTCATTTAACATAAAAGACGTTTAACATAATTTTTATTTGAGATAAATGTCATTTGACAAAAATTTCATTTGGCAAAATGTTCATTTAACAAAAAAGACATTTAACATTAATTTTTATTTTACATAAATTTCATTTGACACAAATTTCACTAGACAGAAATTTCACTTGGCATAATTGTCATTTAATATAATTCTCACTTAACAAACATTTTATTTAACAAAGAATTCATTCAACATAAAAGACGTTTAACATAATTTTTATTTGACATAAATTTCACTACACATAAATTCCATTTAGCATAATTATCATTTAATATAATTTTCATGTAACACACATTTTATTTGACAAATAAGTCATTTAACATGAAAGAGATTTAACATAATTTTTATTTGTGATAAATGTTATTTGACATAAAAGACATTTAACATAACTTTTATTTAAGATAAATGCCATTTGACATGAATTTTATTTGACATAAATTACGTTTTACATAAATTTCATTTGACATATAAAAATCATTCAACAAAAATATCATTTGACATAAAATTCATTTTACACATAATTATATTTTACATAAAAATATCGGCGCGAATTTCAAATGTAACCAATTAGATATTATAATCAACTTTATGATTCAACAATTTTGAAATTCGCGCCTATATTTTCATATCAAATAATGTTTATGTAAGGTGTAATTTATTCAACTAAAATTTATGTCAAAAGAGAATTATCTCGAATGCGATTTATACTAAATAAAATTTATGTGAAATAAATTTTGTGTTAAATGAGAATTATGTTAAATTGAATTTTTGACAAATGAAATTTATATCAATCGAATTTTATCTTAAATACGAATTATGTTAAATGATATTTACGTCAAATAAAATATATGTCAGGGGAATTTTATGTAAAATGGTATTTATGTCAAATGAATTGTGTGGAAAATGAGAATTACGTTAAATAATTTTCATGACAAATATAATTGTTGTCAAATGAATTTTATGTGAAATAAATTTTATATAAATTAAAATTTACGTTAAATAAATATTTTGTCGAAAGAAATTTATGTTAAATGATTTTTATGTGAAAAGAAATTTATGTTAAATGGTTTTTATGTGAAAAGAAATTTATGTTAAATGATTTTTATGTCAAAAGAAATTGATGTTAAATGATTGTTATGTCAAAAGAAATTTGTGTTAAATGTATTTTATGTCAAAAGAAATGTACGTTACATGTCAAATGCCAAATGTCATTACATGTCGAATGGGAATTATGTTATAAGAGTTTTATGTATAACACAAAATTTGTGTTAAATGAATTTGATGACAATTGATTTTAAAGTTAAATTTTTTTTCCCATAAATTTCAATGGAAAAATAATAATAATAATTTCAAATTATGTTTATTTTATATGTGAATTTTAACTTAAGTGGTTTTATATCAAATAACTATTTTGTTAAGAAAAATTTCGAGAATAAGCATGCGACTCGTCACTATTGAACCCATAGTTCTTTTTCTCAGTGTAGCAAAAAAAAAAATATATAATTATTCTAAAAAATTATTTCCCCTCCCCTTTCTCAAATAACTTTACTCGTTAATTCAAAGTTAAAGAACAAAAAACATTTGCAAATTTCATTTTTTTTTGCAGGAGAAGAATGATGAAAAAATAAAATGAAACGTGACTCGAATCTTATCGAGCTGATAAAGAAAAATGTATAAGAATGACTGAGTTTCTATGAAAATCGTGGAAATTGAATGCCGAAACAAATTTATCAAGGTAGAAAGGCAAATTTACCAAAAATCTTGCAGAGATTGAACGTCGTTCTCTCGTAAAGTTAGGAAGATGAAAGACAAATTGCGTTTGTCCGAAGGAAATACTTTCACTGTTTTCCAAACCAAACCATACACTCTCGGCGGTCTCTCTGACAAAAAATCGTTTCTTTCCACTTTAAGAGAATATATATATATATATATATATATATATATATATATATAGATATATATATATAGATATATATATATATATATGTATAGAATACAAGTCGCTCGTCCTATATGAAGGAAAAACTCGAGTGCAACGAAGCTGAAGTTGCATAGTGTGAGAAAAGGGGTTTTTCACAATCCAACAAAGACATAAAAGGGGATACGACAAGACCGATATATACACTTTTCTCAGTATAGAGAAAGCGAAAGCTTCTTTTTTAAAATCAGAACACTGGAATATGTATTTTAAAAAAAATTATAAATATAATACACCAGACTGTTTGTTTTTTTGTACTTAGAGATGTAAATTAAAAATTCCATCTCTTTGCTTGAGACTTGTTTTTAATATTCGGAATTCGATTTATTATTTTTACAGACAAAAAAAAACCAGTCAAGGTTCGACCCTACAGTCACTGAAAAAAAAATTTATTTGATTCAAATAACAGATTATTTAGGTATTATCAAATAAATATTTACTTAAATCAAATAATTCTTATTTGAATCAATTAAATAATATTTGCTTCAAATACTGAAATATTTGATTGAAATACAGTTTAATTTAATCAATTAAATAATATTTGCTTCAAATACAGAAATATTTGCTTCAAATACAGAAATATTTGATTCAAATACAGTTTATTTGATTCAAATAAAAATTATTTGATTTAAGTAAATATTTATTTGATTTAAGTAAATATTTATTTGATAATAGTCAAATGATCGGTTATTTGAATCAAATAAATTTCTTTTTTCAGTGTAAAAATCGATGTCTATTATCACTAAAAAAATCTTTGACTACTTTTTACACTTATCAATTTTCCGAATTTATTAAAACAGCTTTTCGAGCGTAGATTACGAACGAAAGTTAACGACACTCACGTAGTTACACAAAAAAGAGGAAAACTGCGAGAGGCGAAGTAAAGGGACTCCCTCAGGGTTGAAAAAAAAGTGGAGGGGAGGGTTAAAACAAGTGCTTTAAACAACGCTAACTGAACCGGTAGGCAACCAACCGGTCATTTGTGTGAATTAAAACGACCGCCAGGGATTCCTCTGTATATTCGAAAGAGAGAGAGAGAGAGAGAGAGAAAATATGTATAGACTATCCAGGGACGAAGGGTGACGGATTTTATTCACAATCCGCTCGTGTCCCTCAATGGATATCCTGTCAAAGTCCTGTGTATCAAGTAGACAACAAACGAAAAAAAAAAATTAAAAAAATAATGAGAGAGAACTCAGTATTTCAGGTATACTTTTTATGAAATTTTCAGTCAAAGTCTCATCCTCTTTGCTATTTAAATCAGTCGAAATGCAGAGTTGAATTTTTACTTTTAGTAGATACATTCGTACATGTATGTACATAAATTAATGATAAAAGTCTCAGTAGAAATATTATTATCAAAAAAAATAATATTTCAAAATTTTATAACATACTATAATATTTAATTTTTAAGAATGGTTTCTTTTTATTTTAGTTCTTTTGACAGCTATTACAAATTGTAGAGTTTTGTGCAAAAACAGCATAAGTCCATAATTTTTTTCTAAATTGAAAATAATTAAACTTTCTTGTACGAGGAAAATTGAATTTTACAAAAATTGTTATCTGATACCTAAATTTAAAAAAAAACTTAATTACGAAAATTTTAATTATTCTAAAGAATAGAGAAGGTAAAAAAATTATTAGCTATATATAGGTATTTAACTTTCCGAACAAAGAATATAGACAATATTTTTTTAGAGAATTTCCACTACTTCTAATTCGCTTATATTGAAAAAAATGAATTTTATTTAACAAAATTTTATGCTATTTATTTTCCCAATAATTCAATTACTTTTAATAATTATAATATTTTTCATGTAAATTCCATTTTTTCAAAAAAATTTTTGATTAAATTTTAAGCATGAATTTAATTATTTTCATAATCGTAAAATTTAGTTACTTTCACAAATAAAGTTTTTGACAAGAATTCAATTATTTAAGTGAATAAAATATTTATAACATTTAAAAATTTTGAGGTATTTCAATAAAATTCTTTTCAAAATTCAATTGATTTCATAAATAACAATATTCATCACAATAATTCAATAATTATTATTAAAAGTAATAAATTTCTTCTTGGAAATTCCATTATTTTAAAAAATTCTAATAAATAGTTCGCAAGAATTCAATTATTTTCATAAATAATAAAATGTT
Source organism: Leptopilina myrica (nomen nudum) (assembly GCA_032872475.1). Classification (NCBI taxonomy): domain Eukaryota; kingdom Metazoa; phylum Arthropoda; class Insecta; order Hymenoptera; family Figitidae; genus Leptopilina; species Leptopilina myrica (nomen nudum). The sequence goes on from CM065463.1 coordinate 42,939,353, forward strand.
TCTTTGGAAAATCCAATTATTTTCAAAAAAATTTAATAAAATTTTCCACCGACATTCACATTTCAATGATTTTCAATATCTACTATTTTTATAAAATAACCTAACAGAATTCAATTATTCAAAAAAATTTATGATAAAATTCTAGGAAAAAATTCAATTATTTTTATCAATTTTAATAAAATTCACCGCAAGAATTTGATCATTTACCTAATTAATGAAATTCTTTGAAAGAATTAAATTATTTTTATAAATAATAACATTCTTCGAAAGTAATTATAAATTATTTTTTCAACAATTATTAATAAAATTTCTCGAACGAATTCAATTATTTTCATAAGCTACAAAATCCTTAGAAAAAATGTAATTCTTCAAAAAATTCAATCTTTCTCAAAATTTGTAAAAATTTTCAGAAAAATTCAATTATTTTCCAAATTTTTTAAAAAATTCTTCGCAAGAATTAAATTATTTTAAATTGTTTCATGAATAATAAAATTCGTTTCAGGAATTGAATTTATTAGCAGGATATGAAAAATGAAAATATTTTTTGACGAAAATTAGGAAAAAGTCGGGAAAAGAAAAATATGCAATGGAATTTTTGTCATTTTTGTGATGTGAATAAAACGAGTTTTTTTTGTTTCTTTTTGACATTAAAAAAATGACAATAACCCACAAAAATGAATTTTCAAAAAAAAAATGAATACTGATAATTTGCTAACGGAAAGGAAACTTACGATTATTATAATGTATTAAACGTAATTTTTTTGAACCAAACTTACTATATGTATTGAATCGAAATTATTATGTTTAAATCAAACATAATTTTTGATTGACTGTATAACAAATACTGTATTAAATATAACAATTATTATGTTAATATGCTAATTATGCTAATTATATTAAATACTAACACTATTTACTACTTACTCTCTAAATCTGAATTAGTTAAAAATAACTAATTATTAGTAAAAAAAAAATTATCGTGGCTTATTTTTCGCTTCAGCAATTAGTAAAAAATAACTAATTATTAGTAGTTAATTACTAATTATAAGTTAGTAAATAACTAAGAAAATAGTCAAATTTCACTAATTGAATTAGTTACTACAAATTTCAGTCATTTTTACATAACCTAAAAGTGAATTTAACTAATAATTATTAATTAGTCATTATTAATTATTTCATTAGTAAAATATTACGATTTGAATCAGTGACTGACTTTTTGCCCTCAAATTAGTTATTTTTAACTAATTCAAATTTAGAGAGTTTACCTCCATTATTATAATAAGTGCCCTATCTACCTGTTAAATGTTTAAACTTTAAATTATTAATAATAATAAATACCATTGTAGCACTTTAATTAACCACAGTCACTAACTGATACTACTGTTGTTTTAGAGTAAAAAAAAGAATTTTTAACGCTAAAAGTAGTTTTGTAAAATATGGAAAGCTATTTATCCGCTGGAAAATATGAAGTTAAATTTATTGTTAGTGTAGTGTCTCTTCTAAACTAAACTTATAATGGTGATAACACTGTGGAGTAATATTCAGTGGTTATGAGACTGTATGCGGCACGTATCTAACTTGCACACAAACACAATGAACCGCAACCAATGTCCATGTACCTAAGCATGTTATGTCACATTCTCTGTGGTTGCACTCTGCGAGGTATTTTCTACTCTACGTTCCTATATACACACAAAAAAATATATATATATATATATATATATATATATATATATATATTTATATAGAGAGTGAGAGAGAAGCTACATTCTTATGTGCCAAAAAAGTTATAACCCTCGGAACTGAGAATTTTCCATAAGGGCAAAAATATTCTACTGACTTTAATTCTGCTTTAATATTTATTACTTACTGTAAATTCACCATCCAAATTTCATTTAGTTAAAACTTAAAAATAACAATAACTAATTATAAGTAAAAGTTTCATTAAATTTTTGTTAGTAATTGTTAAAAAAAGCCTTATTGGAAAATTCATTATAAATTACGAATTTGTCTTATTTGAAAAATTACTGTTTGTACTAATAAGTAAAATATCACTTAGGTATTACTTTCTTATATCATTTTAAATTTTTGAAGAGTTTAGAATTTTTGTAATCTTTCTCGTTGCATATTTTCGCAAATTCATGCGAGAAGTTGTTTTAAACTATAACATAAATTTAAAACAAAATTTTCGTTAAAGAATATTGAAAATTGTAAGAGAAGATTAATTTTGAATGTTTAAAATTAAAAAATTTCGATATTTTTTAAAAGCTAACTTTACAATCTTCTTAGCCTATACAATGTTTTTAAAAATACACGTGATTACAAAAATTTATGAGCTGAATGCAAAAATTATGTCAAATTACACATTTCCTAGGTATTAAAATTGTAACATACTTCTAAAAACATTATTTCTTTGTTATTATTTAAATAAGTTTTTTATAAATTTTTTAATTGAAAATAAGTCAATCGACAAATATAACTATCATTATTCATTTTTGCAATCAGCGCATGAACTTTTTCAAGTACACACAAATTTAAAAAAAAATTATAAATGTTGGATTTTTGAAAAATGTAAAAATTTTAAACATTCAAACATTAATTAATCTTCTCTTACAATTTTCAATATTCTTTAACGAACATTTTTGTTTCAAACTTATGTTATAGTTTTAAACAACTTCTCAAATGGATTTGCAAAAATTTGCAACGAGTGAGAAAATATAAATCTTAACCTCTCCAAAAATTTAATTTTCATACTTTTTACCATCCCAAATGTTTTGGGTTAAAATTAAAAATAATGTAAAATTCTAAAATAGTTCGATAGTAATTTTATGCAGAATACAGAATTGTCTGATTCGAAGGCCTGGTTACTACTGATAAGTAAAATACTTTTTAACACTACTTGTCTGACTATTACCACTATTTCCACTTATTTAACAGTCCAGTGTGTGCATTTAGTGATCAAGTAATTACTTTCTAATTTTTGTAATTTTTCATTTTTCAGGGTAAAAGTTATCTACATACGAAAATCGTGAAAATAAGCAAAGTGCCAATTTTAATTGCTTATTTTTTCACATTTGTGAAGAAAAAAAAACCAAATCAAAAATAAATGATGTTTATGTTCTGATTTCAATATCAAAATCAAAATTATGTTTGGTTTTAATTTTGATAAAATACTACTGCGCATGTATAAGTCTCATTGAACATAAATTTTGTTGCAAATGTCAAATATATCAGAAGATAATATCGTTTTATAATTTATATACAATATCTAAAGTAGAATTCGAATCGACTTCTATTTCTTTAAGAAAACCGAATTGCAGTATTACGGAATCAAAATCAAAATAGAAAGTAAATTTTGTTCCGTTACAGTATCAGAATCAAAATAAAAAGTAAATTTTGTTTCGTTACGGAATCAAAATCAAAATGCATTAATAATTTCGTTTTGTTGTGGAATATCGTAACGAAATCAAAATTTGATTTTCGTGACGGTCCCTGCTTTGAATTAAACTTAAATTTGTTTGACTGTATAGCAAAGATATTAAAAATTTGATTTAAACAAAATATGTTTGAATCAAATAAATCCTTTTCTCACTGTAACCTTGTAAAAAATAGTTTATTAATAAAAAGAACCGTCTTTTTTAGAAAAGGGCCCATTTTGCCGATTTTCGTATTTTTAAAATTAAGAGATGGGAGAGGGGTTTAAAAATTTAAAACCTATTGATTTTTCATCTTTAAGGTTCCCTGAACTGAAGACAATTCTTATCTGAAAATCCTCGTAAAAGAACCAGAAAGATTATCATCAATTAATATCACAATATTCAATTCCTTTTTTCTCAAAATGACGGTTTTTTTGCATTCTAAACTTTAAAATTCTGTAACTCAGCGAATTTTTCATGAAAAAAAGTTGTAAGACCATTCGAAATTCTTCAAATTTTGAAAGGAATTCGCCTATGTAGTAAATTCTAATAGTGCTAAAAATGGGGCCTATTCATGATGAAACGGTATTTCAATAGTCAAAATTTAAATTGTTAAAAATTATTTTAATAAAAATAAATTGTAAATTTATAGATTAATATTGAATAAAAATTTAAAATAAGAATAAAATTTAGAGAATGAGAAATGAAATTTCATTTAAATTTAAAGTGTGAGAAATTCAAAATAAGATCAATAGAGTACAAATGATAAGAAATTTTTATATTTGAAAAAAATTAGAAATCATTTCAAGACAAGATAAATTTTATGCACAATTTATATAAAGTTTAATACTGATAATTTTTCAAATAGAATTGCATATTTTGTTTTATATAAATAGTATAAATTTTAGTCATTAAAATTATATTATTGATTAATTAAATAAATTTTATAAAATAAACTAATAGTAATATTTATATGGATAAATAGATAAAAATTAGCATATATTATTACGTTGTTTTACAACTTACTACCTGGTGTTGTAAGTATTAATAACAATATACACACATTATTTAAACAATAATACTGACATTGTTATAATATTGTATAACGCAGGAATTCGTTTTTTTACAACTTACGACCTGAACTTTACAATATATAATTCATTAATATAAACATTTACAAAGAAAAAGAATACTCAGGAATTTGTTGTTTTACAACTTACTACCTGATATTATTTTTACATAACACTGATATTTTAAAAATATTGTATAACGCAGGAATTCGTTGTTTTTATATTTATTTATTAATAGAATAGTTAAATTAGGAAATAGGGAAATTTGACCTATTGTAGGCAGGATTAAAAAAATTTTATTATTAAATTTTATTTAATTTTTGTTTGTAGATTTGTCAATTTGGAATAATTTACATATTGTAATTATTTATATTATTGAGTGAAGGAAGAATACTTACAAAGGTGAATGATCATTATTATTTATTTTTATTTTATTTATTGCTGAGTCAATTCATATAGATTATAGCAACCGAACTTACAAAAATTATTTATTTAAATAAACTATATCATAAGAAAAGAATTCTTTATAGTTATAAAATTGTGTTAATTTAATTATAATTTATTAATTTATATTTTATAATTTCTATCCAACGAAAGAAAGATAACAAAATTATCTTATTTAGTAGTGGATAATTTAGAAAGAATAAAAGCTGAATTACCGAATAATTATTGGAACAGATTCCTTTAATTTGGTTACAAAGCGACAAATTTTCTCAAAAATAAAATATAATATTTAAGAGTGATTTGAATTACATAATTTCATTCAATATATTACTATATGTTGTCAAAACAGATCTTATCAGTTGATATAGTTTGGCGCGTGCCTCATTGTTAGAGGATCTTTAAATTTTGGAAATAATGTCCCTTTAAATTTATACAAAAGCATTCTTTCTATACAGATTACATAAGAATGAGAAATATTTAATACACATGTATAAGATATTTCTCATGTTAGAAACACGTGGGTTTTCAGAAGTTTACCATGCAGTGGGCTTTTAAATCAAAATAAAGGAAAAATATATAGATATATACTTCCCTCGGTCTGTCAATCTACACGTATATGTTTCAATGTGGACCTGGACATATATAGGTACCGATAACTAGTTGTGCGACGAATGTTGGTAATCCTTTTGACAAAATCAACTGACTCAGTTCAGTTGAAACTGTTGTGTGTATATATATATATTTGTGGTTATATTGTGTGTATACATTTAATACATGTATATAGTGGTGCAGTAGCAACTCGCTGTGTGGCAGGTTTGTAACAGAGTCGAGTCGCCAATTAATTTCCTCGGCCATTAGGACGACCCTGAAAAGCGAATACTGTCTGTCGGTTGGTGATACCGTTTAGATTGCTGCGATATCACACGAATGCGAGGGAGATTACGAACAGCATTTACCGTAAAATTGCCTGAATTCTAGTAATTAACGATGGGGATTTATTTTTAAGATCGAAATGAACCTGCTTTCAGTGACATGTGCGAGTAACGCTTTTAGGAATTAGTCACGAGTCTTTAGACGTATGAAATACATCTTTCAGTTGTAATCAGTGTGTAAGTGAATGGAGGTCTTTTGTGTATATAAACTCTGGGGATGAAGAAAGAAATATATGGTTGACGACGGTAAAATATTGTTGAGTACGTTAGAGCAATTTTTTATAGTAATTACAATCATACTGCAGACCGTAATTGTTTCAAATTAGGCAGTCTAAAAATTTTTGGTTCTTGTTTCAAAGAAAAAACTGTTCAAAAATTTTACAACTTTTGAGCTTGATTTTCAGCAGTATTTTACTTTTTTAAATCTGAATTAGTAGAATTACAATAAGACTGCGCTCGATTATTCCTCAAATGTCATTTGACCGAACTGTCATTTTACCGAACTCCATTTATCCGAATTGTTATTTTTACGAAACAATTGGTAAAAATTATATTTCGACAAAATGAAAAAAAATATTTAAATTTTGAAAAATGAATAAAATAGAAGTAATGTGGATAAAAAAATAATTACTCATGTCTTACTTTTTACTTTTTAGTACTAATAAAACGTCAAAAAATGTGGACCATTATATTTGAGGACTATCTTTTATTGCTGGTGGAATTATATTGGAATTTTAAGCTTTCTGTCTGACTCTAACTGTTTTTTTTACTACTGATAACAAAACTCTGGGTATTTAGCATAAATTACCAAAAGAATGGACTTTAGGCACCGTTCCAACAAATTTTTTTTTACTATTTATTTAAAAAGATACCGGTATTTAGATAATTATGTCTTTAGAGAAAATTGCTTTTTTAATACTGATAATAGAAATTTTTAAAAGGTAATCAATCTATTTAAACATATGATCAGAACGTTGTGTCTGACGAAAATAGTCGTTTACTACTTGTACCAAAGTTATGCTAAGCGAAATCGTTCTTAAACTATTTTCTGTTTTAGTATTACTATCGATATTAATAATTGAAGCATTGGGTGCAAGAAGGGCGTATCACAAAAAACCATATGTTTCTAAACTTTAATTGGTCAAAAACTGTACATGAAAATTTAATATACTTTTTTTTTAATTTATTAGTCCACTATTTAAGTATCAAATTCAAGTGTAAAATAAGGGGGAAATTGTAATTAAATAATAAATAATACTGTTTTTCAAAAACAGTTTATTTAGCTAACGCCCTTCTTGCACCCAATGCTTCAATTATATTGTTTATAATTAATAATTAATTTTTATTTACAATTTTTTATTATTTTTATTTATTTATTTATTATTATTATTATTTTCCCTATTATTATTTTTATTATTATCAAAAATTTTATCAAATTCTTGTCAAAAATTTCAATTATTTTAAAAAATAATAAACATATTTTACAGGTTTAATTTTTTAGGGGTTTTTAAATTTTAGAAAAACTTATTTTTTTTCAGCATAGCTGCTATAAAAACTAATTTATTTAACAAAATATATATTAATTTATGTTTTCAGATTTTTTTATGTAATTTAAAAGTAAATTTTAAGGAATATTGCATTTTTACCATAAATCTACCATTTTTGGTTGCCATCTTGGTTCCGCCATTTTGAATTTTTTGAATTTAACATTAAATTCCGATTCAGTGACTGTGGGCAATTTTAAATATTTTTGGTTGTCATATTGTATCCGTCATTTTGATTTTTTTTAATTTGACAATTAAATCAGATTCAGTGACTCAAAAAACTTCCCGAGCAAACATTTTTTGACGAAATAGTTAATTTTTTTGGAATATTTGTCGCCATATTTACGTAATTCTTTAATTTTTACTTATTTTGATTATTGAAAAAATACTCAAATTTTCCTAATATTTTTAATTAATAAAGTAGTTTATAAAAATTTCTAAGGTGGCTTATTCAAAAGAATGCAGTTTTGTGATTAAAAAATGAGTTAACACTAAATTTAGAAAAATAATAATATTAATACTTTTCGTTTAGAAAATATCAATTTTTAAGAAAAAAAATTTATAATGAAAAAATATATTATTTATTTATACAATATTAATGTGAGATTAAAATATTTTCGATGAATCATTTTAAATTTAACGTATTTCAATTTTAGAAACAATTTATTAAACACTGAAATTATATTGTTTTGTTTTCTTTAACAAGTAGAGTAATTAATTAATTGTTAATTTGTTCTTTACGTTCTATTAATTATAGAAGAATTTTTTTGCGTTTTCAAAGTTTCTTGAATTGTTAATTTTTCAAATGTGACTTAATATTATTGTTAAAAAAATTTAATTTTAAAGGGAAGTAAACAAATTAGTTAAAATTTTCAAATTTTGGAGAATGTTTCAAATTTGTCAATTTTTTTTATCTATTGCTAATATTTAACAAAAATTATCAGCCCTATTTATGTATTTTAAACATTTCTATTTTTAGGTGAAGATTAAAATTCGATCAATAGGAAGGTATCAAACATAAAAAGGCTTATGTCATATTTAAAGTTGCTACGTTTCGATGATGTGGTTTACCATCCGCTTCAGGCTAATTTATTTAATAAAACACAAAAATTAATAAATTACATTAAATAATAAATAACACAATTATATAAAAATTATAGTACCTGTATATTACAATTTAAAGTACATTGCAACTAGCCAAGATTAAAAAATTAAACATAAAATTAAATAAATAAATAAATAACACGTAAATGGTAACGAACGAGCACACAACGAATGCTGTCATTTCGATACGACGATCAAGTCAAACTGAAATTAAATATAAGAAAAAGCCATCTCTGCTGAAATATGAAGTCAATGAACTTAAAAGTAAACACGTGCGATAAACTCATGGCATCTATTTTGAATTTAATCTCCTAAAAAGGGGAAAATAAGTTTTATTCAGAAAACAAATGTCTTCTTTCTTATTAATAGTAAAATCATTACTCAAAATGTGTATCATTTCAGAAATAGATCGTTTTTTATAGTTTGGTTCGCGATCGAGTATAGTAGCATTACCTTAGTCAAAATCATGATTAAAGTTTAAATGATGTGCACGTACCACTGATGTGTCATTTTTGTTATTCTTATGTTCGTTGATACGGACTTTCAATGGACGCTTAGTTTGACCTATATCCCAATTGTTAATAAAAATTTGAAATCAGTTGTAAAATTGTGTAAGGTTTTAATATTTTCAAAAATTAATTATTAGGAATTATTTTAAAATTAATACTTGTCAAAAAAAAACCGCATTTCTAATCAATTTCTCGTCTTTACCGATTTCCAAGTGATTTATTTTTGATTTATTAAAACCTTTGCACATCATAGATCGTTTTTATATTATTTTAGACTTTCTCGCAAAATTTCAGCTCAACTTGGTAAAATATTTTTAAAAATAGAGAAAAATGGTGGAGAAAAAATCACCATTGGAAGCTAAGAATCACACATGTTAATTCCCCGAAAAGTTGACATGAATATCGAAGGTCGAGGTAGGGGATCAATGACAGATTTTCCTAGGAATCTCGGTAACGTGAGAATACGCTTCTTTGGGGGATGGAAGGAGGTATGTATAAAGGAGAGAGCAAGATATAGGGAGAGAGAGTTAATTGCGTCTGGTTGGGTGTCTATTGCAAGTATAATGGCTTCGTCTCGCCACGTCGCGCCTGCTTTTGCAGATAAGGTTTGGGGGCGCGCCAAACTTGGGGTGAAAGAGTGTCTCTCTTTCTCTCTTTCGCCATATGTGTAGAGACGAAGCAAAGCAAAAGGAGTGACAATGAGAGAAACATTCGTTTCTTGCTTGTCGTCATCGTGTTGTCGTTTCTGGAAAACGGGTTTGCACATGAATACTACTTTGTTCGTCTGAGCCAACACAACCTGCACCGAGAGCTGACAGGACGACTGCCTCTACAACTGGATTTTCCCTTGTCCCATAGGTGATACACGTTCATCCAGGCCTACGTGCGATATTCCGCCAGCAGTGTCGCGCTTGTAACGTATGCGACGTCACTAGAACATACGTATATCCACCGCATGTCGTGGTCGGATTACTCGAACGCTTTCCAACCTTTGCCACCACACAACACGTGTGCAATACTCAACCCACAAAACTCGAATACTTTTATGTTTCTGTATTTGTGTGTCTGTGTCTGTGTCTGTGTGTGTATTGCTACCCACAGCAGGTGTTGTGTAACTCTTCGTCTAGTCTTGTCGTTTCGTAGCATCGTCGTATCCTGAGGCACATATAAAATAGCGTTTATCCAGCAGAATCTCGGATAAAGTTAGATAGAGATACATACATGTATGTGTGTGTGTAGAATGCTGTAAAACGTTTCTGCATTGTCTCTTCAAAATTTAACAACTGTATACTATACACGACCCGTTGATAAAAGAATGTACAAGTATCTAAAATCCTTTGCTAAATTGTGCTTCTTTTTTATTTGCCGAGTCATTCCATTATATTTCGACTAAAGTCGTTGCCGACTAATTTTAAAAAATTGTAATATTTTGCAGGAATGCTTTTAAAGATATTAGGATTACCGAACAAAACGAATTTTTTAAATATTGTTTATCTTTATTGTAAAATAAGCATCTAAAGTATATGAAGTGGTTAAAACTGTCACATTTTTATCTATTAGAAAATATTCAAGAAAACACATAATTTATTATAAAAACGTAAAAGAAATTTAGATTTTATTAAGAATAAATTATTTCATTATTATAAATTGGTAGAAACAATTCTTAATCAGAAATATTAAATAAAAAATAATTTTAAAGCTCACCTGGTAAATAACCTATTTTTGCAAATTTCATTCACTAAATGTGAGAAATAGAAATCATTAAATTGAATAAAACCTTATGAAATATAAAGTACCTGTGATTAACTTTTACTTTTTCTTAACACTTTCTTCCTTTTTTCTTCATAAATGTTAAAAAAACAAGCAATTAAAACTGGCACTTTGCTTATTTTTACGATTTTAAAATGTAAATAACTTCTGCCCAGAAAAATGAAAAATTACGAAAGTTGGGCAATAATTAATTGATCACTAGATACACTCACTGGAAAAAGATTTTCTTTGGTCCCGAAGCTATTTTCAGAATTAATTAACTTTAAACTTTTTACTATTTTTGTCAGGTTAATACATGTAATTTTTTTAAAACTAAAGTTGGTTAAAAACGATTAGACAAGAAGAGCTAACTTCGTCATTTAAAAAACACACGTGTTAACCTGACATTGTTAACAAATGCTAATAATTTGTATTATATTTTTGTACTAAATTGTATTTCTTTTGAATTATTTAATTATTTTAAATTTAATTTATTATAATATATAACTAGCATAGGATACGCGCGCTAAAGCGCGCGTTCACATTCTATTTCAATTGTTAAAAGAAAAATACAATTATGATCACGAATTAAAATTACAATTTATATTCTCATTCATTTTTATTATTAAATTTAAAAAAGTAGTTAATTGTACCAAAACAATTATCGCAGTGTTTCTAATTAAATCCAATTCAAAACTTGGTACAGTAAAGACAAAAACTAAATAAAATCAATAGATTTTTAATTTACCTAATAATTATTTTTTAGAATTATTAAAAAATAAATAAGACTTCAATTCAATTCATATTATGAAAAAAATACTAAATAGTTAATTCTTATTATTTATTAATCAATACTCATTTATAAAATTGTGATAAATAAATAGAAAATTATGCAAAAAATACTACAAATTTTGTAAAAACAATATGATTGTCAAAATTAATTACAAAATGAAAGTTAAAAAAAAAAGTTAATGGAAAAATATAAATAGTTCAAAATACATTATTTTTTATTCGATTTTAAATAAAGAAAATGATTATAAAATTTATAAATCAATATTATGAAAATTTCTTACTTTTTTTTATAAAAACAATATCTTTTAACCTTCTTTCTTCTTAAACAATAAAAAATTTTGATATTGTAAAATCGAAAAACTATAATTTCGATCTGTCAAGCAAAGTGTTTTGAAAAAGAAAAAAAAACAAAAGCATTTACAAAAACTAACTTGAAACTGCGGACAGAATGAATGAAAGAATACCAAGATTATTATTATTAATTATTGAATTATTAATTATACTGTCATAAAACTGACAGTTTTCAGTATTTCAAATATTTAAAAATCATATTTTACAAACGATATAAAATTAATTTTTAAAAAATCTTTTTATTTTTTTCATATTTTTATTAAAAACTACGTGTGAAAACAAAATAATAATAATAAGAAGAAATCCCCTCTAAAAATCAAGAATAATTCACTGTGCAAAACCAAACAGCTCTATTGTTCTTTATACAAAGATTCGATAGTTTTGAAACGATCGATATCGTCAGTTTGACTCTTAGACTGGGACTCGCTTATCTTCGGTTCCCATTGCTCTTGTTAAAGGAAAGAGAGAGAAGGAGCGATAGAGAGAGAGCAAAAAGAAATAAGAGAGAAAAAATCCTAACAAGATTAACTTTCTTAATTCCTATTTTATTCCATCAGGCTCACCTTGCAGATTGAGCGTCCTTTGTGCCACGAAATAAAAGGGGATAATAATTTCATCGATCAGTTGCCATTAATTGAAATTCGTACCTTTGTTGCAACTTTCCAACAATAGTGTGGAAAGAGCAACCTCCTCATCAATTGCAAGCTCAATGCCCAAAGTAATTTCATTTCATTAAATGAATCCTGTTGCTGTAGGGAAAAAATTAATTTTCGAATATTAAAAGAAAAAAAGAATGGCGAAAAAAATTCCATTGTTTATTCGAAGAGCGTGGTTTGCCGCAGGCTCAAAATTTCTGAAGTGTACCACTAATTTTCCGATGCAGACATTTTTACATGTCATATCAATATATAATTTTATAGTATTTTCGCATAAAAATGTAACTCCAATAAAGAGTTTTTGTAAAATTTCCATTTTTTTCAAAGTTAATGTTTAAATAATTTTTTCAGCATCAAATTATTAATTAAATAAAAATTTTCTATCTTTTTATTCGATGTATTTTGATAAAATTTTGTATTAGTCCTAATATTACAATATTTTCAAGCTCAACCATATTTGTTAGATTTTGATCGAATATAATTTGATTCAAATAGCGACAATTGTTAAAAACAAATGGAAATAAAATAAACTTCTCTGACTAATTTTGTATTTTTTCAGGTCAATTATGTTTCTCCTTTTTCATTAAAAAACATTTAAAAAAAAAGAAAAGGTCAGTATATTGTATTAAATCAAAATTAAATTAATATTTTTGTGATTGTGCCGGCTGCACTTTTGACAGTAGGGCAAAAACTTAAGGGTTTCAATTATTTTTATTGAAATTCTTAATAAACTTCTTTTTAAATTTTAATTCAATAATAAATAAATACTAATATTACTATTATTAATAATTAATAATTAATTTATAATAATTAATCATTGTTATTCCTTAATTATAATTAATAATTAATAATTATTATTGTAATAATTAATCATTAATTATTACCTATTCATTTGAACATCGATTCCTTGAGGCCTATTTTTAATAAAAAAATATCTAAAACCTTTTAAATTCATTTTAAACAAATGAAATTTTTTAATAAAAATTTTTTAGAAATATTTTTTTTTCTACAAGGGATAATTTTTGTAAAATTAACAATATTTATTGGTAAACGAAACGTTACTAGTTAAAAAAACGTCTTCCAAATATTTTCCGACAATAATTAATTCATTAAATTAAATTAAATTAAATTAAATTAAATTAAATTAAATTAAATTAAATTAAATTAAATTAAATTAAATTAAATTAAATTAAATTAAATTAAATTAAATTAAATTAAATTAAATTAAATTAAATTAAATTAATTTAAATTTATTATTTTAATTTTTAATTATATATTTTCAATTTCGATGAAATAAGAAATATTCATTAGCTAATTATTATTGGATGGATGAAAATTGAATGAAAGTGGGTAGAAGGGGGGAGGAAGAAGAGAGAGAGAGAGAGAACTGTATAATTGTAATGCCTGCTTGATTCTCTATTATACAGACGAGTGACTCCTGATACTGTACATATATTTGGGGAAATAACCCAAAGCCTCGTCACTCAGCTGTCTGACTCAAACCGCACTGTATCTACTTCGAGTCGCACTGGATGCAGATTCACTCCACTGCAGCAAGTGATTACTATCGTCAGACATACATCAGTGCTCGTGAACACATGCAATCGAAAGCACTCTCTGGCTATTAAAGAAAAAAAATTCCAAAAGATATGGCTAAGTAATTTTGTTGCCCTCTTTACTAGAGTTTATTTTTCAACCGATAACATAAAAATAATCAACCAATTGTTATTATTTTTAGTTTGTTAATAACCAACCAAAAATATTCACAAAATATTGGTTTATCATAATAATAATAACAACCAACCAATTGTTATTATTAATTTGTTAATAACCAACCAAAAATATTGGTTTATAACAATAATAACCAACCAAAACATTGGTTATAATAATCAACCAATTGTTATTAGTTATTTGTTAATAACCTATTCAAAATATTGGGTTATAAAAATAATAACCAACCAATTGTTATGATTGGTTTTAATAACCAACCAATTGTTATTATTACTTTGTTAATAACCAACCCAAAATATTGGTTATAATAATCAACCAATTGTTATTATTAATTTATAAATAACCAACCAAAAACAATAATAACCAACCAAAACATTGGTTATAATAATCAACCAATTGTTATTAGTTATTTGTTAATAACTAATTCAAAACATTGGGTTATAAAAATAATAACCAACCAAAATATTGGTTATAATAATCAACCAATTGTTATTATTAATTTGTTAATAACCAACCAAAAATATTGGTTTATAACAATAATAATCAACCAATTGTTATTAGTTATTTGTTAATAACCAATTCAAAATATTGGGTTATAAAAATAATAACCAACCAAAATATTGGTTATAATAACCAACCAATTGTTATTATTAATTTGTCAATAACCAACTAAAAATATCCACAAAATATTGGTTTATATTGAATTTATTTTAGTTACATGAAAAATATTTTTATTCTGATTCAAGAAAATATTTTTTTTATACGAAACAAGTAATCGCTTGCTTAAATGAAGTAAATTTTTTTATTCAGTTTACATTGAAAATTATAATGGTTCTTATTCTTAGATGTAAATTGTTTAATCCTCTGAGCAATAATTATCGTTTGTCACGCTTATTTCTTTAATTAATGTACTAGTAACCTGATTACATGCAAGAATACCTGCAATCTGAGCTTAAGAAGCTTAATAAACTTCAACCAACTTAACCTCAATTTACTCACGACTCTGAGCTAGATTTTTCGAAACCAAACTTACATAATTAAGGTGCTTACTTCGCTTGAAAGTAAAGTACACTAAATTTCGAACATTAATTCAGGAAAATTAAATAATTATAAAAGCACAATAATAATAATACTGTAAATAAATAATAATAGTAAAAAAAATAAGGGTAAAAATATTTATAAAATTTTAATTAATAATAATAACTTTTTATAAATTAAATTTTATTTTTCCCAAATGAATCAAGCGAGAATATAAAGCGCAGCTAAAATATACTTTCGTTTAAAGTTAGACTTTTTAAAAGAGTTTATTTTTTAATAATTATTTAATACCTTTTTATATAAATTTATTACAAAAATTATATTTTTAATTTTTTGGGTCTTTTAAAAGTTTGAAAAAATTTTAACATTAAATTAAAACTAAAAGAAATTATTTAAAAAGTTACAATGAAAATTATATTGGCGCGAAGTAGTGCAACAACGCTACACTTAGTTTTTGATCAATTTTGTGGTTATATAAATAATAATTCGACACTGTTTTAATCATTTCGTAGATGAAAATAAGGGTTTAATTTAAAAACAAATTATTTATTTATCAAAAATGTATTAAATAAGTAATAAAAAAAAATTCTAAAGTCTCAAATTGTAAACAAATGTATATTTCCTCTTTACATTCCCGCTTGATTCATTCATTTAAGAAAAATAAAATTTTGTTTAAAAAGTTGCAAAAAAATTCATTTTTCAATGACTTAAATAAAAAAATATTTTTATTTATGTTTTTTTATTTCGATTTTAAAAAAATGCTTTTTATTTTTCGTGAAAATAATTCTGTCTCAATAATAATAATAAGTATTATTTTTACTGGCGTTGAAGTTATTTTGGCATTTAACCTTTTTTTTATGTCCAACACATCACACTTGGTTTATTATGAGAATACAAATTTAATTAAATTAAATTACAATTCCTAAATTGTCTCGCGTACACAACAAAATATTTCAGTGACACACGATGAAAAAACATTTTCCCAATTTCCAATCGAAATCGACATGCTAAATTTCTACTGAAATCCCTATGTTGTTTGTCGGTAAACGATTTTCGTTCGTTTATGACACGTGGATAATGTCAATTTAATGAATAAACAATCAAACATGAATGTATAATAAATATTACGAAACATAGAAAATTATTGTAAATATCGGATAAAGTTTAACAAGATCAAAGTATATATATGTATATAGTGAAACTATAATTGACTCGCAGGGAAAATATATATGTTACAGGCAAACAATAATTAAATTTTGTTCAAATATGCAATATTGGGGAATAAATATTTTTTCAAACGTTTTTTATTAATTCATTTATTTTATTTATTTAGAAATGCTCCATGTCTATTCGAAATTTGAACTGAGATAATTAAATGTAAAGAATGTAATAATAAATAAATAAATAACAGTTTTGGTCGGAATTTAGTCTGACGAAAATAATTTTTACTACTAAAATAACTAAAATATTTCTGTTTGCTTGAAATTTAGGTTGATTTTTCAGTCTTAGTAATGACGTGTGTTCAGTACTGATTAACAAAAAAAGAAATATGAATAATTAGTAAATATAATTTTGCCTGGTGAAAATATTTTCCACTACTAAAAATTTTAATAATTCATGTCTTAATAAAAATATTATTAATTACTTCTTTGTCTGACAATAATGTATTTTTACTATTTCTTTACATAACAACAAAAAATGAGAACTTTCTTGAAACTAAAACTAAACTAAAATAACTGAACTAAAAAGTTTTTAAAGATTTTATCATTCCTTAAAATATGATTCAATACTTTTCTGTCTGATAACATCGGAATTTCCTACTTCTTTACGAAGAAAAACTAATTTAATTAAAATTAAAATTTGTGAGACACAATTCGTTAATAAAAAAATCAAGAAAAAACGCTCTTTTGCATAAAAAAATAATTTTCTAATAATTCTTTTCAACTATTTAGATGTCTATTTTTTTTCTTTACTTGTTATTTTCTAAACTATTTTTGTAAATTTTTTTTGAAAATTTTCACTATTATAAATAACAATAAATTATTTTATTCTAAAAAAATTAAACTATTATGACTTTTGAAATATGCCGGGGAAAAAATTAAAAATCACTATTTCTAATATTAAAATAAATAATTACCCTCTAAATCCGAATCCGAAATCAGAATTAACAGATTTGCTTGAAATTTTGAGAGAAACTCAAAAAACGAGTCAAAAAACCGAATTAAAATCAAAGAAATAAAAAATTTTTTTTATTACACTACAGGGGAATATTTCTATGTATTTTTTTCCGCTAAATCCGAATTTGATGTCAGAATTGACAGAATCGCTTAAAATTTTGAGAAAAACTCAATAAATAGGTAAAAAAGCGATTAAAAATAAAAAAAGGAAATTTTTGCTATGAAACTAACTATAGTGTATTTAGATGTAATTTTTTACTTTGATTTTAAAATCAAATTCTCAAAGTGGCTCAAAATTTTTGAATGCTCAAAAACTCGAATGTAAAAGAGTTACACTAATGAACGCAGTAATAAGTTTTAATTAATTAATTTTTTTTTAAATAATTAATTTTTCTTACCAGTTTTTTTTTAATATCGCAAAATTTTGAGCCAATTTGATAATTCTTATTTTGAATTCAAAATGAGCGGGTAAAAATACATAGAAATATACTACTATTTTGTTATACAAAAATTTTTTTATTTTAGTTTTTTTTAGTCGTTTATTTACCTCACAATTTTGAGTGATTCTGTCAATTCTGATTTTAAATTTGGATTTAACGGGAAAAAATACATAGAAATATTCTACTGTAGTGTAATAAAAATTTTTTTTATTTCTTTGATTTTAATTCGGTTTTTTGAGTTTCTCTCAAAGTTTCGAGCAAATCTGTTTATTCTCACTTCAAATTCGGATTCAGCGGGAAAATAAAATACACAGAAATATACTAAAGTAGTATTATTAAATTTTTTTTTCAAATTTTAATTTTGTTATTGTAGTGTCTCAGACAAAAACTGTTTTTTGTGTTCCTGTGAGTGAAAATTTACAAAATTAATTTAGGATACAAAAAGTATACAAAAAAATTGACAAATAATAAATAAAAAATAAAGTTTTATTAAAAAGTTTGGATAGAAAAAAAGGTGGTTTAACCTTGACTACACTCACAAAACAGTTTATTTAAGTAAAAAGGAATCCTTTTACCATAAGCGGATTTTCCTTTTAATATTTGTCTAAGAGAAATTCTTTTTCTATCGAAAGGAAATTCGTTTTAATTATATCCTTTAATTATTAAATGATTTCTGTTTAATATTAAAAAGAAAAATTTTCTCATTAGTTTTATCTATTCGTCTTATCAGTAATACATTAATTTATTTATTTAATTATAATAATGATTTATTTATTTTAGACTCAGATTTATAAAATATTTGAAATTAAATTTTAAAAAAATAATAATAACACAAGCCTGCAAAAAATAATATATTGATAGGCAGGAAAAAAATATATTAAAATAAGAACTAAATTTCTTTCATCATAATTTCCATGTATATAAACTTTTAAATTTTTTTTTAATTTTAAAAAGTTATGACTTATTAGATTCTAAATTTTTTAATGAATTAAATTATAATTTTCGAATAAATAACTAATTAATAATAATTAAGCCATTAGGCCAAACACAAGAATCAAAACATCTTTTATTTATATAATCTTATGGCTTTCAAAAATATTGAATAAATAATTATTATAATTATCCAAAATTGTTAATATTTTATTTAAATTTTATACAATGTTTAATTCATTAGAAAAATTTAGTTTTATTATCATTACATATTATTAATTATTAAAATTTATCCACTGTTTTATAAATAAATAATTATTGTAAAAATTGTGCAGATTACTTTTGCATTATTTGAAGAGTAATTAATTTTTTTTTATTATTTTAACATATTTACAAATGTCAAATAATTTGAAATTATTCTTTTGACATAAAAAGATTTTATTTAAAAGTAAAAAGAAATCAGTTACTATTTAAACGATTTTCTTTTTTCCAACAAACTTCTAACCTTTTTGTATTTTAAATATTCCTTTTGCAATGAAACTATTTTTGCTAACAGTTAAAGGATATGATTTAAAAGGAAATTAGTTTTTCTCTTTATTTAATAATTTCACATGAAAAAATTTTTTTTTCACAATTTCTGTTTTTTAAAATATCAATAACTTCTTTATTTCTAGACGAAATAGCTTCAAAAATAGGTCAATCGAAGGGTTTTTTAATGTTCTACAAGTTGGTAACTGTGGTTTTAATGTTATTTCTACATTTTTTAACAAAATTCTCAAAAAAGTCTTATTTTCCAAAATTTTTGATTTTTAAAAGTTTAATATCTCCGGTGAATATGAACGAAAAATGTTCATTCTGGGCTCAAAAGATGCGTCTAAAAAAACTACAAAATTAGCGAAAAACATTTATAGGTGTCTTAACATTTTTTTAAAGTTATGGGCAAAAAACGTTTTTTTGAAAAATTAAAAATCACAAAAATAAATAGTTAAACTTTATTAATCTATCTCAAAGTACTCTCATTTTATGTCCGCAGATGAGACCTAGAATTTAAAAAAAAATTCAGCCCAAAAGCTCTTTATAATTTGGAGATATTTATGAAAATATGTATACACACACAATGACATTTTTCAAAAATGTCATTTTTGAACTCCTGAGGTCAAATAACGTAAAGATATGTTAAAAAATCGAAAAATATTGGTATTACAAAAATTTACAATACTTCCTCAGTATGAGGAAGCAATATAAGAAAAATTAAGTACTTAGCAGAAGAGAAGGAAAATTGAACACATATGTTTATTATTTCCAATAAAATGATTAACTCAATCCCATCCCTTATAGCCAATATCAAAATTGGTCATTCGTATTGCGTCAATAATTTTGCCAACGTGCATCGTAATTTTATGCAATTATGCACATTACCGCTTACACGCGAAATTCACACGGATTTCATTTGGGTTTGTGTAATCCCTTCACTCTCCAGCTCTCCCCATATATTTCGTTGGTTTACTCCTCCATCATTTCACCTGTTCTGACTGTTTAACGGTATATTCCCCCCTTACTCTGCTTCACTACCGTCTCCTCCCCCCCCCCTTCCCAGCCCCTCTTTAAATCCATCGCCGAGATAGCAAGCAAATTACAACCACTGTGTGTAAAATGTAGTGTGCGCCTTGTTTCATTGTGAATTGACGTTAACACCCCTTCGTTACGCGTTTACATTATTATTAAAGCGTATTTACATGGTCAGTGGCAAGGCAAGAGGGGTGGGAGGGGGGAGGCAGGCATGTCGAGGTATTTTTTACGCGGAATTTTAATTTCGACGCGATTTTGAATCATCACGAGCACGTTTGTGGAGGCGTCACACATCCAAGTGCAGAATACCGTCACAGAGAGTGAGAGAGAGAGAGAGAGTCGATATTTGAATTCAATTTCCCGTGTGACAATTTCGTTCTCGAAAGCGTGCACGTATTTGAAAACTTAAATATTGTCAACTCTAAAATATTGATTCAGGTGAGAACACTCGCGGGAGGAAAAATTTCAAATTAAAAATTCGAATTGCTATATTGTTTTTTTTTCATTCATTTCTTGAGCTTTCCTGATATTTTACACTCGGGTCGCAAAGTTTCAGTACATTTTGACTGTTTACTTGTAAATGCTCGCTCCACTTCAAATTCAAATACTTCTGTAAAAATAGATGCAACAGCTATCAAACAAGGATCATTTTAAAGCTCAATAAATTTAGAGTCAAATAGGCAAAAAAATAACCAATTTAATATTGTAAATTTGAAAATATAATTCTTTAAAGTTAGAGATTTTTTATGAAAATTGCGATTTCGGAATCTGGAGTTCAAGCTAACGCCAATTGAAGAAAAAAATTTTTTAAGACTTGTCAGTTGTACAATAACAAGTACAAATTCCATTCTTTAATTCTAGACAAAAATCATTTACAAATATGAAGTATTTTTTTCAAATTGTATAAAAATAATTTCTCTTGCTCTAAATTTTTCGAAGAATATAAATTGCAAATTCGTCTTTTCTATTCATTTGTCTTATCAATTAACCACACTTTTGAAAAGTATTGAACCTCTTGACTGTAGTAAATTTAAATTATTTACATGAAATTTATCCCTCTTCTTATAATGTTACAAATTTTAACTCGCATTATTACTTATTTTATTTCAGGGTGCAATTTTTTAAATTTTACAATAAAAAAGAGATGCACATTTTTCAAAAATTTGGTTAATTGATAAAACAAGTGAACAGAAGTGACGAATTTGCAATTTATATTCCTTGAAAACTTTAGAAAGCAAGAGTAATTATTTTTACAGAATTTAAGGCAAATATTGAATACTTATAAAAGATTTTGGTCTCGAATTAAAGAGTGAAATTTGTACATTATATTGTAAAACTGTCAAATCTTAAAGAAATTTTTTCATTAATTGGCGTTCGCTTGAACTCCAGATTACGAATTCGCAATTTTCATAAAAAATCTCTAACTTTAAAGAATTATATTTTCAAATTTACAATATTAAATTGGTTATTTTTTTCCCTATTTAACTCTAAATTTATTGAGCTTTAAAATGATCCTTGTTTGATAGCTGTAGCATCTATTTTTACAGAAATATTTGAATTTGAAGTAAAGCGAACATTTACAAGTAAAAGTCCAAATGTACTGAAACTTTGCGACCCGAGTGTATATAGTATAATAGGTATTTTCTTTTGTTAGGTTAGAGGATGAAAGTTCAAAAGCCAAAAGTTGCAATAATTCTTCGTTCCAAAAGCCGAAAGGTTTAGAATTCGTAAAATTTTCACGAAAAATAAAAAGTATTTTTTTTTAAATCGAAATGTTTTGAAAAAGCACTTCTACTTGGCCTTTGGAATGTGCTTAGCAAAAGACAGAAATAAAAATATTTTTTTGTAAAAGTTATTGCAAAAAGAATTTTTTTTTGCAACCTTTTAAACAAAAATTTTATTTCTCTAAAATGAATGAACCGATTTAAATAAATCAAGCGAGAATATTAAGGGGACAAAACATACTTTCGTTTGGAATAAGACCCTTTTAAAAGAGTTTATTTTTTAATAATTATTTAATACATTTTTTATAAATTTATTAAAACATTATTTTTCTTAATATTCTGGGTCTTTTAAAAATTTGTTAAATTTTGACATAGAATTAAAACTATTAAGGAATCAAAATCTGTTGCGTTTTATGAACGACAATTATTTAAAAAGTTATATTAAAAATTATATTTACGCGTTGTAGTGCAACAACGCTACAAGTAGTTTTTGATCAATTTTATGGTTATATTGTTAATTCTTCAGGAAGTGACACTTTTAATCTTCAGTTTTTCAATTTATTTTTTTCTAATTATATGATTTTTTCTATTAAAACTACTTAATTTCATACTCAAGGGTAAAATTTTAGGTTGAGCAAAATTAATTCTTAAAAATATTAATAGTTTTTCTCCTTTGAAGAAGTTTATTGTTGCTCCATTAGATTAATTTTATTTAATTCGTGAGTTTTTCTATTCAAAATCCACGCTAATATCCTTCAAGAAATCGGAAATAAAATTACACTGCTTAAAAATTAATAATTTGCATATTTTAATACTAAATATATTCAGTTCGATTAAAATCAAAATTTATTTAAATCATTTGAATTAATGGTAATTTAGGTTAATTTTTTCAAAGCAATGCAGGTAAATACTAAAAATAAAAGAAAAACTCGCATATTTCAAGGAAAAGGCTTTGGAGATGAAAAATAAATTTTTTTTCACATTTATTTACATTAGGGCACAATTAAAATATGTTTTTTTAGTAAAATACACAAATCTCACATCCAGATTTTATATTAACATAGAAATATTCTGTTAAACTTACTTCCAAATTCAGTTATTTATTAAAAAGAAAGGTTTCGGACATAAAATTAATTTTTACTCGGAGCAAAATGTAAATTTCGATTATTTATTACAGCAATAATTTTTCTCCTTTTTATAGATAAAATATAGAAAAATTAAACGTCAGATTCTCAGCTTCATTTTAATGTGGATTAAAATTTTGTTTAATATATTTTTAATGTATAAAATATCAGTAATCATTGTGAAGTAATTTTAACCTAAAACTGAAGACAAAGTTTGAACATTTTTATCAAAAACAAAAGTGAGGTCTAAAAATTTTTTAAATTCACAAAATGATCGAAAAAAAATTGTACTTTCTGACACTATTTTTAAAAAAATTTTCAGTTTTGTTCATTTCGTAGAAGAAAATAATGTTTAGATTCCAAAAAAACATCAAAATCGCATTTTCGCGCAATATAATTTCCATTCTAACTTTTTAAATAATTTTCGCTCATAAATTTTCTCAACGGATTTTGATTTCTTATAGTTTTAATTTTATGTTCAAATTTTTTTCAAATTTTTAAAAGGCGCAGAACATTAATAAAAATAATTTGTTTATAAAAAATTTATTAAATAGTTATTAAAAAATAAACTCTAAAAAAAGTATCTAAATTCTAAACGAAAGTATATTTTATCCCCTTTGTATTCCCTCTTCATTAATTTGGGTGAAATAAAATTTTGTTTAAAAAGTTACAAAAAAATTTTGTTTGCAATAAATTTTATAAAAAACCATTTTTATTTCTGTTTTTTGGTAAACATATTCTTAAGGTGAAATAAAAACGTTGCCCGGTTTCAAAAAATATTTTTTCTAAAAAAAAACCTCATTATTAAAAACTGTAAAACTTGTGCACTGAAAAAAATTTATTTAATTCAAATAACCGATTATTTGACTATTATTAAATAAATATTTACTTGAATCAAATAATTTTTAATTGAATCAAATATTTCAGTTTTTGAATCAAGTAAATTGTATTTGAATCAAATGTTTCAGTATTTGAAACAAATATTGTTTAATTGATTCAGACAAAAATTATTTGATTCAAGTAAATATTTACATGACAATAGTCAAATAATCGTTTATTTGAATCAAATAAATTTTTTTCTACACTTCTATTGGTTTCTTTTAATAAAATTTCTAATTTCTCTGGCAACATGACTTTTCGACTTTACTCACATAAATCTGAATATATAATACAGATTTGAAGGCAACGCAATACCCTAAAAATTAATGACCTTTAAAAATTTACGTTACTACGATATTGAATTGCCTTTAAAGTTGAAACTTTATTGTTTCTCGATATTATCTTTTCTGAAATAGAAAATCACGGTTTCGGAGTATTTTGCAAGTTTATCCAGAGGTGTCTATCAGTATTGGTGTATATATATATAAATGTACGTGTGTATTTTAAAAATCAATCCGAAAGACGGAAGTCGATTTTCGTTGCGTTGAAGAGATGAAGATGGGTAAAATTCAATATCCCGAATCTCGTCTTCTCTTCGGCTTGGGGTTAAATCTTTAACTCCCGAGTTACATTGTAGATCTCCGTCCATAAAGCGGATTATACAAGGCCAAGGACTGAATCTCAGACGTTTAGGATTATTGAGAGTCTCTTGGGAATACTTTATCCCATTTACAGAAAAAAGCAAAAAAAAAATAGAAAAGAAAATTAAGACATTTTTAAATTTGTAATTCAACCTTTAATATTTGAAAGTGATTTCTAAATTTATGATTAGAGGCAAAATTTCTCAACTGGGACACCTAAAAAAATCTTTTCTTTGCATTTTGGATAAATATATTTTGTTCGAACCGTCTGTAGAAAAATATTCCCGTAATGCTTTTTCAAAAAATTTAATTTTATTAATCAGTTATAATAGTATTATTTCAAAAAATTCACTACTGCTTCGTTGTTTTTTGATCAAATTTAATAATATATTTGGTGGAAATATACAAAAGTTATGCCTCTATTAATAATAAAAGAATTTTAAAAAAGTTTATGATTATTTATGCAAAATAATTTGTTAATTAATTATACAATTAAAGTTTTCAGGGACTTCTGGAAATGATTACGAAAAAAGACAATATTTTCGGCACTTTAATTTAAAAAACAAAATTTAGTACCTTTAAAAATTGATAAAATCACATAATTTTAACAGAGAGAGGTAAAAATTGTATCTAAAAGTTTCTATTTTTTTCCCAATGTTGAAATTTGTTTTTAGTCAAACTTCTGCTAATGATAAAAAATAAATTAACGAAACATTATTTAAACAATAAATTGCTATTATTTTTTCATAAATTGTACTTAGCTTGAAATTATAAGTTTTATTTCAATGAAACAATTTTTCATGAGTTGTCTACTGATGATAAAAATAAAAAATTATTTAATTCAAAATTGCTTAAACAACTGATTGTTATTATTTTTGTCACAAACTGTACTTAGTGCTGAAAATTTATAGTTTTTTCCATATTGTGCATTTTTTTGTAACTAAAACATTCAATTTTATAGAAGAAAAATTAAAACATTCTTTAAACAATTTATTATCAGGGTGTCTACTATTTTCATTCAACAAAATTACCGGTTATGTCCCGGTTTTTCCCGGTTATGGCCTAATTTTTTCCCGGTTTTCTTTTCTCATAAAATTTAAATTTAAATTTGATTTCGAACATAAATAAATAATAATTTTAATTGAAAATTTGGAAAATAATTTTTTCAATTTTTTAAAAATAATCTTGTCTGTTTATAATTATAATTGGAAATTTTCTTTTTCAAGTTTATTACAATTCCATTGATAATAATTGAATTTCTGCAAAGAATTTTACTATTTACAAAAATAATTCACAACCTTCCAAAGAATGATATTATTTATGAAAATAATTTAATTCCAGTAAAGAATTTTATTACAATTTATAAAAAAAAGCAGTGATAATAAATTATTTACTTAATAAGTAATAAACATTAAATTTGCTTAAGAAATGATAAATATCATTTACTTGAACATTCAGAATTTTGAAATCATAAAAATTTAAGAGAAGTTAAATAATTATAAATAATAATAGAATAATATAATTTTTAGAAGCAAAAAATTGATTTAAAACTTTAAGAAGAACTTTATATTTTAAAAATAAAATTATAATTACGGTCACTAACTTCTCTGGATTATTTTCGAAAAATTTAAACAATTTAATTTTTTGAATTTAAAAAAAAATTTGCGAGAATTCAATTTTAATAAAAAAATTTGAAGTGCATATCTTCTTTTTTTGAATTGACTAATAAAAATTTTAATTATTAATCTTCGCACTAAGAAACATGAATTCATTAAAATGTGACTTTAAAATCCAATTATTAATTATTAAATTAAAATACTTTGAAAATTTTATTTGTTAAAAAGTTTCTAAAGAAATTCTTTAAGAAATTCAACTACATATTTTTAGTCGATTTTCATAATATTTCTATTAACTCCATAATGTTTTTAAATTTGTTTACATAATACGTTTGAATTAGTGCTTGATTTTTACTATCAAATTAATTTTTTTTAACTAATTCAAAGTTAGAGAAGAGTATAAATATCTATAAAAAGTGAAATAAAAAGTAATTTTTTTTTAAAAACAAGTTAAAATAATAAAACTTTTTTAATTTTGGTGAAAAAATTCCCGGATTTGTATAAAAATCCCGGTTAATTCCCGGATTTCCCGGTTAGTTAATTTTTTATAACTGAAACGTTTTTCAAAATAATCAGTTAGCTGATTCAGATTTAAACTGTACGGAATAGTCTAGGAAATTTACCATCGAAAAAATTGAAAAATCCTCGAATTTTCCTTTTCCATTTAGCAAGGAAATAAAAATATAATTGAAGAAAATAAAATGGCAATTTTTATTTTTCTTCACATACAAGTGACTGAAATTTGGAAAGATTAAGAATGAATGAGAGGTGGAAAAAAGTGTGATCGATAAAAGGAGGACTATTGTCGTAAAAGTGAACGGAATCTCATCTGCTGTCGACCTATTCGAAACTTGACTCAAGGGCCTGTAGCCGATTCGAAAAAGAAGAAGGGAAAAGGGGGGGAGGGGGATTGCAAGAGGAGGCGGGAAAATGAGAGTGATATCGAAATTGGCAATATCGCGAACCTCTCTCCCTTCTCTTCTTGCCCTTGGGTTTACCTCCATCGATCGAATCAGCTCAACCAAGTTTCTTACATTTTTTCTCTCTCTCTTTTTTTTTTTTTTTTGCCGCGAAGAATTTTCTTCTTTCACGTGATGACGACTACAACTACGTAGGTGCGTCCCTTCAATTGCGAGATTCTTTATTGTCAATGTCGAGAGTTAAACCTCGCTTCTTGGCTACACGAAAAAAAAAAAAAATTTTTTTTTTTTCTTCTTTTTGCCATTCCACTCGAAGTGCGAGAAATTTAAACTCAATTACCGCGGATTTTCGCGGAGAAAAATCTTTTACATCGTTGCCAAGAGAGGGGAGGGAAGAGAAGCAGAAGGTTTGAATCAAGATGCTTCAATGGAACGCAGGAAGGTTGTAGTCTTCGTTTTAGCAGTCGCGACGAGACGGGCTCACGCAGTCCCCCCTCCGGAACCAATCTTCTCCAACTGAATGAGAATTTTCCAGCTTCAATTTCCGCGTTTCTTAGCTGGACGTTTAGATTGAGTGGCGTGATAGTTAAAGATTAAAGTATCGTCTAATGTTGCACATTCCTTTCCAAAAGGTAGTATTGAAAACTTTTCTGTTAAAATGACTTTTCCCGGTTGAAACTTGAAAATAAAATAAACTTTTTCGATTTAAATTGTTTTAATTCACTCACTATGAAGGTCGATTTATTCGGTTTGGCAAAGAAAATCAAACTTGTTTCGAACGTATAGTTGAATTTCGAAAAAGGTTTCTCGCACATTGCGTTTGCACTCCACGTTCGTGAATTTAAGATAAACTCCAAACCTTGTGTTGTTTTGAGTTTGCAAAAATTAAAATCTATTATAATCAGGGACCGTCTCAAAAATTTAGTTTCTGTGTTGACATAAAACTAAATTAACAAAAAGTTACTTTAGTTTCGAGTCGATACGAAACTAAACGAACAAAGTAACTTTATTTTCGTGTCAACTTGAAACTAAATTAAGAATTAACTGATTGAATTAAGATACGTGTCGACTTGAAACAAAAGATTTAAAAACAATTATTTAATGTTAGTTACAAAAAAATTAATAGTCACTATAACTTAATTAATTACTGTAATTACATAACCTAGATAATTTCTATTAATTACGTAACTTACTCTAATTACGTAATTTGCTTAAGTGTTATTACTTACGTCATTTACGTAAGTTTAATTAATTACGTGTGAAACTCTAGTTACGTCACGTATGTAAGTTCTAGTAGTTCCAAAACATACCCTAGTGACATAACTAACGTAAGTTCTGTTAGTAAAATAACTTACCCTAATTACGTAACTTACGAACGTTCAATTAGTTATGAAACTTACCCAAGTTACATAACTTACGTAAGTGTAAATATTATGTAACTTACGCCAGTTACGTAACTCACGTAATTTCTACTAATTATGTAATTTATGTAAGTTCGTGAAATTGCGTAATTTATTTAAGTTTGATTAGTTACGTAATTAAAGTAAGATCGATTTTCATTTTATATTAATTATGTAATTTATGTAAGTTCGTTAAATTGTGTAATTTACTTAAGTTTGATTAATTCGTAATTTAAGTAAGTTCGATTAATTGCGTAATTTATATCAGTTTCATTAACTGCGTAATTTACTCTGATTACGTAATATACATAAATTCGATTAATTACTTATATCACAAATTAATCAAACTTGAGTAAATTACGCAATTTAACGAACTTACATAAATTTAATTAATTTATTAATTAATTTAACTAATTAAAAACTCTACTCACATAGTTTATTCTAATTACGTAAGTTACATTAATTATTTAAGTTTCTCTAGCTACGAAAGTCAAGGGAATTATTTTTTTATAATTGAATAATTAATGTTTTTCAATCTTTTGTTTCGAATTGACACAATTAATTCAACCAGTAAACTTAACTAAATTAGAGTCTAAATATTAGTTTCGTGTTGACTCGAAACTAAATTAACGTCTTCTAAATATTAGTTTAGTGGAAACTTGAAACTAAATTAACTGATTGAATTAAGTTTTTTGTCGATTTGAAACAAAAGACTGAAAAACATAATTATTTAGTGTCAATCCTAGAAAAATTATTTTCATCGACTTGCGTAAGTTTCGTAATTAATCGAACTTACGTAAGTCACATAATTAATTAAACTTACCTAGTAATATAACTTACGTTACGTAAGTCACATAATTAATTAAACTTACCTAGTAATATAACTTACGTTACGTTAGTAACTATAATTACGTATCATACGTAAGTTTAATTGATTGCGCAACTTACATAAGTTTTATCAGTTACGTAGGTTATTCTAGTTACGTGACCCACGTAAGTTACATTAGTTACGTAACTGACACTAAATAATAATTTTAATTTTTTTGTTTCTGCTTGACTTTAATTTCAAGTTGACACTAAACTAATATTTAGATGTTAATTTGTTTTCGAGTCGACACAAAACTAAAACGAAAGTAATTTTTTATTTAGTACTCGTTTCAGCAATTAAAATTAATAGACTAAAATTAAAATTAAAAAAAAATTAAAAAATAAAATTATTTTTAATAAATATAATTCGAGTAACTTTTGCCATTTCCATGCGCCTCATAAGAGTTATATATAATTAATTTTCTCGATATTTAGGACGCGTCACGTGTTTAGTTGAAAATTTGGGAAAACTACTTAATAAAGTGAGCAAAAGCTGAAATCCCATTTGAATATAAGAAAATGTTGTATACGTATATATATGTAAATAATTGAGAAGTCAACTTATCAAAAGCTTAGGATCAAAAAGTTTTTGGTATCGTTTCCCTATAGAGTTTAGTGATTATGTATAAACGAGTTTAAATTGACGCGCCTCAGTAAACGTATCAGACACTCGACGTACAAGAGCCCCGAGGGATAACACGTATGCAGGTAACGGGGGAAAATATCCTTTCCCACCCCCAACTCCCCTCTCCTCTCCTCTCACCCTTGAAACTTGGAAACTATCCTACCCTATCTGTCGTAGAGAATTTGGAATTTTGTTGCCAACGAGTGCCATAAGCGTGTAAGCGTCAGCTTCGGAGGAAGGATATGCGGTTATTCCTGATGTGTATAACTATATACTGAAAGAGAGGGAGAGAGAGAGAGAGAGCTGGAATTTGGTTTTGGGCTTTACGACTTTTATGGAACGATTTATTATGAGAAATTCACCTAGAAACTTTTACTGAAGATGCGATTTAGAATGCTCTCTTCGGCGAAAGCCTCTCTCTATTTGTATGCAAATTTTCAAAAATAAATCATTTTTGATCTCTCTCTCTCTCTCTCTCTCTCTATGTGGAGACAAAGTGCTAAACAAAGTGGTAGTGAATTATTTTTTCTTGTAATTATAATAGAAACTAAATCATAGTAATTATAAGGTTTCTGAAAGAATTTCATTTAGTTATATTCAAGGTTTCCGTGGTAACTAAAGCCGAATTTGATGAAAGTTTCAAAAAATTCAAAATGGCGAATCAAATATGTCGTACAAATTTTTTGAATAGTTAAAAATAATTAAAACATGGTGTTCTTTATGTATATTTTGCCCTCTTTAAGAATCTGCAAATAAATTCAACTTTTGACTGCAGAGTAAAAAGTTTTATTTTGTTTAAACAAGAAAAAACAGAAAATTTTTCGAGTTTTTTCATTAAAACTATAATTTTGATTCACATTCGGTTCAGGAAAAATATGGAATAATAAAATATCGCGTCCATAATGTTCCAAAACGATATGTTTCAAAATTATAAAATTAATTTTCCAAAATGCAAATATTCTTCATATAGAAATTTTGAAAAGCAAAAAATATTTTAAACAATTTATATAAAAAAAAAAAAATGTTTAACATTAATATCTAAAACAATTTTATAAACAAATTAATAATTGGAAATAATTTCAGAACAAAATTAGTGTTTCATTCCACTCACTTTTTTACTGTTCTTTTAATGAATTTTAAAGATGAAAATTATTGAGCACAATTATTTAACAACTTTACAAACAGTTGTTATAAATAAATTCCAAATAAACAACAAGTAAAGATGTAAAGATTTCGTTTATTGTTTCACGATTTACTTTCTTCAGGATTATTGAATATTTAAATTTTAATTAACCTATTAATATTTTTCAATAAAGTTATAAACAATTGTTGTAATCGCAAAGTACATTTTAACAACAATTGAATATAAAAAAATTATTTTTCTTTCAATATCCTTTTTTTTATACAGTTTATATATCTTAAAACTTAAATTGAATTATTAATATTATTGAACAAAGTTTTCTAAACAATTCTTATAAGCCTTCAAAATAAATTGTTTTTAACTTTGTTAAAAAATTTAAGATTTAAATTTATATTTTAAGATATATGAACCGTTTAGAAAAATGGATATTGGACGAATAATTAATTTTAAATATATTCAAAATTTTTGAATTTGTTGTTAATTGTACTTTGTTTATACAATTGTTTTTAACTTTATTGAAAAATATTAATAGGTAAATTAAATTTTCGAGATTAAATAATCTTGAAGAAAATAAATAGTAAAAAGATAAACGAAATCTTTGCATCTTTACTTGTTGTTAATTTGGAATTTGTTTATAACAATTGTTTGTAAAGTTATTAAATAATTGTGGTCAATAATTTTCATCTTTAAAATTCATTAAAAGAACAGTAAAAAAGTGAATGGAATAAAACACTAATTTTGTTCTGAAATTATTTTCAATTATTAATTTGTTTATAAAATTGTTTATAACATATTGTTAATCACATTTTTAAATAATATTGTTAAACAATTTTTATCCTGAAAATTCATTGAAACTATAAAAATAAGAGCGATATGTAATAAAATTTTTTTTTCTATTGTGTCTTAAAACAACATTTTGTTACATAAATTGTTTTGAAATATTGTTAAATTAGTTATAGTGATGAAATTTTATCATAAATGTCAGTTTTATACAAATTTTAGCGATTTCATTATTTTATTTTTCTTTAACAGAAAGTTATAAATTTATCTTGTAATAAAAATGTAAAAAAAAGTAATGTAAAGCTTAAAGTTATTTTAATGCTAGTATTGAAACTCCAAACATGAAGATAATAAATAGAAATAATAAAAATAAAAAATAATTAAAAGTAAAGACATTAAAAGAACGGAAATTTTTCTTTGCAATATACAAAAGGCTTTTTGGTACACAGGACAGGATCGAAATTGACAGAAGAATACCATAGAATTTCTCAAGAGAGGAGAAAAAAAGAATTTGGAAAGAGACGACTCTGCTTAGAATTAGAAAAGTTTTGCGCAAGGTCGCACACATTGGCAATAAAATCATCGAACCTGCGTATTTGTCGAGTTTGTGTATGTGATGCAACTTCACTTTGTTCAGTGAGACGTGTGAATCTTGCCTCTGTCCGGCTTTTATATATAACCGTATCCTATATCCGAGAAATCGAAATGAGAACACGTCGCGTCTCGATATATATATATATATATAAGAATAAAAGTACTTTTGCAACGAGAGTTTTGCACTTAGAAAGCTTCCCAAAGTCCCAATCGGTGGCTGTCGTTCAGGACTTGCTGCGTTTGCTGGGTCGTACTTATAGGCTAGCGACCCGAACTTAATACGTACACTTATCACGCTGCAATGATCTTGTTAGCAACTTTTTTTCCCCTCCACCGACCGAGAGCTTTTCGAGCTTAGCGACGACGGTTAAAAGGGTAAAACCCCATTTTATTGGCTTTAGAAACCTTGGAACTTTAGCGATGTTGTGCAGGGCCTTTTATTGTCGAAACTCTCTCTCTGTCTCTCTTGGCCTCTTTCTTTCCATCACTCTCCTTCTCTCTTTAGATTTATTTTGTCCCTAAAAATCTTTCGAAGCTTTTTTCGAACATCTTCTACTTTCTTTCTTTTCATAATTTCCTCTTCTTCTCTATATAACTATTTCTTTTGTCATTAAAAAAAATGCTCTTTGTACTTTTATCAGCAAGGGGATTTCTTTTCATCTTTTTAAGAATTTTTCTTTTCTTTATTGCATAAATTAGCTTATGCTTCGCTTTATGACAATCGGCTTTCTTAAATCTTCTCCACGTGAGGAATTATTGTTCAAACGTTTATAACTTTGGATTTGAGAATATGCCGGTGCATTGTTAGTTACGTAACAATTTTTCTAACTCGAAGAAAAATTTCCAATTTTTCTCTGAAAATTATTTTTACTTCTACTAATCTCATAATGAATTTAGATTTTAGAATTTACGATATGATACAATAGTACTAAAACTAGCATTTTTATGTTTAAAGATCAATTTGAACTTAAAGTCAAAGTTTAAATTTTTGTAGTCGCCATCTTGGATCCGCCATTTTGATTTTTGTAAATCTCGTATCAAATAAGTATGTAATTTCAGAAAAAAGTATTTTTCAATTTCAACCGTTCTTGATCAGAATAAGTTTTTTTTATCAATGTGCGATCTCACACTGAAAAAAAATTATCTGATTCAAATAACCGATTATTTGACTATTATCAAATAAATATTTACTTGAAACAAATAATTTTTATTTGAATCAAATAAATTCTATTTGAATCAAATATTTCAGTATTTAAAGCAAATATTATTTAATTGATTCAAATAAAAATTATTTGATTCAAGTAAATATTTATTTGATAAGTCAAATAATTTTTTTTTCAGTGCAACAATATTAGAAATTTTTACAAGTGAATAAATATTAATAAAGTGTTAAAGTTAACGAATAAATATTAATTTCGGTTAGAACTTTAGTAACAAACAATTACCAATTTAGCGAAATAGAAAATTTTAATTATAACTTAGATTTTTGAGAAATCAATATACATTTATTTAATTATTGAAAATAATTAATTTAGGGAAAAATTTTAATTAAAAGCAGGAAAAAATTGAATTTTATAGAAGTCACAAAGAATTACAGAAGTTTAATTATTTTCAACGAAATAGAATTGAATTATAATAAAAAAAAATTTTTTAAACTCTTGTCGAAATTTAAATTATCTTTATTTAAATAAGAAAATTCTTCTCTGAAATTCAATTATTTTTAAACATTTTTGGCAAAATTTCAATTATTTTCAAATATTTTCTTCAATTCAATATTTTTTAATGTTTACACTCTTTCAATGAAATTGTACGCAAACATTTAATTGTTTTTATAAATAATCGAAATAACGCAAAAATTGAATTATTAACAAATTTTTTAACAATTTTGTAGCAAAAATTCAATTATTTTCATGAATAATAAAATTCTTGTTAAAATTTTTATAATTTTTTTTATTTGTATAAACAAATTCTTCTCTGAAATTCAATTCTTTTTAAAAAATTTGCTTCCATTGAGTATTTTTTATATACACTATTTTAATAAAATTGTAAGGAAACATTAAATGACTTTTATAAATAATCAAAAATTCCACAGAAATTCACGTATTTACGAAGTTTTTAAAAAATTGTTGTCGCAACAATTCATTGATTTTCCTAAATAATAAAATTCATTGCAAAGTTTTCAAATACTTTTCATACAATTTATTTTAATCAAATTCGTCGAAAAGTGCAATTATTCTTAAAATATTTTTTTAAATTTCTGCAAAGAATTCAATTATTTCAAAAATTGTTGACAAAATTCTTGGTGAAAATTAAGTTTTAACAATAATATTCAGCTATTCAGTAAATTATTTATTTTTGTAGGTTTTTAAAAAATTAAATTATTATAGAATATTCTAATAAAAATTGATTTTATATTAAAATTAGTTAAAATAATAATTTAATATTAAATAATTATTAGGATAAATTTTTAGAAATAATTGAATTTTGAAAAGTTATCAAATTGATTTCTTTCAAAATCCTAATTTTTTAGAATTTTAACTATAGCAATTGTTTAGAACTTTTTTGTTATTAAAAAAATTGAATTGAATTATTTTTAAAAATTATTTAAAGTTTTTAATTTTTTTTAATTTTCAATATTTAATTAAAAAACTACCAAATAATTGAATTTTTTAAAAAAATAATTGTTAACAAATAGATTTGAAAATTCCAAAAGAAATTTTTCAAAAATTATTATTTTACTATTTTTTGTAAAATAATTATTTAAAGAAGAATATTAGTTAAAAACTTTAGAAACTAACAGTTGAATTAAAATGATGAAAATAATTTTTAAAAAAATGATCGATTGCTTCGTGTTTTTTAATTATATTCTTATAAATTACTAAATTTCTAAAGGTTTGAATTTGAAATGTTTCGAAACTTTAATTCCTATGGAAAATTAATAATAATTTAATATATTTATTTTAAAAAAATAAGTTATTGATGTTT
Organism: Leptopilina myrica (nomen nudum); assembly: GCA_032872475.1. NCBI lineage: Eukaryota > Metazoa > Arthropoda > Insecta > Hymenoptera > Figitidae > Leptopilina > Leptopilina myrica (nomen nudum). The sequence continues at coordinate 42,975,101 of CM065463.1, forward strand.
TTGAATAATTTTACAATTAGAAAAAAATTTTAACAGATCATTTTTTTTAAGAAAAGTTTTTACCTTTATTTTCTAGAAATTCAACAATTTACAAATTTATTTTTAATTTTGATCTTTAATTGACAAGTAGAATTTATAAACATTTTTTCTTTTATTCTTAAAAAATATTGAAATTTATTACAACGATAATTTTAGTTAAGAAATGGAACTGATGCAAATTATTTTCTTACTAAAATTAAAACTTTTCTAGAAAAATATTAAAAATCAGAAATACTCTCTCAATTTAAAGTAGTAAAAATATTTACTAATTTGAATTGTTGGCTGACTTTTTGCTTTTTAATTAGTAAATTTTGTTTCTAAATAGTAATTTTTCTCTAATTTATTAGAAAAATTTACTAATTTCTGAATAGTAATTGTTTTACTAATTTATTAGTAATTATTATTAGTAAATATTAGAAATTTTTACTCATTTATTTGTAAAGCTTACTAATTCAAAAGCAAAAATTCAGTCACTAATTAAAATTAATAAAAACTTTTACTAATTCAAATTTAGAGAGTATATGTAATGTTTTTTACCCCAAAGAAGACAATTAGTTTATGAACAATATTGTTATTGATGATTAAAAATTATGCATAAAATGAGTATATTTCCTATTTCTTAATTTTATAATTTCTAATAATCATGGAAAAAAATCATAAAAAACTTCTTGCATATTTTCGACTTGTCAAAGAATATTTAAAAATAAACAAAAGCATAGACCAAAACTACATTCAAACTGCAAGCAAAATAAATGAAAGGCAGAATTATCAGATTATTATAGTTTTAATCCAATTGCACTAAATTCTATACTAAAATAAATTCAAAATTGATGCAAATAAAGGATTAAAGTTTTTGAAAACAAAATTTAGAAACGCCATGATTGCTTGCCTGGTGCAAATATATTCTGTCCAGGAAATAGAGAGAGGTGGCCATTGAGTTTCGTTCACTTGAAATAAAATTTATTCACACTCCTATGAACCTCTAAAAGGATTAAATGGGAAACTTGTCTATCTATTAAATCCACATTCCCAACGCACGCATATATATATATATATATATATACGTATAAACTAATACTAAAACTAATTAAATGTAGTAATGCGGTATAACTATTACTAATTCGAGTTAACACCTTCTAATCAAGGTACACGTATTTGCCCGTGCTCTTGATACATGACATTAATTCATTAAACTTGTATATATGAACCTGCCTTCATACACATATCTGCTTAGCGCAGCAGCACTGACCTCGAAAATAATCATTAAATTACCATTCGACTATAATTAGCGCTACATGCATAAATTTATCAGATTGCTGCCGGAATTCACAGCGAATAATTTCCCAAGTAAATTTACATATTATAGACGCATATATAGTTTATATGATAAATTGCAATGGAATTTACACATCTTATATTTTATAATTTAAAATAAAAAAAAGTTTTTCAGATTCTTATATTTTATGTTTAAAATATCATAAACGAAAATTCGACTAATCGTCTCGATATTTAATACAAAAATACCTTTCGAGTACAATATGCAATAAGTTCACGAGACTATTAAATACAGACTTTTTGTAAAATATTTTCGGTCTTTTATCTTTTTTACCAAAACACAGAAATAAAAATATTTTCTTATCAAATTTATTCATAAATTAATATTTTTGTAACTTTTTTAACAAAATTTCATTTCTCCTAAATAAATGAAGAGGGAATACTTATAAAGGCGATAAAATATACTTTCGTTTAGAATTAGAGAATAGAGACTGTTTAAAGAATTTATTTTAAAATAATTATTTAGAAAAATATTTATAAACAAATTAGTTTTTTTAATGTTCTGCGTCTTTTAAAAATTTTAGACTTCGCACTCGATAATTAATTTTAAAAAAAGCGTGGCGAAAAGTAGCTTTCGGATTAAACAAAGTCGTAAAAAATTATCTATGGAAAAATTAAACTTAACGACCAAAAATCTAAATTTAGAAGCTTTAAAAAACTAACGAAAATTCCATTCTATATTTTATTTTCCTCACTTTTTTTCTAATTTTTATAAAAACTATTTACTTCCTTCTTATCTTAATGCTAATAAATTGAATTCCTGGAACGAATTTTATTATTTATGAAAGAATTTCAATATTTATAAAAATAATTTAATTTATGCAGAAAATAAAAAACTTTTACTAATTTTATGCAGATTCTTATTTAAAATTTTAAATAATTAAATTTCTGAAAAATTATTATTATTCATGGAAAAAATTAAATTCTTACGAAAATTTATACAAAATTTTTTTTAAATAATTGAATTCTGTATGGGAACTGTTTTAAAATATTGAAAATCATTGAATTTAGAAAAGTTTTGAAGAACAATTAAAGTTTACAAAGAATTCTATTAAAATATTTCACAATAATTGAATATCTGTGTGGTATTTGATTAAAATTTAATAAAAAAAATTTAATTCCCAAAAAGCTTTTCATTATTTACAAAAATAATTGAATTCTTGCGAAAGGTTTTATTAGGATTTTTCAAAATAATTGAATTAACAAGAAGAAATTTAATACTTTTAAAAATAATTGAATTCTTGTGATTTATACGAAAATAATTAAATTTTGCAAAAGAATTTTACTAAAATGACTCAAAATAATTGAATCTTCAGGAATAATTTTGTTATTTATGTTTAAAAATTGAATTTTTTCAAAGAATTAATTATTAAATTATTTTAATTCCAGGAAAGAATTTTATTCAAATATAAAAGAATAATTGAAATATTTCAGAAAAATTAAATTGAAATTGTGTTTAAAATAAGTGATTTTTTACGAACAATTTTAGTAAAATATTTGAAAATAATGGAATTTTGAAAATAATTAAGTTTTGTTGAAGAATTTTGCATTCATAAGGCTAATTGAAATATTTACAATACTTTTTAAATTTTTCGAAAATAATTGAATTACTACGAAGAATTCTGCCAATGATTTTATTTACAAAAATAATTAAATCCTTGAAAAGAATTTGAGAATTTAAAAAAAATAATCGAATAACTTCTAATGACTTATTGTCAAATTTTAAAACATTTGATTGTTTGAAAAAAATTTATATAAATTCTATTTTAGATAATTCAATTCCTGTGAAATTTTTATTTTTTTCTGAAAAATAATTGAATGTTCGTGTAGAAAGAATATTATTAAAATTTTTCTTTAATATTTGAATTCTAAAGGGAAACTTTTATTAAAATACTAGAATATTGAAAATTATTGAATTGAGAATAATTTTTTAATATAATTGAAATTTTACCATGAATTTAATTGACTTTTTCTTTAAATTCATTTCTTCCGACTAATTTTATGCAGATTCTTATTTAAATAATTGAATTCCTAAAAAATTGTTTTTATTCATGAAAAAACTGAATTCTTACGAAGATTTTTACAACAAAATTTTTAAATAAGTGAATTCTGTTTGCAAATTTTTCAAAAATATTGAAAATCATTGAATTTAGAACAGTTTTTAAGATTAATTAAATTTTACAAAGAATTCTATTGAAATATTTCACAATAATTGAATATATGTGTGATATTAATTAAAATTTAATAAAAAAAATTCAATTCCTAAAAAGCTTTTTATTATTTACAAAAAATAATTGAATTCTTGCGAAAGGTTTTATTAGAATTTTTCAAAATAATTGAATTAACAAGAAGAAATTTATTACTTTTAAAAATAATTGAATTCTTGTGATGAAAACTGTTGTTTACGTAAATAATTAAATTTTGCAAAAGAATTTTATTAAAATGCCTCCAAATAATTGAATTTTCATTTTTCAGGAATAATTTTGTTATTTATGTTTAAAAATTGAATTGTTTCAAAGAATTAATTATTTAATTATTTTTATTCCAGGAAATTATTTTACCATGAATTTTATTGATATTTTTTTAAATAATTGTATTTCTAATAAAAAATTTTATTATTTACGAAAATAATTGAATTATTGTGAAAAAATTATTTAAAGGAGAATTGAATTGTAGTGAAAATTTTTTGTTATTTTTGAAAATTTAAAATAGTGAAAATACTAAAGAAAGATATAGTTGCTTTTAGTGGCCGAAATATTAAAATAGTACACAAATAGTAGCATAACTTAAAAAAAACTTTAAAAAAAATAATAGGTTTTAGTAGATAAGTGCGAAGCCTGATATTTGAAAAAAAACTTCAACTCCGAATTAAAACTAAAAGAAATCAAAATTAGTTGAGAAAATTTATGAGCGACAATTATTTAAAAAGTTAAAATCAGAATTATATTGTCGCGGTGTAGAAATAAAATTTTGTTTAAAAAGTTGCAAAAAAATGCATTTTTTCATAATTTTTATAGAAAAATATTTTTATTTCTGTTTTTTGGTAGACAAACACATTCCTAAGGCCAAATAGAAATGTTTTTTCAACATTTCGATTTAAAAAATATACTTTTTATTTACAATAAATTCGTGAAAGTTTCAAGAATTCCGACCCTTTTTTAAAAAAGAAATTTAATTCCTCGAAAAGCAGTGAATTTAAATTAGCCAACAGAAAGCCATAAGTTATTTATAATTAAAAGTGAGAAAAAAAGAAAGTGGTGAGCTTTTACACTCACATGTAATTAATTAATGAAGAAAGCACATCTCTCCTCCACCCCTTTTGAGGCATGCTTTCTCAAGATTGTTTGGGACTTGAACACGTGGCCTCCCAAAGGGAGAGAGAATTTCAAACTCCGAAAAGCAAGTGAAAATGAATAATTAATCTTCACTCACCGACATCTTGCGAACCACCCCAGGTGCCCAGCTGTGCCTGTCGGGCTAACCTGGACAAAGCATCAACGTAGACGCGTGAAGCGGCAGCAGCACCTAAAAAAATAAATGAATAAAGAAATATCAAAATTTCCATATATAATGTACATATAGTATATGAAATGAGACAGTGAATAATTTATCAGTCTGTCAAATTTAGTAAACGATTTATAAAAGTTTTTCTTTTTTATTTACATTTGAAGAAAATCGAAAATTGGTGTTTAATTATTTATTATTGCAATTCTAATTGTTGCTGTTGGTTGGAACTTAATTAGATACTTTTGACCCCTTCGTATAGTTTAATTCAAAATCGTTTGACGAACTAAAACAGTCCGAAAAGAAATACTCCAAAAAAGGATGATTTTATCACAAATATAAACTTTCCGATATTACTGAATTCAAATTTCAGGTCAGTTTCTCAAAATTCAAAATGGCGGATCCAATATGGCGGATGATTTTAAATTTAATGCGCTTCGACCAAAATTCATTTCTCACGGGTTTTCGGGGTCGCTGAGTACGAATCTGATGTCAAATTTTCAAAATTCAAAATGTCGGATCCAATTTGGTGAACACATTTTTTAAAAGTTGACGAATTAGTCTAAAAATATTTACTCGGTAGTTTTGAAAGTTATGAAATTCGAACATAATGTGAAACTAGCAACAATCCAACCTTTTTTTACTATTGTATAAAAAATTTACAATTTGACAATTTTTAAAGTGATAGAATTTAAAAAATTCAAATTCAAATTTTTTATAAAACTATAATATGGATTGTAATTTAATTTTATTCCTATTAATTAATAACTATAGAGTCAGGTGTACTTTCAGAAAATTTTAGTTTTTATAGATTAAAACTCTTTTTCAAGGTTCTTGTTTTTTAAACAATAAATTTAAATAATTTTATTAATTGCAAATAATTACATTTTATTAATCTTGAATAAACAATTTTTAAAACTTCTAAATACAGCAAAAGTGGAAAATAATTTTCCTCCTGCTGTCGAACTTTTACAATAATTAAAATATTTAGTTAACTAATTTTATTTTCAAAGTTATCAAGAAAATAATTGTTGTATATTATTTTTCATAAAGTTGGTCTTAGTATAGTAGTCAAGAAAAAAAATTGTTTAATAATAAATTTTTGTCCTTGTTTAAAAAAAATAAAGAATTTCGTTCAAAAATTGTGATTAAAAAATAAGAATTATGTAAATATTTTTCTTTTTTTTTCTAAATCAGTTTTAATATTTTTGGAACCAGTTGAGTTTTCATGATTTTTTTTTTATTTAATTAAAGGTAAATTCAAATATGTTATTGACATTTTACTCCAAAAGGAGTAAATAAACCAAAAATAGTTAAAAAATTTTTTTATTTTTTAATTTAAAAATTAAATTCTTTTTATTAATTTTATTTGCCTTTTGAATTAAGTACTTTTACTTGAAAAATGTGTAAATTTCATTAAAATCCATAAACAATATTTCGAGATATTCAAAATTTTATAAAATTAAATAATTAATACTAAAATTAAAAATAGAAACACTTTTAGGTTATGTTAGTGTTGGTTTTTTGTTGATTAAAAGTTTTTCTTTACTTATTGCAAATTTAAATCAGTGTTTATTTAATATTTCAGTTGTACTAAAGACTTATACAACAATTATTCATATTGATAGTTTAATTCTTTTATTGTATTTTTGTTTAAAAAATTGTAAACATAACTTACAATTTTTTGTTTCTTAGGTCTTTTTTTTAAATTGCGTCACAAATATAGAAATAATTCCATACAAATTTCATAAATTTCTACATAATTCAATAAAAAAAATTTTATTTTATTCATATATAAATAGTAATAATAATAATAATAATAATAATAATAATAATAATAATAATAATAATAATAATAATAATAATAATAATAATAATAATAGTAATAATAATAATAATAATAATAATAATAATAATAATAATAATAATAATATACATATAAATAATAAGTAACGCGCATATCGTTCAGTGATTGAAGAAAAGAAAAATAAACAGAAAAGGACTTTTTAACAATATAAACATTAAATTCGTTTATAAATAACTGTAAAAACTCACGAGAATATATATTCCATATAAATTCCATTATATTTCGACTAAAGTCGTTGCCGACTAATTTTCAAAAATTGTAATATTTTGCAGGAATTACCGAACAAAACGAATTTTTTAAATATTTTTTATATTTATTGTAAAATAAGCATCTAAAGTATATGAAGTCGTTAAAACTGTCACATTTTCATCTATTAGAAAATATTAAAGAAAACACATAATTTATTATAAAAACGTAAAAAAAAATTTTAGATTTTATTAGGAATGAATTATTTTATTATTATAAATTGGTAGAAACAATTCTTAATCAGAAATATTAAATAAAAAATGATTTTAAAGTTCACCTGGTAAATAACCTATTTTTGCAAATTTCATTCACTAAATGTGAGAAATAGAAATCATTAAATTGAATAAAACCTTATGAAATACAAAGTACCTGTGATTAACTATTAGTTTTTCTTAACACTTTCTTCCTTTTTTCTTCATAAATGTTAAAAAATAAGCAATTAAAACTGACACTTTGCTTATTTTCACGATTTTAAAATGTAAATAACTTCTGCCCAGAAAAATGAAAAATTATGAGAATTGGGCAATAATTAATTAATCACTAGATACACTCACTGGAAAAAGATTTTCATTGGTCCCGAAGCTATTTTCCGAATTAATTAACTTTAAACTTTTTACTATTTTTCTCAGGTTAACACATGTGTTTTTTAAATGACGAAGTTAGCTCTTCTTGTCTAATCGTTTTTAACCAACTTCAGTTTTAAAAAAATTACATTTATTAACCTGACAAAAATAGTAAAAAGTTTAAAGTTAATTAATTCAGAAAATAGCTTCGGGACCAAAGAAAATCTTTTTCCAGTGAGTGTATCTAGTGATCAATTAATTATTGCCCAATTTTCGTAATTTTTCATTTTTCTGGGCAGAAGTTATTTACATTTTAAAATCGTGAAAATAAGCAAAGTGCCAGTTTTAATTGCTTATTTTTTTAAACATTTATGAAGAAAAAAGGAAGAAAGTGTTAAGAAAATGTCAAAGTTAATCACAGGCATTTTATATTTCATAGGGTTTTATTCAATTTAATGATTTCTATTTCTCACATTTATTGAATGAAATTTGCAAAAATAGGTTATTTACCAGGTGAACTTTAAAATCATTTTTTATTTAATATTTCTGATTAAGAATTGTTTCTACCAATTTATAATAATAAAATAATTCATTCTTAATAAAATCTAAAATTTTTTTTACGTTTTTATAATAAATTATGTGTTTTCTTTAATATTTTCTAATAGATGAAAATGTGACAGTTTTAACGACTTTATATACTTTAGATGCTTATTTTACAATAAATATAAAAAATATTTAAAAAATTCGTTTTGCTCGGTAATCCTAATATCTTTAAAATCATTCCTGCAAAATATTACAATTTTTTAAAATTAGTCGGCAAATATAATGGAATGACTCTGAATAATTGTGTAGGAAATTTGCGTCGAGAGGGGGAAATTATTTTGAAAGCTAATTTGGCGGAATGATTATAGAAATAGTGCAAGTGTGGGGGGTGAAGTCAGATCAAACTTGTTGTCGAAGGCTGGGTGTAATATTTCAGCTGGCATGTTACAGAGCAGATGTTACAATCTGCAAATTTCCAGAGCAAAACCACGCATGCAAACAGCCTTCTCTCTCTCTCTCTCTCTCTCCCCTCCTCTCTTGTTCCTTGAAGAGAAGTTGGAATACGGCATGAGGGAACAGATTTTCTGGGTATTAGCAACCTTCCTCTCCTCTAACATGGAGTCTTCAAGTCCCTTTATGTAACTGCTGAAGGGAGATTGCGACCTTATATACCACACACAAGTTGTTCGTGAAAGAAACTCAAATTCACACTCATAAAGGGACTCATTTTACTTTCCCTTTTTTTTCCCTTCTTTTCCGCCACCTTCCTTTTCTTATCCACAAACTTTTTTCCTCTTCCTCTTATATCCACTTTTTCACAATTTAGTCATCTCACTTGTATTTCTCATATTGAGGAAGAAAAAAAATTCACACCATTGGTTTGTAAATGAAACGGGGTTCTCTTATTTCCTTTTTTTTTTTGCAAAGAAGGAAAAAAAATTCTTTGTTCCTTGGAAAAAAAATGGAAGAACGTGTAGAGAGTCTGATAGAAATTCTGAATCTGATTCGACCCAATTGCGCGTTCTGACGATCAGCCGAATTATTTCTCCGATAATTGAAAATTAAGCTTCGCCTATATAGCTGTATGGATGAAAACCGAGTTCAGTGACTCAATCATAAAGCTTTAGGAGGATTAGAGTTTGGTTTATACAGTACTAAGTAAATATAAGAATTTTTTTTTTAACTGACGGAAATTGAAGAAGTGGAATAACAAAAACTTCAAACTCGATATTGCAGTAATAGGTATGGAGTGGCTAGGGAAAAACAATTTCTCAAGATAGGATTTTTTTTTAGAGAAACTATTTCTTTCTTCATCAGAAAAGAAAATGAGGTGAGAAAACAAGAATTTCTTTAGGTGTTTTCTATATTTTCTGAAAAAAAGAAATTCATATATTGGAAAAGCGGGAATTATTTTAATAAAAATTTGTTTCAATTCATATTTTTTTATTTCATTTTTAAATATTTTTATTTATTGTTCTTATAGTGCAATTTAAATATTCTTAAATTTGAGGCATTGTATAATAATAATAATAATAACCTTATATAATATAATAATATAAAATAATATATAACAATCTCCATATTCTTTCATTCATTCAATTTTTGTCGGCTTTTTTTTATTTTTTCTCTTTAAAAATATTACTTAAAAAAAAATTGAAAATATTTATAATAAAATAATATTTCCCATTAGAAAATTTCAAAGTTTTTTTAAAATAAAGAAAAAAAAATGTCTATAAATTCCATGTGTCAATTACAAATTTCGATTAAAAATGAAATTTAAAAAAAAAATTTAATTTTTAGAAAATAAAGAAAAAGTAATTTTATACTTAAAACAATGCTCTCTTATATTTATTTACGAACTTGTTAAAATGTAAAATTATTCAAAAATAAAATCAATAACTTTTTTTGAAATAAAAATTTAATTATTTACCATTTTTTCGTCGAAATTAAGTTTTTCAAAAAGCATCCAATAAATAATAAATTCATTGTTGTATATTATAAAAATATTGTTATTTTACAACTGTAAAATTTCGATTCTTCGAAACATCTTTAATTAAATATCTATTTGAAAATAAAAATTTTAAATAATAATTTAAAAATTCAATTCATTTTATCCAGTTCACCTTTTTTTTAAACAAATTCATTCTTTTATAAAATTTTTAGTTAAAAATATGGAAAATATAAATTTCCAAAAATTTTGATTTGAAACTTTTCCAAAATTAAATCTTTAAAATGCAAACCTTACTTGCCTATTTTATTATTTAATTAGAATTAAAAATTATAATTGGATTCTTATAAGAAAATAAGTAATTTCTATACATGAATTTAATTATTTAAATACGAAAAGAAGTATAATTATTTAAAAATTTAATGTTTCACAAAATTTTATTTTCAGATGGATTCATGTCAACAAATTGTCGAATAATGGAATTTCTTTGACAAATATTAATCAAAAATCGAGAAATAATTACATTTTTCGTGGAATTCGATGATTTATTTTTCAATTCAATTATTTTTAACAACATTTTAATTTAATTTCAGAAATGAATGCAAATATTTTCTAAAACATTAATAAATCCTTCGAAATAATTCAATTATTCTTTAAAAATATAGTGAAATTCTTGAAAGAATTTAATTATTTCGAATAAAATGTACGAAAGAATTCAATTTTTCTTTAATTCGTTATATTTAAAAAAAAGTCGAATTAATACATTTTTAAAAACAATTCGATTATTTGTCTTAAAAATTTAATAAAATTTAATAAAGAATGCAATTTTAAGTTTTAATAATATTTTAATAAAAAATATTATTTATTAAAACTGTCAATAAATCATTGAAAACAATTCAATTATTTTTTTTAAATTTTTAATAAAATTTTTCGAACGAATCCAATTATTTTGTAAAATTTCAATAAATTCTTCGTAGCAATGCAATTATTTTTAAAAGTTTAGTAGTTAGTAAAATTAATAATTAATATAAATAAAGATAATTGAAATTCTCCAATGAGTTTTATTATTTACCAAAATGATTAAAGTCCTCAACAAAATTATACTATTTATGAAAATAATTGAATCACTGTAAAAAAATTTGTTTTTTTTTTGAAAATATAATAATATTTTGAAAGACATTTTTGAAACATTTTGTTTCTGTGAAATTTTTATTATTTATGATAATAATTTAATGTTTTAGTACGGTAAAAAAAAACTTTTTTTTATTCAAAAATAAGCAGTCAACCGAAAAAAATATGTTTGACTTTGAATTAAACATATTTTTTATAATTGAATAAAACATAATTTTTATTGAATCAAATTTATTATGTATTTGAATAAAAATTATTGTGTTTAATTAAAAGATATTTTTTTTGATAACTGTACAGCAAAGATTAAAATATATTATTTTCTATGTGTAGAATTTTATTAAATTTTTTTTTTAACTAATGAATTCTTTTGGAAAACATTATTAAAATAGTAGATATAAAAAATTATTAAATTAATAATAATTTTCGAAAGTAATTGAAATTTTGCCTAGAATTTTATTAGTTTTTGAAAATAATTGAATTTTATAGAAGAATTTTATTATTTATAAAAATATTTGGAATTTTGAGGAAATTTTTTAAATTTTTTTAAAAATAATTAAATTGATTCCTAATATTTTTAGTTTTAAAAAAGTAATTGAATCTCAAGTTATAGAGATGCAAAATAAAACAAGAAATTTTTTTTATGAAAAGAGTTTTATCTTTAAGTTTTGGGAAATTCTCTATCAAAAGTATTATTTACATTTTATATTTAAATTATATCTTGTAAATAAAATTTGTAGATGGCAACTTTATAATTTTGAATAGTAGAATAGTGGACTTAGTACTTCTTTGAATTTTATATGATTAGCAATGAAATTTAGTAGTACAAAACATTTATAGTCAGACAAAGCTGACTTGAAAATTTCTATTCACTTTCTAGTAGAGTAGGTCAGTTTTTGTCAGACAAAAATGACAAATAATCCTTACTTAGCATAATAAAAATAGTAAATAACACTTTCAGTAAAAAATTTTTTTTTTTGACAAAATTATTAAAAAAAATAAATTTCGTCTTAATTGTGAGCAAATTGATGTGACATGAAAATTCTTCTTTTCTTCCTAAGTCGGAAAACTTTAAAAACTATTTCCAAAAACACTTTTTTAAAACTACTTTGGAAAACCTATGCATTTTCATTATAACCTAACAATCCCAGCTTTTTCATGTAAATGAACGTTTTTCCAATTAAAAAAAAAAAACAATTGTTCGCTAATTGGTTCTTTTTTAATGAAAAAGTTTAAATTGCTAATCAAGCCTCCGAAATGGAAATAGAGAGATATTCTCGAGGCAGGAGCATTGAAATCGCGCTGTTGCGGGGCAAAACGCAAATAGCTGACACAATAGATTTCTCGCCAAACCAACCCTTAACCGAAATCTAAGTACGAGTTTCTTGTTTTCAAAAGTTCAAATAGGGCAGGCAGCACAACGCGTGTAGATAGTAGAGAAGGGAAGTGGATCGTTAACCAAGTAGAGGTTTGCGAAAATTGGCTTCATTTCATTTTTCTCAATCCCCTTACTTGCCCTCACCACCCCCTCCACTTTTCTACAAAGCCGATTCTGGGAGGCTAAAAAAAATTTTTTTTTCTTCTCCTCTTCCAGTTTTTTTTTTCTTGTTCGTCTCCCTCGCCTGGTTTTCGCACCCCTTCTACGAAATGTTAAGTTTCCACGCGCTCACGAGAAGTGTGCGGTTGCTGAATTTATGCTTCATTCGTATATATGTGTAGCGTCCACCATCACCACCCAGGAAACGAGTGGAGCGTAAGTTATCTTGCTCTTGAATGCTACCCCACCGCTTATTTATTGTTCTAGACCAACGCCGTTATCCTAGTTGTGTGTATATGAACACGTCTCATTTTTTTCAATTTTCTCATCCACACTTTTTTTTGTCTCTGCAAATTTTTTTCTTTCTCTCTTTTTTTTATTCATTTCACACACACACACACTCGAGTGCGAGAGAAGTTTAATTTTAAAAAACACATTTGCCTTTCTCCTTTTTTTCCCCCAACAGTTCTTGAGAAAATGGCAGGCTTCGCACTTATCTTGTGAAACCTTCTATTCACTACTTATCTTAAGTTAGGTATTTACTATTTTTAAATTTTGTCCACCAAAAGCTACTATTTTTGATTTTCTAGTATTTTCACTACTTGAAAATTTCAAAAACAACAAAAATTTGTCGTAAAAATTTATTTCGTCTTTAAATATTTTAACAAAATTTTTCACAATAATTCAATTATTTTCATAAGTAATAAAATTCTTCTTAGAAGTTCCATTATTTAAAAAATATCAATAAAATTCATGGTAAACTTTTAAAAATTGTAATAAAAAATTATTCTTAATTCAATAATTTTCAATATTCTACTATTTTAATAAAATTTTCCCTATAGAATTCAATTATTGAAGAAATTTTGAATAATATTCTTTTTACACAAACATTCAATTATTTTCTAGAAAAATATAAATTTCCCAGGAATTGAATTATTTAAAATAGAATTTGTATAAATTTTTTTCAAACAATCAAATGTTTTAAAATTTGACAATAAGTCTTTAGAAGTTATTCGATTATTTTTTTTAATTTGCAAATATTCTTTTCAAGGATTTAATTTTTTTTGTAAATAAAATCATTGGCAGAATTCTTCGTAGAAATTCAATTATTTTCGAAAAATTCAAATAGAATTGTAAACATTTCAATTAGCCTTATGAAGGCAAAATTCTTCGATTAAAATGTATTATATTTTCAAAATTCCATTATTTTCAAATATTTGACTGAAATTGTTCGAAAGAAATTACTTATTTTAAACACAATTTCAATTTAATTTTTCTAAAATATTTCAATTATTCTTTTATAATTGAATAAAATTCTTTCCTGGAATTAAAATAATTAAATCATTAATTTTTCGAAACAATTCAATTTTTAAACATAAATAGCAAAATTATTCCTGAAAATTAAATTATTTTGAGTCATTTTAGTAAAATTTTTTGCAAAATTCAATTATTTTTGCATAAATAACAATATTCATCACAAGAATTTAATTATTTTTAATAGTATTAAATTTCTTCTTGTTAATTCAATTATTTTGAAAAATCCTAATAATACCTTTCGCAAGAATTTAATTATTTTTGTAAATAATAAAAAGCTTTTTAGGAATTGAATTTTTTTTATTAAATTTTAATTAATATCACACATATATTCAATTATTGTGAAATTTTTAAATAGAATTCTTTGTAAAATTTAAATATTCTTAAAAACTGTTCTAAATTCAATGATTTTCAATATTTTTGAAAAATTTGCAAACAGAATTTTAAACTTATTTAAAAATATTGTTGTAAAAATTTTCCTAAGAATTCAGTTTTTTCATGAATAATAACAATTTTTTAGGAATTTAATTATTTAAATAAGAATCTGCATAAAATTAGTTAAAAGAAATGAATTATTAAGAAAAATTTTTTAATTCTTCGCAAGAATTAAACGACTTTTATAAATATTGCAATTTTTTCATAAATAATAAAATTTCCTAGAAATTCAATTACATAAAAAAATCAATAAAGTTTACAGTAAAATTTCAATTGTATTCAAAAATTATTCTTAATTCAATAATCCTCAATATTCTACTATTTTAATAAAATTTTTCAAAAGAATTAAATTATTAAAGAAAAATTTAGATAATATTCTACACGAACATTCAATTACTTTTCCGAAAAAAATAAAAATTTCACAGGAATTGAATTATTTATAATAGAATTTGCATACATTTAAAAAAAATTAAATGTTCTAAAATTTGGCATTAAATCCTTAGCAGTAATTGGATTATTTTTATAAATTTCGAAAGATATTACTTATTTTTAACACAATTTCAATTAAATTTGTTTGAAGTAATTCAATTAATCTTTGATATTTTAATAAAATTCTTCCCTGGAATTCAATTATTTACGAATAAATAATTCTTCGAAACAATTCCATTTTTAAACATAAATAACAAAATTATTCCAGAAAATTCTATTATTTTGAGTCATTTAATAAAATTTTTTTGCAAAATTTAATTATTTTCATAAATAACAATATTTCTCGCAAGAATTCAATTATTTTTGTAAATAATAAAAAGCTTTTTAGAAATTTAATTCTTTTTATTAAATTTTAATAAAATACCACACAGATATTCAATTATTGTGAAATATTTTAATACAATTCTTTGTAAAATTCAATTATTCTTAAAAAATTTTCTAAATTCAATGATTTTCAATATTTTTGAAAAATTTGCAAACAGAATTCAATTATTTAAAAATTTTATTGTAAAAATCTTCGTAAGAAATGTTTTTTCATGAATAATAACAATTTTTTAGCAATTTAATTAGTTAAATAAGAATCTGCATAAAATTAGTCAAAAAAAATGAATTACTTAAACAAAAGTTTTTTATTTTTTACATGAATTAAATGTTTTTTATAAATATTGAAATTCTTTCTTAAAGAATAAAATTCGTTGCAGGCTTGCAGGAATTCAATTTATTAGCATTGGGATAAGAAAGAAGTAAATATTTTTTATAAAAATTAGGAGAAAGTGAGGAAAATAAAATATGGAATGGAATTTTTGTTAGTTTTATAAAGTTTCTAAATTGAGATTTTTAGTCGTCAAGTTTAATTTTTCTATAGCTACTTTTTTACTACTTTTTTTAGTCCGAAAGCTACTTTTTGACACTTTTTTAAAATTAATTATCGAGCGCAAAATCTAAATGAAATTAAAACATAGAAAAGCGATTCTATCAAAAAAAGAAAACTAGACGTATTTCTTTTTTTAGGGAAGAAACTTTGCATTTTCAATCGGAGACAAAATGTGATGAAGACGCGACTATTGAAATGGAAGAAACTAATTGAAGTCAATCTTGAATTGCAATTTGGTTTACTCAGGGGGAATTAAATGTCGTTGCGAATCCAATTGAAATTTGGTTCTATCCTTTCATCGTTTAAACCCTCTCCCTCTCTGCCGCAATTCCTTTCCTTTTCAAGTTCGTCTAACCCCTCAACTTGTGCGATTACGCTTGCTCGCATTCTTGTTACACCTTAACAACAAGTAACGAGCCTATTAGAACCATCGAGAACTTGAGTTAATTCACTCCTCGCCTCTCCTCTCTGACGTTACGAAACTTTCTCATTACCCTTCATAGAATCCCTCGGCCTAATTACCCTTCTGGAACGAAGGAGAATTAATGCGATCTCTTCGCACGTCGAGAGAAAGGGTACGTACACACTGCTTGCAACACAATTTATTATGTATATCACACATATTGGAGCTTATTAATCGTTTTTCATAAATTATTATTCTTACGCCATACAAGAGGGAGGCGATAAAAAATTTATTTCGAAAACAATTCACAAATTGTATCTAGAGACAGATAGTAAATTATAAAACATTACTGTTTTTGAAATAAATTTCTAATTTCAATATTTAAATCTTCTTCTTATATTCGAATTTAAAAGTTTAGAATTTGAAAGTTTAACAATTTTAAAATTTTGAATTTTGAATTTGAAAATTTAATAATCATCATATAATTTTCTAATTTCAATATTTAAACATTCTTTTAATTTTCAAATTTAAAAATTAATAGATACCAGGGACAGTTACGAAAGTTTACTTTCGTTTTAGTTTCTGAGTTGACACAAAACTTAAATAATTTTTTAATATCATACTTTTAACAATATTAACAAGTTAACGATTTCACAGTAAATCGTGAGGTACTAAAAAGGGTTGCAGATTAAATTAACACCAAAAAAAGATTAAAATAATCAATTTTGGTGTTATTTTTTACAATTAATGAAAGTTTAGTTTATTCAATTTTTTTATAACTATAAAACATGAAGATATTAATAACTACGAGTCTTCAACTCGGAGTGATCGATTTTTCCATATAATATCATATTATATATTATATCTATTATTTTTAAAAATAATTTATTAATCAATTTAACGAAATATCAATTATTCATAAATTCTTTAATTGAATGCATATTAGAAAATAAAAACTTCAAATAAATATTTTTAAAAATTCAATTAAACTTTTTCAAAAATAGTAATTTCCAAATTCAATTATTTCCAAAAAGTTGACTCTATATTTCTTTTAATATTCAATTATAATCTAAAATTTTAACTGAAATTCATTTTTATGAAATGAAAATCAATTTTTATTAAAAAATTCTACAAGAATTTAATTATTTAAATGCAAAAGTAAATAATTTATTGAATAATTGAATGTTTCTCAAAATTCAATTTTCATAAAGAATTTTAGTAACGAATTATTTAATATTTAAATTTTTTGTCGAATTTTATTAAAACTTGCTTGAACACAATTACTTTTTTCAAAGAATTCAATTATAATTGTATGAAAAATCATTGAAACGATGCGATAAGTTTTATGAAAATAATTGAATGTTTGCGTAGAATTGTATTCAAATTTTTTTTAATAATGGCATTCTTTTGGAAATTTTTATTGAAATAGTATAGTTATTGAAAATTATGGAATTTTAGAAAACTTTTGATAATAATTGAAATTTTGACAAGAATTTGATTAAAATTTTGTAAAATAATTGAATATCAGAGAAAAATGTTATTATTTATAAAGAGAATTGAAATTTTGACTAGAAATTTTTTTTTAACACAATTGAATTTAGTAATTACGTTACTACGTTAGTTAGTTAGTTGGTAACTAAGTTAGTAACTAACTTACTATTCTCCCTGGAGAAGCTAAATTCGTTGAATTTTTACAAATCCTTGACTTTGGTGTTTAATTTAAAATAAAATGTCATTCATAGTTAAAAATAACACCAAAATAGATTATTTAATTCTTTTTGGTGTTAATTTAATCCTAGAGGGATCAAACTGTTGCAGATTATTTTAATCCATTCTGGTGTTATTTTAACACCTCACAATTTACTGTGTTTAAAGGATGTTCCACTGATTAAAATGAGGTATTGTTCATAAAAAATTGGTTAAAAATTGCAATTTTTGTCTGATTTGAAAGAAAAAAAAATTAATTGTTAAAAAAATCATTGTTGACAAACTTATTAATCGTCAAATATGTAATAAATGTTTTTAAAATCATACAAAAAGGAATCCTTTTTCCCTAAGCGGAATTTCCTTTTAATATTTGTCTTTCTTTTTCTATTTAAAGGAAATTCATTTTAATTATATCCTTTAATTATATTTTTCAATTAAATGATTTTTGTTCACTATTAAAAAGAAACATTTTATCAGCAGTTTTATTTATTCGTCTTATCAGCAATTCATTAATTTATTTATGTAATTATAATAATAAATTTATTTATTTTTCACTCAAATTTATAAAATATTTGAAATTAAATTTAAAAAAATAATAATAACACAAGCCTGCAAATAATAATATATTGATAGGCAGGGAAAAAATATATTAAAATAAGAACTAAATTTCTTTCATCATAATTTCCATGTATATAACTTTTTTAACAATTTGTTTAATTTAAAAAAGTTATGACATATTAGATTCAACATTTTTTAATAAATTAAATGATTGTTTTCGAATATATAAATAATTATTATAAGTATCCAAAATTGATAATATTTTTTTTAACTTTTATACACTGTTTATTTCATTGAAAAGATTTAGTTTTATTATTATTACAAATTATTAATTATTAAATTTATCCACTGCTGTTTTATAAATAAATAATTATTGTAAAAATTGTGCAGATTACTTTTGCATTATTTGAAGAGTAATTAAATTTTTTTTTATTATTTCCACATGTTTACAAATGTCAAATAATTTGAAATTATTCTTTTGACATAAAAAGATTTTATTTAAAAATCAAAAGAACTCAGTTAATATTTAAACGATTTTTTTTTCCAATAAACTTGTAACCTTTTTGTATTTAAAAGATTCCTTTTACAATAAAACTATTTTTTATGGTTAATAGATCCTTTTTGTGAGTGTATGAATATTATGGATTGGAATAAATTATTGTTTTATTCCATGAAATACAAATTTAAACATTTTTCTTTATAATAATAAAAACATGATTTAAAAGTATTTTATAAATCGTCCTTAAGACTGAAATATAACAAAAAATGATTTTTGTTAATAGCGATAATTTTTTATTTTCTAAAATAATTCTTCATTAATTTGAATCTTTCTCACAAGCGGTAAAATAAAATTCAGATTACTATAAAAGGACAGTTGAAACTAATTAAAATCTAATGGAAATCAAACATTAGGGACATATGTGTAGTTAAGACGTAACATTTATTATAAATAATAAATAACAATATTAAATATTAATACGTTATATTCTCAATATTATTTTCAGATGTTGATCTTAGTTTTAAAATTGAGTTTTCAGTCTTCGGAATTGTTGAGGGGTGCTGAAATTTCCCATATGTATCGTTTCGTCTTCACTTAAAAATGTACCACTCCAGAGTTTATAGAAGCAAACCGGATGATATATTAGGGGTTACGTTGCATATTTAATGTCTTAACGGAGAAGAGGTTCAACGAAAACCCTGCATAAGAGACTATGTGTGGAATTTATGGTACACGTTGTTTTTCGCCTTTAATTTTAGATAACTTCTTACCTTAAATGAAATTCCTCTGCCAATCTGTCTCTCATAGTTTGCTATATTAAATTTTGAACATTGAAAAATAGGATTTAAAAATGCCAACCAGTGTATTAGACACAGAAGAAATGTTACTTTTATTACACAAACACAGATCTTTTTTTTCAAATTGGCTTTTAGCAGAAAAATTTTTCTACAATTTATCATTCTCTCGAAATAAAAAATCGCTTTTCTAAGATGGAAAATATGACAACTCCCCATGAATTCTAAAAATAAAAATTGAACGAATTTAAAATTGTTGATATTACTATTAGACTTTCAATGAAAGACTGTGAAAGAAATTTTTGGAAAGACGAAAGTCTTTTAAAAGAGAAGAAAAAAAAACGTTGCAAAATTTAGTTTCATGGAATGTCACAGTTCATGAATACTGATTCTCGCGCTTATTCGTTTTTGAGAAGCTCACAAACGCAGATGAGAGTCAGTTGAATTAGACTGGAGATGAGTCTCGAGGGGGAATAACAAAGTCGCCAGGGACAAAAGGAGGAAAGGTGTCGGTGCGTAACGGATGTCAATATAATTACTGCGAATGCAAGTGGGAATAACAAATTTTAATATCATAAGACAACAATAACAAGAATCAAGTAATTTTTCATGAGAGAAAAAGACTTTTTTTTAGAAAAGCTCACCTTTAAAAATTCAACCCTCAATCAAAAAAAAAAAAAAAATAGAAGGGGAGAAAAAAGTAAACCTTTTTATTTTACTTTTTTTTCTCCTACATCGTAGAAAGAATTACGGTTTCTTTGCTCTCGAACACACTGAACCTTCAATATCGCACGTTTTTTTTCTCTCTCTTTCCCGACGAGATTTACTATTTTACTATTTTCTTTAATTGATGACGAGAAAAGTTTGTTTTCTTGCAGAGCTTCAAAAATTTATTATTTGACATTTTTTTATGGATTTACTTTTCATATTATGAAAATCAGAATTTTTTTTTATTATTTCTATAACAAAGAATTATTTTCAAAACTGTGATACGTTCTAAATTCTTATGAATACACTGAGAAAACATAGAAAAATACTTTCAAGGAATTTTGTTTACTTGAAATAATTATCAATATTCTACCATTTTAATAAAATTTCCCTTTTAGAATTTAATTATTAAAGAAAAAAATTAATAATATTCTTTCTACAGAAACATTTAATTATTTTCTGGAAAAAATAAAAATTTCACAGGAATTGAATTATCTAAAATAGAATTTGTATAAATTTTTTTCAAACAATCAAATGTTTTGAAATTTGACAATAAGTCGTTAGAAGTTATTCGATTATTTTTTTAAATTTTCAAATTCTTTTCAAGGATTTAATTATTTTTGGAAATAAAATCATTGGGAGAATTCTTCGTAGAAATTCAATTATTTTCGAAAAATTCAAAAAGAATTGTAAACATTTCAATTAGCCTTATGAATGCAAAATTCTTCGACAAAAATGAATTATTTTCAAATATTTGACTGAAATTATTCGAAAGAAATTACTTATTTTAAACACAATTTCAATTTAATTTTTATGAACTATTTCAATTATTATTTTTTTTTTGTAATTGGATAAAATTTTTTACTGGAATTAAAATAATTAAATAATTAATTCTTCGAGACAATTCAATTTTTAAACATAAACAACAAAATAATTCTGAAAAATTCAATTATTTTGTGTCATTTTAAAAATTATTTTTGCAACATTTTTTTTTATTCATTCACAGAAATAATATATCTAATTGGAACATAATTTATAGTTAAATTTTAATTATTTATTATCAACATTTAAGTTTGAAGCAAACATAAAAATTTTTAATATATTTTTTGTTTAAACCAAAACAGAAAATATGTTTGAATTAAACATAATTATTCAAACAAAAATTACTTTTGAATCAAAGCAGTAAATATTTTCTATATATTGGAATTAAGCTTACAAACTAATTTCAATGAAACAAAATCACTTAAAATTATTTTTCTATTTAAATTAAGTATAATGTTTTCTCAGTGTATAAAGAAAAAATATGTTTAAAAATTTTATGTTTAATTCAATCTTAAAAGTTGATAGTAAATAATTTAAAATGAACCACAACTTATGTTTAAATTAAATGTATTATTAAATGAACAAAGAAATATTTTTCAATTAAACTTAAATATGTTTGACTGTATAGCAAAGATATTTTAAGTTTGATTTAAAATTTTAAGCAGAATATGTTTGAATCAAATATATCGTTTTCTTAGTGTAAAATTAATTTTGAAGTCAGATTTATAAAAATCAAAATGGCGGATCCAAAATGGCGACTATAAAAATTAAAAAAGTTTTCAGATTCGCTTGAAACTTGTTATTTGAGGGTTTTTGGGATCGATGATTACTAATATGATGTTGAATTTTTAAAATTCAAAATGGTGAATTCAATATGGTGTCCCAATATGGCGGATAATTTCAAGATTGATGCGATACGATCGAAATTCGTTTCTCGGAGATTTTTTGGGTCGTTGGATTTTTAATTTGATATTCGTTTTTCTGAATTCAAAATGTTGGATCCAGTGTAATGGATGATTTTTAAATTGATGCGTTTCGATCGAAATTCATTTTTGGGGGATTTTTGAGGTTGCTGAATATATTTATTTATTTTTTATTTTTATAATATTTTTATCAAGTTTAAAAAAATTAGGTCGACATTTAGAATTTTTAAAAACGAATATCAAATTTAAATTCTTCGACCCCGAAAACTCTGGAGAAACGAATTTCGATCGAATCGCATCAATCTTGAAATTATCTTTCACACTGAGTCGCCATATTCCATCCGCCATTTTGAATATTGAAAATCTGACCTTCAGTTAACTATTTTTTTTAATCAAAATTCAAAAATTTGTCCTTAAGAAAAAAATTCGAGTTTTCTGATAAAATTTGCAGAGAAATGAAAAAATGGAAGATTGTTGGGGTTTTGTATAAAAGAGGTAAAAATCTGAGAGCATTGTTTAAAACAACTTCTCTTTTAATCCCGTCAAATGTGGCTTTTGTACGAATGAGCGCGCGGTTTTTGGTGATGTGAATTCGCAAAATGGTGTTTTTACATATATATATGTAATATGTATATGTAAACGTATATAAAGGGTCATATTTGCATGCTAGCTCAAAGTAAGAGTGGAATATCCTTAGTCTGAGGCAAACGAGAAAGAGAGAAGAAGAAGAAGAAGAAGTGGTTGGGAGCCAAGAAAGCGACTTAAAAAGAGCTTTCGAAAGCTTAACATTGATATTCCGCAGGAGTGCTCACCTAATGCTCAGCTTTTGTCTTCCTGAGCAGGGCGATTTTAACTGTGGAGTGGGACGTAATGGGACACGCCGTTTTTTCTACCCTTGTCTCGACTGTTCCACTCTAAATTTTAGAAGCTGCAATCATGACAGCCAAGAAGGAGAAATGTACTCAACTAGAGGGCGGGGGGAGCGCTCGAATTAAATCGAACGTGGAATACAAGGTTAGAAAGGCTAAGTAGAATGCTAAATATGGTTAACTGTAAACAACTTTTAAATTGCAGAAATTCTTTTAATTTATAGTAATTTTTGTTTCTCATTTTTTATTTCCTCTCTTTTTTTTAATTTTTTTAAACATTTTAAATTTTAAATTACCGATTTTTAGATATTATATTTACATTAAATTTAGTATTCTATAAGTCTCTCTCTGACGTAAAAATTTCTTTTTAAAATAATTAATTATTATCTTTCTAATTTTTCAAAAACTGTGTAATTTGCTTTTATTCTTCTAGTTTCTTAACAAATGCAGCAAAAGATCCAAATAGTTTTGTTTGACCAAAATTTACTTTTCCTACTAAAGCACCAAACTGTTTTTATTTACAATTAAAAGAAACTTGATTTTCTTAAATTTTTGTTAGTATAGTCTTCTACTTTCGTAGAGTTAATTAACAATAGTTGATATAATAAACAAATAAAAAATATACCCATTTTGTTTGTTATTTGCTTTCTTCTCTAACAAATTTCGTCTGCCTGATCTAAATTATTCAAAATATTCTCCATTTCAGTTATAAAAAATTTTACAAAATTGTTATTTGTTAAAAAAAATTATAAGTAGGAAATAGGAATCTTACACATTTTGATTTTGTTAACGAATTTCTTGAACTTTAAAATTATTCGAAAACATGAATTACTTCTTTTTTAAATAAATATTTAGATTATTATTATTCCACAGCAATTAAGATTCGAACCTGCTTTTTAAAATTAAACAACTTATAAAGGTATTTTTATTTTATATTAAGAATATTGTTGCTGTAGCTTCTTAAAAATTATTTTCAAGTATTTCAATTCGTTTATTATTTTCTAGAATTTTAAACTAAATTTCTTCCCTACTCTAAAAGAAAATGTATATTAAATTTTGTTAAAGTATTTTACAAATTTGGGGAAAAAGTGAAACAAAACGAAATTTTTATATAAAATACTGAACATTAAAAAAAATTATGTGGAATTTAGTACAATTATATTAAGTATCAAGAATTTTAACTCAATTTTAATATAACTTTGCTAAATTTCGCATAAATTTTTTTAAAGTTTAGTATTTCTTATATCAAAATTTCGGTTTGCTGCACTTTTTCCACAAATTGTAAAATACTTTTACAAAATTTAATATAAATTTTCTTTCAATGTAAATAAACTGTTTTTAATAATTTTTGAGAAATTAAAAAAAGAAAATTCTCAACTTCTTAAAAAATATCATTTTTCTTACGGTCTTTCATTAAATATAATTATTTGAAAAACTCGTATAGTAAACGCCAAAATATTTCTAACAGCAACTTGAATTAAAATTCTAAATTTCTTTCAATAAAAATTGGGAAAATTTGCATTTGTTTCAATTTTTTAAAATTATTTTTGAAAATAGAACGTATTTTTATACAATTTCAGTTGCATTTTTTCAAGAAACAATTTTACAAAATTTCTGAATTAAATTCGAAGAAGTTAAAATAAATCTTAATTTCTATGGAAAAATAATAATGATTAATTACTTATTTAAAAAAGAAGTTATTGTTTTCGAATAATTTTCAAATTAAAGAATTTGTAAATAAATGAATTAGAAACATTTTTCTCAGTATCTAATCATTTTTAGATTAAGGGTTCCGTACTCGGTAGGTAATTAAAAGTTATTTATAAAACTATGTATTGAAATTATTGCAACGAATTTTATTAGTTTATTGAATTTTTAAATTAAGTTTTGATCATTTTTAAGAATAATTGCATTTTTTGATAAATTTATTGAATATCTTATTAAAAATATTTAAAATTCAGCGAAGAAAATAATTATGAATTTGAAAATGAAATTTTATTATTTATGAAATAATTGAATTGAACTTTTAAATTAATTTTTATTAAAAAAATTCTACCAGAATTTTATTAACAACTTTTGAAAATAATGAAATGATCAGCTACGATTTTCGATTTTACGTTTTTAAAAGCTCTAAATAAAAAAGAATAAAATGCCACTAGCCGATTTTGTCACCATTTTTGCAAAACCTAAATTTACTTGAAGCCAACTGTAGTACGGTTCAGTAATTGAAAAATAGAAAAAATAAAATTTACAATTTCACATTCAATTTGAATGCCATAACTTTAAAGACAATCGAGTAAATATTTTTAGACAAGTCCGTCAACTTTCAAAAAAGTGTTCGCCATATTGGATCCACCATTTTGAATTTTGAAAATCCGACATAAGATTCGTTATCAACGAACCAGAAAACTCGAGAGAAATGTACTAAAGTAAATATTTTGGAAATAATTTAAAATAATTGAATCAAATAAGTCAGTCCAGTGTGATTGATTGATTAATTAATTAATTAAAATTCGATAAATGTCTTAATGTCTTAATGTCTTAATGTTAAGAAAACAAAGAAAATAGAAAAAAACTTATGAGCAGTAAATACAGAGGAGACAAATTTTTTCCCTCCCTCAAGAAAAGAAAGAAGTATTTTATGAAGGAAAAATTTCTTTCAGAGTGCTAAATTTTATTGTAATCTTTGATCTTTATTTTTCTGTTAAGCCCGTGATTCTTTGGCGAACGGAAAAGCAAGGGATAGTTGGATTTTAGGATGAGAAGGAATTTAGCACTTGTGAATAAACGACTATCACTTTTCACTTCACGTTCTCGTTAAGAGCTATGGGGTAGAAAAATTGGGACGATCGACGCGAGTATGCGGCCAAGTGTGAAGAAGGTACCAGAATGATATCACTGAAAATTGGCGGCGCGTTCTCTGTTTCCTCTCCCTCTCTGGAAACACGCCTCCTTATAAATACGACATAGTGTGGTAACTGCCTTGTTCAAGGGGTTGGAAACGTTTGGCAACAGTCACCGTAAACCTTTCTCTCTTTTGACTTCGTCGCCCCCCTTTTCTCGCATATATATCAAATCCCATATATACTATATAAAGCTACAATAAACCAATACCCAGTAAAAAATCTTCTTTTTCTACCAGTCCTGCTTCGCAATAATCCATCATTCGACAAATTTAAACTAATTTTCGAATATTTTTCTTTTCAAAAGCATTTCCATATTCTGTATGTATATCTTCTGTTTTATTTTACACACATTCTATTTCTCATGTTTCAGTTCATATCCCGCTTATTTTATATATTCAATATTTTTTCTTCTTTTTTCCGCTTCGATTCATATATTCCGTTTTTAATTTCTTACTTTTTCGATTTTAGAAGAAAATAAAATTTTTCATACTCATAATAAATTGTTTAAATAATTAATTTTTCGTTTTTCTTTTATAACTTAATGTTTTGGTTACAAAAAAAAATGCAGAATAATTTTTTTTCTAGCATTAAGTACTGTTTATGATAAAAATAATAACAAGTAATTGTGTAAACAATTTTTTATCACCAGTAGATATTTTACTCACAATTGAGAAGAAACAAGTAACTTTTACATTTATTGTTTAAACAATGATTAATTCATTCGTTTATTATCAGTAGTAGATGTTTTATTTATGACAAATTTCATAATTTAAAAAAATTTAAATAGCTCTAAGTACAGTTTATTAAATAAATAAGAAATAACAACAATTCATTTATTTAGTTTGTTATACTTTTTTTCATTCATCGGAAATACTCAAACATTATTTTAATAAGGGTCTTTTGATAAATTTTCATAGTTAAGGGCATGTACAATTAGCTAACTTCAATTGATAAATGTATTAATATTCCACTTCAGTAGACACTTAAAACTATAATTGTTTAATTATTTAACAATTTCTTTGTGTAAACAATCATTCCTTTTTAAAATTCTTGTTGTAATTAAAAGATGCTTTATTTTTGTACATTTCTACCAAATATTATTAAAATATATCAAAAAACAATGAAGTAATAGTGAATTTTCTAAAAAGGTACTTTGAAATTCAATTTTTTTAAAAATTCGATTAAACTTTTTCAAAAATATTAATTCCAAAAATTCAATTATTCCCAAACAGTTCACTCTATATTTCTTTTAATATTCAATTATAATCCAAAATTTCAACTAAAATTCCTTTTCATGAAATGAAAATCAATTTTTATTACCAAATTCTACAAGAATTTAATTATTTGAATGCAAAAGTAAATAATTTATTAAACAATTGAATGTTTCTCAAAATTCAATTCTCATAAAGAAAATTTTTTAATAATTCAATTCTTTTGTCGAATTTTATTAAAACTTGCATTAATATAATTATTTTTTTCAAGGAATTCGATTAAAATTGTATGAAAAATAATTGAAACGCCGCGATGAGTTTTATAAGAATTTTCAAATTTATTCGTTTACAATTCAATTTTAGAAAATTTCAATTATTCGGAAATTCTGCAAATAAATATATATTGAAGAATAAAAACTTTAAATAATTTCAATAAAAATCCTATTAAACTTTTGAAAAGAATTAATTCTACAGAGTTTTTTGTCCAAATTATAAAAAAATTCAGAATTTAAATAATTTTAGTTTGAAACTTTTTCAAAATTTAATTATTTCTAAAAATCCACGTTATAATGCTTTTAATGCTCAAGTATAATCTCAAATTTTAACAGAAATTCATTTTTTAAAACAATTTTTATTAGTAAATTCGACCAGAATTCTATTATTTAAATACAAAAATATATAATTTGTTAATTTCATGTTTGTTGAAATTTCATTATCATGAAAAATGTTATCAACGAAATTTTTTAAAGCAATAAATTCTTAACCAATTTTAATTAGATTTTTAAGAATAATTACATTTTCCGAGGAATTTGATTAAAATTGAATATAAAAATAATTGAAATTCTGCAATGCCTTTTCTTATTTATGAAAATAGTTGAATTCCGAAAAGAATTTTATAATTTATAAAAATAATTGAATGCCTGTAGGAATGTTATTATTTTTGAAAATAATTTAATTATTGCGAAGAAATTTAAATAAAAATTTGTAAATAATTGAATTTCTGTAAAATTTTCTATTATATATGAAACTAATTGAATGTTATGCGTAGAATTGTATTTAAATTTTCTTTTAATAATGGAATTCTTTTGGAAAAATTTATTAAAATAGTAGATATGGAAAATATATGGAATTTTAGAAAACTTTTGAAAACATTTGAAATTTTGCCAAGAATTTGATTAAAATTTTGTAAAATAATTGAATATTAGAAAAGAATTTTATCATTTGTAAAGAGAATTGAAATTTTGATTAATATTTTGTAAAATAATTGAATATCAGAGAATAATTTTATTATTTATAAAAGAGAATTGAAATTGTGACGGAATTATTAAAAAATTTTTGAACACAATTGAATTTAGTAATAATGTTACTAAGTTAGTAACTATGTCAGTAACTAACTCACTATTCTTCCTGAAAAAGCTAAATTCGTTGAATTTTTCCAAATCGTTGACTTTGGTCTTTTATTTAAAATAAAATTTAATTCATACTTTTTTAAAATATTCAAATATTCAAAAAACAAAATTAAGAGACCACCCATTTTCAGGCGAATGAAAAACGTTTTAAAACATAAGATTTATTGAAACTAAAATTTTTCTCTGTTCATTTGTTGATAGATGATGAAATTTGGAAAGAACAAGATATTTCAGAAGTCGTTTGGCCAATAATTTATTTAGATATTTTTAAAAAATCGCCATTTTCAATGATTTATAAAAATTTGAATAACTTTTAAAATAATGAACGTTTTTTAATGATCTTAGGCTTATTTTAAAGGTCATTTGTTACACTATAAGAATTACTTATAGGCATTAACGTGTAATTTTTTTCCTAGAAAATGCAGGCCGTCAAACTTGGACTAAAAAAATCAAGAAATTTGGAACATTCTTATTAACAGAAATATAATTTTTAAAATTCAAACGTATTTTTTTTATTAAATTTTCTTGAAAAATCTACACCATATGATGTTTTAAATATTTTTTAGAACAGTTTTTAGTACAGAAAAATTGTTCCAAATTTGTTGAATTTTTTTGGTCCAAGTTTGACGGCCTGCATTTTTTAAGAAAAAAATTACACGTTAATGCCTATAAGTAATTCTTATAGTTGAACAAATGACATTTAAAATAAGCCTAAGATCATTAAAAAGCGTACATTATTTTAGAAGTTATTCAAATTTTTGTAAAACATTGAAAATGACGATTTTTTAAAAATATCTAAATTAAATATTGGCCAAATGACTTCTAAAACATCTTGTTCTCTTCAAAATTTTAACATCTTTGAAAAAATAAAAATAAAAAAATTTTAGGTTCCATACAATTTTTGTTTTAAAATGTTTTTTTTTAATCATCTGAAAATGGGTGGTCTCTCAATTTTGACTGGTAGTGTAGTTAAAAATAACACCATAATAGATTATTTTAATCCTTTCTGATGTTAATTTAATGTTGCAGATTATTTTAATCCATTCTGGTGTTATTTTCACACCTCACGTTTTACTGTTTATATATATATATATATATGTAAATAAACAAAATTCTACGAAACTTTGTGTCGTGTATTGATGATATAATCAGCATTCTGGGAAGCTAATACAATATTCTCATTAAAATCGAGAGGGGGGGGAAGCATCTTTATTGAATGTGAGAGAAGGTCGCCTTTGAATAGAGATGATCAAGATGAACGGCTCGAGAAGCTGGGATTGATCACTTCTCTTTACTGCGGATATCAGAAACAATGACGAGTTGTCCTCTCTCGTATATATTCAGAGGTTTGAGAGTTGGGAGGACGGTAACTACTTGCGATAGATGCGGTTGATAGTGAGGTAGCACCTAGCTTGTACTTCCCTATCCTATGGAAATGCTGAGCAAGACCAAAATTACCTCAGCCTTTGCTTCTCAAACTCCTTGTTTGCGGCGAAGCTCTACCTTGCTTTGCCGTTCCCTGTCAGTTGGTAAATACTCTCGAATCGAGAGAATATTGAAATTAACTCCAAAATCTCGTTTTAATAACTTCTCTTACTACCACGATGTCAGCATTTTCCCCTAAGGGGTAATAATAAAAAAAAGAAATTCAAACAAAAAATCGATAAACTCTCAGTTTTTACATTTAATATAAAAATGCCTTTGACAAACTCTCCTCTCAATTTGTAATTTTTTTTAGAAATTTGTACCTTTTGCACATACATCAAATAGTTATCTCTCGTATCTAATGAAATGTTTGAAAAACAACATTTTATTCTATAAAAAAGACGGGGAAAATTGTTGAGTCTAAATTCGGTCAAATTTCGGTCAAAATTCGGAACAACATTGGTACAATATTAGTACAATATTGGCTTAAGTCACAAGGTCAAATCTCAATTCCAATGCTATTTTTTCTCCCTCTGGATGTTTATATTAAAAAAAAACGCAGAATATTGGATTCGTGACAAGTTTTCTTTTTCACAAAAGCCTCAAAAGAATTTCCTGAACTCCAAAAAATACACGTCCAATGACAATATAAGAGCATAAAAAATAAACGACTTTCAGGTTTTTCAACCACGAAAACTTCACCCTTAGTTTAGAACGTTTTATTCCAACTTTGCATTGCAAATTCCTCGCACCGCGAAACATTTTCCAAGAGGAGTTTCGACCCCAGCGGTGAAAAAAAAATACCATCTCCAATATTTTTTTTTTCTATCCCTTTCTCTTTTTTTTCACCACACTGGACATCGGATGGTAATTGGAATCTCTGAATTATTGACGTGACATTGCGGAAACAGAGTGCGCAAATGGTGAGACCTTGGCAAGGTCGAGAGTTGGAACCCTTTTTTGTATTCTGTGAACGGTTAACCACGAGGTCAGTGCCCTTGATGTAAGAGTTTCCCACACGAATTATTATTATTATTATTATTATATATAAGTTCGTTTAAGGGATTATGACACTTGGTAAATGAATTTAATCAAGAAGAAATATTATATAGAAGGTTTTTTTTTTGTTAGAACAAAAATACAAGAAGAAAAAGAGTAATATATGAAGAAGAATAAGGTTCCATGATACAGTGATAAAGTTTTCTTGAAAGCCTTCGGCCATTTTACTTTCTCCTCTATATTATATAGTGTTTCATAAAATCACTTTCTTGACGTGACTTCAATTTCCTTTACAACACTTTGATTGAACTGTTTCGGATAATGCGAAAAACCGGTATCACTTTTCGCTTTCAATGCAAAAATGTCGTTATATTGCACCTCCTTTTTTTTCTATAATCTAGAAGTTAGGAAAAATATTCTTTAAAGGCAGATATTTTTTTTACTGATTTCTACAAATTCCGAATGTAAAATTCATTAGCAGTGCAAAAATTTCGAATTCTTTTGAATAAATGTATCAGAATATCATTAAGTCGTCGTTGTGCTGATAAAGAATCCTAATGTCACACTGAGAAAACATATTTTTAATTAAAATAGAAAAATAATTTTAACTGATTTTGTTTAAATTGAAATTAGTTTGTAATCTTAATTCTAATATAAAGCAAATATCTATTGCTTTGATTCAAAAATATTTTTTGTTTAAATAAGTATATTTAATTCAAACATATTTTCTATTACGATTTAATCAAAAAATAGGTTTGAAAATTTGACGTTTGATTTAAACTTCAAAGTTGATTAAAAATAACAAGAACTATATTTATCCGTTTTGAAACACTCTACAGGTCATAATTTTTTATCGAAACGATTTTTTCGTTCTAAATCTTCGAAAATAAATTCTGCATCGATCTTTCGAAGGTTTAATTGAACATTGTTTAAAAATTAATTCATGTTATTCCATTTATAAACTGTATATAGAGTTAGGAATTTCTAGTCTTTTCTCTATTTTGCAACTTTTGAAAAGTACAATTTATAAAACAAATAACAAACATTAATTGTTTAATCAATTTAATAAATTGTTATATACTTTTTTCATACATACATCAGAAACATTCAAACATTATTTTAATATGGTTTTTGTTTAATTTTCCTAATTAATGAAACTAAAAAGAAGTTTTCTTCGAACTTATGATTTTCTAAATTCCATATTGTTATTTAAAAAAATTGTTTAAATAAAAAAATTGGACTCGAAAGATCGTTAGAGAATTTAATTATGACGATTTTGAAAATGGAATAATCGTTTCGGTAAAAAATTATAACCTGTAGATTGATTTGAAAGAAAAAATAAAATTTTTTAATCACGTCGTTCTTTGAAATATTATGTAATTTACTAATTACTAATTTTCTAAAAGTATTAAATTTTTTTCAATCGAAATTAAAGTAAAGAAAACATAGATTTTTGGTAGTTTTTGGATTTTTCTCGTAACTACGCCAGAAGTCACTTAAAACATTAATTGTTAATTAATCAATAATTCATTTTGCATAAATAGTCATGAATTTTTTACATTCTTGTTATTAATAGAGAAAAGATCGACGATTAATGGTACATGACTGAAAATTTTTATATTTTGTATAAAGATTGCAGCAATCGATAAATTTGAAAAAAAAATTTAAATAATAAAATTTTTTTCGAAAAAAATTCTGTTGCATTCTTTGTTAATTTTTTAACATTTGTATTTACTAAAAAATCGTGATTTAAAGATTAGTTGTATTCTTTTTGTACATTTTTGAAAGTTGAAAAATTGGATTTTTCGGCCAAAAGGAAAATATTT
Organism: Leptopilina myrica (nomen nudum); assembly: GCA_032872475.1. Taxonomy (NCBI): domain Eukaryota; kingdom Metazoa; phylum Arthropoda; class Insecta; order Hymenoptera; family Figitidae; genus Leptopilina; species Leptopilina myrica (nomen nudum). Next base: position 43,007,982 of record CM065463.1, read on the forward strand.
ACAAGAAAATATAAAGCTTTTTAATTTTTATATTTTATATTTTATATATATTTTACATATTTATATATTATAATTTATATTTAATATTAATTTTCTTGTAATATATACAGCAAAATTGGTTTTAAGATAAATCGTTACACTGAAAAAAAGTATTCTTAATTTAAAAATATATACTATAAAATCCTTGGCACCTTTTTTTAGTATATATATTCTTAAATTAAGAATATTTTTTTCAGTGTAGGTTTGACGGGGATTTAAGTATGGTTCGTTATAAGAAAAGTAGACCTAATGGAAACCTGAATAGAACTTCGGGAACCAATGAGACTTACAGAAGGTTCAAATAGGATCAAATGGGTCTAAAGGAGATTCTAATTTTTGACTCACGTGGCTAATAATCTTAAATTTACAACAAAATATATTATTCAATTTTTCTGAATTCGCTTTTCTCAATGTTCCTTATTTGCAGTTTCTGCTAATAATTGAGAATTTTTACAGCACCTCATTGAATTGAACTTTAGGTGAAGCGTTTTCTAGTTTCTCTCTCTCTCTTTTCTGCAAAAAAAAAAAAAAAAAAAGTCGGTATAAACGTGCAAGATAAGAGGAGGAGTTAGCGAACTCGTAGGAATTCCCTGTTGCTTTCTCATTCTGGCGGAGGTTTGCGGAGGTTGCCTTTCCTCTATGTATAGTAGTAGCACACTAAACACTTGAAGGTAGAAAGAGAAGATTATTATACCGGAGCAATGCTTCCGCAAGAGCGTTGCTTGGCATTTATCGTTATTCGCGTTAATACCAGAGTCAGTTGTGTGTTAGGGGGAGCAGAGCCGCGAAAGGAGAGCAACACAAGAGTGTATACACACTATACACAACGCAATTAAGGGGCAGCTGCTTTTCTTCCATTCACTAATACCTCTACACGTTTATTTGTGTATTTGTGCGACCCTTCAAAATTCATTTACTCGCCGTACCATCAAAATCTAACATTACCATTCCCCATAGTCATTCTTCTTCTCTTATTTCAACAATACCCTAAATTAACTATCAACAATGAATTATTATCCATTACAAATGGGCGCATTGTCATTGCAAAATTAGTTTTCAGAACTTCATTTATCTAATGTTTAAACAAGTGTTTTTTTTAACACCTGTCCTTAAAGAAGTAATTTGCTTTTTCAGAATAGCGTAGCGAAAGTAACACTTTTTTCAACTCTTCTATCAAGAGATTTGCGAAAATGAAAACAGGGTTAATATAAAAATTTAATTTTAATTGTTTCTTCCTGATTTCCAGGCAAAAATTTTTTTTTTGCTTCCTCATACTGAGGAAGTATTGTAATATCAAAATCTTTCAGGTTCGATTTTTTAACATATCTTTATGTTATTTGACCTCAGGAGTTCAAAAACGACATTTTTGAAAAATGTCATTGTGTGTGTAAACATATTTTCATAAATATCTCCAAATTATAAAGAGCTTTTGGGCTGAATTTTTTTTTTAAATTGTAGGTCTCATCTGCGGACATAAAATGAAAGTACTTTGAGATAGATTAATAAAGTTTAACTATTTATTTTTTTGATTTTTAATTTTTCAAAAAAACGTTTTTTGCTTATAACTTTTAAAAAATGTTAGGACACCTATAAATGTTTTTCTCTAATTTTTTAGAGTTTTTTCAGACGCATCTTTTGAGCCCAGAAGGAACATTTTTCGTTCATATTCACCGGAGATATTAAACTTTTAAAAATCAAAAATTTTTGAAAATAAGACTTTTTTGAGAATTTTGTTAAAAAATGTAGAAATAACATTAAAACCACAGTTACCAACTTGTAGAGCATTAAAAAACCCTTCGATTGACCTATTTCTGAAGCTATTTCGATTAGAAATAAACAAGTTATTGATATTTTAAAAAACAGAAATTGTGAAAAAACAATTTTTCATGTGAAAGTATTAAATAAAGAGAAAAAAATATTACAGCACTTAAGAATAATTGTTTAAAAATTATACTTTATTGTTATTAAAATCTCTACACTGTAAAAAAAAAGGAGTTAAATTTTAACTCCCCAGGGAGTCTATAAAAGTCGCACCCAATTTGGGAGTTAATGCGAGGGGAGTTAAATAAAAGGAGTTAAAATTTAACACCCAAATGCTAACTCCCCATGGAAAAAATAACTCCCGCGGGTGTTAAATGAAGGGAGTTAAAAATTAACTCTCTTTTGGAGTTAATTTTTAACTCTAAAAATTTAACTCCCTACTCCCGAGTCCGTTAACTCCCTAAATTTTTTACAGTGTATGAGGAAGCAAAGTGTTCATGAAATAAACACAACAAGATTTACGAAAACGAATGAAATGAGTACCAAAAGTATAACAAAAATTTATTTTCCTTCAAAGTATCATAGTTAAAGTATAATAGTTTTCTTGAAAAAATCAAATTGATACTAAAGTAGATCAAATTGATGCTAAAAATCTGGATCAATTTTTTATTTGATCCATATTTTTTATATCAATTCCATTTGATACTTTTAAGTTAACAGTGTTGACCCTAAAAAATATTCTGATTCACTGCAAAAATTATTAGATAATATTAAAAAAAATTATTTACAAATTACATTTATTTACATTAACTACATTTATTTACAAATTTCTTCAAAATTGAAATTATTCGAAAACATCAAAAACTCGATTTTCAACAATATATTTAATCATTATTATTTTTCCATAGGAATTGAAAATTTTAAATTCAAAAAACCTTCTGCAATTGAATAACCTATAATAATTTTAAAAAACTTAAGAAATTTTTAAATAATTGTATATTTCTTGAAATCGAATTTTTATGAAGAATTTTATCAAAATTTTTAAAAAAGAATTGAATTATTACGTATCGAATTTAAACAAAAAATGTCAATTAAATGCAATTTTCTATCATTTTATTTAAAATTGCGTAAAAAATAATTCAAATTTTTGGGATTCGATTATGAAAATAATTGAATTTATACAACGAATTTTTCAAAAGAATTAAATTCTTACAACGAATTTAAACAAAAAATTTCGATTACATACAATTTTCTATTATTTTATTGATAATTGCGTAAAAGATAATTCAAATTTTGCGATACGGTTTTTTATTAATGAAAATAATTGAATTCATACAACGAATTTTATTACATTTTTTACAATCATTGAATTAATTGAAAGAATTTTATTGAAATTTGTTTAAATAATTGAATTTCTTAGAATTTTTTGAAACTTTTTGAAACTAATAGAATTAAAGTTTATATGGAGAAATTTCATTGAAAAATTGAGAATAATTAAAATCTGACCAAGAATTTTATTAAAGTTTCTTTAAATAATTGAATTTCAGTAAGAAATTGTATTTTACGAAAATAATTGTAGTCTATGTTCAATTTTATTTTAATTTATCAAATTTATAAAGCATTTTTAAAAATAATTTAATTGCCATCAAAAAATGTATTTTTTGTGAATATAATAATATAATTCTTATCAAGAATTGTATTAAAAATAATGAAATTGTATACGATAATGGTTTTTTAATTAAAATTTTATCAAATAACTAACTACTTTAAAGTAATAAAGCATTTTATGTCAAAATTTTTCTAAATAATAAAATTTTTCAAAAAATTGTATTCAAATTAAAAAAAAATTGGAATTCTTTCGAGAAACTTGATTCAAAAATTAAGAATAATTCAATTGGTTTTAAGATATTTATAAAAAACGGTAAGTAATTAAATGCCTAAGAATTTATTATTAAATTTTTTTTAATGGTATTAAAATAGTAGATATTAAGAATATTTTTCTTCCCCAGTGTTTTATTAAATTTTTTTGAAAATATCAAAGTTTTTGAGAAACATTTGATTATTTATAAAAATAATTGAAATTTTTACGAGAACTTTATCAAAATTTTTTGTAAATAATGGAATATCGAATATTAACAAAATGTTTAAAATAAATGCAATTTACTATAATTCTTTTCAAATTGTATAAAAAGTAGTTGCAATTTTGCAATAAGTTTTGTTATTTATAAAAATAATGGAATTCATATGAAAAACTTTGTTCATATTTTTTTAAATAATTGAATTTCTGTTTCTAAAAACTATTTTAAAATAATTTAAATTTATCGAGAAATAAATAATTTCATCATTAATAAATTTAAAATAATGTAATTCTTGCGAAGAATTTTATTCAAATTATTAAAATAATTGAATTCTTCTAAAAAATGTAGTATTTGTTGAAATAATTAGAAGTTTAAGAAGAATTGTATTGAAAATAATTAAATTGTGTAGGACATTTTTATTAAAATTTCAATTTTATTATCTACATTTTGTAAAAATTTTTTGACATTTTTTATCAAATTTGTGTCTAAATAACTGAATTTCTTTTTTTGAAAATATTATTAAAATAGTATGTTGATATTAATAATAATTGAAATGAAAAAAATTTCTGATAATAATTGACATTTTGCCAAGAGTTTTATTAATCTTTTTTGTTGAAAATAACAGAATTTCGGAGAAGAATTAAAATTACATATTTACATATAAAGTCTCTAAACTAAATTTGAATTACTAAAAGTGTTTTCTAATTTAAATTACTGACAGACATTTAGCTTTTGAATTAGTAAATTTTACTTATAAATAAATTATTAAAAATTTACTCCCTGGTAGTCAAATTTACTAATTCAAAGGCAACAAGTCAGTCAATAATTAAAATTAGTAAATATTTGTAATAATTCAAATTTAAAGAGAAGAGAATTAAGATGATGATGAGAAACTTTTTTTTAATTTCTGAACATAATTGAATTTACGCAACCTTTTTAAAATCCAATTAATTTTTGAGATTTTTAAGTAAAATTATTTATTAAATAATTTTATGATTGACATTGAAGAATTAAGTTACTTGAGAAGAAATTACTGTCGTGACTAGAAAAAAATTGTGGAGTTTGTATATCACAATTCTTGACAATTTCGTATTTTATGAGTCAAATAAGAAAGACAGAAAAAATTCAGAATTTTCTTAAGAAATTAAAAAAATTGATTTTCTTTTGCTGTATTTTAGTAAAAAATCCTAAATTTTTCCTTTATTATTTTAATTTTCTAGTCTTTTTCTTAAATCCCCTGTCATGTGGCAACCCAGTAAAATTTTTCGTGGCGAAAGTGAATTCATCGTGGGCAAAGTAAATTCAAGTGTTGCAAAAGTAAATCAAAGTAAAATATTTACAAACGATCTACAGTTTAGTGAACAAAAAAAAAAGAAAATGAATACTTAACGGCTACTTGGATCAGAATTATTTCGTTTGATCACGAAAACGATTCGTGTCGAACAACATATAGGGTAGGAAAAAACATGGGACCATTAAGTGGGATAATTCGAAACAGCGATATATTCAAGACCTGCGTAACGAGAGTCATTTCTCAAAGTGAAACCACTGGAGAAATGAATAGAGCTTTCGAAATCTCGCCTTCTCTCTCCCTCTCTTTCTCTCTCTCATTCACTCTCTCCGCCTCTCCTTTTTGCCTCCTCTATTTCTCATCCACGATTCGTCATCAATCCTTTTGTTCCCTCACTTCCGCTCTTACCCAGAGTCTCTACATCTATATTAAACTTGCGCGAGCCTCCAATTGTTTTCATGCATTAGCTCGTCGGTCCGTTTGTCAAAGTTTGACGACCATTTCAGAATTCGCGCCAGCTTGCACTGGGGATTCCATTCGAGATATCGATTTCAAGTGTCTGCTATTATGAATGTGACAAAATCGTCGAAAAATTCTCGAGAATGTTGGATTCATTTTTGTCGCCAATATTGAGCCAAGATTGTTTCAATGTGGAAATAAAATTCGAATTTCAATCAATATTTGTCAATTAAGGGACATCAAAAAAAATAATTCAGTGAAACTGAAATATTAGACAAATTTCTATTGCCAATATTGGCCCAAGATTGTTTCAATGTAGAAATAAAATTCGAATTTCAATAAATATTTGTCAATTAAAGGAAATCCAAAAAATAATTCAGTGAAACTGAAATATTAGACAAATTTCTATTGCCAATATTGGCCCAAGATTGTTTCAATGTAGAAATAAAATTCGAATTTTAATAAATATTTGTCAATTGAAGGAAATCCAAAAAATAATTCAGTGAAACTTAAATATTAGACAAATTTCTATTGCCAATATTGGCCCAAGATTGCGAGTGCAGAAAACAATTCAATTTGAAGTATTATTGACTTTAGATTTGGCAATTCATTAGCGAGATTTTTATTAACAATTAAGACCAAATATTACGGGAGTATAAATTGGTCTTGGAACGGAAATGTTTAGACCAACATTGACCCAAACTTGGCCAAATATAGGACAACCTTTATAAACAATTTTGATTCAGACTGCGAGTTTGTAAATTAATTTAGAATTCCAATAATTAGACTCATAATTCGGTTAAATTTGATTTTAGGTTCCCAGCCATTATTGGCCCAAGATTGGCCCCCACATTCGAAAATAATTTACAACCAAAAATTAAATTTGTTTGTTAAAAATAATAATAATATTGAGCTAAATAATTGGTTTCGTATTCGGGACAATATTGGCCCAATCTTGGCAACAATTCTTTTTAAAAATTAATCAGAAAAAAAGAGAAATTCTTTTCAACTTTTATAGTAAAAATAACAAGTAAAAAAATTTTTTAAACTAATGATTTCGAACGCGAATAGTAGAAAGCGAGACATACAAATAAATGACGTCTATTGTACAATCAAAAAACAAGAATCAGAGGAGTGTAAAATAAATATACGGCAATAAACCGAACCAACAGGGGAGTAAACCGATAATACTTCGAAATTGGCAGAAATTTAAAATAAAAACATTGAAAACAAATCTACTGTTCGTGTAATAAAAATTGCAATGTTTTTTTATGAATATAAAATACCTGTATTCTAAACGATTTTTTTACCCCTTTAAAAATATTTTAAATCACATTTTTATTTTCGAAAATTTTTCTCTTTTCAATTGTTATTAATATCTACATATAATATTTTAATACAATTTTTTTCAAAATCAATTATTTAGACGAAAATTTTAATAAAAAAATGTCAAAATATTTTGACAAAAAATACTTTACAAGATTTAGTTAATAAAATTGCAATGTTAATAAAATTTTCCTATACAATGCAATTGTTTTTAATTTTAATTATTTTAAATTATTTATAATTATCTTAAAATTTCAATAATTTCAACAAATAATACATTTTTCTATGGGAATTTAATTATTTAAAAAATTTGGATACAATTTTTTGAAAGTATTCAATTATTCTCTTATAAATATAAACATTTCTCGTACGAATTCAATTATTTTTGAAAATAGTATAATTTTTTTAAAACATTCAATTATTTTTAAACACAATTGGAAGCAATTTAATTATTTTTTAAAATAATAAATTTTTTGCAATAAAATTCAATTATTTTTTAAAAAACGCCATTAAGGAATTCAAATTTTTCATAATTCGTTATAAATTTTTTCAAAGGATTTAATTAATTTTGAAATATTAAAAAAATTCTTTGAACTAATTTAATAATATTTTAAGTAACGAAATCTTTGCAAAAATTCAATTACTTTCAAAAACATAAATAATTTCTTGCACGAAAAATTATGTTATTATTATATTATAAGAATTATGCTATACAATTTTTCTTGAAAAATTTAATTATTTTAAGAAACTTTAAAAATTCCTTCCCAGCAATTCAAGTTTATTTATACACAATAAAATACATTATAAAAATTTAATTATTTTTAATATAATTTTAATAACATTTCATGAAAAAATTCAAGTTTCTGAAAATTTTAAAATATTTTTCGAAAAAATTCAATTATTTTCTAAAATTTTAATAAGTCTTTTAAATAATTCAATTATATTTATAAATAGTAAAATTTTTAGCAAAAATTCAATTATTTTTAAAACAATTTCACAAAAGAAATCAATTTTTATCTAAAATTTAATATAATTCAATAATTAAATGTTTAATATCAATTATTAAGAAAAACGATTTTATTAAAACTTGAAAGAAATTGTTCATAAAATTTAATAATTTTCAAAATTTTTAATTCTTTGCAACCAATGATTTTGAATAAAGTAATTTTAAATTTGAAAATAATTTAAAAAAATTATTAGAAAAAGTTAAGAAACCTAAAAGCAAACAACAATCAACTTCAAGCAGCAAACAGATTGTCAAAATGTTTATTGATGAAAAAAAATTATTGCAAATTTTTTCCTTTTTAAAATAAAATTGAAACTTTGTGGTATTAAAATTGTAATTAACAAATAGGAATCAAGCAAATTTTTTCATTTCTTTTGAATAAGAAACAATAAGGTTTCATTAAAAAATTGTTATATTTATCAAATCGAAATTATGTAGATTTTTTTTATGTTCACACAAAATTAGAATATTTTAAAAATGTAACGATTAAGAAATAGAAAAAAAATACCCATTTTACATATTTTCTGTTTAACGATCACAATTTTGTTCATTAAATAATGAGTTTTTTTTAGAAAACAAAGAAAAATATTTGCCCAATTCGTATTTGTTAATCACAACTTTTTTTACAAAATTCTTATTTTTTTACAAACAAGGAAATAAATTTATTGTTAAGCCTTTTTTTGTAAGAATTTTATTTTTTTGCCTACTACACTGAGACTAACTTTATAAAAAATAATATTCAAGAATTTTGTTATTAAAAACTTTGAAAATAATTAGTTGTTTTAAAATTTTGATTATAAAGGTTCGACTGTAAGGGAAAAATAATTTTGAACCGTTACTGTATTTAAAAGTGTCGAAATTGTTTGTTCAAACTAATCATATTTAATCATTTCAATTAAATTATCTAAATTTATTTTTTAATAAATAAGGACCTTAAGAAATAATTTAATTTATTAAAACTAAAAATTCTTACTAGTACAATTAATTATAGTTATTAATGAATAGTAATAAAATTAAGGAAAGAATAAAATTAAATTGCAATTTGTTTTGTAGAAAAAACTTTGAATTTCTATCATTTTTAAATTTGTCAACTTTATACAAAGTAGTGAAAAAATGTTGTCTACGCGCGAATAGTTGTTAGTATAAATTATATTTAGCAATTAATGAAAAAACCTAATTATACTGCTGTATTTATATTAAAAAGTAAAAAATTAAATTAAAAACTCCCTCTTCCTCCTAATTCAAAATGAGAATAAAAATATGAACATTATTTCCCCTCCTATTGTTACTAACAAGTCCGCCATGAGGTTAAATTTACTGCCGATGATAAATTTTACTCGTCTCTCGCTCAGAACCATAAATGCATAAAAGTGTAATGATTATAGAAGAAAAGAACCACTAGAATAATGGTCGATAACCTAAACGACGAGAAATAAGAGATGATCGTAAAAAAATTCTACATTGTCGTTGTGAATTCATACTCTTAGACTTGAATGCAGCATCTCAACAAAAAAGCAAAAAAAATGAAACTGATCTTGTCATCAAATTGTCAATCGTAAAAACTGTACGAAATGTTTTTTCTTATATCAAGCGTCCTTGAAATAAAAAGAAGGAAATGTTTTATGAAAATAAATATTACACTTTAGTTACTGCCTTGAAAATTCTTTAATAGTTGTGCTCGTAACGTTTATCTATTTCGAGGAAAAAGTTAATAAAAATAATGAAGCAAAGAAGCTAATCATAATCACCTAACGGACAAACAGAAGTTCCTCATAAAACTTGATAATACTTCTCTATAGAGTGTCTGAAATTACAAACAACTGCGCGCAAAGGAAACGAACAAGAGAATAATAATAAGTACAAAATGAACTATTTAGTGCGTCATTTAGCAATCAAATATGGTTCGTTTTCTGTTGAAGAATTTTTTTTCTTAAATCGTTATTATATAAGCGATTCATTTTCTTTCTGAATTCCTACATAATAACAATTGTCGAGGATAATGAACCCGACAACAGTTTATATACATACATCACTCTTGGTTTTTATTATTATCTTCTTGAAACAAAATGGTCTGAAGCACTTCGTCTTGAACTTAATTATCGTAAAAATTTTTAATAGCTCAAAAGATACTTTCGGGTAAAATGTTATCTCTCATACTTGTAAAAGTTGTGAGAGAATAAGTAAATCCTTAATTTGATAGATAACTTTTAATGTTTTAGTTTTTTTTTACTTTTTCATGTTTCTCATCTGGATATAGTATATACACTCGCATGTACTTTGCGTTTTCTTTTTTTCATGCTATGAATATTTTTCTCCTTTTTAAAATTCTCTCCTTTTTTTCTAATTTCCTCATCTATTATATATAAGATGGTTTAAAAAGTTTACCTGTTCTGAAAGTTTACGCTGTTTCCTGTTGCAAAAGACTCATATTTTGTTTTACCACAAAATACAACTAACTTCCATGCGCAACTTCTTTAGCCATGTATATATATAGTGAAATAGAGAGAAAGATAGTTTCTTATTTTTCTGGAACTTACCTGAAACAAAAAGAAAGAACAATATTTTATTATTAAAGTAATTCTTGGCGTTTGTTTTTACAAAAGAAAAATCGTTCAAATTCAAAAAAGTGCATGCAACAGTTGATAAGATTATTTATATACCTTAAAAACATTCTTTGGTGGAGTGTTTTGAAATTTTTTCAATTACACATTCTTTATTATATAGTAAATTTTTGATAGAAACATTTTGAAACTTTTAATTTTCATTTTTAATTTTTTAATTTAAATTTTAAATTCATTTAAAAAATTTAATAATTTATTTTAATGTGATTTAAAAAATTTTTAAATTCATTTTAATGTGATTTTTATAATTATATACATTTTTCAGAAGCCAAACGAAATCTCAAAAACTTTCGATTCAAAAATCTTTTACAGCCACAGATTTTCTAAAAATGTCAAATTAAGAAAAAAAAAATTTTAATGCTTAGAAAACTGTAGGTTTAAAAAAAAGAAAATTTTGCAAACTGGATTATAGAATCTTTATAAATCTACAATTTCATTTTTTTATAACCCACAAGGTGGTGACTTTTTTTCATAACAAAAAATTCACTGTCATTTCCCTGTCCATTCCCGTTCGTGAATTATTTTCCCTGGCCATGAAGTATAACTTAAAATTTCTTAAAATAAATATTTAATTATAATTATTTTTTTCAGTCGTATTAAGATTTTAAAAAAATTTTAATTTCAAATCCTTGAAAATGACATAATTTATCAGAATTGACACTTTAACTTATTAAAAATTATTTTTTACAAATTTTAACTATATATATAATTCTAAAATTCAATTCTTAACAAGACAATTTTATGAAATTTTGAATTATTTAAAAAGTTTTTATTTTAAAAAGCTTTCATTTAAAAAATTTTCGAATTAAATGTGTCAATTTGAATTTGATTCCAATTTTTATTGAATATTTTGGATATAATGAAGACTTGAAGATCAATAATTTTCAATTAATAATTGAGTGACAAATTCAAATTTTGTCATTTCAAGAAATTTAAACAAATGACAATTCTCACATTACCATTAAAAATAACTTTAATCTAGAAATATTGTAATAAATTATTTATTTTTGAATTTTTTGTTTCTATTTAAAACGCTCTGTTTGTAATTAAATTCTATTATAATAGGGGATTTAAAGGTTTTTTTTATTTTTTTCTAATAAAAAAAATTTTTAATTAAAATTTATCAAAGCTAGGCCAAAATATTTTTTTAATTAAAAATTCTTTAGTAATAATTTTTTTTCTTAAATCGAAAAAAGAATTTATCAACTTTTGAAAAATTGCTCCTCAACTGATTCTCTTTCTGTATTTTTAGTTTTTACTCAAAAAATAGAAAACATAACTTCAAATTTTTTATTTGTTAAGATATTTTTCTTTGGAGTCGGATAAAAATATATATTTAAAGTTAAAACTAATTTAAAAAAAAGATGAATAATTTAAATTAATTCCAGTTTTTTACACTTCAACTTTTCTAAAACTTCAATTTGAAACTTTTTGAATTTCAATATAAAGATTAATATACTAATAAGTATATTTAATTATACATTAATAATATATTAGTAATATTTATTAAGCATTCAAACATATTAAAAATAGTTACTTATAAATTATTGTAGAAAAACTAATTTATGTAAATTTGAAATACGGGTTTTGAAAATGTATTTTTTAAGAAAAACAGAATATTTTTGGTTTGCTTTAATATATTTTATATTTTACAGTTTTGAGTATAAGATCTTCTATAATTTAAATTGTCCTGGTAACAAATTTTAAGCAAATCCAATTGATTTTTAATTTTACGTCCGCATTATGAATTTTGAAAATCTGACACAAAATTCGAACTCAGTGATTCCAAAAGTTCTCAAAAAATGAATTTCAGACAAATCTGATTGACTTTCCATTTTAAATTTCGATAATTGGATTTTCCATTTTGAATTTTATAAAATAATATGGAATTTTATGAAATTTGAAAATTAGTTTGATGATAGAAAAATTAGAACACAGAATTGTTGGTTATTCAATTCTCTATAGTTCATTTAAAAATTAATCTTTCGAAAAGGACCTAGCGACATTAAAAAGTTGACATATTTATCGTTAATTTGATTTACAGTGAAAATTTTAATAATTTACACAAAGGTTTCAACAATCGACAAATTTACCAAAATAAAAAAATGGTTAAATATAAGTTTTCGTCAATTTTTTAAATTCTAACATATTTTAAAAAGAATTTTTTTTTATCGTAATGTTTATTATCAATATATTTTTATTAAAGCAAAAATTGTCATTAAAAATTTGTATTTCAGTCATTTATCGAAATTTCAGAGTTAATTTTTGAAAATTTATGCTGTAATTTATAAACATTTTGACGATAGCTTACAAAAAAATATGTAAAACACAAATTAGAGCAAAAAAATTCAACGTCGGTAATTTATGTGAAGTTTCGCGGTAATTTATAGAAATTCATTCATTTTTTCTCATTTTTATCCCTGTTAGGAAAATAATGTAAAATCATTTCTCCGTTGTTAGTGATTCATGAAACTTTTCAAGGTCATAAAAGCTAGCGGCCCCTAGAGAGGGGACGTTACGTTACGTCAAAGTTTAGATCGAACTTAATCTATTTTCTATTATTCTCTGCGTTAATGTAATTTTCATACAATATTTTTCAGTCAAGATTCTAGAATCTTTTAAATAAAAAGATTTTTAATTTTCTTTTTATATTTATTTGAATATTAAAAAAATTTTAATATCTTAAATATCAAGAAAATTATCAATCCTGCAAGACAAATAAACATGTATTTTTTTATATTTAACTTGGAGGATTTATAATTTTCTTGACATTTAATATCAAGATTCGCGGTAGAGAATCGCCGCCAAGTAAAAGCAAAAAACCTCGAATATATATTCTCGAAATATCGGCTGTTTTTCGATAAAATTGAATAACTCGAGTAAATCTTTAACGATTTGGCTCATTCGTTTTTTTGTCGGATAAAGAATCAAAAGAGAAAGAATTCTGTTAAGTTTATTCAATATTTTATATATTTTTATGGAATTTAGCCTAGGAAAACCGATAAAATAGCGATTTTTTGAGATTCAGACAAACGTGGAGCGTAAACTACTAAATGGATTGCTGAAATCTTCTAGAATATTATTATTTAGGTTAAAATCTCGATATACATTTCTGGAAATTTTAATGCACTCTGTATTTTTAAAAAAATTTTGATTTTTCTAAAAAAAATTGAATTTTTTGACATTTAGACAAACGCAGAGACTAAACTTCTAAACGTTTATGTGAAATCTTCTAAAATATTCATTGGGTTAAAATCTTGATATATATTTCTGGAAATTTTAATGCACTCTGTATTTTTAAAAAAATTTTGATTTTTCTCAAAAAAATTGAATTTTTTGACATTTAGATGAACGCAGAGACTAAACTGCAAAAAAAAAATTTAATATTTTGAAATAGTATTATGGGTTGATAGGCTTGACATTTATTTTAAAAACTTTACTGTAGAGTATCATAACTTAAATAAATTCTTATTTAAAACTTAGTTGTATTTTAATTGTATTAAATTTTAATTGTATTGTATTTTTTTATTACATTTCCGAATTAAGTCAATGTTCTTCACTGCATTTTGAATTGTAACAAATAAAATTAACTTCATAATTTACATTAACAAAAAACGAAATCCTTATTACGATAAGGAAATTATTATTCATCATAATAAAAAATTTCTATATCAGCAATTTAAAAATCTTGGCGTCAATAATGCTTCTAACTTGTAATTAATGAAAGTATTGACGCCAAGATTTCTAAATTGCTGATATAGAAATTTTTTATTATGATGAATAATAATTTCCTTATCGTAATAAGGATTTCGTTTTTTGTTAATGTAAATTATGAAGTTAATTTTATTTGTTACAATTCAAAATGCACTGAAGAACATTGACTTAATTCGGAAATGTAATTAAGCCACAATGTCCAATATCAGCAGCTAATCTCGGGTTATTTTTTTGCAACTGCAATATGTACTTCGAGTTGTGTAGCAGAGGAAACATTTAAAATAAATCGTTATTAAAATTTTAATTATAAATTTTACTTGGTAAACATTTATTTCACTAATTGTTTGGACAGTTACAAAATCTTTTACTTGGCGGAAGTTTTTGCATCATAGATGTTTTTGTTGGGATTATCTTTTACCGAATGATAAATTCTACTACTACTACTTAATTTTTAAATATCATTGAAATGAGACTAATCTAAAGAAGAGTTTTTCGTTGAGATTGAAGGAAGGGAAAAAAATGTTTGTCCTCCACGTATATATCGATGAAGAGACAGACGCACTCACACACAGACGTTGGTTAATTAATAGTGAATTTCCTTCGTTTTCTTTTTTTAATATCAGTGGGTTCGTAACATATGCGCGGGGGAGGTAAAGTGAGAAAAATTACAGCACGTTGCACCACGTGGCGACACCTGGCCCGCCGATATTGGGGATAATCTTTCCACCTCTGTGGCATAGAGTGGAGATGATCAGGAGAGCCTCGACTCGCAGGGTGGTATTCAGGAGTCGAGTGGGCACTCCTCCCTGCAGACATTTGCAGACGTGATGGCATTCGGTGTCCTCATCCCCAGTCACAATATTCTCTCTCTCTCTCTCTACTGTTATAGCTCGACCCCTAGATTAAAATTGAACCCTCCTCTTTTAGCTCCTGGCGCAAGTCATTAAGGGGTGTACAATTTAACATAAACTTATAAATATTTAGCAAACATAATACAATAATGGTGAATAATCGGTTGTAATCGATTTTCTCCAATTTGAATTTATCGGAATATTTGTAGATTGTTCATTCGGCGAGATTTTGCATTTTTATTTTTTCGTTGGTGAAAATAATTTATATTAGTAAAATAGTTTAAAAATTTCTTACTTTCATTTCACTGTTTTTCTAAAAATGTCAAAAAGAATCCCCAAGTGGATTAAAGTGATCCAAAAATTGAGATCAAATGATGTTTTGATCCACTTTTTGAGATCAATTCGTTGCAATTTGTTTCTTTTTAGGTAACAGTGTTTACATTTTGTTTTTTTTTTCTTTATTTTACAGCTACTTTCACTTTATTCACATTATTCTATTTCTGCCCTCATTTTCACTTGGATATATTTTTCTTTTCATTTTCACTTTCATTTTGATATATTTATTTTCACATTCATTTTTACATTGATAAAAGTGAAAGGACAAAAATCTATTAAAGTAAAAATGAAAAATTCATTTGTATTTATGATCAAAGTGACAGTGAAAATAAGAGAATAAAAATCTATGAAAGTGAAATCAATGTAAAAATAAAAATAAAAAAGGAAATTGAAAGTAGAAATAGTAATCAACCATAAGACATAAATTTTGACTCTTTCAAGATATTGAATTCATCTTGAATTGTTCGTGATAATGTCAATATGAAAAATATAATTATAATAATAATATTATTATATTTTTATTATTTTTTTTTTACTTCCGACAATAATTTAACTTAATTCATCAAGAACTATCATAAAATTAATTATAAAGAAACTATTGAAAATAATTTTATTCAATAATTTCAAAATTAATTGGACTTCACAAGAGTTGCATAAATTAAATTGTCAAAAAATATTTTTCAATTCTTGTCAAAATTTCAATTATCTTCATCAATATATAAATAATAAAATTCTTCTCTGATATTATGTTACTATCATAAAAATTTAATAAAATTGTTGGCAACATGGCAATTATTTTCAAAAAATTTCCACATTTCAATTATTTTTATTGTTTAAATAAAATTTTCGATAAAAATCAATTGAATCGCAAGATTCAAAAAAGGGCTCAACTGTAAAAACCGAAAGTGTCATTTTTATTCAACAAAAAAAAGTGAAAGTGACTCTTACAATTTTCAGAATTGAGTCCTTTTTGAAATTCGCAATTCAATTATTTAAACAAAAATTTAATAAAAATTTAACTGGCATTCAATTACTTACCAATTTTTGACAAACTTCGTCGCATTAATTTAAATATTTTCAATTTTTTTGAATTTTCTTTAAAAAATTCAAATATATTCAGAGAATTGAAAAAATAGTTCTGATAAATTCAATCATTTCGAAAAATTTAAAATACAATTCTTTTTAAAATTTTATTATTCAAAGAAATGTTGACAAAAATCCTTTTAAGATTTAGTGAATAAAATTGCAATTTTAATAAATTTTTCCTATACAATTCAATTATTTGTAATACAATTCTTGCAAATAATACACTTTTTCATGGAAATGCAATTATTTAAAAAATTCAAATCAAATTCTTCCCAAGAAATCAATTATTTAAAAAATTTTTTGATAAAATACTTTATGAATTTAAAAAATTATAATAAAATTGATGATACAATACAAATATTTTCGTAAAATAAAAATTTTCGGAGGAATTCAATTATTTAAAAAAAAAATAATACATTTATTCTCTAGATTTTAATTATTTGCAATTTTGAATATGAAATTTCTCTATAAACTGTTATTATTTTTAAATTAAAATTGAAAAAATTTTGAGAAAATCAATTATTGAAAACCATTTGGAGAAAATTCTCTGCAAGAAATCAATTATTTTCATAAATTAAAACATTTTCTCTGAAATAAAATTATTTTCAAAAATAAAATTCTTGACATGAATTCAATTATATAAAAATGTAATAAACTTCTTTTCAAGAAATCAATTATTTTCATAAATTAAAACATTTTCTCTAAAATAAAATTATTTTCAAAAATAAAATTCTTGATATTAATGCAATTATATAAAAATGTAATAAACTTTTTTTGAAGAAATCAATTATTTTCATAAATTAAAACATTTTCTCTGAAATACAATTATTTTCAAAAATAAAATTCTTGACATGAATTCAATTATATAAAAATGTAATAAACTTCTTTTCAAGAAATCAATTTTTTTCATAAATAATATTTTTCTCCAAAATTCAATCATTTTCAAAAATAAAATTCTTCACATGAATTCAATTATATAAAAAAAATGTAATGAAATTCGTTTCAAGAATTCAATTATTTTCATAAATAACAAAATTTATCGCAGAGTTTCAATTATTTTTTGCAATTTTAAGTGAAAAGATAGAAAATAATTGCATTTAATTTTTTTTTTAAATTCGCTAAAATAATTCAATTATTTTTAAAAATTTTGATAAACTTCTTCATAAAAATTTAATTTGAAGAAATATAATATTATTTAATAGATTATATATTTTTCTACCTTAAAATTATTATAAATTTTGTAATTTTCTGAAGGTTTGAATTTGAAAATTTCAATGTCTATTGAAAAATAATACTGATGAAATATTTATTTCAAAATTGAGTTATTGATATTTTCGAATAATTCTACTTTTGAAGAAATTTGTATATAAATGTAACAGAACATTTTTTTAAAATCCAATAAGTTTTAGAGTAAATCAGATTATTCTTCAGGGTTAGGGAAAAAGTCAACATTTTGTCTTGAAATTAAGGAAAAACAAAATAAATATTTTTGACAACCTTAAATCAGATTTACAGCAGAATCGTTGGGTTTATACTGTTTGCAATCATAAATTATATAGTAAATATCGTATATTAACAGTTGCATAGTCTATCAATACTAAAGAATTATCCCAGATTAAGAAAAAATAAAATTTCAAGTCTGAATAAATAGAAAATTTCTTGTTATCAATACTCAACATCGTTTTATAATTGCAATTATTTTCATAAGAAAAAATGTAAAATGTTAAAAAAAAATGTATGTGAAAAGTAAAAATCCTCTATTTCTGAAAAATGTAAAATTTCCAAGTTGGAAAATAATTCCAACCATTAGTGATCAAAATAACTTGAAGTTCCAATTAAGAAGACAAGCTGATCTCATTTACAGTGAAGCACCTCATTAACGATTTATTTGTGACCGCAAATATTCTTTTTCTTTCTTTTTTTCGTCAAATGAAAAGGAATTCGTATCCTCTTATTAATTTTTTTACTATAGTTTATTGCACTCGTTTTCTTGACGGGAAAAAAATGTTTTATTTTTCTTTTTTCTTGACATTCTTATGCATATCATTAAAAGAGAGTGCTTGCTCTTTTTTTTTGATATATTTTCAAAGTGGGAGAGGGAGAAAAATTCTTTTTTGATCTTTGATATATATATATACATCTTTTGTGTAAAATCCAAATGAACTCTTGTCTCTCTAATTTCACATCAGTATCATGAACTAGATAAACCATAGAATAGTCTCAGAACTGCATCAAAGGGGTCCTTCTATCCTTTCAAAGCAAGAGAGAGAATGCCCACATCTGCATCAAGCTGGAAAGTCGAGTAACTTCCTTTCATCTTTTGCTCACCTTTCCTCATACAAAACAAAAAAGAAAGAAAGAGAGAACACTTGAGGTGACTGGAAATATTCTCCATTTTTCTAAAGAGATAAACAATTTTCTTTTAGAGAAGAAAAATTTTTATTTACCTTCAAAAAAAAAGAGTGTAACATCTCGATACTATTATACAGAAATAGGGAGAAAGGGGGGCATAGAGAAGAATGACTCTCTGAAGGCAGTAAGTGGACTGAGGTAAAATGTAAACTTCATTCTGTTGAGGACAATGTTCTCTTCTGCGCGACGGTGTAGGATTCAATTATTTTCAGTCGGGCAACCTTGGATTCTACTATTGCCATAGTATGTATAGTATTCACAGTTTCACTCTGATGGTATATAGACACGCGCACTTAATTTCGTTTCAGCAATTCGACTCTTTTTTTCACTGTCGAAACTTGTTTGCTGAATTTCAACGGCATTGCTCGTCATCAAGAGAGTGCTCAATTGCACGAGAGAAAGTCGATTCGACAAAATTCCAAGCCGATGGCAACCGGGGGCGAGGGAGGGAGAGCAGAGGTTCGTTAGTATTCTTCTTTTCTGCTACAATGCGACTATATGTAGAGATGAAGATCAATAAGTGAAAATCTGCTGATAAAGCTCAAGACATGGACCAAGCAGTCGTATAACTACAATAATTTATTTTTTGAATCAGAAAATTTTTCAATTTCCAATCTTCTTTGCCTGTTTTCTATTGAATCAATGTCGAACATATATATCGTGTTATCAGAGATCAAATTGAAACATTATTCGAATTTTTCCCCGGCGAGAGAAACTTCTCACAGCAAAAACATGTCAACAATTCATCAATAAATTGGATTTATTATAAAAAATATCTGAATGTAAAAATTTGGGAACTTTAAAAAATCCTTTAGGAGTTTTCGGTTGCCGTTCATCGAAAATTTTGTCAAGCGATGCAAAAATCAAAATGGCGTTCGCAAGATGGCGGAAATTTCTGAGAAAATCCTCCTTACCACTTCGGGATCACCTTTTGAGAACTTCTGGCATTGCTGAACAGAAATAAAAAATCCAAAATGGCGGACGATTTTAAAAAACTTCTAGCTATCGACTAAAACATTTCCCTTATGGTTCTTTCATTGTCGTTGAAGTCAAATTTAAATTAGAATAAGTGAAATCAAAATTGTTTTCCTATCATTTTTAAAAATGTAAATTATATCCCATTAAGGGGAGGCACCACCCCCCAACGTTGACCTCTTTAAATTTGAATTATTAAAGTAGTTTATATTTTTTTCTTGCACCACTTTTAACCCTAAAATATATAGGATGGTCAAAAATTTGAAATTTTAATTTTTTTTCAATTATCTTTAGAAATAATAAAATTCTTCTCTGAAATTCTGTTATTTTCATAAAAATTTAATGAAATTTTTGACAACACTTCAATAATTTTCAAAAAATTTCCACATTTTAATATTATTTTTAATATTTATACTATTTTAATAAAATTTTCAAAAAAATTCAATTATTTAAACAAAATTTTAATAAAAATTTTTCACGAATTCAATTATTTACCGCAATTTTTGATAAACTTCTTCACATTCATTTAATTATTTTTAATATTTTGAAATTTTTTTTAGTTAATAAAATTGTCATTTTAATAAAATTTTCTTATAAAATTCAATTATTTAAAATACAATTCTTCTTAAGAGTTAAATATTTTTTGCAAATAATACACTTTTTAATAGAAATTCAATTCTTTAAAAAAAATTATAATGAATTTCTTCTCAAGAAATCAATTATTTAAAAAAATTTTTGATAAAAAACTTTATGAATTTAAGAAATTATAATTAAATTGTTCATAGAATACAAATATTTTCGTAAAATTAAAATTTTCGGAAGAATTTAATTATAAAAAAAAATTAATAAAATTATTCTCTAGATTTTAATTATTTGCAATTTTGAATATGAAATGTCTCAATAAGCTGTAATTATTTTTAAATTAAAATTGAAAAAATTCGGAAAAAATAAATTATTTAGAAACACTTTAAGAACATTCTTCGCTAGAAATCAATATTATTTTTATAAATTAAAACATTTTCTCTGAAATACAATTGTTTTCAAAAATAAAATTCTTGACATGAATTCAATTATATAAAAATGTACCTAATAAACTTATTTTCAAGAAATCAATTTTTTTCATAAATAATATTTTTCTCCGAAATACAATCATTTTCAAAAATAAAATTCTTCACATGAATTCAATTATATAAAAAAATGTAATAAAATTCGTCTCAAAAATTATATTATTTTCATAAATAACAAAATTTATCGCGCAGAGTTTTAATTATTATTAAGAGAAGATTAATTTTGAATGTTCAAATTTTATAACTTTTGACATATTTCCAAAGTCCTAGACCAATAATCTTTTTGAGAATATTAGTGTTTACAAAAGTTTATTCTCTAAATGCAGAAACCTTGTCGAATAACTTATTATTTACTAGTTTAAAATTTTAACATCTGTCAAAATTAATTTTATTTTCTATGTTAAAATTTTGACAGATGTTAAAATTTTAACCTAGTAAATAAGTTATTCCACATGGTTTTTGCATTTAGCGAATAAATTTTTGTAAACACTGATATTCTAAAAAAGATTATTGGTCTAGGACTTTGGAAATATGTCAAAAGTTGTAAAATTTGAATATTCAAAATTATTCTTCCTTTATAATTTTCAATATTTTTTAACGCAAATTTTTTTTCTAAGTTTACATTATAGTTTTAAACAACCTTTCGCATTGATTTGCAAAAATATGCAAAAATAAAAAATTTAAATATTTAACCATCCTATATATTTTAGGGTTAAAAATGGTGGAAGAAAAAAAATAATCTTCTTTAATAATTTAAATTTAATGGGGTCAAAGTTTAGGGTGGTGTCTCTGTTTAAAAATTGTAAATTTACATTTCTTGGTTTCGCTCAATTCGAATTGTTTTTTATTAAAAATTTAATACGTTAAAGAACAATAACTTCTTAAATGAAATAATAATCGCAAATCTTGAACAATTAATTTAAAAAAAGTTAAAGTAGTGAATTATTTGAAAAGAAAGAAATTCTCCCCCTTCCCTTGAAAATTTACATCGCTGAGAGAATATTTACATAATTAATATAAAAACGTACAAAAGATGAGCTTTTGTACATAAATGTCTCCGGTGATTAGTGTTTCTAAGGTTCGTTTGCATTTAGGAAACCATCAACGCTTAATCGCATTCTCACCCTCTTGAGAGAGGGAGATTGCAGCTTCCTGCGAACCTCTAAAGATCATTCAAATTCTTGAAGAATTAAAAAAAAATCATTTCTCTTACTTTACTTTTTATTGCATATTTTTACATTTTAACTGGTTTTTTAAAAATAATTTTTCCAAATTTGTTCATGTTTCTAAATTTCGTATTCTGCATTTTAATATTTTTTGCATATGTTTTAAAAAATATTCAGACATTTTATTTAATTAATAATTCCCCTCTCAAATACATTTCAACAAGAATTAAATTAGGAAAAAAAAGGAAAATTAAAAGAAATGTCAAAACAGAAATTGATAATAAAATAATTTCGCGAAAAAAATTATCTCAAGTCTCTCGTGGTGAGATAGAAAAAAAAAATATTTACTGTACATAATAAAATCTGAGTATTTTTTATAGAGCATATAAAAGAAGATATAACATACATGATTTATCCCCGCGGTGACGTTTATTAATGTCATAAACAAGACTTGATCAAAATCTGTTTCTTACACTTGTTCCGTCACGTATGCGCACTTATTCAACCAAAATAACGTCATGTTGGGTGTTTAGAGGAGGAGGAGAGAGATCTTTTACCCATAAAACCAAAGAATGTGTACCAAAAACATCTTCCGCTTATTTTCCTTAAGTTCCTACTAAGAATAGTAATGAAATTTAATTAATATTCATGAGTCGCTTTGGACCTTTTGTAAATTTGAAATTTTAAACCCTTCTCCATATAGCGAGCTTCATAGTTATTTTCTTCTTTATGCAACTACATAAGGGAGAGTCAATAAGAATTAAAAGCGGGAGGAATCGAATTTTTTTTTTCCCAACCATTATATAGAACTCGTCTGTCAGGTACAATTACGTATCTTCTCGACCCCTTTTACAAATCGTAGGAGGGTGAATCGTGTATAGGATGAGCGAGAGAGAGAGAGAAAGAGAGTGAGTGAGTTTATACGGGTGTGGCGCGTGAAATCAACATTCGTGAAAATAAATTCCCTTGGAATGGGAATGAAGGAAGGGGTTTGAAATGAAGGTGGCACGCTGAGTACAAAATAGGAAGGATACACACGAACGCTAAATCATTCCCATTCTTTTTCCCGAATGCCCTTACACACTAAAGTGAGCCGAATGCCTCTCGCGTACTGCCTCTGTCTACTTGAAATGGAAAGGGCGAACTCTCCGTCACTACTGGCGACAATTGAAATATTTAACATTCCTCGATTTTTCTCCCGCTTATAACTGGAATTATATGCGCCAACCTATTATTATCACTACTATCAACGATGATAATAAATTCCTGTTAATAATAGAATTATCCCGAACTTAGTGTTATAATTCTCAAACAATCGTCATCAACGTTTCCTAAGTCTTATAGGGTCACTCACTGGAGTCACTTGCCTAATACAGGAACTAAGCACATGTATCCAAATTATAACACTCGAAAAAAAATTATAGCAGAAGGTAATTAAACATTTTGTTTCATTCGAGGGAAAGGTGCCATCCCCGCCAATTTCATCAGTTTCGAAATCATCGTCAAATCAGATACCTTCGTTCTTTGTGTCAGTCCTGCAACCGCCAGCAAGCTAACTAGTTGTGTACTGTCATCAAGTCTCCAGTTTGGAAAAGCTCCTCAAGTACCTTCTTCCAGTCTCGTCTTAGTTGAATTCATTCAAGAAGATGATTTCTACTACGAGGGACATTTCTATTTTTCTAAAAAGTACTAACACGGATAAATAATTCGACCCCTGCGAGCATGAGGGAAGTACCATCTAATTTGCATGAACACCTAAACTCCTGACCTTTCACTTTGGCTGACCCGAAAACAATTCGAGGGAAATCTACTGCATTCTCTGTTTCCGCTAGACAACGTCATTTCTTCGACCTCACACTGTAAACAACATCGCCTCCTGGATTTATAACGCAACAATAATTTTGGTAGGTAAGTCATCAATACCTTTTAATTTTGTCCTAATTAAAATTCTCCACTGACACCACAAAGTTCTAATTTTGTTTCAGTGTCCCTGAAGACCTTTCTCTCCGATTCTAATTGTAACCTATTCAACCAGACTCTAATGATTTAAATTTAGTTCAACAGTTCCTCTTTCTTTAATTTGTCCCCTAAGATCAGAGCCTTTGGATCTACGAAAAAATAAGTTTTGGATAAACGATACCAGACAATTAGTTTGGTTTTCTTTTGAGACATGTAAGAAACATTCAGTTTCTCTATTTTCGTAGCAATCTTCAGTAAATTACTGTTATGAATTATATTGTGAGATTTTTGTCAGTGAACCTTTCTGCGCCAATTTCCATTTTCCGCTGCGCTTGTTCCTGGGCGAGAAATCAACTCCGGTAAGTCCACCCTAGTTCTCTCATTTGGCTCTCACGCGGAAGGCTTCTTCACCTCGTGGAACATCACCTGCGGAAACTCTGCTCGAAATTTTGTGCGCCATCGATTAAGTCGAACCCCATCTTTTAATATCTCATTCTTTTCAAATTAAATCTTACCCGGTCGCCACAGACATAACAAAAGGACAATAAATAATCGGTAAATTTTCTGCCAGGACGCTAAAAACGCACAAGACTAACAAAGAAATAAAATTCCAATTAAAGTAAAATCCAGTTACTTGACACCAAATGTAAAATTTGCCAAAAACCTACAGGAGAATCATGTCGCTAGTAGTGGAGGTTGCCCCGTCTTCAGATTCACATTAACCCCAAGAATTTCCTAACAAGAACAAAAGTGATTGTTTAAAACATCAGCCCTCCATAACGTTAAGTTTCAATCCAGACATCTACATTATCAGACTTTCCAGTTCCGACTATAAAAATAATTATTATAACAGCAATAATAACTTCAATAATCCGCATAATGAATCGTGCGAAACTTTTAGTCATCTACTAAACAAACAAAAAAAGGGGTCATTCGTTGAACGCGATAGTTATAAGGATTATTTCGCACCAAATCAAGACGAAGTAGCTACTACAATTCCGATCCATTAATATCGCTCAGCCAACAAATTGGATTACAGAGAATCCATTTAGCCAGTATAGGCAACCTCGCGAATCCCTTCAAGAGGCCCCAGACACCCCAGTTCTAGTTTCACAAATCTCCTTTTCTTTTCGTTGACAGATTACAATATAATTCGAGGCGTTTCCTCAATAAAAACGGTAAGAAAGAAATAGCTTTTTCTTTCTTTCCAAAAAGAGAGAAGCTATCACTGTCTCTCTTTTCGAATAAAAAAACTCAAAAGAGAGAAAGAGAAATAAAGAGAAGTCGAATGAAAAAAGAGAATATCTAAGGAATAGTATCGTGAATGAGAAATTGAATCTACTCCTGGCTTTTTCATCACTCCCTCTAATTGAATCTTCCCTTTCAATAATGACCGGTATTTAATGGATAAGATTATTTCCTTGAAATAGAACCCAATTTTCTACCAATTACCACTGTAGTATTAATTTCTGATTAAATCCTCATTTGAAAAGTAATTTTTATTTATTTATACACATAAACGAGTAGTGTCCTTACAATTTTAATTTATTTAGCATTAGCGAGAATGTTCTACGTAGATCGATAATAAATTTATTTAACGAGATACCACAAAAATCAATCATATTGATATTTATAATCAATACCAACTGATTTACCTCTCTACATAGTCTAATCATTATCGAATTGTTACAAGAGTCAGTCCGATAAGACTACTGTTAGAACACAAAAGGGTTTCTAACTGACCTGAAAGAAACAAAAACTGCAATAAAAACAAAATCTACTGGCAAATAATAAACCCACTTAATATCTTAAATATAAAAACTGAATCAGCATATAAAAATCCATGTTTAATTCAGGGGATGTTTAAAACCCTTTTAAACTGAGAGTAATCGT
The DNA here is from genome assembly GCA_032872475.1 of Leptopilina myrica (nomen nudum). Taxonomy (NCBI): domain Eukaryota; kingdom Metazoa; phylum Arthropoda; class Insecta; order Hymenoptera; family Figitidae; genus Leptopilina; species Leptopilina myrica (nomen nudum). The sequence goes on from CM065463.1 coordinate 43,034,022, forward strand.
GGCCAGAGAAATCAAAAGACAACCTTAACAGTCTCGCGACAAAACGCATAAATCTATTTTGAACACGTTCCAACATACTGATAAGGGAACCAGATTGATGCTGCAAACTCAATAATTAGTCGTACCAATGAGAAAAAACTTTCTATTAATTCAAATTTAGGACATTTCTTAATTTCTTTTGGGTTTTGTGGAAATTTTTGTCCTAATCCCAAACACGTACTAGACTAAATTGGCTATTTTATATTTTAAAATTACTTAGTCAAATGGTTATAAAGTTACACAAATAAAGTTAGAAGCGAAAGAGAATTCTGAATTCAGAAAAAACGACCCTAACCGTTATTGACAATTGTCCAACCAGTAATTATCTGAACCATGTGACTTAGCAACAGTAATTGTAAGTTTGTTATAATTATTATTATAATTTGTAGTAATAGAAGTAATACTAATATTATTATTTGTTCTTTGTAGTTGATAGTAGAAAATCTGCAAACAAAATTTAGATACCTAGATTAAATGAAAGCTTATGTGGTAATGACCACTCTTGTTCTGGACGACCTACTAAAATCCACTCATGTCTTAAACCAGACAATTCTTCAACCCACGGAACTACCTATTGGCTGCAAACATTGTGGGTGTAGATCACCATATGTCGCCCTCGCTATTTTTCCGTGTCGTTTTTCTTCCGCACTACTTAGTCCTGATTCTAGGGAGAGTCTTTTTGGTCTCCTAAAGGACTAACCTAGAGATTCAGTATCCACCACTTTGTGCAAAATGATTGGCATCAACATTGGCGCCGAACTTTTCTTTATACAAAAATCAATTTGGGCTTCTTCTACAAGACGCAGACATATGATCCACTTCACAACGCCTAAAGCACGCAGTCGATCTGTCTACCGCCTCACAAACTTTTCCTATGTGACTGTTTCCAAGGCAACTATTGCACCTAACGACCATACATCTTTTTCTGATTGGACACGAAATAAAACCCACCTTTATGCGTCGCAGCGTTTCAAACTTTTCAGCTTCTTCCAAGTTCGCAACTACAACAGCCAGCGTCAAGCCACGTTTATTAAATCCCAAGACCGTCAATCTTCTAAAAAATGATGATGTTCCTAAAATTTACTCCAAGGCTTTCTGGTGTTCGACATTCTCAGAACAGCAATCCAGGTCGTGGGTCTTCTGATTATAATGACTACTATTATTTCCAAGCAAAAAAGTGGACTTTTAACGAACTCTTGTCTGCAGAATGTCTGATGGTTCAAAAATTAAAAAACTGTTATTCCACAATTCTTAACTCTTGTTGGTCTCTTCAAGGACTGACCGGATGAAGTGTGCCACTTTCAGTAACATGGTTAGTGTTCATACTATCGTCAAAGTTGTCTTAGAGTCCAAGTGACTACTTTCTGAATTGGGCAAAGCAGAATACCTCTTTTCGATTTTTGTCTGCAAAGCAGAAAGCGTTCTTCAACCGCACACTCTGCCAACTTTGACAGTGCTTCTTTAACTACGTTCAGAAGAATATTTAAACCATCATTTGCTGTCATATTGATTTTCTTCTAATTGTCCCAAATTTTCATCATCTTTGCGATTTCGCCAGAATCTTTTGCAGACGTTTCGCTTTTTCTGTCCTTAAAGAAATTGAACCCTCTCATTCCTCCTTAATAGTCTCGTTATCTAACTCCAAAGGCTATCGGGTGGTACATACTTTCCGCACTATTACCACCCGGTGAACTAAATGTGCTTTCTCTTCGCTTCAATTACTTAACGTCTAACCTTTCCACGATGACCTTTGGCACAAGAAACTCAGCGTCTATTTACAATTAGTGAGCACTAGTCTTAGATCAGACGGTAGGATTTTTCTTAATGATTCAATTTTCCTCCTAGTAAAAAAAAGTCTACAGTTGGTTACCCTTCAGCGGACTCCTACCTCTCCGAAAAAATTATAAAAATCTTCTGAATCCACAAAATTATAGATTTAGTTTTTTTATTTTTTGAACCACTTTTCGCATACGTGAATCCGGAAATATAGTTAAAAACCTCGCAACGATTTATGTCAAACTTTTTAAATGTTAGCAAATCTTTCATAAGTGTCTCTCAACTGGACAAAACAATGTGCTCGGAAAATTGATCATACATTTTTTTGAGTCCATCTGAACACTACACTTTCTCTAAATAAAAGTTGCCTGTTGGGATTACTTTTCGAACGATGTATTTTATTTACAATTTTGTTTAGCAATTCACAATTTATGGATGAAAAATAAATCCCGTCTCACACCTGGACACACTGCCTCAATATATTAAATGCTAACTATTAATAGAATCTAAAGAACAAAGAAGTAGTCTCACTTCTCATTCTTATTAACGATAAATTCTGTACATATATATATACATAAAAGCTGTGCACTCGAATAGTGGAATTCTTTCAAAAAAAAATTCCAATAAATCAGCAAAGAATGTAACTTTACGTGCTTATTAAACGAAATGACTGTTTTCAACGAATGCAAATTTCCTCAGGGCACTCTTTCGCTCGTTTATTCAGGATCTCTTTTTCAAGTTTCATTATTCCGCATAAACGGAAACCGTAATACAAATTTATGCGAAACCTGCGCCCTTGCTGTTAAAGGAATAAATTCACAACCGGGCCACAATGACTTTTCAAATCAAAATGTGTTCGCGTCTTTCTCTCCCTTGTCTTCCAAATTTAATTTAAATGGAGATAAAGTACTTGGTTCCTTTTTTTGTTGGCCGAAAAAAAAGAAGAAACTTTTTTTTTTGGGATAAATTTCAACTCTATATTCATTATTCATTTTTTTGTTCAAATTAACATTAGATATATATTTATTTGACAAATTGTTAAATTAGGGAAAAATTTGGACAGATTTTTTTTATTCTTTCGTTTAGTGAGAATTTCTTTTAAATATTTTTTTTTGAAATTGGGTTTTTTTTCCGTAGATTGGTGAACGATGTATGATTTTAATTTAAAAGCCCCTCTGGGCTAAAACTGTCAATTAATTATTAATATCAAGATAATGGAGAGGCGGTGAATATTCCTCGTCCTGGAATAACACACATGCATACGTGTATATATATATATTTCGGTCCTATACTAATTGCGCCATTTATATACACGAGGGCGAGAATCCTCTTAACTCTGACATTTAGATCGATTACTTCCGGTTAATCAAGACTCCTGACAATTTCTAATTAAGTCAGATAAGCAAAATCATTGATCAAACGCAATGATTAATTAGTTCAAATATACTTTAGGGTATTGAAATCTATTTTGAATAACTCACTTACGCACATCAAAAGCTCCTTTACAGATGAAATAATTAAAAGCGATTATCAGTCTTTAAACACACAATAATTCACAATTATTTTTTTTTAATTATCTTTTTGCATAATTACCTTTTTGTAGGTACTTTTTTTCTTCTAATTTCTTTTTGATAAATTGTTTTTCGTTCCATAAACAATATTATCACAGTTGACAAATCCCTTTGGAGTCCGAAAAAAAATTTAATAACAGAAAATATAATTTCATCATGTATAAAGTTTTTGGGTTCGCTGAATTCGAATTTGCGGTCAATTTTTTTAAATTCAAGATGGCGGAACCAATATGGCGACCGAATGTGACGGATAATTTTAAAATTGATGCGTTTTAGGGGAAATTCACTTCTTGTGGGTTTTCGGAGTCGCTGATTGCGAATATGATGTCAGATTTTCAAAATTCAAAATGGCGGGTCCAACATGGCGGTCGAAAAAATTGAAAATCTACCGGATTCCCTTCAAAATCGGTACTTAGGGTATTTTGTGGGCGCTGATTACGAATATGATGTCAGATTTTGTAAATTCAAGATGGCGGATCCAATATGGTGGATAATTTCAATATTGATGCGATTCGATCAAAATTTGCTTCTCGGGGATTTTAGGGGTCGCTGAATTCGAATTTAATTTTCGTTTTTCAAAATTCAATAACACCTGAGAAAATATTTAATACAAGTTAGTCAATATTCGAAAAATTTAATCACCATATTGAATAACAAATAATTCAAATTTAACGACTGCAATAATAAAAAAAAAGAATTTTTATGGAATCGCATCAATTTTGAAATTATCCGACATATTGGATCCGCCATTTTGAATTTTGAAAATCTGCCACCATATTCGTTAATAAGCGAGCCCGAAAAATTTAAAATCATTCATTTCCACAGACAAATGAAAATCAAAAAGGAAAAAGTGAATAATTTGAAAAATAAAAGGACGTCGAAAGAGGATTAGATAGCGACGAGATTTATCATAAGTAGTGAGAAAGAAAAAGGACAAGTGGACGTGAACGCGATCTTTGTGGCTCAGTGAAGAACGTAATTTGAAAAGTTTTCTCGTTAAATTGAGCAAAATGTAGAGGACGATGAGGTGTCGAACGGAAGTGGGAGGAATATAGACCCCGAGGCCAAATGCCCCCACGAAAACGCGGATGAGAGTTTAAACAATGATGAGCGGAACTGATATTTTTTTTTTCTTCAAGAAAATTGACTTTATTTTTTTTCATTCTTTTTTTTTTTTTTATTAAAATTATAAAACTTTTCTATACGATCCACGAAAGCATATCAGTGTTGTGAAATACATACGCACACTTAAATTCATATATACTTGTGCATGACGTTGTCACCGGAAATGAAGACTTTTTTACGCTCACGACCACATAAAGTAACCAAAATGCGAGCCTTTATTCACTAACTACAGAGGAGGAGCAAAAAAAAAAATTCTCCTACCTTGTATATTTTTATGAAACAAGCACCGGACAAAAATTTTCCACAGAAAAATATGGATCCTTTCAACAAAAAATATTTAAACACGCTCGTTGTAGGGAAAGACAGAGTACGGAATTTTATAAATATTTTTAAAATATAAACAAGAAAATAAAAAAGATAATGAATGAATTTTATGAAAATACTAAAAACAAATAAGTTTAATAATTATATTAATTAATGAGAAACTTTACTTGTAAATAAATACTTTAAAAAATATATATTTTAAAAAAATGGAAATAATCCTATGCATATAATGAGAGTAGACTAATTATAAAAATTGAATTGGTAATTGACGTTTTTCATAATTACATAAATGGAAAATTAATAAAACGAAAAATGTAAAATTACGTCCTTGGGTCAAAACAATAATTAGGTAAAAATTAAAATCAATTGGAAAACGATTGCAATGCGAGTGTATAAATATAATTTTCTGATGAATGCTAATTAATAAATTTTATATTAACAATTTTCCACGTAGAATGTAAATTAATTTTTCGTTATTATTCTGCGTTTGTCATTAAAAGCTTCTAGAGATAAAATTTCAATTAAATCTTTGATTCATTTGTAAAATGTAATAAGCGACAAACATATATTGAACATTCAGAAATAAAATGTAGAAAAAACAGTGCAATATATATGACTAGACAAATATTTTGACCCAGTTCACTTGACGCAAAATAAATCATACTAAACTACTAACATTTGTATTTCTCTTGCAAAGCAAGAAAATCTAATTCAACAACACGTATTAAATGGAAATTAATAAATTGATTTAAATAATCAAATAACTTTCTATTAACAAAAAAATTAAATAATTATCCATTTTTCTTGATACAGTTTCAATTTTCAAAAAATATAATTAAATTCGTAATCAATGACCCACAAAAACTCCCGGGTAACAAATTTCCAAGAAGTTTTTGAATTTTTGAAAATTTCGTCCGCCATATTTAATTCGCCATTTTGAATTTTTAAAAACTGACGATATATTTATAATAAGCGACTTCAAAAACCCTAAATAACGAATTTCTAACGAATTTGACCAATTCTTGAAATTTCGTTCGCCATGTTTAATCCGCCATTTTGGATTTTTTAAAATCAACATTAATTAGAAATTATATGGGAAATTCCACGTAATTTATCCATGACCATTAAATTTTAATATTAATTTATTTTTTTATTTTAATACTTATTAACATTTTTTTTAATTTTGTAGGAAAATATAAAACATGTTATTTTTATTTCTGTTTAAGGGGAGGGTACACCTATATTTTTAACTATATGAAGAAAATATTTTAAAAATTATTTTTATTGTATTTTTTGAGAGGACTTCAGTGGCAATAAAAAATTGTTCAGAAAATATTTTGACCCTTTTTCAGTTTTACTTTTTCTAAAAATTCATAAATTTTAAAATCTATACGTAATTTTGTAGAAAATTTGTTTTTGTATCCATAAAAAAATTTTCGAATGAGAAAATTAATATTTACAAAAGTTTTATCAATTAGAAAAAATAGTTTTCGGGTTAAGAATGTAATAAAAAGTTATTATTATTAAATTTCATTATGCAAAAAAAATTTTTTTTTCTAACCAATTTCAGAACATAACATTTTCCAAAAAAAATATATTATCGAATTTTGTTTTTATCACTAAAACATTTTTTTGTAAAAGTTTATGTTTTAGATTTTTATCAAATTTTGTTTATATCACTAAAACATTTTTTTTAAATTTTATGTTATGAAATTACTTAGAAAGAAAACAAATGAGTATTTGTATAATATAATTATTAAAAATATTAGCTTCCTAACCCGAAAACTATTTTTTTCAATTGATAAAACTTTTGTAAATAATATAATTTCTTCATTCGGAAATTTTTTATGGATACAAAAACATATTTTGTACAAAATTTTGAATGGATTTTAAAATTAATCAATTTTTAGAAATAATAAAAATTCATAAAGGGTCAAAATGTTTTCTGACTAATTTTTCTAATGACCATTGAATTCTTAAAAAATTACTGGAAAAATATTTTTTTTCAATATTTAAAATATATTCTACATATGTATAGTTGAAAAATATAGTAATAATTAATAGTCAAAATTTTCAAAATTTTGGATTTTTGAAAGTAGGCCTATTACCAGTAGCTTATAAGTCTAAAAATATGAAAAAATTTTTTTAAATTGTGCTAATAGTTAAAAAAGATTTATTTTGTTTTGTAAATACAATTTTTTTAAATGTAAAATTAAAATATAATTTGGCTCACATTAAAAGTCGAAAGAAAACTGAAACTTTCATTCTTTGACCACGTTTTTCAAAACTTAATATTTTTAGACTTATAAGCTTTTGAAAATAAGCCAACTTTTAAAAATTCAAAATTTCAAGAATTATTAACTCGAAAATTTTGGAAAATTGAGAAAAATAAAAAAACACGTATATCTTATTTAAAAAAAATGAGAAAAAATTTATTTAACCGATTTTGAATGGTCATTGGTAAATTTCACGTGGAATTGCCCATATATAGAATGCTAATTAAAAAAATATATTTTTTATATAACATATAATAAAAGTTAAAAAAGAATTTTAAACTTAAAAATTTGAAATTTAGTTATTGTATATAATTCCGTGAAATATGCGATCTAATTTTATTTTTCAACGATATATTTGTGTATATATGCAATAGAAAAAATAAATTTCCACGAAACACAAAGTTGAAAATTGGGATGTTTGAACATTTTCGTAGACTGGATAGCAATTACAGTTTCCGTGTTTTTAGTGTTTAGAGAAGCGGTAGAGTCTGCTTCTGACACCTCAATATACGTAGGTTACCAAATTCGTAGGAAAATCTCTCGCGTCACCCCCACCCTACAACGCACAAAATTCCCCCTCCCTCTCTCACTCTCTCTCTCATCCTCAACCAACATTAACTCACTGCGTGCAGACACACACATCCGGTTTATTAAATAAATTCTCTTTCCTCGCCCACTTTAAATATTTATTTAGCAAAATTTCACGTTTAGAACTAAATATCCTTTAACTTTTGACCTTAATTTTCAGCTCATTTACCTTTTTCACCTGTAAATTTGACGTTCGTGAAGTTAACAACGTTTATAGTCAACGATTTTGGAAAAAAAAATAATTTTTAAAGCAAATTTTTATAAATGTTTGTAAAGAAAATAGTCACTTTACGTTTTAATATTCAATTATAATCTAAAATTTTAAGTGATACTCATTTTTAAATCAATTTTTATTAAAAAATTCTAGTAAAATATTAAGTAATTTAAATAAAAAAATAATTTATTCAATAATTGAATTTCTATGAAGAATTTTATTAACAAATTTTTAAATAATTGAATTAAATATAATTGAAATTTGGGTATAATTTTTTTTTTTTATGAAAACAATTAAATTCTTAAAAAGAATTTTATTTTCGAAAATAATTGAATCCTTGTTAAAATTTTATTATTTATAAAAATAATTGAACTAATTAGGAGAAATTTAAATGTTTGCGTAAAATTGTATTTATATATTTTTTAATAATTAAATTCTTTTGAAAAATGTTTGTTTAAATATTAATATTAAAAATAATTTAATTGAGAAAAATGCCATAAAATAATTGAAATTTTATCAAGAATTTTATTAAAATTTGTCGAAAGTAATTGATTTTCGGAGATGAATTTTATTATTTCTAAAGATTATTCAAATTTTGAAAAGTATTCAAAAAAATTTTTTTAAATAATTGAATTACTACAATCATTTGAAAATTTCTCTATAACTCTTCTAATCATATCGTTCAATTTATAAATTTTCGTCCTTTTTCTTGTCGGGGTACAATTTTTTCAAAAATTGTATGTTCTTATTTTTTTATCTTTGAAAACTTTTTTTTTCTAATAAACGTGAATTTCTAAATCACATTTTTAAAAAAATTATTTTCTGGTTTTGATTCTTCTAATAAAGGCTATTTACTAAACATTTCTTTTTCTAATCAAATTTTTGTAAATTTTTAACCTTGATTAAACAAAAAGAATTATTTACAATTTAAATAATTCGAGTAGTTATTATGATTTTTAGAAAATTGCTCGAATAATGTTTAGCAAAATTAATAGTTTAATAATATAAGTAAAAATTGTAAAAAATAAAAAATTTCGAAATGATAATTCGATGATTTGAAGAATATAAAAAAATATTTGAATATCAAAATATCCTTTTGCTTATTCTAGTTGATTATAATATTTTTCTACTCTCTAAATTTAAATTAGTAAAAAAGTTTACTGATTTGAATTAGTGACTGAATTTTTTGCTTTTGAATTCATAAATTTTACTAATAAATAGTTATTTCTACTAATTTATTAGTAAAATTTATTATTTCAAAAGCAAAAAGTCAGTAGCTATAATTCAAAGTTAATAAACATTTTTATTAATTCACACTGAAAAAAAATTTAATTGATTCAAATAACTGATTCATTGACTATTATCAATTAAATATTTACTTGAATCAAAAAATATTTATTAGTGTCAATTAAATGGTATTTGTTTCAAATAATGAAATATTTGATTCAAATACAATGTATTTAATTCAAATAAAAATTATTTGATCCAAGTAAATATTTAATTGATATTAGTCAATTAATCGCTTATTGGAATCTTTTTTTAGTGCATATTTTAATCTTGGAATTTTTTTTACATATGATTTATAATTTCTAATGAATTTTACTAGTTTTGTTGAAATTTTGTCGGACATGTTTAGTCCGCCATTTTGGATTTTTAAAAACCATTAACAGATTCGTTTTATATGTTGTTATTATTAAGTTTTTCTATTATTTAGGTCACAGAGTTTGACCTAAATCTTAGAGATTAAAAGGTAAACGTAATCCTGCACTTTGGGTCAAAAGTAAATTGCTAAATTCGTAAAATTTCTGTTTGAGAAAACTTTTTATAATAAAAAGTGATGGCATTTTTTCTTTCGAAGATAAAATTCTACCCCTTCATGTACATATATATATGTATATATTCTCACCGGAAGTTGTGAAAACCGAAGGTGCCACGCAGCGTGGCAAAATAGGATCAAGACGTCAAGGTCCACCGGAAATGAAGGCAGTACACGACATGAATTCCATGTTCCTGAATACTAAGACCCCTTAGATTGCGTCCCAGTCGAATAATCGATTTTTCCTACATCCACTTGAGTTGGAATTTATCGCCCTCAATAGCAGAGTCTCGAGATTTATTTCGACATTTCTTTTTTTATTATTTGTTTAAAACGATAATTCAATGTGTCTCAATTTTTCAATTTCCCTCTCTGTAGATTGCGGTTTTTTTTTCCTTTTTTTCAATTTACTAGGGATTTTTCAATAATTTACTCAATAATATCGTTGAACTCTTTATTTCGAAATTCCATTCGAAAATGGATAAAATTTTTTTCAATTATCGAAAAATTTGAAAAAAGGAAAATGCAAAAAAAATGGAAAAAAATTTTTTGAATGTTGAAAATTCACCTCTAAATTCCATCTGAGTATAAAGTTTGAAGCAAATTGAATTAATTGTCGAAACTTTAAAAAACTTTGCAAGCCTGACTGAAATTGATTCTTACTACTTGTGTACAAGAATGGAATGTCTGATTGTAACTGGCTTTTACTACTTTGAGGGTTTTTTTAAATTCTTTCACAAGATTTTAGCAGTGAGAAATATATATTTATTATTATTAATTACTTAAAACAAATGCCCATTGATTTTGATTAATTTATTGTTTTTCCTTATTAATTAGGTATTACTTTATGAAGAAAAAAGGAATTATTGAAAATTTTAACATATTTACTAACTTACTAACTCATCTTAGTTACTAACGATCTAACCTACTAATTAATGTAGTGACGAACAAATTTATTAACTTTCTAATTGATTAACTTATTAAAGAACTAACATTATTACTAACTAACTTAGTAAGATAGTAAGTAAGAAAGTTAGTTAGTTAATAAATTAATTCGTAACTGAGTTTAGTAGTTAGTTTGTTAGTTAGTTGTTAGTAATCGTTGCCAATTTACTGTTGACTGTGAGAAGCTTTTACTATTTTTAGAAAGTATCCAGAAAATGTAGAAATAGCTGACTATAAAATTTGTGTACTACTTATACAACACCAACAACATTTTTCAATGTCTAACATATTCATTACTTTTTCTACTCATATTATGTGGAATAAAAATTCCATATGTCTGACTCAAATTGACATATACTACTTAATCCAAGCTTTATAATGGTGATTATGTTTATTAAATTATTCGCCTAACTCAAACAGACTTATACTACTTAATATTAGCCTTAAACGGGTAATTCTGTTATTCAATTCATCCCCTGACTCAAAACAGACCAAAACTACTTAATCCAAGCTTTATATGATAATTCTGTCAATAAATTCAATGCAAACTTAAAATTATAAAAATTTCAACGAATTGATACTCAAAATACAGATTAAATTAAAAATTGATATAAATTTTTGTCATCAATTTCATCTACTTTTAGTAATAATTTGATAATTTCAACGAAACTGTGTTGAAAATAGTTCAAACTAAAATTGATCTACTACAACGGGGAAATTTACAAAAGATCTGTCTGACCTTAACCTGTCTTTACTACTTACAAGAAACATTGATATGAGTCATTCCATTATATTTCGACTAAAGTCGTTGCCGACTAATTTTAAAAAATTGTAATATTTTGCAGAAATGATTTTAAAGATATTAGGATTACCGAACAAAACGAATTTTTTTAATATTTTTTATATTTATTGTAAAATAAGCATCTAAAGTATATGAAGTCGTTAAAACTGTCACATTTTCATCTATTAGAAAATATTAAAGAAAACGCATAATTTATTATAAAAACGTAAAAAAAATTTTAGATTTTATTAAGAATGAATTATTTTATTATTACAAATTGGTAGAAACAATTCTTAATCAGAAATATTAAATAAAAAATGATTTTAAAGTTCACCTGGTAAATAATCTATTTTTGCAAATTTCATTCACTAAATGTGAGAAACAGAAATCATTAAATTGAATAAAACCTTATGAAATATAAAGTACCTGTGATTAACTTTTACTTTTTCTTAACACTTTCTTCCTTTTTTCTTCATAAATGTTAAAAAATAAGCAATTAAAACTGGCACTTTGCTTATTTTCACGATTTTAAAATGTAAATAACTTCTGCCCAGAAAAATGAAAAATTACGAAAATTGGGCAATAATTAATTGATCACTAGATACACTCACTAGAAATAGATTTTCTTTGGTCCCGAAGCTATTTTCAGAATTAATTAACTTTAAACTTTTTACTATTTTTGTCAGGTTAACACGTGTGTTTTTTAAATGACGAAGTTACCTCTTCTTGTCTAATCGTTTTTAACCAACTTCAGTTTTAAAAAAATTACATGTATTAACCTGACAAAAATAGTAAAAAGTTTAAAGTTAAATAATTCGGAAAATAGCTTCGAGACCAAAAAAAATCTTTTTCCAGTGAGTGTATCTAGTGATCAATTAATTATTGCCCAATTTTCGTAATTTTTCATTTTTCTGGGCAGAAGTTATTTACATTTTAAAATCGTGAAAAAAAGCAAAGTGCCAGTTTTAATTGCTTATTTTTTAACATTTGTGAAGAAAAAAGGAAGAAAGTGTTAAGAAAAAGTAAAAGTTAATCACAGGTATTTTATATTTCATAAGGTTCTATTCAATTTAATGATTTCTATTTCTCACATTTAGTAAATAAAATTTGCAAAAATAGGTTATTTACCAGGTGAACTTTAAAATCATTTTTTATTTAATATTTTTGATTAAGAATTGTTTCTACCAATTTATAATAATAAAGTAATTCATTCTTAATAAAATCTAAAAATTTTTTACGTTTTTATAATAAATTATGTGTTTTCTTTAATATTTTCTAATAGATGAAAATGTGACAGTTTTAACGACTTCATATACTTTAGATGCTTATTTTACAATAAATATAAAAAATATTTAAAAAATTCGTTTTGTTCGGTAATTCCTGCAAAATATTACAATTTTTTAAAATTAGTCGGCAACGACTTTAGTCGAAATATAATTAATAATAATAATCTTGGTATTCTTTCATTCATTCTGTCCGCAGTTTGAAGTTAGTTTTTGTAAATGCTTTTGTTTTTTTTTCTTTTTCAAAACACTTTGCTTGACAGATCGAAATTATAGTTTTTCGATTTGTCAATATCAAAATTTTTTATTGTTTAAGAAGAAAGAAGGTTAAAAGATATTGTTTTTTTTTTAAAGGTAAGAAATTTTCATAATATTGATTTATAAATTTTATAATCATTTTCTTTATTTAAAATCGAATATAAAAAATAAAGTAATTTGAACTATTTATATTTCTCCATCAACATTTTTTTTTAACTTTCATTTTGTAATTAATTTTGACAATCATATTGTTTTTACAAAATTTGTAGTATTTTTTGCATAATTTTCTATTTATTTATAACAATTTTTTAAATGAGTATTGATTAATAAATAATAAGAATAAACTATTTAGTATTTTTTTCATAATATGAATTGAATTGAAGTCTTATTTATTTTTTAATAATTCTAAAAAATAATTATTAGGTAAATTAAAAATCTATTGATTTTATTTAGTTTTTGGCTTTGCTGTACCAAGTTTTGAATTGGACTTAATTAGAAACACTGCGATAATAATTGTTTTGGTACAATTAACTACTTTTTAAAATTTAATAATAAAAATGAATGAGAATATAAATTGTAATTTTAATTCGTGATCATAATTGTATTTTTCTTTTAACAATTGAAATAGAATGTGAACGCGCGCTTTAGCGCGCGTATCCTATGCTAGTGGAATGACTCATATACATTTAGATTGTCTGACTATAACTTCAATGTACTACTTACATAAATATTTACAAAAAAAAATTTCGAATTTCTGTTCAAAGTTGTTTTCTTCCACTTATACAATATAAACAAAATTTTTCAACGCATGAAAAACTTTGAATTTAAAAAAAATCCTCGCACACTAATAGCCCTAGGCGTCCGAAGGTCTTTTCACCTTCTCCACCAGTTTTCATTCTGGAAAAACTTATAATCAAAGCATCAGCTCAGACATATTCGACGATGAACTTGAAAAGAGAACGAAATTCCTTTTCCCTTATCCAAGTTAACTACGCGACTTCCGCGCCTAATTCGTGGGAAAAGGTCCCGGATGCTGTATAAGAAGCATTGACGACAAGAAATAGAGAAAGAGAAAGAGAGAGAAATGCCTCAAAGTGGCTCGAATACGTTATAAATTGGCTAAGACTGACTTCGACTGGTTTAGTAGTTTGAAGAAGAGGCGATCGAGAGGAACTTGAGAGACTTTACTAGAATTGAAGGGAATGGAACGCGAACGAATTAATTCCCCAAGGACGAAAACTCGAGGACAAAGCCAAGGGATGATTCAAAGGATACAATTAAATTCTAGACACTCTCTCCCTACGAAATTCCCTCCCTCTCTCTCTCTCTCTCTTTCTCTCATTCTCTCTCCTCGAATACTATTTTGTGGACCCATTTCTGTATTATAATGCTTCTCTCACTCACTCTCAACCTATTGTACTGACAAATGAAGCACAAACCTCTGCGGCATCAATACCATCACACATCTGTCATTTTCATTATACAAAATTCACCAAAAGGGAGAAGCGAGAATTCGACGAGAACTAAATATTGATTTTGAATTTACTCTCCAATTTCGGGAGTGAAAAAAAGAAGAAGCTTTAAAGTGTACCATAGTGTCACGTACACTTTGAGAATAAAATATATATAAATACAGTATGTACGCGGGGCTTTCTTTTCCTTATGTCCACACGTGGGAATGAGAAGAATGAGAAAATAAAAACGCACACTCTCTATTGAGGAGAGTGAAAGAAAAGTACTTTCTCTCTAAAATATATTGTGCTGAACAAAAGCGGTGGCAAAGTACATCAGACACGCGTCAAAGCTTTATGAACGAGATAATCTTATTTCAATTTCTTAACTGGATGACGTCGGGAATTATTCATTTTTGTCTACAATGAGAATTTCAATGAGAAGAGAAACTGTCATTGAGGAAATACGACGTGTAGAGTTTTTCTTGAAATATTCAACGTATGAGGGAAATTCCACTGAATGAAGATGAAAAATTATTATTGTTATTATTATTATTATTATTATTATTGTTATTATTATTATTATTGACAGTTTGATGCAAATGTGTACAAAAAAAACGGCTCTTTGACTATGGGAGTATTTACAAAACAATTAGAAGTAGTAATTTTCTACCAGAAATTGGTAAAAACAGTTACTAATTCAATTGGTAAACGAATCTGCACTATTTCATTAGTAGAAAACTACTAATTCAGATTTAGAGAGTATATAAACAATTAAAAATTAAAATTTACAACTATATTTCCTCTGAAAGTAATTTTCCTTCAAAAAAACTAGTATTTTAAAAACTAGAGAATTTTCAGTAAAATCTTATAGAAATGCCAATCACCACTATAAGGCTAATTTCGAAAAAATTGCAGGAAGCCTGACTGAATATTGATTCTTACTACTTCGAGGACAATTTAGAACGTACGACTATAATTCCTTCCTACTACTTTGTCGATATATTTCAAATATTTCAGAATTATCAATAGAACATTTCGACGCCTCACGTTGATTATGAACTTGATTCAATTGTCAAAATAATAAAATCGCTCAGTTCAATATGATCCCCATTCAATTGGCAATTTAATATAATCTCGCAAAAGTTTCCTTGAGATAAAATCTTAATTTATGTAATATAAAAAATAAAGCAAGTTTAAAATGAAAATCAAAGTAAAATAATGAAAAAAAATTTCTTTTCAAATATAAATTTTTAAAGTAATTTCATAGTCAAAATTTTAAAAAATTCACTAATTAAGAACAAAATTAATTATTACAGTGTTAATATTTTAAAGCTTTTAATAAAACTTCACGAAAGAATTCAATAATTTTCTAAAACTTTAATAAATCCTTCTAAACAATTCAATTATTTGTTTAAGTAGTAAAGTCTTTACAAAAATCCAATTATTTTCAAAACAATTTTAATTAAATTCCTCGAATAAATTTGAATATTTAAAAATAGTTTCATAAATTTTATTTATTTCCTAAAATTTTAATGAATTCTTCGAGAAAATTCAATTATTTTTATGAATACTACAATCGTTTGAAGAAGATAAATAATTTTGAATCCAATTTAAATAAAATTACACGAAAGAAATTAATTATTTTCAAAAAATTAGATAAAATTTAATTTCAGAAGGAATTTTAAATTCTTTAAAAATAATTTAATTATTGTCAAAATATATATAAAATTCGCTGCCAAGTTATAAATTTTTGTTATACTTTTAGTGCTCATTTCATTCGTTTTCGTAAATCTTATTGTGTTTATTTCATGAACACTTTGCTTCCTCACACCGAAAAAAAAGTATTTTCAAATTTAGAGAATTCCTCTTCTTTTGCAGCATTTTTTCCTCTTATATACGGGCACTAAAGTTTTCATTTCTAATTGAGAGGATTTTCCTTTATTATATTTGTTATTAAATGTCACTTTTTAGACAGGTTAAAGTTGCATTCAGAAAAACAAAAAGCAACTTAAAAATCTTCTTTTTAGTATAAATTTGTTTCATTTTTAGAGGAATAATTTCAATCAAAGAAGAAATATTAAAATTAATCTTTTAGTTAAAAAACTGTCAAATATAAACAAAAATTCCTCTTTTTTACAGATGAATATTCGTATATTGAAAATAAAATGTGAAAATAATTGTTGAGCGGAATTTTCTTCTCACTCTGAGATTTTATTTTTTTCGGTGCATAACAATAAAGTATTAATTTTGAACAATTATTCTTAAGTGCTGTAATATTTTTTTCTCTTTATTTAATACTTTCACATAAAAAAAATTTTTTTTCACAATTTCTGTTTTTTAAAATATCAATAACTTCTTTATTTCTAATCGAAATAGCTTCAAAAATAGGTCAATCGAAGGGTTTTTTAATGCTCTACAAGTTGGTAACTATGGTTTTAATGTTATTTCTACATTTTTCAACAAAATTCTCAAAAAAGTCTTATTTTCCAAAATTTTTCATTTTTAAAAGTTTAATATCTCCCGTGAATATGAACGAAAAATGTTCATTCTAGGCTCAAAAGATGCGTAAAAAACTCTACAATTTAGAGAAAAATATTTATAGGTGTCCTAACAGTTTTTTAAAGTTATGGTCAAAAAACGTTTTTTTTTTGAAAAATTAAAAATCAAAAAAATATATAGTTAAACTTTATTAATTTATCTCAAAGTACTCTCATTTTTATGTCTGCAGATGAGACCTACAATTTAAAAAAAAATTCAGCCCAAAAGCTCTTTATAATTTGGAGATATTTATGAAAATATGTTTACACACAATGACATTTTTCAAAAATGTCATTTTTGAACTCCTGAGGTCAAATAACATAAAGATATGTTAAAAAATCGAACCTGAAAATTTTTAGTATTAAAATACTTCCTCAGTATGAGGAAGCAAAAAGAATTTTTTGTTATTATTTTTAAATATTTCTATAAAATTCTTTATAAAAATTTAATTATTTCTCAAAATTTAAATAAATTCTTCGATAAATTTCTATTATTTTTATAAATAATAAAATTCTTTACAATAATTCATTTATGTTAATAAATAGTAAAATTCTTTGGAACAATTAAATTATTTTGATAAATAGTAATAAAATTCTTCGCAAGAATTTAATTATTTTCAATACAATTTTAATAAAATTCGATAACTTTCAACACATTAATTATAAAATTGAAAATATTTGAAGAGAAAAATTATAAAAAAGTTAAGAAACAATAAACTTCAAACTGCGAACAAATTACCGGATCACGAACTTTATTAATATATATATAGATTGACAATTGAATATTTTGACAAAATCGAAACAAGTTCATATCAATAGGAGGCACCAAAGAAAAAAAATTAAGAATGTCGGACGTAATATTTACTTTTACTACTTATTGATAGACCCAACTTACTGAAATTTTGAATGTCTGACTAAAACACGCTTGTACTACTGATTATCAGCTTAAACAGTAGACAAATTTATGAATCACCCACTTATCAGCAACCACTTATTTTGAAAATTAAATTTTAACATTAAATATTTTTTATGAAAAATATTTATTATTATTACTTTACGCCCAGTTATCAACAGGAACTTAATTTTTCAAAATATGATATTTGTTTTAAACAAATTAATATTTAACTGTAAAATTTAATTTCTAAAACTAGGTGAGTGTGCTGATAACTGGGTGCCAGTTTCATCTTCATGACAAATTTTACAAGTCTGACGCAAAATTGAGACCAATTAGTTTGAAAATTTAATTTCACAATCTGAACCAAAATTGTCTATTTGTGTCGAAGAGACATATAAACAATAATGAAAAAAATCAATAAAACTTCGAACCTCTTAAAATTTCAAGTTAAACGAAGAAAAACCTCAATTTAGATATGAAAATGTCTATATATGTATCTATTCTTCAAAGGGATGATAAACCATATCAGTAGAGTAAAGAGGGGGGTCAATAAAAAAATCCCCCTCTCTCTCTCTCTCTCTCTCTCTCTCTCTCTCTCTCTCTGTGTCTCTCTTTCTAGAAAGCCACTAAAACGTATATAAAATTTACGATCCAAACTGAAGCCCAACTCTCGAGACTCCATAAACCATCAAACAGTTCTTATACTTTGATAAATAAACTGAAAACATTTGAGAGACGTTTGAGTGAGTAAACAGTCAGAGAATTGAAGAGTAAAGTGAAGTGAAGCACTGGTTACGGTGCTTAGAGTTAAGTAGAAAATACGAGAAGTCTTTTCGTAGCCGAGAGAGAATAAAGAGAGGGGATAGGGGAGAAAAAAGTAGAAGGAGAGGGGGAAGAGTCCTTTACAAGGAGTCAGCCGCATTAAAGGATAAACAAGGAAGTAGGGAATTACAGGGTCGTAAGTTTCATACTAGCGCTCTCTCTCTCTCTCTCTCTCTCTCTCTCTCTCTCTCTCTCTCTCTCTCTCTCTCTCTCTCTCTCTCTCTCATTCTCGATGTATATATATGTGTACGTCCACATGAAAAGGGCCCATTTTGTCGATTCTAGTTTTCGAGTTATTTGCAATTTAATACTTTTTTGAGAAAAACCTTAATTTTTTTTTTATTTTTTATTATCAATCTACATGTTTTGACAAGTCAAATCATGAGGTTTTTGATTAATTTATCGTTAATTTAAGTGTTTAACTTTATTGGTTCTTTAGAAAAAGAAAAGGGCCCATTTTGTCGGTCATTTGCAAAAATATTCCGTATTTTTGAAATCGAGGGTCAAAAAAATTAAAACCTCTTGATTTGTCATCTTTAAAGTACCCTGAACTCGAAACAATTATTATCTGAAAAACTTCCGAGAAGAACCAGAGATATTAATGTTAGTCATTGATTACGTAGTCGTAGATGTAAAAAATGTCGATATTTCGTCAAAATTTCATAATAAAACCTGTTAAAAATTTTTTAATAAGTTTAATTTCTATTCTTTACCTTCAAATGACACAATAAAATCGTTTCCAATCATTAATCTTGTAAAAAAATGGTTTATTAATAAGAAAATTGTCTTTTTTAGAAAAGAGCCCATTTTGTCGCTTTTATGTATTTTCAAACAGGAAAGGGGGGGGGGTGGTTTTAAAAATTTAAAACCTATTGGTTTTTCATCTTTAAGGTACCCCGGACTGAAAACAATTATTATCTGAATAATTGCCCAGAAGAACCGGAGATATCACAATTAATAGTTATCACAATCTTTAATTCCGTTTTTCTCGAAATGGGGTATTTGTCACTATAAACTTTGAAATTCTGTAACTCATCGAATTTTTGATCAAAAAAGTTGTATGAACACTGAAAATTTTCGTAATTTTGCAAGGAATTCGCCCATATGGATAAGTCCAATAGTGCCAAAATGGACCCTTTTCATGTGGACGTCCACATATATATATAAGGATGAGAACCATGACCGTCGTAAATCTGTCCCTGAGACAACACATTTACGTCGATATTCCAGCTGATGTTGGACAGAATTCTCTCGGTGTTCACGAGACACCATAAATACATATACACACTCTCTCTCTCTCTCTCTCTAAATGTCACCCATAGCAGGAGCCAAGTACCACCTCTGCTTGTACAATTTCTCGACTACTCATGCACAATTCTACATGTGCTCGAGACCGTGACGAAGCCAGATTTAAGCCCCGCTTACGCAGGAGCTTTCGCCGGTACGGTCCGATACGATATATTCCCCGTGTGTTTTTGACTATATATATATATATATATATATATATATATATTACTGATTTTCACCAGAACTCAAAATCAGGAAATGGGAGAAGCTTGAAATTTGAATAGAGCAACTCATATATATAAATCCAGTTATTCTCTTCATTCTTGAATGAGAATATATCGTGTAATCTGATTTTCAATTTAATAAAAAAATAATATTTCAACTCTCGTGGAAATCCTCATGCATCTAAAAGGGATTATTATTATTATATTCAATTTCAAATTAATCGAAATACATTCAAAATTTATTTAACCGATATCTATATATGCTCATTACGTACCTACCTGGAAATAGAATTTTCAATTTTTCATGAAATGGTCATAAAATTTACTTTTTCAGCTTTTAGAAGTTCTTTTTCGAATATTTATTTATATTACTGAAATTTTTTTACATAATAAAAATAAACGTATAATCTTTTTTAATCGAAATATGTCAGTTTATAAAAAAATATTGAGCGTTGATTACTCTCTAAATGCACTGGGAAAAAAATTTATTTGATTCAAATAACCGATTATTTGACTATTATCAAATAAATATTTACTTGGATCAAATAATTTTTATTTGAATTAAATACATTGTATTTGAATCAAATATTTTATTATTTGAAGGAAATATTATTTAATTGATTCAAATAAAAATTATTTGATTCAAGTAAATATTTATTTGATAATAGTCAAGTAATCGGTTATTTGAATCAAATAAATTTTGTTTTCAGTGTGTGAATTAATAAAAATGTTTACTAACTTTGAATTATAGCGACTGATTTTTTGCTTTTGAATTAATAAATTTTACTAATAAATTAGTAGAAATAACTATTTATTAGTAAAATTTATGAATTCAAAAGCAAAAAATTCAGTCACTAATTCAAATCAGTAAACTTTTTCGATAATTTAAATTTAGAGAGTAGAAAAATATTATAATCAACTAGAATAAGGAATTGATAGAATAGCAAAAAGATATTTTGATATTAAAATATTTTTTTATATTCTTCAAATCATCGAATTATCATTTCGAAATTTTTTTATTTTTTACTATTTTCACTTATATTATTAAATTATTAATTTTGCTAAACATTATTCGAGCAATTTTCTAAAAATCATAATAACTACTCGAATTATTCAAATTTTAAATAATTGTTTTTGTTTAATCAAGATTAAAAAATTGGAAAAATTTTGATTAGAAAAAGAAATATTTAGTAAATTGCCTTTATTAGAAGAATCAAAACCAGAAAATCATTTTCATTAAAAAAAAATGTATTTTAGAAATTCACGTTTATTAGAAAAAAAAAGTTTTCAAAGATAAAAAAATAAGAACATACAATTTTTGAAAAAAAATTGTACCCCGACAAGAAAAAAGGACAAAAATTCATAAATTGTACGATTTAGAAGAGTTTCAGAAAAATTTTTCAAATGTTTGCAGTAATTCAATTCTCTTCAAAAATTATTGTGAATACTTTTCAAAATTTCAATTATCTTCAGAAATAATAACATTTGCCTCCGAAAATCAATAATTTTCAACAAATTTTAATAAAATTCTTGCCAAAATCTCAATTATTTTAAAGAATTCTTTTTTAATTAAATGATTTTTAATATTAATATTTAGACAAAAATTTTTCAAAAGAATTTAATTATTTAAAAAAATATAAATACAATTTTACGCCAATATTTAATTATTTTGTTAAATTTCTCCTAATTAGTTCAATTATTTTTATAAATAATAAAATTTTAACAAGGATTCCATTATTTTCGAAAATAAAATTCTTTTTAAGAATTCAATTGTTTTCATAAAAAAAAAATTATACCGAAATTTAAATTATATTTAATTCAATTATTTAAAAAATTGTTAATAAAATTCTTTATGGAAATTCAATTATTGAATAAATTATTTTTTTATTTAAATTACTGAATATTTTACTAGAATTTTCTAATAAAAATTGATTTAAAAATTTTAAAAATGAGTATCACTTAAAATTTTAGATTATAATTGAATATTAAAACGTAAAGATAAAACTTCAAAGTACTATAGTGTGAATTTTTAGAAATAATTGAATTTTTTAAATGTTTTTTAACTAATAATTCTGTGGATTAATTAAATTTTTTGAAAAAGTTTTTTTTTAATTTAACTTGAAATAATGTTTTTCAAATCTTTATTTTCTAATATAATAAAAATTTTGCAAAATTGAATTGTTAAGGGCATTTGAACCATTATGACGTCACAATATATTCTAAACATTAGATTTAAAATTGTGACGTCATAATGGTCCAAATTCCCTTAACAAATGAATTTGAAAATTTTCGATGAACTTTTTCAAAAATTATTAAAAATAATGGATTAATAGCACAATTTTAATTAAAAGCACGAAAACAAATTTAATTGTGAAAAAATTACAAATTAGTGCATAAATTAAATTATTTTCAAGAGTAATAAAATTCTTTAGAAAAATTTAATTATATCCTAGAATAATAAAATTATTTTTAGTAGTTCAATATTGTTTTCAAAAATAATAAAATTCTTAGCAAAATTTCAATTATTTTCAATACAATATTAATTGAATTTAACGAAAAATGTAATTATTTTTAAAAATTTTTTATTAAATTTCGTCAAAAGATTTCAATTATTTAAAAATTTATTGTTAAAATTCTTTATTAGAATTCAATTATGCAATAAATTATTTATTATTGTATTAAAATAATTAAATTCCAGTAGAATTTTCTTATGAAAATTTATTTAAAGATGAATTTCAGTCAAAATTTTCGATACTAAAATTTTAAAAATAGAAATTTTAGATATTAAAAGTAATGTAGCGTGAATTTTTAAGAAATAATTGAATTTCGAGATCAATTTTTCTGAAAACGTTTAATTTAATTTTTTTTATATTGTTTGAAGTTTTTATTTTCTAATATAATAATTAAAGAATCCACAAATAATTAAAATTTCATAAAATTGAATTTTACAAATAAATGTATTTGAAAGTTGTCCGAGGAATTTCGAAAACTAATTGATTTAAAGAAGAATTTTAGTTAAAAATTCTTAAAAATAATAATTGAATTGAAATGCTGAAAATAATTTTGAAGAATTACAATATTCTTGTATGTAAATATATAAAATAACGATTTTATCACTAGGCCATTTCTAATTTCTATAGAAAAAAATTACTGATTATGTATTAAATTAATATTTCACCGTCACTGGATTTTTATTTTGCAAAATTTATCATTTGATGGAATTATTTCTTCGACAAGTTGTACGTAAACAAAATTTGAATTTAACCAAACGATGTGTATGATTGGAACGAAAAATATACAAATTGATGGAATTTTCATTTAACTAAATTTACATTTAACTGTGTTTTCACTTTTTTCAATTTCTTTTTTCAGCGAATTTTCACTTGTTTTGATTTTTATTTGTTTGAAAATTTAATCGAAAATTTCATTTAACTGATCGAATTGTTATTTAAAACACGAAACATTTAAGCAACGGGTAAATAAAAATCCGAACGTTCGAAACCTTAGGAGCATTAAATTTTGTCAGATAAAATTTGAAAATAGTAAAAATGATAAAGTTACAACATTTTTTTATAAATTCGACAATTTTTTTTATTTATTTTTACTTCAATTTTTTGTCTTCTATTCGACTCTTTATTAACAATAATAAATAAAAATTGAATAATGCAATAAGTATTTTAGAAGCAAAAATTTTGCAAAAAGCATAAAAATAACAACAAATAACTCGGTTATATAACACTGTGAGTAAACTGATTGAAATCTTTTCCATAAATCATTTTCAATTTATAGCTCAAAATAGAGACGACTAGATGAAAATTATTTAGTTTATAATAAGTATTTTTCCGCATAAATCATTGTGTAAATAATTGTTTCTACTTTGGAAATAATTTTATCTTTTGTGATAAATTTCTCTTAACTAAAGTTTATGTTTCGTTAGACAAGATTTACAATCGTTGCAAATAAAAACAATGAGTTGAAAAAAAAATTTTATTTCATATTGTCGAGAATTTATAAATATTTTAATTATAGTAAATAAAATAGTAACAATTATGTAACAAAATATGTTTTAATTAATTCCCCCGGGGTTGGAATTCAGAGTCCTAATTTTGTTGCGAAACTAATAAAATTAAGTGAAGCTGATAATATTTTGTCGCATATAATTTCTCGAGAGCGGATAATAAATTAGAATTCTCAGACAAAATTTCCGTCATTGTCAACACACCACAAAAAAATTGAGAAATGAAAATAACTTTTATTTTAATTAATGAAAATTTATACTCTTGTTAATTTTTTTTTCTTTACTCCCTCTTTTTTTCTTTCTTAATTTCTTCTTATAAAGTTATATTTTAAGTAAAACTGTCGCCTATTTGACGCTTATTAAAATATTAACAACTTTGAGTAACTATTTCAAGCTTATTGAGTTTTCCCACATTCACTCATTCAATGAAAACAAAATTAGATCTCATTTATTTTTTTTTCGATACTCAATAAAAAGGAAAAAAATTTAAATAAACATGGTGAACGCTACTTTACTTTCTGTCAAAGTTCCCATTGTTAAATCGTACTTTGAATTTCAATGACTGTTCCTCGTCGTCGTTGTCGTCTTTACATTTATATAAAATGTAAAAGCACAATTAACAATATATTCCGACCTTGAAAAAAAATTTTTTTTCAATCTCTACTTTAGTAGCAGCGTCATTGAATGAAATTATTGATAAATTTTTTATTTCACTCACCATGAAGAGCTTTGAGATACGCTTTGCCTGCATTGATCAATTGCCTCGCTCCGGGATTGAATTTTTCCAGGATATTCTGTAATCATACAAAAAAAAAGAGGAAGAAAATGAAATAAAATCTCTCGTTCGAACTTAATGAGACACTTAAATTAAAATCGTCTAATGCATCAATTACGCTTGGAAAAAAAAAGTATGTTTTTCGTCGAGTAACTATGGTATGTATATAGAAACGAGGAATAAATCTTGTAATCGTATCTAGAACGGTAGACCTTGAACGACTCCTCCAACCGTCCCCCTAACTCTACCCCCCCCCCCCTCCTTTTAACGATAACGACTTTGCTCCAATCAGATTAGTGCAGTTAGATTAATTAGATGGAGGTTTGCGTTAAATTCCAAAGAGCCCCTTGGCTTTGGTACGCAACCTCAATCGATTCCCAGATACTGCATTCTGAAGATGTCTTTGGAGAAGGAGTGTGTGCATATCATGTTGCATAAAGCCACATATAATTGAAAAAAAAAATTTTTTTTTAAATTATTACACGTTTCAGGTTTATACAAATTCCGACAAATATTTAATGGGAAATAATTATAGTTAACGATTTTCTTACAATTTTCTGTTAATGTTTTTTTTTTTTTATTTAATGATGAAGAATATGAAAGCTAACAGCTGTCAATTTGACTGTCAAATAACAGTCGAAGGTTTTTAACGAATTTAATGGCAAATTGACAAATTTTATAGTCAACAGTTATAAAATAAACTAAGAGGCGATTACAAAACTATATTTTTGCTTTGAAAGAATTTCGCGACGTTCAAGGCCCACAACATTTATGAACGAAAAAAATTATTCACCTTTTAGATTTTTTTTTTTTTTAATAAATGAAGCAGGAATATTGACAGAAAAATATTTAGAAAATATAGATAGATGTTTATGTTATGATAATAATTGTTTATACTAAATTATTTAAATATAAAATTTAAAATAAATAATAATTTTAGAATAAATTAAAGAAATTTTTTTCGTTGATCTACTTTGTGGACTTCAACTTCGTCAGAATTTCAATATCACTTACTTTCACTATTATCTTTCCTGTAAGAGAATTTTATTTTTACTTATCATTTTGACGAACTTTTATTTTCATTTTCATTTTCACTTTGACATAATTTTACTTTTATTTTCATTTTGACAGATTTTCATTTAGACAAGATTTTTTTCACTTTGATAGAATATTATTTTCATTTTCGCTTTTGACGAAATTTTGTCAAAATTTTATAATCAGTTTCATTTTCACTATGACCGAATTTTATTTACTTTTATCTTTTTGATATGTAGATTTTTATTTTCATATCCACTTCGTTACAATTTTATTTTCACACTTAGAAAAATTTTTTTTAATCAAAAAATAAGTAACTGACAAAGAAAAAGTATTTGAATTCAATCAAAATTATTGTGTTTTATTTAAAAATAATTGTTTTGATTAACAAATATAATTATGTTTAATTCAAATATATATTCTTTTTATTATTATTATTATTATTATTATTATTATATATTATTAAAAAATATTGTTTTCTCAACGTAAAATCATAGTTAGAATAAAATTCTGTCACAAGGAAAGTGAAAATGAAAGTGGACATGAAATTGTATAATTTAATTTTTCTCCGCAGAATTTAAAGCTGCAAGTACGAAGTTGAAGTCCACAACGTTGATCAACGAAAAAAATTTGTTTCATTTATGCCAAAATTATTTTTAATTTAATATTTATTTATTATATAACAATTATCATCATAACAGAAACATCAATCTAATTTTTCTAAATATTCGCATGGCAATATTGTTGCTCTATTTTTTTTTTAATTTATTAAGTGAATAATTTTTTTCGTCGATAAACGTTGTGGACTTGAACGTCGACTGCAAGTCAAATATTTTACTAGAATTGAAAAATGAAACAAGATTTTAAACGAACTTAATGATAGTTGGACAAATTTGATACTAAAATGTTATCGAAATTCAAGGGTAAAATTTATACTCTAATAATTTAACACTTTTTTATTCATTTTAACACTATTTTAATCATTTTAACAAATTTTTTATTTTCTAATCATTGAAACATTATTTTTTATTTTTGTTCACAATTTTCATGTAATTATTCTTTTTTTAATACTATAACATACTTTTGTTACCAATACAACATTTCTGTAAATACTAATAGTCTTTTCTAGTTGTTTTAATTTTAAAAAAAATTTCTTAAAATGAAACCGCAAAAAATTAATGTTAATTAATATTTATAAGTTTTTAAAATTAGTATTAAAACTATTTCTCTCATTTCTAAAACAACTTAAAAAGTATGTTAGATAGAAAATTGTTATTTATTTTAAAAATATTAATTTTGTTTTCGAAAAAAGAATTCAAAACGTTTAAAAAGGATCCGTTTGAAATGATGTTATAAAGTTATATTCTTTTTTCTTTTAATTCTGATATTTAATTTAATAAATCATTAAGTCAAAAAGGATTATACATTTAAGAATTAATAAATTCTTTCAACATTTTTTTCTTTCTTAACAGCCTGCGATTATTTGGTTCTCAGTGGTAACTTTTTCGAAACAGTTTTTCTCAGTTTTTTCCCTAAATATTTTATAAATTAAGCTGAAATTTTGTACAAAATTCTAAAATGCATTAAAAAAGGACAGTGATGTATAAAAGTTTAAATATTTTTAAAATTAATTATTACAAATTACTTTTAGATTATCAGTTGTCACGAGCAATTCAAATCAATTTCTCGACTTTAACGATTTCAAAGTGTTTTATTAGAATTCATTTTTGAATTATTAAGACTTTTCCACATAATTCTTTTTATATTATATTTTAGACTTTCGTACAAAATTTCAGTTCAATTCATTAAATATTGAAAAAAGAAAAGTGGTGGAAAAAATTGACATTGAATTTCTAACAGTCACATGCTGTTAAGAACAAATTTGTAGGTTTCGTTTCTTTTTTTGCTTTTTATTTTAAAAAAAATTGAAACTGCAATTGTTATTAATCTATTTTCATCTATAGTATCGCATTACATCAGTAGCAATACCGATTTGATTAAATTTACTATTGAAACTATTACTATTAATTACTATTAAAACTATTAAAACCCTCTTTACTATTAAAACTGATGTTACCATCGAAATGTTGATCTAACGAAAAAATTAAAATAAAACTATATTCTGCAAAAAAATTCGGAATAGAAAGCATTTTTAATTGAATTTGTTTACTTTTACGCAAAACATTAAAATAAAAAAGGTGGGGAAATAATAGTTCCTAATTTTTCTCGCAGATTTTACAAAAGTCGGTAAATTTCTCTCCTTCGAAAATTTTTTTCTCCTGATACAATTGTTTTATATCACAGTCCTTGTTTATTATATTTTAGACATTCTCACGAAATTTCAGCTCGATTTATTAAATATTTAAAATTGAGAAAAGT
This sequence comes from Leptopilina myrica (nomen nudum), assembly GCA_032872475.1. NCBI lineage: Eukaryota > Metazoa > Arthropoda > Insecta > Hymenoptera > Figitidae > Leptopilina > Leptopilina myrica (nomen nudum). The sequence continues at coordinate 43,062,444 of CM065463.1, forward strand.
GATGGAAAAAAATACCATTGGATTTCTAACGCTGTCAAACGCTGTTAAATAAGAGATCTCGAGCTACGTGTGATTGATTCATTTAATATCCAATAAATTTGTGTTTAGATTTTTTTTATACACGTCTGAATTTTTTCTCCTACTTTTCGATGATGAAATGTACTCTCGCACTTTTGAAAGTAGTTTTAATGTATTGAAGAATCCTTTCAATGGAAAATTTAAGGAATGGCGCACTATATACATATATATATATATATTTGACTCTTTCGCAAGGGTATTAAATTTCAGAGTTCTTGAACCGGGGAGAGCATCTTTCTCGTTATTGGAAAATATACATTCACGATATCGTATTCGTAGTGGCTCCTTAGGGCTTCCGAGATATGACGGGTAACATACGATTACTCCTGAGCAGAACGGAACGTTGGAACGCTTTCGGCATTCTTGCTTTGAAGGCAACGCTTTGACACATCTCTCTCTCTCTCTCCATCTCTCTCACACATCGTTTCTCTTTCCCGCTTTATCCTTGAGGATCCTTTCACCCTTAGACGCTAGAATTCAAGACACTGCTTTTGCATGCCAGGTGTCTATAGTTCGCTTACAGCATATATATATATCTCGATAAAATTCAAAGAAATACTAATGCCACAAGTTGGTTGCATTCGTTAGGACACGAACAAGGCCATAAACGCGAAGAATGACTCGCGATGAAAAAAGGAGCGAAAAAAAAAAATTAAAGAGCCAATTGAATGGAAAGTGCTGACAGTGCGCGCCTTTTGAAATCAACTCAAATCATTAAGAGGCAGTGTATGATTTTTATATTGCGAAAAAAATTATTGAAAATAAAAATCCGCGAGAAATTTTTTACTGTATTTCTTTATTAAGAGGCAGTGCATGACTTTTTATGTTACGAAAAAAGCGATTCAAAATAAATATCCGCGACAAACTTTTAATTTTACTTTATTTTCTTATTTCTAGCAACAATTCGAGCGCAAAAGCGTGCGGCTTGCTTCTACTCTCTAAATTTGAATTAGAAAAAATGTTTATTAATTTGAATTACTAATGACTTTTTGCCTTAGAATTAGTAAACTTTACTAATAAATTAATAGAAACGACTATTTATTAGTAGAAATAATAATAAATAAATAAATAATAATAAATTAGTAGAAATGACTATTCATTAGTAGAAATAATAATAAATAAATAAATAATAATAAATTAGTAGAAATGACTATTTATTAGTAGAAATAATAATAAAGAAATAAATAATAATAATAAATTAGTAGAAATGACTATTTATTAGTAGAAATAATAATAAATAAATAATAATAATAAATTAGTAGAAATGACTATTTATTAGTAAAATTTACTAATCCAAAAGCAAAAAGTCACTCACTAATTCAAATTAGTAAACATTTTTACTAATTCAAATTTAGAGATAACATGCTTTTTTAAATAAACTTAATAATTTCAAAAAAACAGAATTAAAAAATTTTTAATTCAAAATTATTTTTCATAAATATAAAATATAAATTCAAATGTAGATTATTTTAACTATTTTAACCACAATATTCATATATTTTAAGACAGGAGATCAAAGGAAACGTAAGCCATTTTTATTAAAAATTCTAAGAAAAATTAAATTTTAAGAATTTATGAGAAACATAAAAAATTTTTGTGACATTTTGGTATGAGATTCCTTAAAAAGCATGGAATGAAAATATTACCTAAATGTTTCAAAATTAAATCAATTTTCAAAGAGCTGCGTTTGCAGCATTTACAAATAAATGATCTTCAAAAGGTTTTAATTTTAATAAAATAAAAATTTGTTTTTCAACTTTAATTAAATTAAAATTTAATTTTATATTTTAGGAAATATTAGTTTTTCATGAATTTAATAAGAAAGTTTTAAAATCTTAGATTTTTGAAGTATGATAATAATTCAAATTTAAAATTTTTTTTTAAATATCAGTTGTTAATGAATTTAATTACAAAATTTTTAAAATCTTAGATTTTTGAAAAATTTTAATAATTCAAATTCTTCTTAAAATTAGTTAAATTTGTCATTATATGTTTAATTAACTTTTTTAAAAATAGTGCATTTTCAAGAAAAATTCTAGTTAAAAACATTTTTAAAAAATTAAAGTTTGGAGAAGTTACGAATGATTGCAGAATATCGATTATTTTCAAAAGAAATAAAATCATTCGTACAAAAGTTCAATTATGTTTTAAATTTGAAAAAAAATTCTCTTCAAAATCAGAACTATCTCTATAAATAACAAAATTGTTCTCTAAAATTCAATTTTTTTAAAATATTTTTCTTATTTCAGTAATTTTCAATATTTACTATTTTAATAAATTTCCCAAAAGAATTCAATTATTCTAAAAATAAATTAAATAATAAATTTTACTTAAACATTTAATTATTTTCATAAATAAGAAAAAAATTGACCAGAAATTAAATTATTAAAATTTTTTATAATTTTCTTCACAGTAATTCAATTAATTTCATAAATTATAAATTTGTTTATGAATGCATTAATTTTTATATTTTATAAATAATAAATTTGTTTTAGGAATTCTTTTAGTTTCAGAAATAGTAAAGCTCATCGCAGATGTTTCATAATTTTTATTCGAATTTTTTTTTGAATTCCTCAAAAAATGCAATTATTCTTAAAAATTTGATTAAAATTCGTAAAAACAATTCAATTATTAAAAAATTTTTTGATAAAATTTCCTATAAGAATTGAATTTAAAAAAATATTGAATTATTCAATAAATTATTTTCTTTTATATTTAAATAATTCAAGAATTTTGAAAAGGTTTCGACTTAAAATATTTGACAATTTCAATTTTCTAGTATCCGGATAAGAAATTTAAAACAAAAGGCCAAAGCAAAAAATCCAAAGTGAATGAAATCTAAAAAAAAAAAGTAAAAAACAAAAGTTCTACTTTGGATATTTTTCTTTATTTTGGATTTTTTTACTTTGAAAAATTTTTATTTGGACTTTAGACTTTTTTCCTTGGATTTTTCGAACTTGATTTTTTAATTGAATTTTTTGTTCTGAAATCGAATTTTCTATACTTATAACTAGCAATTTTGAAAAATTAATTTTTTTGAAAGAGTTTAATTTATTGTTTTTTTTTAATAATTTGAAGTTACGTGAAAATTTTTCCAAATTCTCAGAAGTTACAATATTCTTAATATATAATAATAATTATAATAATAATAATACTTTTATAAGTTTGAATAATTTCACAATTAAAGATGTTTGTAAATAAATTTAACAGAAACTTTTTTGAGTAAAACTTTTTCCTTTATTTCAAAAAATTTTTTAATTTTTAATTCAAATTTGCAACTGACAAATAGAATTTATAAACTCTTTTTTCCTTGATTTTTAAAAAAGTTTGAACTTCATTAAACCAATTGTAGTTAAGAAACGAAAATTATTCAAATTATTTCTTTATGAAACTTGAAAAAAAAAACTGAAAAATATTAAGAAACGGAAAGTTATAAATAAAGTTATAAAAGTATAAAAAAATATGGAAAGTTTTTTCCACCATAAGAAAAGATGTTTGTCAACAATATTGTTATTGAGAAATAAAAATTATGCTTAAAATGGATATATTTTATATTTCTTAATCATAATTTTTTAACAATTAACAATTTTCTAATATTATTTATAAATAAAAAGCAGAAAAAATTGCATTATTTCGATCAGTCATACGAAATTTGTCGGTTGTGACTTGTGAGTAAGTGGGGATGCTGAGAGACGCGCGCAACTGGATTCCAGTGAGCGAAACTGGTCTCTCTTCCAGTGCGTGCTCTAAATACATTCTAAGATTTTCGCGTATTTTTATTTTATATTCTCAATACATTATCATATGTCTTATAAATTTTTTTCCATTAAAACAAATTCGAAGAATATACAAACGATAATATGCAAACCGAGCAAACGATAAATCATCAAAGAATTGAAGAAAGAACTTATCTAATGTACGTAAAAAAGGAAAAATTCCTCGAGTAGCAATTGAGCAACAGTTCCTGTAACAATCTCTATATAGATATAGAAAAACAATGTTTGTAATTAGTGAATGGTACAATCAACAATTGGAATTTCAACAGCTCTAGATATTTCAATTAAGCCAAAGTGGTAGAAAATAATTCGCCTGTTGGGAGTTGTGATTGAATTATTTCAACTATTTTGGTATTTGTCGAACAATTTAGTTGTCCATCGTATATACGACAATCCTATTCGCTCTTTCCTGAGATATATATATATATACGTATCTAGGAACAAAAGGGGGAAAACCAAGGTAAACCGAGTTTAATTTACCCGTCAAGTAACGATCGATATTCAACCACATCAGCGTTTGTTCGTTTAGAAGCGCCTTAACTTTGGCGACTGTGGCGAAATTGTGATTACCGAGGGGGATTCAAGGGGGTCAAGATCAAGGGAAGGAGAGAGAAAAGTTTTTTCCCACAGGAAATAGATAAAACTTCTATCAATGACTTTGGCTAAAGATGCTTCTCTGATGCTTTGGGTGCTGCGAGTTTGATGAGGACTTTGCTTATTATAATCGGTTTGTAGGCTCTCAAGTTTGACCGGTATGAAAGGGAGCGGCGCACAAAGGATAATCGGAGCCGGATAACTATTCCAGCAAGATAATCGGGAGAGCTACAATTCAGCCCCGAAGCGACAGGAAGAGCTGCATTTCTAGTGTGTGATTTGTCGTGTAACACATTGAGAGTTAGGGGGCGAGACGAAGATGCTTCCGCTGGAACCGGAAAGAGTCTAACAGCACCCATTTACCCCCAAACGACTTGGCACACGGAGGTGTTGATATTTCGAAAAAGATAATGTCCAAATACGCACAATAATGCTGACACAAACAATTTTCGTTAATATATGTTCAAAAAAAACAAGACTTTCTCATTCTTCACAAAAATGGAAAAATCAGGCTTCGCACTCCATTATAAGTTTTAAAAAAGTAGGAAATAGTAGCCTCCGTGACAAAACAAAAGAATTTCATTAAAAACTCCCGTGTAGAAAAATCTTCTGGAACGTCTAGAGTCAAGCCTGGCGCAAACCAGAAAGCGTCTAGCCTCGCAAGTCTGGAAGATCTGGTTTGGCCCAGTTCTGGTGCTGCTCAGCTACAAGTCAGACAGCAGCTATTTTGTCTGTTCTGGATTGTCTAGCCAGACCCAGCTCTGATTCTAGTCAGAATTTCTAGATGACTAAAATTTTTTAGTTTGCCACTTCTGGGCTGCGGCGAGCGATGCTAGTCTGGAAGGTCTGGCCAAACCCAGCTCTGATTCTAGTCAGAATTTCTAGAGGACTAAACTTTTTTTTTGCAACTTCTAGGCTGCGGCGTGCGATGCTGGTTTGCAAGGTCTGACCAGACCCAGTTCTGATTCTAGTCAGAATTTCTAGATAACTAAAATGATTTATTATTTTGCAACTTCTATAGGTTGGAGAGAGCGGTACTGGTCTGAAGAGACTAGCCGATTTTAAGATATCAAAAGCCATCTAATTCTTTATCTAAAAAACTAGACAACAAGTCTCTAAAATTTAATATTTCTTCCACATAATATTTTCTACGGGAGAAGATTGTCCAAAATCACAACATTTTTCGACTTTTTAAGATCAATGTGTAGGTATAAAAAGTTGTAAAACATTCAAAAAATAGTTTTTGAAGAGAATTTTAAAAATTTTTATAAAAAGAATCCCGTTTAAATTTTTAATTTACGTTTACTAAGGGAACCAGAAGGTTCCTCGCAGAATTATTACTGAAAAATGAATTAAATTTGTTGTTAACAACTATAACAATTTTGCGCTAATTTATAGAAATTTTCACAATAAATCATATAAATATGTTCCACATAAATTACAATGAAAAATTTTTATTTTAGCAATTTATGGAAATTTCTAGTAATTTTAGGGATAATTCATAAAGCAAAAAATTACCATTAAAATTTTGGATTTTAGCCATTTATGGAAATTTTTGAGGTAATTTATAAACATTTTGACGGTAATTTATGAAACTATGTAAAACAAAAACGAGAACTAAAAAATTTAACGTCGGTAATTTATGGTAATTTCCTCGGTAATTTATAGAAATTTTTGAGATAATTTCTAAAACTATGTTAAACTCAAAGGAGGACTAAAAAATTTGACGTCGGTAATTTATGGTAATTTATGGAAATTTTCGCGGTAATTTATAGAAATTTTTGAGATAATTTATAAAACTATGTTAAACTCAAAGGAGGACTAAAAAATTTGACGTCGGTAATTTATGGTGATTTATGGAAATTTTCGCGGTAATTTATAAACGTTTTGACGATAATTTATAAAACTATGTAGGAGATAAACGAGAACTAAAAAATTGAACGTCGGTAATTTATGGTAATTTATGGAAATTTTCGCGGTAATTTATAAACGTTTTGACGATAATTTATAAAACTATGTAGGAGATAAACGAGAACTAAAAAATTGAACGTCGGTAATTTATGGTAATTTATGGAAATTTTCGCGGTAATTTATAAACGTTTTGACGATAATTTATAAAACTATGTAGGAGATAAACAAGAACTAAAAAATTGAACGTCGGTAATTTATGGTAATTTATGAAAATTTCCGCGGTAATTTATAAACGTTTTGACGATAATTTATAAAACTATGTAGGAAATAAACGAGAACTAAAAAATTGAACGTCGGTAATTTATGGTAATTTATGGAAATTTCCGCGGTAATTTATAAACGTTTTGACGATAATTTATAAAACTATGTAAAACAAAAACGAGAACTAAAAAATTTAACGTCGGTAATCTATGGTAATTTATGGATATTTTAGAGGTAATTTATGGAAATTTATTAGGTAATTTACGGTAAATTTACTATGATGAGTTCAAATCAAGTTTTGTTATTTTTCTTTATGTACCATAACACGAAACTTGCAGTAGTTTCGTGATTACACAGTTAAACACTCTTTATTAATTATAAGTGTAAAAGGTGTCGGAAATTAAAATTTATTTTCTTGTAGCTTCGATAGAGTAGTGGTTAGTGTGTTAGGCTAGAAGTCCGTAGGTCATAGGTTCGATTCCCCGCAATGTCAAATTTTATTTAGTTATAGGTTTGCGTTTATTCTGTGTCGTAAACATTAATTTGATTGAAAGTTAAAAGTTGATGATTATTACTTGTTTGCAAATACAAATTAATTTTTTTTATTATATTAACATTTAATTTAAATAAAAATTTCTCATATGTTTCGTTTAATAAACGATGTTGGAGGGCTGCTTTATTATATTTAGAAATCAGTAAATATCTATCTTGCGGTTGGCTAGAGCCTGGCAAGACTATCTGAATAGCCTGTCTATTCAGCGGCTGACCGTTTTTAGCGTTACACTTTTGGCCAGCCACAGGCCAGAGTTACAGGTCAGCCACTAGTCTGGAAAATAGACGGTCTGGTCTGACTCAGGTCAGCGCCAGAAGATTTTTCTACACGGGCTATTTAAAAAATCGAATTTTCAAAGTATTTTAATTTTATAATTGATAAATAATTAAATTTTAGAAGGAGTTACATTCTATAATGTATTAACGTTTCTTAGTGCGAAGATTAATAATTAAAATTTTTATTCGTTAATTTTCAAAAAAAATACACTCTTCAAATTTTTTAATGAAATTGAATTTTCGCAGTTTTTTAAAAGTTTTTAATGAAATTGAATTTTCGCAGTTTTTTTTAAAGTTTTGAAAAATAAGATTTTTTAATTCTGTTATTTCAAGATAATTGAATTTTTATAAACAAATAATTGAAAATTTTTGATGTAATTGAAATTTCTTTTACTTTCTATTAAAAATAATTTACTTCTTTTAAAGAATTTTATTTAAATTTTTCTAAATAATCCAGAAAAGTTAGTCACCGTATAATTATAATTTTATTTTTAAACATTTATTCGCTACATTCAATTCTTTTCTTAAGTAATGAAACTTCGACAAAATTAAATTACTTTTAGAAATTTTATTAAAATTTATTGTAAAAGTTCAATTTTATTTCTTTAAATAACGAAAATTCATTTATATTCACCACAAGAATTTAATTATTTTCAAAAATGTTTCCTAATTCAATAATTTGTATGTCTACTATTTTAATAAAATTTCCAAAAAGTATTCAATTATTTAAAAACAATTTTGAGAACATTCTACACGAATATTCAATTATTTTCTAAAAGAATGCAAATTTCATAGGACTTGAATTATTAAAAATAGAGTTTATCTAAATTTTAATCAAATTCGTTGAAAAATGCAATTATTTTTAAAAATTTGATTAAATTTTGTCTAAGGAATTCAATTATTTCAATTATTTTCATAAAGAGTAAAAATTTTTCCATTTACTAAATTCTTTTGAATATTATTTTTGAACAATATTCCTCACAAGAATTCAATTATTTTCATAAATTTTCATAAAATTTAAGAAGACAATTCAATTATTTTCAAAAGTAATAAAATTCTCCTCGAAGAAATTCAATTATGTTTAACATTTTTTTTTGAAATTCTCCGAAATTTCAATTATCTTTATAAATAATTAAATTGTTCTCTACAATCGAATTATTTTCAAAAATTGTAATCAAATTCTACGCAAACATTTAATTATTTTCATAAATATGTAATAACATTCTTTGGAAGGATTCAATTACTTTTATAAATAGTAAAATTCTTTGCAGTAATTCAATTTGTATCAATAAATTTAAATGAAATTGAATTAATCAAATTTTCAATTATAATTATGAACAGACAAGATTTTTTTTGGAGAATTAAAACAGTTTTTGGTTTATAATTAAATTATTTTCCAAATTGTAGATCAAATCATCAAATCAAATTAAAATTTGATGAGAAAATAAAACCGGGAAAAACGGGGAATTTAAAAGGTTGAACAGAATTTATAATCAGTCACTATTGTTAGAGTAAATGTCAGTAAAATTATTTCCGTCGTTACAGAAAAGAATTAGAATTAGGAAATTTCAAAGATTATTACACTCAGAAAACATTATATTTGAATGAAACATAATTATCTTTGTTATACAGTAAACCAAAAAATATGTTTGATTTAAACATAATAATTTTGATTCAATGCATATTAGTAAGTTTGGTTCAATAAAAATTACGTTTAATTCAATAATAAAGCATGTTTAAATTAAAAATATTTTTTTGAATGATTCATTGCTTATGTTTGGTTAAAAAATTTTTTTTTTACAGTGTAGTTTTAAGTTTGAAAATTAAAAAAAAACCTGTACATGCACACTTCAAGCAGATAAAGTAGAAATAACTAGCAATTTAATATCAAAAACTTTTACTACACAAACTCATAACTATATTAATAATGTAAACGAGATTTTCTATAAAATATAATTTTTCATTTCATAATCCCCGGGGAAAATGGTTTTTGTATAATTAAAACTTTGAATTCAATTTCCGAGTTGTTTTTTGCAAAGTACAATACTAATTATAAGGGAGGAATTTATGATTTTGCTTATTAATATTTTCCATAAATTTCCTGTATTATTATAATTTTACAATTGCAATATTTCAAGTACCTTTAATGACCAAAATTCCAATACAATTACAGAATAACAGAATAACAGAATAACAGAATTAAAACTGAAATTTCGATGGAAAAAATATATTTAAAGAGAAAATGAAAATTTATTAGAATTAAATACGATTTTCTTTTTTTTTGGGAGGGAAAATAAAATTGGATTTAACTTTTAAAATAAATGTACACAAGAGTCAATATATATAAAATTTGTTATCGAAAGTTACCAAAGCATTACATGGCTAATCCTTTTAAAGACCATAAAAGTCTCTCTCTATAGAGGCACATTAGTTCATTGCAAAGCCACTATGTATACACGATCTCATAAATTTTCTAAAGCATCTACTAAATTTTGTGACTCTTTTAACGTAGACGGTTATAGATAGAAAAGAGGCTCAGAATTTGTAGTGAAGTCACGCGTGCAATTTCTCCAACGGTTAAGAAAAAAAGTAAGTGCATATATAGGATATTTTTACTTTACAAAATATATATATATATATATATATATATAAATATGTTTAACAGAAATATATAAATATAGCGCGCACTGTATTGTCATTACAAATTTCTATTTCACAATTTACTATTTTTGTTTCTCTTATACAGTTGACAACAAATATATATATACTTGAAATTAATTTCACGTTCAAAACGTGCTTTGAAACATATTCACTCGTATCTATCACGCTAGCATGCGACTGAACCGTTAACCATAACTAATATTTAAAAAAAAAGAAATAAATAAAAGATGAAAAAAAATGTAGGTATCATTTACATAAAGCGTTTCATTTCACTCCATTTTAACATGAACTGCTTTTCTCTATGACTGAATTGTAAAGGAAATATGGCAGGAGAATAATGAGATAATAATTATAACTACCACAACTACATTTACTATTATTATTATTATTATTATTATTGATATTATTATTATTATTATTATTATTATTAAAAATTAAAATAATAAAAGTCATAATAACGAAAAAAGGTTAGAAGAAAAAGAATAAAAATATCAGCAAGAGAAATAAGAAGAAAATAACAAAAAAAAATTGAAGAAAGAAGTAAAAATAGAAAAAAATAAAAATAATTCAAAAGAGTGCAACAACAATAGGAGAAAGTTAAAAAAAAAAGAATAAATACAACAAAATTGGAAACAAAAGAAAAAAAGAATCCGAAGAATTTAAAAAAAAATGTCATCAAAAACATGCATAACAAAATGAAAAAAGAAAAAATATAAAAAAGAAGAATAACAATAAGGAAAAGTAAGAGGAAGAGAAACAACAAAAACAGTAAAAATAGCAACAAAAAAGGATAACAATAAGACAAATATTAAAAAAAAAATACTATCAACATTAACAAAAAGGTAAAAAATAGCAAAATTAAGGAAGAAAAATATTAATGAAAAAATCAAAAAGAAGAATAACAATTAAGGGAAAGTAAGAAAAGATGAAATATAATAAAAAGGTTAGAAAAATATTAAGAATATTAAAAACATTAAAAATATTAAGAATAATAAGAAAAAAAAATTAAAAAAGATCAAGAAAAAAATAGTAGGAAAAATAAGAAAAAAAAACAGAATTAAGAAGAATTAAAAAAAATACAATTAAAAACACAGAAGAGAAATAAGAAACAAGAAAAAAGAACAAAATATAGAAAGAATAACAAAATCAAGAACAAGAGGAAAATCAACAGAAATATAACGAGAAAAAAACGCTCCTGAAAATGGAAAGGAAACAGAAATAGATAGTGACAAAAAGATAAAATAGAATAAAAAAAGAACAATAATAATTACAATAAAAAATAGAAAAAAAATTCTCGAAGAGTAAAAACGTTTTTCCAATCGCAAATTACGTAATACACGTACATAAATTGAATAAGTCAATAAGTTAACAAATAGTTTAACAACAAATAATCAAAATTAGAATTCCTTTGACAATACACATATATACATAAAATGCAGGAAATTTACACAATTATTTCTCTAACAAATCGTAATTTACATAACAAATATTTATACGAGTTATAATTTCCACTGTAAACAGCTCATAAACATTTATCTTATATTTACAAATGGAAAATATTTTTCTCGGTTTATTAAACACTCAACAAATTGCATAATATGTCACGTGTTTATATTTTAAAAGACAAAAATATTATTATTTAATTTTCCCGTACCATTCGCCAAAGCGAGAATAATGTTTCAAAACTTCTTGTAGTTTGTTAGAAAAAATAAATGTTCACATTCCAGATTTGTAATATGTTATCTTCGTTTAAAATCAACAACTTTGAGCAATTTGCAATTTAGAAAGTTGAAAAAAAAAAATTTTCATAGAGGTGAAAATTAATTTCAAAGTCGATAATATGGACATATTTCGTTTCTTTTTTGCCTCAATAAACTAAGTGAATAATGGGAAATAAATTAACTGTACCTAAATTATCGATAATTTTTTCTTGCCTTCTTTTTATTGCTATTCAACCGATTTTTCATTAGTTATCATTACAATTCTTTTTGCCTATACTATTTTTAAGTGGAATAATTGCAAATAATTGTTTTACAATTCCTGCGCATAATTTGCTATGAGAAACTGATATTTTATTAAAAAAATATGATTTGTAGGTAATTTTTTCTTTATTTGGGTGATTCTTCTGAAAGTTACATTATTCATGTCTAGAATAATTTCAAAAAATCTACCCTTTAATAATTATTATCAATTTCCAATTCCATAGTGAAAATTTAGCACTTATTTATCATTTTAAGAAGAAAAAATAATAATTTTATTCAACTGAATTTATCTAATAACTAAATTACTTTCATCTTCGAAGCCTTTTCAACATGTCTCCAATGGAACTTTTACGAGAAAATTAAATTTTTATGTTTTTTTTCAAACTCTGGAAAATTTTTTTAAAATAGTGTCAGAAAGTACATTTTTTTTTTATCATTTTGTGAATTTTAAAAATTTGTAGACCTCACTTTTATTTTTTATATAAATTTCTAAACTTTGTCTTCTGTTTTAGGTTAAAATTAGTTCACAATGATTACTGATATTTTATACATTAAAAATATCTTAAACAAAATTTTAAAGCACATTAAAATAATGCTAAGAATCTGACGTTTAATTTTTCTATATTTTATCTAAAAAAAAAAGGAGAAAAATTATTGCTGTTATAAATAATCGAAATTTACATTTTGCTCCGAATAAAAATTCATTTCATGTCCGAAGCCTTTCTTTTTAATAAATAACTGAATTTAGAAGTAGGTTTAACAGAATATTTTGATGGTAATATAAAATGAGGGTGTGAAATTTTTATATTTTACCAAAAAATCATATTTTAATTTTGCCTAATGTAAATAAATGTAAAACAAATTTGTTTTTCATCTCCGAAGCATCTTCCTTGAAATATGCGTGTTTTTCTTTTATTTTTAGTATTTACCTGGATTGTTCTGAAAAAATTAACCCAAATTACCATTAAATCAAATGAGAAGTAAGTTTTCAAAACCTAATAAATCCAAATTTTGTCATTTCGAGAAATTTAAACAAATGACAATTCTCACATAACCAAAATTATCTTTAATGTAGAAAAATTGTAATAAATTATTCATTTTTTAATATTTTTTCTATTTAAAATGCTATGTTTGTAATTAAATTCTATTGTAATCAGGAATTTAAAGGTTTTAATAATTGTTTCTAATAAAAAGACAGAAATTAAAAATCATCAAGGTTAGGCCAAAATATTTTTGAAACTGGAAATTCCTTATTAATAAATTTTTTTTTTAAATTGAACAGTGATAAATGGATTTCTAAAGATAATATTTTAAATATATATATATTTATCTCAATTTAAAAAAAATGGATTTATTAACTTTTGAAAAATTGCTCCTCAAATACTTTAAATAAATTTCTATTTTACTCGAATTGAATATATTTGGTATTGAAATATGCAAATTATCAATTTTTAAGCAGTGTAATTTTATTTTCCATTTCGTGAACGATATTAGCGTGGATTTTTAATAGAAAAACTGGCGAATTAAATAAAATTAATCTAATGGAGCAACAATAAACTTCTTCAAAGGAGAAAAACTTTAATATTTTTAAGAAATAATTTTACGCAACCTAAAAATCTTACTCTTGGGTATGAAAAAATTAATAAGTGGTTTTTATAGAAAAAACCATATAATTAAAAAAAAATTGAAAACCTAAAGTTTAAAAGTGTCACTTTCAGAAGAATCGCTTATTTCCAAGTAGTGAAAATTTATTTTACAATATTGATGACTTGATGTAAAGAAAAATAAAAGAAATAAATTTTTCTTCCTCTACTATATTATTTTTCCAGCCCTTGCCATATCGAATTGTGAGCAAAAAAAATAGAAACCATCATCACGACCTCAATTATCCTCTCATCGCATTCTCTTTTATAAAAAGGAGCCAAACAATTGCGCGACGCGAATGCAAAAAAGAAAATGATAAACATTCGCGAATACTAAAGTAACGTTTACGAAGAAATGTGCAATTTGCTTGTACTTAGAAACCCAATAGTTTGAATCCATTAGATATTCAGTCTTTCTCTCTCTTGCGCAAGATGAGCACTTCGAATGGTTTTCTCTATTTTTTTTCCACTATGGTAAATATATTCAAGAACTCCCCACTCCTGCCTCTCATTCAGTTTCAGTAAACTTGAGATTTAAATTGAGATTGGACCTCTGAGAAAAACCAGTCCCACGTCTATATTGATGATTCCACTTGTCTCTCGTTCTATCTTCGCCCCAGGGTTCAATCATCGATTCTAGATGCTACTGATTACAACTGCATCCCATGTAAACCGCGATAATTTAAACATTATTTCCTAACTCACATAGTTTTTTTTTTCTCTTGAAAATTACTCAGGTCTACTATAGTTGTAAATTTAATTTATAATTATTTATAAAACGTGATTTCATTTAGTCGTTTGGCAATTATATTTCTCGTTAATTATAGATAATAATCGTGTTATTAATTGATGGATAATGCATATACGTTTTTTTATTGAATAACTAAACGCTAGTTTATAATTTTCAATTTACGGAATTAAGATTGACTGTTCGAAATTCGATGGCAATTTTTTCGACCACTTTTCTCTATTTCAATATTTTAATAATTAAAAAAACAATAATGGAAACACTTTGAAATCGTTAAAGCCGAAAAATTGATTTGAATTGCTCGTGAATAAAAAAAAAGCTTTTATTTTTTATTATAGTAAATAAATTGATATTTAAGAAAAAAAAATATTTACGATATTTCAAAATATCTTACAGTTTTTTTTTCTACTGGTCTCGGATCGACTTTAAGGCATAAAAAAGTATCTTTAGTTGATCCAAAGTAAATAATAGTTAAAAAAAGTCGTTTATTTAAATCACTAGTGTCACGAAAATTTTATTTCTCATTTCTTTGACACGTCACTAAATCAGGGCTCGAACCAGTGAAAGTATTTAAAAATACGGACATTACGGACCAAAAATGAAAAATTACGGAACATTTACGAACCAATTACAGACCAAAATATATAAGAGAACATTTTACTTAAAACTATAAATTAGATTTTTTTATAACTAAAAAAAAAAAGAAGATATCGATAACTCGATCGATTACTTCATGTTTTATAATAATTAAAGATAGAGTGATAAAATCATTATCAATTCAATTATTATTTTCAAGAATTCTTAACTAAAATTCTTCTTAAAATCGATTATTTTTCATCATTTTCGAAAAATTTCTTTGACAATTTTCAAATCCATTTCTTTACAATGTTCGATTTTTCAATTATTTGTAAATTCTTCAATTAAATATATGTATTAGAAAATAAAAACTTCAAATAATATAAAAAAAAATTCGCAATTAAAATTTCCTAAAAAATTAATTCCACAGAATTGTTACTTAGTTAAAAATATGAAAAATTCCAATTTTCAAAGATTTGAATCTGAAACCTTTTCAAAATTTAATTATTTCTAAAACTTTACGCTCCAATACTTTTAATATTCAATTATAATCTAAAATTTTAACTGAAATCCATTTTTAAATCAATTTTTATGAGCAAATTCTAGGAGAATTTCATTATTTAAATACAAAAAAAAAACAATTTATTGAATAATTACATATGTTTCTTGAAATTGAATTCTCTTAAAGAATTGTATCAATCAATTTTCAAATAATTTGAATTCTTTTGCAAAATTTTATTAAAATAGATATTAAAAATAATTAAATTAGGGAAAATTTTTGAAAATAATTGAAATTTTGCCAAGAAATTTATTAAATTTTTTCAAAATAATTCAATTTTAGAGAAGAATTTTGTAATTTATAAAGATAATTTATAATTTACGCAAGAATTGCATTAAAAATTTTGAATGCAATAATTTTATTCTTTAAAGAAATTTAATCAAAAATTTATTTAAAATAATATTTCAATTCTAATAAATAAATTGTAGCAAAGGTTATTAAAATAATTAAATTTCTTTGATAAATTTTAATAAAATTTTTAAGAATAATTACATTTTTCGAGAAATTCGATTAAAATTGTATTAAAAATAATTGAAATTCTGCAATTAGCTTTATTATTCATCAAAATAATTGAATTTCTAATAAGAATTTTATTATTTGCCAAAAAAATTAAATACCTGTAAAAATTTTATTATTTATGAAAATAATGGAATATTGCGAAGAAATTTATTTAAAAAATGTGTAAATAATGAAATTCCTGTAAAATTGTTATTATTTTTTGAAAATAATTAAAGGTTTGTGTAGAATTTTAGTTGATTTTTTTTAAATAATTGAATTCTTTTGGAAAATTTTATTAGAATAGTATAGATACCTATTAAAAATCATTGAATTGAGGAAAAATTTTGAAAGTAATTGAAATTGTTCCAAGTATTTTATTAAAATTTTTGAAAATAATTGATATTTCGAAGAAGAATTTAATTATTTCTAAAGATAATTGAAATGTTGACGAGAATTTAAAAAAAATTTTGAACATAGTTGAATTTTTGCGAAGAATTTTATTACTTTTGAAAATAATTGAATTCCTTCAATCATTTGTAATTTCTCAAAAATTATCCAACTAATATCGTATAATTTACGTACTTTACGGATCTTTTTCAACCGAATTACGGACTTTACGGACCTAGTTCGAGCCCTGCTAAATTTATTTCCGAAAATTCCAACAAACATTTCAAACAGTGTAATTTTTTTTTTTTTTTTCGTAAGTATTCCAGAAGTCACTTAAAACATTAATTGTTTAATTAATGAACAATTTATTTTTGCGTAAATAATTAGGATTTTTTGAAATTCTTGTTATTCATAGACATTAGTTTTGTATCTACCAAATGTTATTAAATTTTATTTAAAAAAAAAAAAAATAACAAAGTAAATTTTTTGAAAATAGTCGATAAGTCGATAAGTTTTTTTAAAACAGGGAAAGTCTTAAGTGCGTGACAAATAAAAATTTCGCTCTTACAGATAAAATTTGTATCTGCTTCGAATAAATTTTCTTTTTCCTCGTAGAAAATCTATTTATACGCCCGCCTCCCTCATATATATACAAGATTTAAAATTACACATATAAAACGCATAAAATCAATTCAACAAAAATGGCGAATAAAAGAAAAAACTTGTTCGATAACTGGTTGACTAGGAAATAACGATAAGAATCTCTCATGAAAAATGCCATAAAAGAACCATTGCCTTGATAATAACAGATTCCATCTTCATCATAATCTTTACCAATAAATATTGGCAATATTATAAATATATGTTCATTTATTTCTTTTAACATTATTCGTTTTATTTTGTCTTGCACTACAAGAGTATTTTAATAACATTCCACTTTTAATAACATACATCGTGTACAATGCAGTTCGTGAAGAAAATGTTTACAAAACCCTTTCTTTCCAGATACCATTCTGTAAAAAGAATAAAAAGAATAAAAATAAAAAATAAAAGAAACAATAAAATAAAAAATTAAAACTGCTTATAAATTTATACTACTTTTTAAGAAAGAAGAGTATAAAAAAATATTACAAGCGAATTACGTAATAACTATAGAAACGAATTGCAAGATAAGGACAAATAATAAGAAACACTTGGAGTAGAGAAAAATCGATGATAAAGAACACTTAAGGAAAAAGATACGCTTTAGTGTAAAAAAAATTAGAGGAGGGGGGGAAAAATGGAAAGATCAAAAGAAACCTGAAATATTTCCGGGAGAAACTTGAAATTACACGGACAAAAAATGCCTTCGAAGTAATGTAAAACCGCACAGAAGATATACAATATAAAATGTAAGAAGCCAATAATAACAAGAATCATTGTAATAACGTAGCACAATGTTTCTCTACTCGTTTTACTTTGAAAAAAAATATCACAAGCTAGATAATTGACATCTTTATAGCAACGAATCAAGATATTATGCGATTTATAAACAGAAATGAAAAATCACATCAATCATGTAATTATTAAAGGGATAATTGAGCGAGGAATTTTTCATATAATCAAACGTTTTCAATATTTTTCAACATTCTCTTCCAGTTTTCTAAGAAACTGCATTCCTGCTCCTTCGCGATTAAAAGGAATATTATAATAATTTCTCCCCTCTCACTCCTCTCGTCGCGCGCTCAGAGAACTATTTAAGAAACGATATTAGAAAATATTTCCGAGCGATGCAATTTCCCATCATCATGATCAGTATAAGAAAAAAGTAGAAATAAAAAAAATTAAGAAAATTAAGAAAAAAGAAAAATAAAGAAAATTTTCCCCGCATGCAAAATTTCTTGAAGGATTATCGTTAGATAATCGTTCAGATCAATCGGACAGGATGAAGCAAATTTAGCGGAACAGATTCCGTTACAGTCCGCACCCATGGCTTATATGATTGATTGAAAAACAAAAACGAAGATATAGAGAGAAAGGTGAAACAAAAATACAGAGGGGAGAAAAAAACAGGTATTCATCTGATGTTTGTTTGTATATTGCTGGTTGAGCAGAAAACTCATTGGGTATGAAAAGGAGAAAAAGGAGCAAGAAGAGAAAAACGAAAAAAAGAAAAAGAAGAGGAAGAAGAAGATGAAGATGATGAAGATGGAGATGAAGTCCAATGAATGTCAACTAACGGTATACATGCTGAATGAATTTCGTACGCAAAGTTAGACGGTGCGCATATTTACATGTCTTCACTTTTTAAAACAAATAACTCACGCTTGATTACTTGCATCCTTTCAAGTTGGTGCATAAATCAGAAATTGTGAATTAAAATCTTCGATTAATTTTCATTGTAGTTATAAAGGAAAATTTATTTCGACTTGACTAACTTTTATTAGTGAATAGCATGTGATTGTTATGGTTCTCGATGGTAATTTTTTCGATCACTTTTCTCTTCATAAATGTTTAATAAATTGAGCTGAAACTTTGTACGAAGGACTAAAATACAGTAAAGAAGAGCAGTGATCAGCAAAAGTTTTAATATTTTGAAAATTAATTGTTGCAAATTACTTGAAAATTATCAGTTGTCACGAGCAATTCAAATCAATTTCTCAACTTTAACGATTTCAAAGTGTTTGATTAAAAATTATTTTTGAATTATTAAAACTTTTTCACATCATCACAGTAAAACGTGAGGTGTTAAAATAACACCAGAATGGATAAAAATAATCTGCAACAGTTTAATCCCTCTATAATTAAATTAACACTAAAAAGGATTAAAATAATCTATTTTGGTGTTATTTTTAACTATGAATGAAATTTTATTTTAAATAAAACACCAAAGTTCACTATTTGTAAAAATTCAACGAATTTAGCTTCTCCAGGAAGAATAGTAAGTTAGTTACTAACTTACTTAGTAACATAGTTACTAAATTCAATTGTGTTCCAAAATTTTTTTAAATTCTCGTCAAAATTTCAATCCTCTTTATAAATAATAAAATTCTTCTCTGATATTCAATTATTTAACAAAATTTTGATCAAGTTCTTGTCAAAATTTAAATTATTGTCAATAAGTTTTCTAAAATTCCATAATTTTCAATATCTACTATTTCAATAAAATTTACCAAAAGAATTCCATAATTAAAAAACATTTGAATACAATTCTACGCAAACATTCAATTATTTTCATAAATAATAAAATTTTTTACAGAAATTCAATTAATTATAAATTTCTTCGCAATAATTCAATTATTTTCATAAATAATAAAATTTCGACAGGGATTCTTTTAGGAATTCAATTATTTTCGTAAATAATAAAACTCATTGCAGAATTTCAATTATCTTTAATGCAATTTTAATCAAATTCCTCGAAAAATGTAATTATTTTTAAAAATCTTATTAAAATTCGTCCAAAGAATTTAATGATTTAAAAAATTTGTTGATAACATTGTTTATGAGAATTTACTTTTAAGAAACATGAAATTAATATATTATTTATTTTTGTATTTAAATAATTGAATTCTCATAGAATTTACTAATAAAAACGGTTTTAAAAATGAATTTTAGTAAAAATTTTAGAATATACTTGAGTATTAAAAACATTATAATCTGGATTTTGAGAAATAATTAAATTTTGAAAAAGTTTCAAACTAAAAACATTGAAATTCTTAATTTTTCATATTTTTGAAACAAAAAATTCTGTAGAATTAATACTTTTAAAAGTTTACTACGATTTTTACTGAAATTATTTCAAGTTTTTATTTTTCAATATATATTTAATGGCAGAATTTCCGAATAATTGAAATTTTGCAAAATTGAATTGTAAACGAATAAATTTGAAAATTCTAATAAAATTCATCACAGTGTTTCAATTATTTTTCATACAATTATAATTGAATTCCTTGAAAAAAGTAATTATGTTCTTGCAAGTTTTAATAAAATTCTACAAAAGAATTGAATTATTAAACAGTTTGTTACTAAAATTCTTTATGAGAATTGAATTTTGAGAAACATTCAATTATTCAATAATTTATTTACTTTTACATTTAAATAATTAAATTCTTGTAGAATTTTTAAATAAAAATTGATTTTCATTTCATAAAAATGAATTTCAGTTAAAATTTGAGATTATAATTGAATATTAAAAGAAATATAGAGTGAACTTTTTGGAAATAATTGAATTTTCAAAATTAATATGTTTGAAAAAGTTTAATTGAATTTTGTTAATATTATTTGATGTTTTTATTTTCTAATATGCATTTAATTAAAGAATTTAGGAATAATTGAAATTTCGTGAAATTGATTAATTAATTATTATTAAAAATAATAGATATAAAGTAAAATATTGTAGTTAAAAATTTTTGAAAAATAATAATTGAATTAAAATAATGAAAATAATAAAAAAATGTTATAAACTAAAATTCCATTCATTGTAAAAAATAACCCAAAAATTGATTATTTTAATCTTTTTTGGTGTTAATTTAATCTGCAACACTTTTTAATACCTCACGATTTACTGTGATTCTTTTTCTTTATATTATATTTTAGGTACTTAATTTTTCTTAATTTTCATTTATTATAATAGTTCTTAATTTTTCATCAAAAAATTAGTTAATTCCTCTTCTTCGAAATTTTTTTTCTTTTAAGAGCATTTGCAACCTTTATGACGTCACAGCATTAAAATATATATGCTTTGCATCAATTGACGTCATAATGGTTCAAATGCCCTTAATATAATTGTTTATTTTAATATATTAGAAGCAGTGATTTTGAATTTTTTTTCATGGATTCTTCAAAAATCATGTAATTACAACTAAATTATTGTTTCCTCGCCTAGAAAGCAATTTTTTTTTATTAATAGTTTTTTATTTTAATATTAAAACTATTAAAATAAAATAAAATTCAAAAGGATCCAAAGCGGCGAAAGCAGAGAATTTCATTTTTTTTTACAAATCTTACAAAAATTTCAAGTAAATTTACTAATTTCTATGCTTTGGAAGCAACTTTTTTCCTTTTGCATCAAAACATAGCTTTTAAACTTTAAAAAAAGTAGTTAAAAAAAAACTATCAAAAAATTAAACTAAACGATAAAAAAAACTCATTTTAGACACAAAAGTAACAAGAATTCCATTCTAAATTTAATTTCTGACTTTTTTCCAATATTTATTTAAAAAATATATTTACTTCTTTCTTATTCTGATAAAAACTTGAATTCCTGCTCAACAAATTTTGTTTTTCATGAAAGAATTTAAATATTCATAAAAAAAAATTTAATTCTTGCGAAGAATTAAAAAAAATTTTAATAATTGATTTATTTCGACTAATTCTAATTAAAATAATTGAATTCCTCAGAAAATTTTTTATTATTTATGAAAAGAATTGAATACTCAAGAATATTAAAAAAAAAATTTTTTAATAATTGAATTTTATTTGAAATTTTATGAAAATATAGTAGATATAGAAAATTATTGATTGCAAAAAAATTTTTTAAATTTTTGGAATTTCGCAAAGAATTCTATTTAATTTTTTGAGAATAATTGAATGTTTGTGGAGCATTATATTAAATTTTTTTTAATAATTGAATTCCTAAAAAATTTTTAAAATAGTGGGATTTTGTAAAGAATTTTATTTAATTTTTTGACAATAAATGAATATCTGTGGGGCATTTTATTAAATTTTTTTTTAAATAATTGAATTCCTAAAAAACATTTTATTATTTTCAAAAAATATTGAATTTTACAAAAAATTTTATTAAAAAACCCCAAAATAATTAAATTTTCGGTAATAACTTTATTTATCGACACAATTGAATTTTGTCGAAAAATTATTTATTCGTAAATAATTGAATTCTTAGGAAGAATGTTATTAAAATAAAAAAAAACAATTTCATTATTTTAGAAAATTTTAATAACAATAATATTTAAAATATTTGATTTTTTTCATAAAAATTTTTATTTAAATTGCAATATTTTTTTTTAATTATTTAATTCTTCCAAAAAATTTAAGAAAACAAAAAGTTTTTAATAATTCATTTCTTTGAGGAATTGAAATTAAATTTTATTGAATAATTACGAATTTTATCAATTGCTGTAAAATAATTGAAATCCTGCTATTAATTTTTTAATTTTGGAAAATAATTGTATTAGTTGCAAAGAATTTTATTAAAAATTTTCAAAAATAATTGAATTCCTGCGAGAAGAATTTCATTATTTATGAAGAAAATAATTGAATTATCGCCAAAAATTTAATTAAAATTTAAAAAAATTGCATTTCTGTGAAAAATGTTTGTTATTTTTGAAAATAATTAAAATTTTTGAAAATAATAATTATTAGAACTTTTATAACTATTGTTTAAAATAATGACTTTTTTCCGAAAAATAAATATTAGGGAAATTTTATTTATTTGAATCCTTGTTTAGAATTTTATTTGTGAAAATAATCAAAGTTTATAATTAATTAATTTATAAAATAGTATTTAAAAATAATAATTCAAATTCAAGTTAATAAAAATGTTTCATTTCGAATTAAAATCAATACTTTCAGGTATTAAAAAAAATGTTTTCATAAAAAAAAATAATTTTTCCTTCCTCAGAATTAATTTCTACTACTTATTATTAATTACTTCTCATTATCTATTATTAATTCTCAACGCCGGTGATACTTCACAATAATGACGAAATGAGATAATTGAAATATAAAAGTCATCCACACATTGAAAAACACGATGAATAAGATATATTAAATTCTATTAATTACAAAGGAGGAATTCCCCTAGAATTATCCAAGACAAATGACTGAGATAATAAAATAAAAGAATCAATTTCCTCGTTAAGACAAATGACCATCAAATAAATAAAAAAAAAACGTTAAATATACATTATGTAAAAACCATAATTATTTTTTTCTCCCATTTTTTTTTTTGGACTAATATAATTTACAAAGGGCGTATTTTACAGTTAAATAACGACAATGCTTGAGCGTCACTCATTAATTAATGCTCAGATTGCAGCATTGTTTTCAGACAGGAAATGCTCGTTACGTAAATCTGTTTGAAAATTGACGCCAAACAATGCCTAAATAGAAGATTACACTTTAATAAAATAATTATCGCGTGAACACTTTAACGCAAATGAACCTTTGTCAAATATCTCTATTAAAATATTTTAAATCATTTTAAATTCCAAATATATTCGACTATCAAATGATTCAATTTAATTACATAATTTGCATTCATTATAACAATGACAATTTTAATGCTAATAAAGAATATTAATAATAAATTATAATGAATAAATAATAAAAATAATAAGAATACTATAAAAATACTAAATTTGAAAAACAATTAAATTATAATAAATTAAAAAAAATAATATTAAAAATATTATTAAAAAATTAGGGAGGAATCTGACGTACAGTCAAAACAAAAGTGAGTCCAATGGTATAATTTCGTAATTTTAAAGAAAAAGAAAAATTTATTTTTAAATTCGTCCTGGTGGAAAGGTTAAGAATTTAATTTTGAATATTTAAAAGGATGAAGAGTTTCCGAGAAAACATTTGAAATAATAATTATTTTTATTGCTTATAGAATATTTTTAATTATTTTTCTATTGTTTATTATTTATTACTCATTAATTATATTGATAACTAATAAAATAGTAATAACCATATCATTTATTTACTGTATCATTTATTATTTTTTTTGTGTTATAATGAAATAAATGTTTAATTAATTATTTTTTATTTGTTAATTAAACATTTATTTTATTCTAGAATATTTAACATGATTTAAAATATTTTAATAGAGATTTATTTAAAATCAATTTAAACTCTATGCAAATAGAGACTGAAATGTGTTAATAATTGCAATTAAATTGAAATGTAAAAAAAATGAAATACATTATTTAAAAATATTTAATAATAAACGTATTTGTTTTTAAATTTCCATTAGGCCAAGTACCGGAAATGTAATTGAATTGAAAATTATTTCAACAATAAAACATTATTTTACCGCATCCTCTATAGTAAAAGCAATTTTATAAACTTCAACGTGTTCAACTAGTCGTATATCAAATTCTAAATTCAGTAGCAGTTAACCTCTAGAATTTAATCGTATATATATGTGGGAGATTAAAATTTCCCTCTATCCATATATTTAAACGTTCAGAATATGAAATCACATAGGTATTATTTAGCTTAAAGTGGAAATGATAATAAAAATTCAATATAAATGCGTAAAAAAAAATATAAATAGAAAATTAAACATTTTGTACTGTAAAAAAATTACTGAATATTAGCATTCATATTCTCGTATATTGAATTTATATATGTCAGTAATGTGTAAATTTATGTAAAATATTCAGCTCTTCATTTAGGAAAATTCATACGCAAACATTTACCACGAACGTTTCCGAATTATATACTATAGAAAATCAAGAGCATCTATAATAATTATTAAATAAATTACTGTTCGATATAAACAGAGAGAATTTAAATTTTCACGCAAATATTGGAAAATCACACCTTGTTATATAATTCTAGTGCTACGCAATTTGTTAATTAATGTTAAAAACGAGTGATACAATAGAAACAAATGAATAAACGAAATGTTAAAATTTTTAAAATAAGAAAAATAAATAAAAACTAAATTAATAAAAAAGTTAAATGGGTCGAAGCATTTTTTTTCACCCAATGTATTTTTCACTTTTCATTAAATTTGTTAATAAGTAATACGACATTTACATAAAAAATTACTTTTCATATTTAAAAAATTATTTAAAATATAAAAGACTCATTGACTGACTGACAATAAAAATCATTGATTAGATATCATTGCTTGTTGTTTTTATTAATAGACGAACTAGAACAGATTTTAATTTGAAATTTTAGAAAATTTCAATATTTCAATGAATTTAAATAGAAGTTTTAAGAACAACAGGATTACAAAAATTCAATTATTTTCAAAAAGTGATAAACTTACGCATAAATTTAATAATGACCAAATTCAATTCAAAAAATTCAATTCTCGTCAAATTTTCAACTACGAAAAAAAACGAAATTTCAATTATATTAAAAAATTTTTCCTCATTTCAATGGTTTTTAAAATCTACTATTTTAATACAATTTTCCAAAAGAAATAATTTAATAACTTACTAATTTTTTTAGAAATTTTTTTGCACAAATTCAGTTATTTTTCAGATTTTAATGAAGTTTCACGAAAAAATTCAAATCTATTCAGAAATCTAAATAAATTCGATTATTTAGAAAAATTTAAATAAAATTCGTTTCAAAATTCTAAAAAAAATTTTTGACAAAATTCTTTACTAGATTTAGTTAATAAAATTACAAAATTAAAAAAAAAATTTCCTACGCAAATCAGTTATGTTCAATACAAATTTTATTAAAAACTCAATTATTTAAACAAAATTTAAATAAAATTCTTAGGAAACATAATCGATTATTTTCATAAATAATGCTTTTTCGAGAATTTAAGTATTTAAAAAAATTGATAAATGCGTTATTTTGAAAAATTACAATAAATTCTAAACATTTTAAAAACAATTCAATTATATTCGTCACAAAACAAAATTCATCAATGAAATTCAATTATTTCGAAAAATTTAATTAAATTCTTCCTAAGAATTCAATTCTCTTCAAAAATAAAATTTTTAACAGGAATTCAATTTGTGAAAAAAAAGTTTAATAAAATTCGTCGTCATATTTAAATTTTTTAGAAAATTGAAAAAAAATTCTTCACAATATTCTAATTTTCTTTCAAAAATAAATTTTTCATTGGATTTCAAATATTTAAAAAAAAATGTTAATAAAAATCTTTGTAATATTTTAATAATTTTCGATTTTTTAATGAAATTTCTCGATGCAATTTAAATATTTTTTAAAAGTTTGAAAAAATTCTGAGAAATTTAATTATGTAAAAAAATTGGAAAAAAAATTTCACAGAAAATTTTTTTTTGTTCTATAAATAATAACATTTTTCTCTAAAATTCAATTATTTTAACAAAAAAAAAACACTTTACAGGAATTCAATTCTTTAAAAAAAAAAATTCGTAAAATTCGTTGCAAAAATTTAATTATTTTCATAAATAACAAAACTTATTGCAGAATTTTAATAATTTTTTATACAATTTTAAATAAAAAGATAGAAAATTGTTTTAATTATAAATTTTTTTTCTAATTCGTGAAAAAGAATCCAATTTTTTTTGAAAATGTTGATTAAATCCTTAAGAAAAATTCAATCTTAAGAAATATTTAATTATTTAATAAATTATTTATTTTTGTATTTATTTAATTCAATTCTCAACAACTTTTCTTTAAAAAAATTGATTAAGAAAATGAATGTCATTTAAAATATAAAATTATAATTGAACATGAAAAACACTGTAGCGTCGATTTTTAAAAATAATTTAATTTTGAAAACGTGTCACATGAAAATCTTTTAAAAATTTTAATTTTCCAATACTTTTTATAGTTTTTACTAACAATTTTGTAAAAGAATTTGAAAAAATTTTATTTCAATGTTACTTGAAATTATTTTTTTCATGTTTTTATATTGAATTGTATATTTAATTTAATAGAAGAATTTCCGAATAATTGAAATTTAAAAAAAAAGTTGATTTCCAAACAAATGAATTTAAATTTTTCTCATATAAACTTTTTTTAAAATTTAATTTTGTTTTTATATTTATTTTATTTATTTAAATAAATTTTTGAAAAATAGATAAATAAATTTAAATGAAATATTATTAAAAATAAATGATAGAAAAGTCAGGGAAAAACAAAATTAAATTTTTGTGTTTTTTTACGAATTCGAAGTGAGTTTATCAAAATTCAAAATGGCGGGTCCAATATGAGGATCTTTGGTATTCGAAATTATGAATTCGATGTTAATTTTTTATAATTCTTATTAGTTACGCTATTTTGAGTTTTTGAAAACAAAAAAAAAAATTCTAAAAAATAAATATTTCGCTAAATCTACTTTTTGATTAACGTCATATGTCGACGTCCACATGTAAAGGGCACCTTAAAGATGAAAAACCAATAGGTTTTTAAATTTTTAAAACCACCCCCTCCCCCCTTAATTTTGAAAATACGTAAAACCGACAAAACGGGCCCTTTTCTAAAAAAGACGATTTTCTTATTAATAAACCATTTTTGTACAAGATTAATGATTGGAAACGATTTTATTGTGTCATTTGAAGGTAAAGAATAGAAATTAAACTTATTAAAAAATTTTTAACAGGTTTTATTATGAAATTTTGACGAAATATCGACATTTTTTACATCTACGACTACGTAATCGATGACTCTAACATTAATATCTCTAGTTCTTCTCGAAAGTTATTCAGATAAAAATTGTTTTGAGTTCAGGGTACTTTAAAGATGACAAAACAAGAGGTTTTAATTTTTTTGACCCTCGATTTCAAAAATACGGAATATTTTTGCAAATGACCGACAAAATGGGCCCTTTTCTTTTTCTAAAGAACCAATAAAGTTAAACACTTAAATTAACGATAAATTAATCAAAAACCTCATGATTCGACTTGTCAAAAACATGTAGATTGATAATAAAAAATAAAAAAAAATTAAGGTTTTTCTCAAAAAAGTATTAAATTGCAAATAACTCGAAAACTAGAACCGACAATAAAATGGACACTTTTCATGTGGACGTCCACATATTTCTTGCAAATTCAAAAATTCTCTTACACGAAAATTGGCTTCAATGAAACTGCGCTATGCTAAATAAAATTTCGCCTTTATTAAATTATTATAATTCAATATTCCTGCTTACGCATTCTAAAAAATTTCGCAGAGGAGGAAAATTTTGTTCTAAAATTAAACGACCCTTTAGGTTTAGTTAATTAAAAATCCCAGTTCATTTATATTATACAACATAATTCTCAGTTTCTCCTATATGTAACATAATATTATGTATGAAATCTTCTTAAAACGCAATCATAAATGTATATATAAACTATATTTTCATGTACGTGCTTAAAATAATGCTCTCAATTTGAACTTCATATTATATAAACAGGATGTAAACTAATTACAAGAAAACGTGTTTAAAGACGTTTAAACAAGTGTTTAGCAAAATAAATTCACATATACACAAGAGAGAGAGAGAGAGGGGGGGGGGACACAGGGTTTTATAGTATAATTAAGGAAAAATAAGGCCCGTTATTGGTGTGCCAGAAAGAATAGGGGAAAAAAAAGACGTTCTCCAAAAATTCGACCGGTTCTGATATGCAGCGTCGTCGTCTTTGGCTTTCCTTGATTTCTAACGGTAATCCATGCTCCTATCAATCCCCCTCCACTCTTCACAGCCTCCTTCCCCTCTCCACTGACTCACTCTCTTCTCGCTTCTTTCACAAGTCGTTCTATACTATACGGAAATTGGCGTTTATGTTCCTCTCCCTCTCTTTGGCATGCATAGCACGCCTTGCCTCTCGTGCACTAGGTTATTTCGTTCAATGCACTGTGCATACCGACCTTCCCTTTTTCGGGCCCCTTTATCACCTCAGTTACGTTTCCCCCCCCCTCCTCACATTATTTTAAGGTTCACCATATACATACACGCTGAGACGCGTCCCTCGTGCAGTTAACTTTACAAATTAACGTCCATGTCGCACTCGAACATGCTTTTAATTAGGATCAAAATTCATTAGCAAAACTGACATCTCCAATTTCGCAAAGTGTAAGCGCGTAATACATATATATATATATATAAACGGAAACGACGAAAGGAAAGAGTAACTTTTGATGCGGAATAATTAATGCGTTAAACGACATTTATTTAATGTCATTATTCACGGGATTTCTCTCTCCCTCTAACTTTATAGGTAGAGTAAAGATACTACTTGGAATTGAGCAAAACATTCGAACTAAGACCAGCAATAAAATAAACTAATTAGTGTTGTAGTGAATTTTGCAATCACAGTCAATTGATTAATTTATTTTATTTTTATTATTATTTAATTAACTAATTTGACTTTTATTTCATTATTTATTTTCAGTCGTAAATTGGACCGCATGTCCTCTCGATAAAAGCATACTTAACTGTTATTTATTAATTAATTAATTATCCACCAAATAATGCATTAACATTATATTCTGTTGTACATTGTTTCAATATTATATTATTATTATTATTATTATTACAATATATTATTTCAAATAAATTTATAATAAAAACATTTTTACTGTTATTTATAATATAGAGTCGACTCTTAATAAATTAAAGTTGAAACTGCACGGGGAAAATTTATTTTTTGAAATTTTACTAAACCTAGTTCGGTAAAACTAAAATGAACTGTAAAAATATTAATTTTTCAAGAACTGGAGATTTGACAAGATTTTACATGATTTTACAAGAGCTGTTAAAACGTAGGCATTGAATAATAGCGTGAAAAACAAGAAACTTACGATACAGGTATTAGCGCTTTACGTACTGTTCGGTAAAATGTAAGATGAGAATTCGCTCCATTTTCTGAACAGTTCAGTAAAACGTGAAATTCAACGGAATCGAACGATAATTTATTCGAATCCTCATTATTCTCGAATTTTTATGTTAAACTTTAAAAATACACATATATTTTGAATAAAAGTGCAATAATTAATAGAAAATTAATTTTTTTCAAAATATTAAATAATACTAGCAACAATTAGCGCACTTAACGCGCTCGGATGATTTTTCGCTCACTCTTTTAAATACAATTAGCAATTTTAAAAATAACAGAGTGTCAAAATTTTTAATTCGAATTTTTTTTCTAAAACTAAAATTTCAATTGGAAAATACAGTTTTAATATTACTATGAAAAGCTGACATAGGAAATTTATGGAAAACAAAAATTTTTTTATTAAAAGTATTGAAAAAAATTGAATTTTTAAAATTCATAAGAAAATTCTAAATTAATAAATTAATTTGATTTTAAAAGAGTTGCGTTTACAATTTACGTAAAATAAATTAACTTTAAACGGTAATAATTTGAAATATTAGAAACTTTCAATGTTGAATGAATTAGAAACTTTAATAAACTTAGATTTTTGAAAAATTTGAATAACTCCAAATCTTCTAAAATTAGTTGAATTTTGTTAACATATATTTAATTAAATATGAAAAATAATGAATTTTATAAAACACTAAACAAATTAAATTTTTAAGACGTTACAAATGATTACAGCAATTAATTATTTTTTTTGAACAATTTTACCTAAAAACATTTTTGGCAAAATTTTAATTATATTTAATATTTTTTACATTCTCGTCAAAATTTCAATTGTTTTTCAAAATAATAAAATTCTTCTCCTTTAAATATTTTCGAAAACTTACTATACATTTTTGGAAAAATTTTAATTATTTTCAAAAAATTTTCTCAATTCAAAGATTTCTAATATCTACTATTAGAGTTTTTCAAAAGAATTTAATTATTTAAAAATAATTTTAATAAAATTATACACAAACATTTAATTATTTTCATAAATAACAAATTTCTTCGCAATAATTCAATTATTTTTATGAATTAATTAAAGTTATCGCAGAAGTTCAATTATTTTTAATAAAAATTTTATCAAATTTCTTGAAAAATTTAACTATTCTTCAAATTTTTATTAAAAATCGTTAAAAAAATTTAATTATTTCAAAGTTGATAAAATTCTTTATAAGAATTAAATTTTACGAAACCTTTCATTATTCAATAAATAAGTTACCTTCGTATTTAAATATTGAATTCTCGTATAATTTTCTAATCAAAATTGTTTAAAAATGAATTTTATTTAAAATTTTAGTTAATGGAATATAAAAATAATTTTTAAGAAGTTACTTAGTAACAATATTTTTATAAAATGAAATCATAATTTTAGCACTCGATCAACTTTAATTATTATAAAACATAAAGAAATCGATCGTTAATTAATTGTTATCTTTATGTTTTATTGCAATTTATTTCACTTGAAAAATAAAATTTAAAATAATTCTAAGAAAATTCGAAAGTCTTTTGGTCTAAATGTTAAAAAAGTGTCCGTTTTCCGTACCTCCAGCACTTCAAACTCATATTTTAAGATAAGAAATAAAAATTTTAATAAAAATATTTTCATTTCGTTCTCCAGAGATTATACAGATTCATTTCTAAAAGCATCAATTTAAAAAAAAGCCGCGACGACTTTAATCGAAATATAATTGCTGGATATAAATTTTTAAAAAATCTTTGAATAACAATTTTCAGGCAAATTCATTAAATTTAAAAAAAATTAAATATTGTAAAATTTATTAATATTATTAATTAATTTTTTTACATTAATTAATTTTCATGATGACAAAATATATTTAATAATACATTTATAATAATAATAATAATAATAATAATTTAATATAACCATTTTAAAACATACACGTGTACTTTTTTATACATATTTCTTCTTTTCATAAATCCGAAGAGTGAAAATTTTTTTTTTACATATTTAATGCCATCAATTGAAAACTATTTTTCCTCTCTTATATTTCTCCATTTTACGAAGCAGAAATATTGAAATATTTTTATAAACGCATAAAAAAATTGTTCAAATATACGAAATATGAAATAAAAAAAAAATTTTTTTTCTGAAAAGTGTAGATTTGAAAATTTCTTCTCTTTGTTAAAGATTTAATTACTATCCTCACGCATGAGAAAACTAATCTTTATTGAATCTCTTCCTAATGCAAATTTTGTTTCTATGATTTTTATATATATATATATATATGTTCAGTGTACGTATTCAATTTTTTTTCTGTATACGCATGAAAAAACGTTGATTTAAAAAAAAATTGCTTCTTGTTATTATATATGTACGTATATTACGTTACACGCAATCGGCAGAGAGGAATTTTCATAACTTTGAGAAAATATAGTTGTAAACTAATATTTATTTAAATATTTATCATATTTCAAGTAAAAAAAAAAAATTACATACTCTAAAATTGTGGAAAATTATATGCATTGAATGTGTATTGCAGACATTTTTTTATTTTATTGACGTTAAAAAAAGTGCTTTCAACAGTAATCGATAATTTTTTTTTTTTTTTGCGAAATGAAAGAATATTGTCTATAATTTTAAATTTGCAATAATGATTATTGATTATTGATTCAAAGAGATATGTTTTTAAAGTAACATGATTTGTAACTCTTATTATTATTATTATTATTATTATTATTATTATTATTGAAAAACAAATTTAAAGCCATGAAAAATTATTATTATTATTATTATTATTATTATTATTATTACTTATATTATTATTCACTGAGTAAACATTCTTCTCGTTTTATGTAAAAAAATAATTTTAAGTGATTTTGTTTAATTGAAATTAGTTTGTAATAGAAAATATTTACTGCTTTGATTCAAAAATAATTTTTGTCTGAATAATTATGTTTAATTCAAAGATATTTTGTTTTGGTTTCAACAAAAAATATGTTTAAAAATTTTATATTTCATTCAAACTTAAAAATTGATGATAAATAATTTAACATCAACTATAAATTATGTTTTTGAATTAAATATATTAATTCTATAAATAAACCAAAAAATATACGTTTAAATTAAATTTAAATTTGTTTTCGACTGTATAGCAAAGATATTTTAAGTTTGATTTAAAAAAAATATGTTTAAATCCAAATAAATTGTTTTCTCAGTGTTATAACATAAATTACAAGAAGAATAAAAGTTAATATAGTATAATATTAATAATTTATTAAATTATTATTAATAGTTAATATTTTTCTCCTCTGTACTAGCGAATATACTGTAAAAAAAATAATTCTAGTGTAAAATAAATTAAATAATTGATTAATATTATAATAGTTTGTGAAGTCAATTATTAATTAATAATTAGTAATTAAAAAAAATGATTGATTGTATTTAATATTTTTTATTTTAAAAATAAATAATATTTTTTATTTATATTCGACAATATTTTTTTTAAATATACGCTGTTTTTCATTTCAATTAAAATTACTATCAGCAGAACGTGATTTAACTAATTTTGTACCTCGGACCAATAAATTCAAGAACAATTTTAATTAGAGAAAAAAAATTGAATGACACTTCTTTCAATATATATTTATAAATATTTCGATTCCAATTAAATTTGAATAATTCAACGAAACCTCCAATTAAATTCAGTCATTTTTTTCGTCCAAAGTTTTTCAAGAGTTCAAATAACTCACCTTTATATATATATATATATATATATATGAAATATTTTGATTTGATTGATCATATCAAGTGTTTCGAGAAGAATGATTAATTACTATTTTTAAAACGTCATGGAAGAAAAAGAATTGAATTGTGACGTGTTAAAAATGCATTTTGTAAAAGTAGGTCAGAAAAAGAAGACAATAGACGCGAATAAAATTTTGTTTAATTGAACCACGTAAACTAATTCCCCCCTTTTTCAATATAACAAGAGAAATTCGATCCCATAAGAGAATAAACTAATCGAGAGTCTCGAGAATGAAAAACTGTTTTTCTTCTTTTTTTTTTTCTTTTTCCTCTCTCATCGCTTGATACGCGATGACGACGACTACGAGGACTTGAGGAAGGTTCGTTGTCCCACTTTGGACAATGGATGCTGGAAATATAAGGGACCACGAGAGAGCGCGAGTCGATCGGACGATGGCCTCCATTCGGATGAGTACACCGTTAATTTAACTCCATCAATTTTCAGCCCTCTTCTTATTTCTCCTCCTCTTCTTTTAAATATTCTTCATCGTCATCTTTTCATTTACTCTCTATATTTATATAACTTTGTACATAAAATTAGAAAAAAAAAATTAAATTCACAATTAAAATCAAACACAACTCATCTTTACGAATAATACTTGTGAGTTGAGAAAATATTCCCCTTTATTTTATAAATTGGTATTAATTTTTACTCCGCTTATTTTACGCGACAAGAAAAGATATAATACAATGCGAACATTAAAAATAAATTCCCATAAAAATATTATAACCGTAAAAATTTACATTTTCCATTAAGTGGCAAATTATTGGCATATCAGTAAATTTTTGTAAGCCCGCTGATAATTAAATAAATAAATTCTCATAAAAAAAATTTGTTTCCTTATAAATAAAACGAAGCATTATGCATTTAACAAAATAAATTACATAATTAGCCGGATTTTATTAAATTACTATCATTAAATTGATTTAATAAAATTGTTATCATTAAGGGCATTTGAAACATTATGACGTCAAAATTTTTGCAAAGCATGTGTTTTAAATGTGTGACGTCATAATGGTTCAAATTCCCTTAAGTAATAAAAAATAAATAATAAAATAATATAATATTATGAAATAATAAATAATAAAAAATAACTTTCGAGAAAATTTTTTTGAAAATTCTTTGAAAAGACAAAAAATTTACGCAAATGATTGTAAAGAAATTTCTGAGAATTTAATAATACTTCTAAAAATTAAAAACTTAACACTTCAAAAAATCCAATCATCTTCTACAATATTTCACTAAAGTTCACGTCTCTAAATCAATTATATTGATTAATTTTTAATAATTTTCCGAATGTTCTTGGAGAATTGAATCATTTAAATAAAAAATTGAATATGGAAACTATCAATTTTTCTTTTTTTTTAATATTAATGAAGATAGAATATTTTAAAAATATTTAAACGAACAAATGCGTAAAATTAACTTTTTAAAAAGATTTCCAAATAATTTTTGCATGACAATAGATTTACAATTACATTCACCTATAATTTAAAAATTATTCAAGAAATTGAAGTTTTATAAAGTCTTTTAAAAAATAATTTTTGTAAAAATAATTAATTTTTTTAAAAATATAAAAATAAACAAATTTTTTGAAGAATTTCAATTATAAACGATTTTACAAAAATTCTAAAATAGTACATTTTTAAAAAAGATAATTAACTTTTTTCGAATAGGAAATTGAATCTTAAAAAAATTATGAATTAAGAATTTCTGAAACATATCACCTAAAACTGAAAAATTAATATTTTTTCCAAATTGATAATTTTTCTGTAACATATTTTACTGAAAAAATCACTATGTAAAATGACATTTTCAATAAAAATTTTTTTCTCTTGTTATTAACAATTAAAAATTGTTATTACTTTTTTTTAAAAATTGAATTTCAGAAAAGCTTGTTGACCAATAATTTCATAGATTCAATCGGCATTATTTTTGTCTTGAATCCAAATTTCAAATAAAAATTTTTCTAATTTTTCATCTTTAATAATAATAATAAAAATTTTTTGTTAAAAAACATTGGATTTTAATAAAAAAGGAATTGATTATCGGATTATTTGTAAAAAATATGTAGAAAACTGCTTTTTGCCCAGGAAATTTTAAGTTGGACATAATTTTACTTATTTTCATTAAACTTTTTTGAATAATATTCTAAAGAGAAAAAAATAGCACGCATTAAAATTTAGAAAACGAAAAAAATTTCAAATTTGAAGTGTATTTTAATAATATTTAATAATATTTAATAATATTTCTATAAATATTATAATGTAATTTTTCGATTTAATTAATTGAAGAAGTTTTTTAAAGAAATGTTTTAAAAAATTATAATAAGAAATTTAGAACATGATTATTTTCCACAAAATGTTAAAAATGTTCTGAAAAAATGTAATGTTAATATTTTGTGTAAGTATTTTAAATTTCGAAAATATTAAAAAATATTAAGGGCATTTGAACCCTTTATGACGTCACAGCATTAAAATATATGGTTTGCATCAATTGTGACGTCATAATTGTTCAAATACCCTTAAATATCGAAAATATTTTGAAAATAATTGAATATTAAAAAATTAGAACAAAATAATTCAGAAAATTACTTTTTTCAAAACTATTTTAATATTATTTTTCAAATCTAATTTTTATTTTTTATTGAATTTACACTTGAAGATTTTCACTTTTGAGGAATTTAATTTTTTTTAAACAGTTTCGATTAAAATTCTTTAAAAGTTAATTTTCCAAAATTGTATTAAAGTATTTGAAAAAACGATTTATTTTTAATTTTACAAAATTTTAATTATTCAATATTTCGAAAATTTAATTGGAAAAATTATTCAAAAATAAATTTTTAAAGATTTGTCTATAGTTATGTTTTTCAAACTGTAAAAATCTAAAATTTAATTAATTATTCAATGTTTCAAAAATTTAATTGAAAAATTATGCAAGAATACATTTTTTAAGATTTGTTTATAGTTATGCTTTTTAAACTGTAAAAATCGAAAAAAAGTTGCATTTTATTCTAAAAAATCTGGTACTTTGTCGAAAAATTTGGAAAAACAGTCGAAAAAGTTTTATTTTTTTATTATAAGTCGATAAAATTTGCATTATTTGAAAATAGTGAAAAAGAGTCGAAAATGTCATAAAATTATTATTATTATTATTATTATTATTATTATTATTATTATTATCATTATTATTTTATTTTATTTTATGTCAGAGATTTCTCAGAAATAATTCCGCAAAATTTCTCGAGTATTTTTTTCCACACGAGAAAGTATCATAAATAAAATAAAGATACTTTTACTAAATTTCCATTTTCATAGTTAAATAAAAAAATCATGATTCTGCGAATTCGCATTTGAAAAAGCGTGAAAAAATGCCAACAATCGCATCACATTATCTCGCGACTTATTCACTGTTTATTATTTTTTACACACGAAAACTGATACAGTTTTATAAAAGCGTGGATCGAGATGAATTAATAACTAGTTGAAACTTCCGGTATTGGGCACGCGAGCAATTTGTTTTCAACATATATTTCAAAGTATTTATCACAAACACCATAACGTCAATTTACACCCACATATCTGCAATAGCAATAAAGAAACTTCTAATTGGATTTATTTTGACAATATAGGAAAAATCCAATATAATGATATATAATACAGATGTCAAATAAAGACATATTTCAAGTTTCGTTCAATGCGAGGAATTTTTTTTTTCAACAAAACTTTTTGAACGAACATAATATAATGTCATATGTGATACCTGATGTGTGGCTCTATTATTGCGGTGAAAAACGTGATCAGAGTTTTGTATATGAAAATTTTAACAAACCTTTTTTACGATCAATTTTATGAGTTTCAGTGTCGGAAATTTTTGATTCGAAATAACGAGAGAATTTACTAAAATTTAAAACAAAAAAACATCATTAATTTTCAAGCTTCTACATTTTGATTTCGTGACAATTACCACAGTTACTAAAATTAACTAAATAGAAATTCCATGTGAAATTTTCCTCTTGTCAATTTTAAAAATTTTAAATAAACTCGAATTATGTGCGCCTATAAAAATTCTCTTAAAGCAATATAATGATGGTTAATGAGGCAAATAAATAATTCAAAAATATATAAACATCACTGAATGTTTTTAATAAAGAAAAATTCTAGAAAATTTTATTTAAAAAAATAAAAGAAAAAAGAATACACGCCCGTTGATCAACATTTTCCAAGTGAAAGTACTGGCACTCATATAATTGCATTCAATGTACAATTTCCCCTTTCACGCTAAACAATTAAC
Organism: Leptopilina myrica (nomen nudum); assembly: GCA_032872475.1. NCBI lineage: Eukaryota > Metazoa > Arthropoda > Insecta > Hymenoptera > Figitidae > Leptopilina > Leptopilina myrica (nomen nudum). The sequence continues at coordinate 43,100,538 of CM065463.1, forward strand.
GTCCTAATACTTCATTTAAATTGGCAATTACCGAGAGTTATTATCAACTCGGGAAAAATTAATTTAAGTACAAACGCATTAAATGAAAGTGAAAATTTCCTCTAGAAAAATTATTATGCATTGCTTTTACCATGAAATTTATTTAAAACCCGAAAATATAATGATCTTTTTCGGACAAACAGTGAAGTATAGTGGCGAATTCTGTGCAGAAGAAAATCATCGATACGACGAAAAATGTAAAATGAAAAAATAAAAATAATGGGAAATAAAAATTAATTTTTTCGAAATGTATTATTTTCTTGCAGTGTAAAAAATTATTTATTTCCGGTTCATGTATATTTAATTGAAGGTTTTTGTAAATAGACAGTAAATAATCAATTTTTGTGTTACTTTTTACATTGAATGAAATTTTCGTTTATAAAATTATTTTATAACTATAAAACATGAAGAAATCGATCACTCCGAGTCGAAGTTATCGGAGCTATCGATATCTTCATGTTTTATATAATTTAAATAATTTTAAATTTAATTTTATATATTATTTTTAAATAATTCATTGAATAATTGAATGTTTCTCAAAAAGATTTTTAGTAACAAATTTTTTCATAATTCAATTCTTTTGTCGATTTTTATTAAATTTATTCGTTTACAATTCAATTTCACAAAATTTCGATTATTATATATATTTTATAATAATTAAAGATGACCAAGTAATAAAATCATTATTTTACATTATACTTCTTCAAAATTATTTTCATTATTTCAATTGAATTATTATTTTCAAAAAATTTTAACTACAAATCTACTTTATATCTATCATTTTTATTTAATAATAATTAATTAATCAATTTCACGAAATTTAAATTATTCCTAAACTCATTAATTAAATGCATATTAGAAAATAAAAACATCAAATATTATTAAAAAAAATCCAATTAAACTTTTTCAAAAATATTAATTTCAAAATTTAATTATTTCCAAAAAGTTTACTCTATATTTCTTTTAATATTCAATTATAATCTAAAATTTTAACTGAAATTCCTTTTTATGTAATAAAAATCAATTTTTATTAGAAAATTCTACAAGAATTAAATTATTTAAATGCAAAAGTAAATAATTTATTGAATAATTGAATGTTTCTCAAAGATCAAATCTCATTAAGATTTTTAGTAACAAATTTTTTAACAATTTAATTCTTTTGTCAAATTATATTAAAACTTGCATGAATATAATTACTTTTTTCTAGGAATTCAATGATAATTGTTTGAAAAATAATTGAAACGCTGCGTTAAGTTTTGAGAATTTTCTAATTTATTCGTTTACAATTCAATTTTACGTAAAATTTCAATTGTTCGGAAATTCTGCATTTAAATATACATTAAAAGATAAAAACTTGAAATAATTTCAATAAAAATTCTATTAAATTTTTAAAAAGAGTTAATTTCACATAATTTTTTTTCAAGACTATAAAAAATTATGAATTTCAATGATTTTAGTTTGAGACTTTTTGAAAATCTAATTCTTTCTAAAAATAACCGTTATAATGATTTTAATACTTAAGTATAATGTAAAATTTTAACTGAAATTCATTTTTAAAACCATTTTTATTAGTAAATTCTACGAGAGTTCAATTATTTGAATACAAAAATAAATAATTTGTTAATTTCATGTTTGTTGAAATTTAATTTTCATGAAAAATGTTATCAACGAAATTTTTCAATCATTAAATTCTTTGGACAAATTTTAATAAGATTTTTAAGAATAATTCAATTTTCCGATGAATTTGATTTAAAATTTCATTAAAAATAATTGAAATTCTACAATGAGTTTTATTGTTTATGAAAATAATTGAATTCCTAAAAGAATTTTATTATTTATAAAAATAATTGAATTATTGCGAAGAAATTTATAAAAAAAATTTGTAAATAATTGAATTTCAGTAAAAATTTCTATTATCTATGAAAATAATTGAATGTTGGCTTAGATTTGTATTGCCATTTTTTTTATTAAGGGCATTTGAACCATTATGACGTCACAATTTTTTGCAAAGCATTGGTTTTAAAACTTTGACGTCATATTGGTTTAAAATTTAAATTCCCTTAATGGAATATTCTTTTGGAAAATTTTTCTAAAATAGTAGGTAAATATTGAAAATTGTGGAATTTTAGAAACCTTTTGAAAATAATTGAAATTTTAACAAGAATTTGATTAAAATTTTGTAAAATAATTGAATGTCAGAGAAGAATTTTATTATTTATAAAGAGAATTAAAATTGTGACTAGAATTTTTTTTAATTTTTGAACACAATTGAACTTAGTTACTAAGTTACTAAGTTAGTTAGTAAGTTAGTAAATAACTTACTAATTTTTAGTAGTTTTCATGAACGACTTTTCACCTTTTTAATTAGTTGAATATTACTAACTTTTAGTAAAATTCTACTAATGTTTTAGTAGAATTCTACTAATTGAAAGTCACTTTTTCACTAAATGAATTAGTGAAACTGTTTTATCGTCTATTAATAAAACAGTTCCACTAATTGTTAGTAGAATTCTACTAATCAATTAGTAACGCTCTACTAACAATTAGTAAAATTTTTCTAATTGTTAGTAGAATTATGACTAAATCATTTAGTGGCCGACTTTTCACCATTTCATTAGTAACTTTCTACTAATTCAGATTTAGAGAGTAAAATTTCATTCATGTTTAAAAATAACATCAAAATAGATTATTTTAATCTTTTTTAGTGTTAATTTAATCCTAGAGGGATTAAACTGTTGCAGATTATTTTCATCCATTCTGGAGTTTTTTTAACACCTCACGTTTTACAATGTGTAATTAAAATTTCGTAAAATTGAATATTGTAAACAGGATTTGCAAATTGTCAAAGAGGACTTTTTCGAATTATTATTGCGATTGAAAGAAGAACATTAGTTAAAAATTAGTGAAAATAATAATGGGGGCTTTATGGGATAAGAATTATTTTGAAAAAGTACAATATTCTTGTAATAAAAAATAATTATTTTGCCACTTAGCTATCTTTAATTTTTAAGATGATGATTAATTATTAAAGATGATGAAAATAAACATGACTCGGAGTGATTACTTTTTTGAAAGGTAAAATTTTAATCTACATTATTTGCCGTATTGAGAAAAATTTTTCTTTTTCCGTACAAAAATTGTTCTTGATACAATTATTGTTTTATTAATAAAATTTGATCCCTCTCTGATCGAATAATAATAATTATAATAATACCTTGGGCACCGTTCGGTATTGTGCTCCTTAATCTCTAAAGAAAGGCGAACGTATCTCCACGAATACTATAGCGTGCTAAATGTAATTAAGGATTACACGGGCACGCGTAATAGTCCGAACAATGCTGGACTTTTACTCGATTATATCGCGCCTTCGTATTATATCGTACAACAATATAGCGGGAAGCAATATCTGCAGGTACCAAAAGATCTATATATATATATAGAGAGAGAGAAAAAGAGGACCAGATAAAGAGAGCATGAGAGAATCCCTTTCCCTGGAGAGATAGTAATACAAACCACTGTTCGCTTGCAGGCATTGCAAAATTACGTAATTTTACCGACATGGAAGAACTCCAGAATCACGATTGACCTCCATCAGGTAAATAAAGGGCGCGTAAATTCATTCCATGTGACACGCCCTTCCCCCTACTATGTGACTCACGGTCGAAAAAATCACCCTTCATGTCAAATTTACTATGCAATTGTCCCTTGCGATTTTCGAGGTTTATTCATTTATAGGATCTATCCTAATGATTTATTTCCGAAATTTATAAATTTTTTTTTCAATATTTAACATTTTTTTTTGTCAAGCAATTAATTTTAGTAGAAAACGAAAAATTAATATTTATTTTTTTATTGAAAATTTTAAGAGACATTGAATTATTCAATAAATTATTTACTTTTTGTATTTGAATTATTGAATTCTAGTAGAATTTATACTAATAAAAATTAATTTCAGGAAGAATTGCAGTTACAATTTTAGATAACAATTAAATATTAAAAGCAATAAAGCGTCAATTATTTTGAGAAATAATTGAATTTTGAAATTAATTTTTTTCGAAAAGTTTGATTGAATTTTTTTTATATTCTTTGAAACTTTTATTTTCCAATACTCTCTAAATTTAAACTATTAAAATTATTTACTAATTCGAATTAGTGACTGAATTTTTGCTATTGAATTAGGTAAATTTTACTAACAAATAATAATTTCTATTTATTTTTTTGTAAAATATACAAATCCAAAAACGAATAGTCAGTCACTAATTCAAATTAGTGAACACTTTTACTAATACATGTTAGTAAACAATTTTAATAGTTCAAATTTGTAAAGTATTCGAAAATAAAAATTTCAAACAATAACTTTTAAAAAAATTTAATAAAACTTTTCCAAAAAAATTAATTTCATAATTCAATTATTTCTAAAAATTAACGCTTTAAAGCTTTTAATATTTAATTATTATCTAAAATTTAAACTAAAATTCTTCCTTAAGGGCATTTGAAACATTATGACGTCATAATTTTTGCAAAGCATGTGTTTTAAATGTGTGACGTCATAATGGTTCAAATTCCCTTAAGTCAATTTTTCTTAGAAAATTCTACTAGAATTACAATAAATCAAATACAAAAAGTAAATAATTTATTGAATAATTTAATGTCTATTATATTTGAATTCTCATAAAGAATTTGATGAACAAACTTTTAAAGAATAATTGAATTTTTTTGACACATTATAATAAAATTTTTAAGAAAAATTACATTTTTCGAAAACTTCGATGAAAATTGTATTGAAAATAATTAAATTTTTATGATAAATTGTACTATTTAGAAAAATAATTAAATATTCCTAAAAAGAAAATTATTTTCTTTTGAACATAATTGTTGAAATTACTATATAAAATCCAAATATTATTTAAATTCTACAAAGAATATTATTATTTTTGAAAATAATTAATTTTCTCCAATAATTTGTAATTTCTCCAAAACTATATTTTATTCGTGTTTTTTACTAAAATTCTTATATATTTTTCTATCTTCTTCTATATTCTTCTATTCCTAAATTCATTATTTTTAATAATTTTTGAAATATTTTTTCACAATTTTCAAACTGATTCGGTTACATTTCAATTTTTTTAAAATTTCAATTATTCGGAAATTTATTTCAAGTAAATATATTTCAAAATAAAATCTTCAAAAACAGAAAATTTCAAGTAAAATGGAAATAAACTTTTTTAACAAAATTAATTTTTCGACAAAATTCTTAGTTAATAGTTTGTAAAATAAAAATTTTCAAAAATTTAAATATGAAACCTTTTCAAAATTCAATTATTTCAAAAAAACTCACATAATGCTTTAATAGTCCATTATAATCTAAAATGTTATGCAAAGTCATTTTTTAATCAATTTTTCTTAGAAAATTCTACTGGAATTCAATTATTACATTAAAAAAATAATGTATTAAATAATTGAATTCTCATAAAGAATTTTATCCACAAATTTTTTAATAATTGAATTCATTTGACAAATTTTAATAAAAATTTTCAGAATAATTATAATTTTCGAGAATATCCATTAAAATTGTATTAAAAATAATTGAAATTCAGCATTGAGTTTTAATATTTATGAAAATAAATGAATTCCCAAAAAAGAATTTTATTTACGAAAATAATTGAATTCTTGTAAACAGTTTATTATAATTATGAAATTAATTAAACTATTTAGAAATAAATTTATAAAAAATTTGTAAATAATTGAATTCTTGTGGGATTTTTATTATTTTATGGAAATAATGAAATATTTTCGTAGAATTTTATTAATACTTTTTTAAACAATTGAATTCTTTTGGAAAATTTTATTTAAATAGTATATATTGAAAATCATTTAACTGAAAAAATTTTTTCTGAATAATTCAAATTTTGCCAAAAATTTCATTAAGTTTTTTTGAAAATATTTGATTTTCGGAGAAGAATTTTATTATTTCTAAAGATAATTGAAATTTTGTCGAGGAATTAAAGAAATTGTTGAAGTTAATTGAATTTCAGCGAAGAATTTTATTAACTTTAGAAAATAATACATTTTTTTCAAACATTTCTAATTTTTATAAAATTCTGCTAATTATATCGTGCATAATTTACGAACATTCGTCCTTTTTCTATCAAGTTACGAACATTTGTCATTTTTCTATAAAAATTACGGACTTTAAAACACCTTTTAAAAAAAAATTGACTTTTACCGAATTAAAGCAAATTTACCTACTTTTACGGGACTTACAAACCTAATTCGAGTCCTCCGGTCGAAAGTGCAAAATAGTCGATAAATTATCATAACAAAATTATTAGGTTCTCATAACTGCATGTAAAATATGAAATAAACTTTTTTTTCTTATACTCACAGATTTATTTTGAAAAAGAAGAATTCAAACGTGACTCACCTGAAACAGGGAAAAAGGAAAAATTTCTTGTTAATCATGTAGGTACATAGACATTTACATTTCTAATCCTCTTAGAAAAAATAAAAAAGTGGAAAAAAAAGAAACTTTTAACACATACAGACGAAAGATGTTTAGAGAAAATGTGAAAGGTCAACGAGTATTACATAAAATAAAGATTCAATATTAGATGAGAACAATTTCAATAGAACAGTGTTCTGCACTAAGGAATGAAAGTTTCTTGAGTAATAAAATATTCTTATAAAGCTTTGGTATATAATACAGCTTTTATAATATACTGCGGACATCAAGAGTTTCCATTGTGATTCCTTGTATTTTATTTATTTTTTTTTTGTAATAAACTTTGCAGAAACTTATTGCATAGTTGCACAATTTTTTATAAAGTTTTTCTAAAAAATGTTTCTTTACCTATTACTTGCATTATTACCATTTACTATCATTACTATTATTATATATTATTTTATATTATTATATATTATTATTTATTATTATTATTATTATTATTATTATTATTTATTATTATAATTTTTATTATTAGTACTTAGTGCTATTATTTATTATTATTTATTAATAGTTATTATTTATTTCGTAATGACTAATTAATTACCTACATTTCATTATTATTTACAATTTGTTAATATTTACTCTTATTTAAAATTTATTTTTATTTATTATTAGCTATTATTAGTATTATTATTTATTTTCTAATGACTAATTAATTGTCTATAATTTATTTTTATTCACAATTTACTAATATTTACTATTATTTAACATTTATTATTATTTATTGTTAGCTATTATTATTATTATTATTATTAGCTATTATTATTATTATTCATTTCATAATCACTATTTAATTCACTATAATTTATTTTTATTCATAATTTACTAATATTTACTATTATTTAACATTTATTATTATTTATTGTTAGCTATTATTATTATTATTTATTGTTAGCTATTATTATTATTATTATTATTATTCATTTCCTATTCACTAATTAATTGTCTATAATTTATTTTTATTCATAATTTACTAATATTTACAATTATTTAACATTTGCTATTATTTATTCTTAGTTATTGTTATTTATTTTCTAATGACTAATTAATTGTCTATAATTCATTGTTATTTATAATTTATTATTATTTTTACATACAATTATTTAACATTTATTATCACTTCTATTATTTATTAGAAAACTGTTTTTTGAAAATAGTAATTTGTCTCCTGTTTTTACAATTTTTTCTTTGTTATTATATAGATATATATTTAAAAAAAGCTTGTAAAAACTACTTGGAAACTTTTATTAACCCAATTATAGAACAATGTAACTTTGACCTGAAAAGCGGACAACTTTCGTGTTTTGCGATCTCAAAACAGGTTTTCTCATTTTACGTTTTTCATTCACAAACACAATCTATACAGAATGTGCTGAGTGCGCAATTGTCTACCGCGAGTAGATTTTATTTCGAGTACGAGAGAATACATAAGCAAAATAACTCGTCGTTGTTATTATAGTTTTCTATATATATGAGATTTTTCGCTTTGTTATATAACACACCTACGTATAGTATTTTAAATAAAATAATTATTATAATAAACATTAATATAAATAATAATAACAAAAAAAAATAATATAATACAAAAATAGAAAATAGAAACATTAATATATTTAATATATAATAAAATAAATCATAAAATACAAAAATAGAAAATCGAAACATTAATATAGTATTTTTTATCCAAGCCAATTTTCAGCCCGGTTAGAATCATACCCTGATTGAACCAAGTTTTGATGAATTCGATCAAAATTTTTTCATGTGATATATTTTAAAAAAAAAATATCCAGATAAAAAATGAATGTTCTAACTTGGGCCAAACCTGGCCGGATTAGACTGTCATAGGCTCAAAACTGGCGCTATCATGGCTACAGTAAACGAAACAAAAAAATACTGTTTAAAAATTTCAAATGTCCTTCGAATGAAATAGAAACAAAAATAATAAAAGGAAAGCAGATTTATAACAGAAATTCAATATTCTGTGAAATGTATTCTCTTCCTTTTTTTAAAATTCAAAACATTTAAAATCAGTTCCCACATATTTCAACATCATAAATTTTATCACATTTCGCTTTTGAATTCTTTTTTTCCTTCTCACTGGTTTTATTAACACATTTAGAAAAAATGTTATGGTCAATTTCCACATCAAGTACAATGGTTTGTATTACTTTTATTCTCTACTAAATTTACATCTATCACTTTCGACACCTTCACTGAAAGGAAAAAAGCATTCCGATTGAAATAAACAATAATTCGATATTTCTTTCGGTTATTAACCTTTTTATTATTACAATTACACAGAATTTAGTGTATAAAAAAATAAAAATAATAATAATAATAATAATAATAATAATAATAATAATAATAATAATAATAATAGTAATAAGAAGGATAAATAGAAATAGAATTATATAAAGTTGATAAAACGTGAAAAAAATGATAATAAGAGGTTAATAAAAAATTACCAAATGATTATAAAACGTTAACAATAAAATAATAAAAGGTTAATAAAAAGTTAGAAGTTTAACTCTTTCAGTCACCGTGCGATCGATATTTATAGACCATCTTTTCAAATTCGTTGAAAATATTATAAAAACTTATTAGATTTGGTTAAAACTTGTTACTCGATGGTTTTATCGATTGCTTATTACGAATTCGCTTTTAGTTTTCAAAAATTAAAAATAGCGGGTCCGCCATTTTGTTTTTTTGAAAATTAATACCAGATTCGTTATCAGCGACCCTAAAAAACCCCGAGTAACAAGTTTCAAGTGAATCCGTTAAGTTTTTAAAAAATCGCCCGCCATTTTGTTTCCACCATTTTGAATTTTTTTAATTTTGCAAATCTGACCCCGAATTCGTATTTAGCGACCCCAGAAACTCCGCATATTTACAAAATAGCGTTAATAGAGTTTTCTCTATTATCCTAATAGCGTGACTTGCAGATTTAAAAATAAAATGTTAATAAAAATAAAATGTTGGTAAAAATAAAATGTTAATAAAAATAAAATGTCAATAAAAATAAAATGTTAGTAAAAATAAAATTTTAATAAAAATAAAATTAAACAATAAAACGATAATAAAAAAATAATTAAAAAAATTTTTTTAAATAATGAAAATTTAACAATCACTGTCAAACTTCAAAGAATCAAATTACAACGAATTGATACCAAAAATGTGGATCAAATAAAAAATTGATCCAAATTTTTGGCATCATTTTGATCCACTTTCGTATCAATTTGATACTTTCAAGAAAACAGTGCCAAAATGTAAATAAAAAATAAATAACAATTTAAAAATGAAAAAAATAGAAAACTGAATTATTTCATGAATTAAAAAATAAAATTTGAAATAAGTGCCTGTCCTTGTTAACAGAATTAACGATATAAAGTTATAGTTCGCGAAACGCGAGAAAGTCGCTTTCGCTCGAGAGATCGCCACTGCGAGAGTACATATACATACTTTTATAACATTAAAGTACTATTCGTACATAGATATATATATACGTATAGAATCTGCAACTAGTGCAGTTAAATTGTAGTTTACGTGTAACGATCGAAATTCTAGAGCAAACATGTCGATTCTGGACCACCGCGAAACCATTTTGATAGCTGTAATAAATTTTCTTGAAAAAAAACCCCCATTAACGATCCTCTTATCAATGTTGTGCTCCAAATATTAAAGAAAATAAATAATAAGAAAAAAAAGAATGAGGAAAAAAAAATTATCGGATGTGACTTTCCTTATTTACCGGAAATGCACTCTCCCTGTTGCGACCTTTGCATAAATTTTGCTCTAAAAAGCTCTTATCTCTCTTTCTCTCTCTCTCTCAAAAAAAAAAAAAAACTAAATAATAAATTAATAAAGCAGCGGCATTATTTTTCATCTTTTCAAAAATAAACTTTATACGTTATTTTCTTAAGTTAACTAAAAGTGATAAAATAATAGTAATTATTACTATTATTATTATTATAAAAATAATAAAATAATAATAAGAATAGCAATTATTACTAAAACTAAAACTAAAAGTAAAACTAAAAATAAAACTAAAACTACACCCAGAGAAATTGTATATTCGTCTCAGAACCAACTAGACTTTTTGCTTGTTTCAAATAAATTTTATTTGGTTTAAATAAAATTTTATTGGACTCAAATATATGTTTTATTTATGTCGAAGAAAAATTTTATTTAAAACAAATAGAAACTCTAGTTGGTTCTGAGACAAATATAAGTTTACTTAAGTCAAATAAAATATATTTGGTTCTGTAAAAGTAAAACTAAAAAACGAAAGAAGGAAAATTTAACTAAAAATAAAAAAAATAAATGAAGATGAAAAATTGACAAAAAGTTAAAATAACCAAAAATAAGAGAAAACAAAAATAAATGTTAATTTTTATGTTATTTAATAGTATATAGTTGGATCGTATCATGGACTAAATCTGTCAAAATGCCTTTCGATATAATTAATGTGAATTTAAAAAAAGGTTAAAAATGTATGTCGGATATTCTTCCTTAAAAAAATATAGTGGTCAACATTTCAATTATTTTCAAAAAAAAATTTCTCAATTCACTGATATTTAATATTTACTATTAAAATCAAATTTACAAAACGAATTCAATTATTAAAAAAATTGTTTAAAAAATTCAACTTGAACATTTAATCATTTTAAAAAAAAAAAATTTCACAGAAATTCAATTATTTACAAATTTTTAATAAATTTCTGCTAAACAATTCAATTATTTCCATAAATAATGAAAGTTTAACAGAGATTCAATTCTTTCCGTAAATACAATTTTTTAGAAATTCAATTATTTTCATAAATAATAATAAAATTCGGTGTTCAAATTCATTTATTTGTAATACAATTTAATTGAAATTCCTCAAAAAGTACATTATTTTTAAAACATTTATTAAAATTTGTCAAAAGAATTCAATTATTTAAAAATTTATTTGGCAAAATTCTTTATGAGAATACAATCATTCAATAATTATTTATTTTCTTTTATTCAAACAATTGAAATACTATTTTAATTTTTTCTAATAAAAATTGATTTAAAAACGAATTTTTACTCAAAATTTTAGATTACAATTGAATATTAAAAGAATTATAGCTTAAATTTTAAAAATAATTGAATTTCGCAAAAAGATTTCATTTTAAAATCTTTGAAAATTATATGATTTTTGATACTTTTAAAAAACAGTTCCGTAGAAGAATGAACTTTTTTAAACAGCGATTTCAATTTTATTTGAAGTTTTTATTTTCCAATACACAATGAATTAAAGAATTTTTGAATAATTGAAAGTTTAAAAAATTGAAGTGTAAGCAAATAAATTTGAAAATTCTCATAGAACTTTCGTAAAAATTATTAAAAACAATAAACTTATAGAAGAATTGTACACTGTAAAAAATTTAGGGAGTTAACGGACTCGGGAGTTAGGAGTTAAATTTTTCGAGTTAAAAATCAACAAAAAATGAAAAATTGACAAAAATAAAAGAAAACAAAAATAACTGTTAATTTTTATGTTATTTAATAGTATATAGTTGGATCGTATCATGGACTAAATCTGTCAAAATGCCTTTCGATATAATTAATGTGAATTAAAAAAAGGCTTAAAATTTATGTCTCTTGTTTTTCTTTTTTCCACCTTCTTCAAGAAAAATTAGGGCAAAAATCTCATCTTTATTCCAACATTTTCTGTTTACAGTATAACGATGTTGCAATTAATTTCATAAAGCCTTTTAATTAAAGCCATTTTTGTCGACATGTTAATCACTTTAGTTAACTTTAATTATCTTTTACTTGAAAATTCTTTGAAAATTAATTAAAATTCAGACTCCTTTTATACTACACACACACATATATATATATATATATATATATATATATATATATATATATATATATATATATATATATATATATATAAAGGAAAAGTATATAAAAAAAAGTAAATAAAGCACAAAAATTACAACAACAAAAATCCCAAATTGTAAAATTTCTTCCTCCTCTGAAAGTATTTTTAAAAATACGAAAAGAAATAAAATCTTCTATAAAGAAAAACATTTTTTTAAATTCACAAACCATCCATTCAATTAAAGAGAAATCTTTTAATTCAGCAAAACTTTCTTCAAATTATAGAGAGAAATTTTTTTTTAATTTCCAAACATTTTTCCTTCTAATTAAAGACATAAAACTCTTTAAAAATCAAGAAAGTGATACTGGTGGATTTTTTTTTTATTTCGCAATAAATTTTTCTGTAAAAAAAAATTATGATTTTTTTATCGAGAAAAGTTTCATTTGGTTTTAAAGTTTAGAAACTATTTTCTCCCACCTCGGTAATATAATTAATCAACTGATTTACCGCAGTTTAAATAAATCGTGTTTGTGATTGTTTATTGTTTTTTATACTTTCCATTGTTATTGGCCACAAATTTGAGTTTTTTTTCAATTGAATGAACTCTCGAGATTGAAATCGAATAAAGAGCAACTTTAGAGAACGAAGAAGTAAAGTAGGCAATTCAGTTGAAGCGAAAGTCCAGCGTTTGCGGAAGGCAATATCGCTTCGACGTGCACTTTCAAGCTCCTTTTATATACTGAAAAAATCTCAACAACTCTTGTCCAAGATTCGCTCAATTGGAAGTATCGAAACTATTCTTGTAAATATATATAGATATTTTTTATCAGATGACGAGGGGTCGTTAGTCCTATAGTGGAGTAAATTTAAAAAGTATATATATATATATATGCGCTATTGCTCCGGGTGCCATACACTAAGCTACGAATTATGCAAATTTCCCTCTCTGACAATCGCGTTAAACCCACTCGAATAAAGCCAGAACGAAACTCCATTGCGAAGGCAAGTATGTATTCACAAACTTGTGAAATCCGAAGATTCCCCGTGTTAGCATAAAATCCTACCACAAAATATCGAAAAACAAAAAAAAAATCCTTTATAAAACTTTAGAGAGATTTTACCAACATATAGAGCATAAATAGTGTTTAAAAAAATATGTTTTTGTCGCGTTTTTGTAAAATTTTGTGTTAAACAATATTCAAGTCTCGAATTTATATTTAAATCAAGGGAAAAAATTGATAAAAGTCAATCTTTTTTGAAAAAGGGTCTATAAAATCCAAAATTTGATACACTAAAAAAAAAATTAATTGACTCAAGTAAACGATTATTTAACTATTATCAATTAAATATTTACTTGCATCAAATAATATTTAATGAATATTTAATGGAGTCAATTAAATTGTATTTCAATAAATAACTTCAGTACTTGATGCAAATACCATTTAATTGACACTAATAAATATTATTTGATTCAATTAAATATTAAATTGATAATAGTCAATTGATCGATTACTTGAATCAATTAAATTTATTTTCAGTGTAGAAAACGGACAAAAAGTTCGAAAAATTGTTCGATATAACTTGGGAAATTTTCGAGAAGTTACAAATGATTGCAGAAATTCAATTAATTTTTCAAAAGCAATAAAATTCTTCTCAAAAATTCAAGTATCTTCAAGAAATTTGTTTAATTTCTCTTGAAAATTTCCATTAACTTTAGAAATAATAAAATTTTTCTCCGAAATTCGATAGTTTATCGAAAAATTTAAGGAAGAATCCGATAAACAATCGGAACAAAAGTTAATCAAATGGCATAATTTCGTATTTAAAAGAAAGTAAATCAATAAATTAAAATTATTAAATTACTTGATTCAAGAAAAAATTATTTGATTCAAGTAAATAATTATTAGATAATAGTCAAATAATCAGTTATTTGAATCAAATAACTTTTTTTCAGTGTACATTTTGAAGAATTGAAAATTATATTTGAATTAAAATATAATTTTTTGACAATAATAAATGATTTAAGTAACATAACCTAAAATTGAACCCATTTTTCCTATTGCTAGAAAATTAAAATTGTATTTTTTATTGAAATGCAACTATTCTTTTAAAGTATTTAAAATTAAATTCTTCGCCTCTTAATCAAGACGAATTTAAAATTTATTCAATTACGAAATTTTGATATTGGACTAACTTTTGATTTGACTGTCCATCAGATTCTTTCTTAGTAAAATTGTGATCAACATTTCAATTATTTTCAAAAAACTTTCTCAATTCAATAATTTTTAATATTTACTATAAAAAACAAATTTTCTAAAAGAATTCAATTATTAAAAAAAATTTTTAATACAATTCTACTCAAACATTTAATTATTTTCATAAAATAACAAAAATTTCACAGGAATTCAATTATTTACCATTTTTTTTTATAAATTTCTTCTAAATAATTCAACATTTTTCATAAATAATAAAAGTTTAACAGGGATTCAATTCTTATCGTAAACAAAATTCTTTTTAGAAATTCAATTATTTTTGTAAATAATAATAAGATTCGTTGCTCAAATTCAAGTAATACAATTAAATTGAAATTCTTCGAAAAGTGAATTATTATTGGTGAAGTTTTTGGAAAATTATTGAAAATAATAAATTTATAAAAGAAGTTTACTTAAAAATACAAAAAAAAATTAATTTTGGAGAAAATACAAATTTTTACAGAAATTTTATTATTTTCAAAAGAAACAAAATTATTCGCAGAAATTTAATTATGTTCAAAAATAATAAAATTTATTTTATAATTATTTTCATAAATAATAAAATCCATCGCAGAATTTTAATTATTTTTAATACAATTTTAAAGGAATTTCTCGAAAAATGTAATTATTCATAAAAATTTTATTCAAATTCGCCAATAGAATTGAATTGTTTAAAAATTTAATGATGAAATTCTTTATGAGAAGTAATTTTAAAAGACATATTCAATTTTGCCATAAATTATTTATTTTTGGAATAAAATATTTGAAGTCTAGTGGAATTACTTAATAAAAATTAACTTAAAAATTAATTTTAGATAATAATTGAATATTGAAACGAATATAGCGTGAATTTTTAGAAATAATTGAATTTTAAAATTAATTTTTTTGGGAAAGTGTAATTGAATCTTTTATATATTTTGTTGAAGTTTTTATTTTCCAATGTATATTTAATTGATGAATATTCGAAAAATTGCAATTTCATAAAATTTAATATTGTAAATAATTGATTTTGAAAATTGTCAAAGAATTTTTTCGAAAATTACTAATAATAATTCATTTAAAAAAGAATTTTAGTTAAAATTTCTTAAAAATAATAATTGAATTCATAAAGATAAATTTGGTTTAAAAAAAAATTTGCGCCAAATCGAAAATTCGATGAAATATTCTGTTAAATGTAAACTACATTAAATCGAAAATCAGCTTGAGTTAAATGTATCACTAAATAAAAACTCGATTATTAATTTAATAGAAAAATGTTATAGTATTAAATGAATAAAAAAAACCAAACTTCGGTTATTTAATTCACAAATTTCGAATTCTTCTATGAAATATAGGTTTAGAGTTCAGGCAAAAGTTAATTTCTTGTACAGCACTAAAAAATATTCCATTTTTCTCAAGAAAGATAAAAGTAGTTTACAATGATTATGTAAGAAAATATGATCTCTGCGGATCGATGTAATCACAGGAAATTGGGAGAAAGTCTATTTACCTGAGCCAATTATGTGAAGTAATTATAATAGAAGCGGTTTATACTGCTTTCTCTCACATAAACAATATTAAAAAGCAATTGTCATAAAATCAGGCATCTTCCTAACTACTGCAATTATTATTACAACCACACAGGATTTTTTTATTCATTAACAATTTTTATTTACAAACAATTGCATTTATTATACTTTTAGTTCAAATACGAAAATTTTTTTAGTTCTTTTACTTTTCGTTAAAAGGAGAAATAATTTTTTTTTGTAATAAATAAAATTACTAATACGATAACAATGATATGAAAAACGAATAAAAAAAATTAGTTTTATTAACTGTGAAATATTTATTAATTGCTATTAATTATTTGTTGGTTAATAATTAGTAAAAAAATTGTAGTTATTAACTTCTTCACACACAAAAAACCCAGTCTCATTTTTGTTGCATCTCAAAATGAGACTATGTTAAACGCCATAGAACGTGGCGCCACCTAAGAGTCTCATTTTTGTTGCAACTCAAAATGAGTAGCGTATGATACTCATTTTGAGACTAGGTTTTTTCAGTGCACTGTTTGGAAAAAAATTCATTTTTTGACCCAAAATGTCTATCAAAATTTTTTAAACTTTTTATATTACTCCAAAAATAATAAATAGTTATTTATTACTTTATCTATTATGATTTATATTCGTAATGTATGAATAATATTGTAAAAAACAAATTTATTTTATAATTTAAATAACAAATTTCCATTTTTAAATAAAAAGTTCACGACCCAACGTTTGATGGTAAACGCAGGCAACTGGTTAATTCTTATTTAAATAATAATAATTACTTTGTATTAAAAATTACATTTATATTAATTGTTAATTAATCATTAATTAATAATAATTAATTAGTAACAGTTTTTTGAATAAAGTTATCACTTCATTAAAATACAACGCTTGCTTTTGGAAAATATGAAACAATAGTATAGAGATGACAGAAGAGTGAATAAACTAGAGTTAGAGAGAAATATGTGAAGAGATTTTATCACATAAAAACAGGGACATTTTGAAGTCGACAGTTTTATCTACTCTGAGTGAGTATATATTCCCGAAAACAGCGAAAGATTGTACCCGGGGAAAACCGCGGAATGAATGCTTCAGCAGTATTTTTCTGGTCTCGCAAGATTCCATTGGAGAAATATATCGCGATAGCATGAAACGACTTGGAATAGCTCCTGGTAAGACACGCGAAAACGAATTCAATATTTCTCATTGACTGCCCTCGATATGTGATTTTTCGATACCATTATATCGATTTTCCTGCTATCAATTTTTATTTATGTGTGGGAATATACGTTTCAAGAAATAGAATCATTTTCAAATCTCTACACATATTTATTTACCTCATCATTCGCCCGCAATTTCTTCTCCTTCATTTCATAATTTGTGATTTAAAAAAAATATTTAATTTTGTTAAAAGAATGTTTTTTGATTAAAAAAATTTTTTTACTAAAAGAATGTTTTTTGATTAAAAAAATTTTTTTATTAACAGAATGTTTTTTGATTAAAAAGAATTTTTTTAATAAAAAGAATGTTTTTTGAGTTAAAAAACTGTGTTTTGAAAGAAGATTAATTTATTAAGGAAAGTAATTTTTTTACAGAGAACTGAAATTATGACCTCAATTTTTTGAAGACATTATTATTATTTATAACACTTGTTATGTGAGGAAAATATTTACGCCAAGATTTTTTTTTTCCCACGTGATTCATAAACTTGGAGAAATGAAGAAAACTACATTATATGGAACAAATCTTTTCAAAAGAGATTTTTCTTTTTAATGAAACATTGCTTCGCGAATGAGAGATGGAGAAGATTTTATAAGGCGCACGCGGTGCGGCATAAAGGGGCAAATGCAATGGGCGAAAATATAAATAAATAAAAAGGTTATGGCAAAAGATATGAAGAAGGGAGAGTTGGAATATAGAGATTCCACGCAACATGCCTAGGTCTAGATGGCCGGTTATAAATATTCATACGAAATTCCTCGAGGCAGGAACATCCATTTCAACAGGATCACGATCACGCGTTCAAATATCTATGTACGTACATCTGCAAAACTACTTGAGCATTCAGCAGTTTCGTGACCAATAAATTAATCTTCCACCCCTTCCTAACATTTCTCTCTCTCTCTCTACCTTTCTTCCTTTCCCTCCTTGTTTCTTTAATGACCAAATAAAGGAAGAATATTGCGGAAGGGAATTTTCTGCACGAACCAATCAAGAATCTACTATAAACAATGCTGCGAAACGAGCAAAGTTTCCAATCGTTTCCATTTAACACTCGGGTTCTCGCCTCATTTTTCCGTTCTTATTATTATTCCCTTACTCTCAATTGACTGGAATTGTGCGAAACAACTTTCATCGTAAACGTCAAATATTACAACAACATTTTCCCAAATGGAAGTAAGAAAGAATTCTGAAGTCACTATTCTCAATTTTTCCATTTTTATAACGTATTTCAGCCTTCGTAAAGCGAATGTCGCTTTAGAAAAAGTTTCATCGCAAGAAACCGAACGGAGTGTGGGCAATGAGAGCGAGAGAGAAGTTTGGAAGTTTCTCTCTCACTCGTATTGTCCCCACTCCTTCCCAAGCGTTCCGTTTCTGAGAAATCGAGAGAGGCAGAGCGCGTGCGCAGCAGTGAGTACAACGAGAGCGAGAGAGAAGCTTCCAAGTTTCTCTCTCACTCGTATTGTCCCCACTCCTTCGCGAGCGTTCCGTTTCTGAGAAATCCGCATGCGCAGCAGTGGGAGTGAAGACAACTATTTAAAAGTTCGAAGAAACGACCGTTCCTTAAAAAAACTTTCTCAGCACGAACTCTTAAGCTAGAAACAAAATAAAGCAAAAAATACAAGAACAGAAATAAAACAAATAAATTATACAATGTAAACTAAATTTTAAAAAAATTTGGACTATATCCAAGTGTAACGATAGTTTTGCAACTATTAAATCTAAAGCCTCTTTAGAGTAAGGAAGAGTTTTGGATTTTTATATGGAAAGTTTTG
Organism: Leptopilina myrica (nomen nudum); assembly: GCA_032872475.1. NCBI lineage: Eukaryota > Metazoa > Arthropoda > Insecta > Hymenoptera > Figitidae > Leptopilina > Leptopilina myrica (nomen nudum). The sequence continues at coordinate 43,119,713 of CM065463.1, forward strand.
AAAAATTTCTTTTAAGAATATGGACACAAAAAAAAAGAATCTTGACGACACAGAAGAATAAAAATAAGAGGCAAAAGTTTTCTTAAAAACTCTTTTTAAAACACACTATTCAGTTTAAGGAGATACTCGTTTATTTCTTTTGTTCTCTCTTTCTTTCTTTCTCTATCACTCTATGAGCACAGTCATAGACATAAGTATTCTGTCATTTTTTTTTCAATTTCACCCTCTTGTACTAAATCAAGCAATAACCTTGTCCCTATTTTATTTTTCAACTCTCCTATTTCAGTCTCTCCCAAATATTTGCTTTACTCTATCAAAAGAAGTTTGACCTCCGAAATAGGATATTCATGTCAATCAAGACCCTGCTCTTTGATCGACAAATATCCTTGACATTCTTCAAGTTAGAAAAAAATGATCCGATATAAAAAAAATGATTTTTTAAATCCTACTGTCATCTCTAATAATTTTACCAAATTTTTTTTTTAACGAAAAGTATCATAAGACGGAGTTTTTTTATATTTTTGTCAAAAAAAATTATATTAGAGTAATAGTTGTATAATTTATGAATAAATTTTGTTTAAGTTTAAATAAATTAAAATACATTTTTAAATAAAGAATTAAAAATTTGTTAAATTTAACACAGGTGAAAATTTATTTCAATGATATAATAAAATAATGTTAATAAGCAAAAATAAAAAACAGGTTTTAAATGAAAATTAATTAGCTAGTGTCATGACAAAATGGAAGAAAACTTTCCGGAAGGAATCTTGAAAGAAATTTTCTTCTTTACGTATAACCTGTACAAGTTTTTAAAAGTAAAACTTTTCGACAAACTCATTAAAAAACATCCTGGTAATAAACATACCTATCAATTAATTTATTTGTATTTTACATCGAAGTTTCTTTCTTGCGCTACATTCAGAAATATTTGCCATCGAGGAACGACTTTAGAACAAAATTAACGAATACAAGATTTATTGACAATTATATACAACTATTTATAATTTATATACAGTTATACTTTTATGTGTAACTACTTTTGCTGTCCAAATTAATCGACGCATTTGGCATTAGGTTGAAAAAATATTTTTTATTACATATAACAAAATTTGACAGTTTGTGGTTATGTATTTTGTTTTTTTATTGTCAGCGCTCGGTCTATTCTATGGCGCGTTTCGAAACTACTATTTTATCGGTAGCGTTCGACTGCCGGTAAAGAAGACTCAATTCAGGTCTTTATCTACAATGTAAAAAACTAACCTGAACCTGTCAAATTGCTTGAGGATTAAAAATAATCTGTAAATAAAATAAATAAATAAAAACAATCACATTTTAAGTGATGAAAATTCATTAGTATAAGAAGGTTTATAATCATATAGATATATATTCCAGTTCAATTGTTCACTCTATTTACAATTGGCGGAATGGATGGTGGTACTCAGTCTCTCAGGGGAAATAAGGTCACACGATTGGAGGATAGCCAATGTCTATCCGTGGTCTACGACCTCTGTCTATAGTGTTGTATAATATAATATATGTATATAATAGAGTGACGTGCAGCAAGTAACTGACGTCTGCACCACTTTTCTTCTTCAATTTTCTTTTTGTATGAAAATCTGAAAAAAAAATTTTGCCCGTCTCGTTGCGCTTTGAGAAAAAAGGGGGCTGGTCGCACTGACAAGAGGTTTGTTTGAGTAACGAGCTCCTTGAGCGTTAATGCGAGCCGAGCAAGTTACGACAGGACCATTACTCATTACCTCTGTTATAATTGCCACATTAAACCTAGTGCCAGTAAAAAGTGTTAATATTTTTTTTTGTCATGTAGACGATTGTCTCGTTCCGACATAGGGACATTTTTTTCGACAATTAATTTCTCGAATCAAAATTATGACTTGTTTGATTTTAGAATAAATATTGCTACTAATTTTTAGGTTTTTCATTTTAGTTATGTTTTTACGGTTTGTTTTGGTTAATTTTAATATATTTTAATTATTGTCATACTGTTGGCAGTGTTATTTTACTTATTACATTTTTTATAATATTTTTTATTAGTGTTTTTAATCGAATGGCTCAAGAGTTAGACTACGTTTGCGTATGTTACTTGCCAGCGCATGCGCAAGTGAACAATGGGTGTGAGAGGGAACATTTAAGACTTCTCTTTCACTCCTTTTGTTCTCCGGCGCATGCGCTCTGCTTCTTGACAATTATGTACAATGCGCACCAATTAGTGCGTGAATAGTAATTGTTAATAATAATTGAGTACACAAATTACATCAACTATTTACCATTTAACTAAAAATTAATTGAGATTCATGCTTTTTAAGACAATTTCTATTTAAATTTTTAGCTAAGTCGAAAATATAACAAACAATTTTTTTTAAATTTGTAATTTAATAGAAAAAGGAAGATCCTAAAGTTCTGAACGTTCAAATGAACGAAATTGATTTATTTCTTCTAAAAATATAAATTTTTATTGTAATTATTTTGCTTCACTATCCAAAAAATTAATTATTGAGTTTGTAAAGGTAAAATTTTTTTTATGATTAGTAATTTGATCATGAAAAAGGACAAAAATTCATAAATTGTACAATAAAATTTAAAGAATTTCAGAAAAATTACAAATAATTGCATAAATTTAATTAGTTTTAAAAGAAATAAAATTCTTAACAGAAACTCAATTATCTTCAGAAATTTTTTTAAATTCTAGTCAAAATTTCAATTATCTCTAGAAATAATAAAATTCCTAGCGAAATTTCTATTATTTAAAAAAAAAATTTGTCAATTCAAGGATTTTAAATATTTATTATTAAAATCAAATTTTCCAAAAGAAATCAATTATTTAAAAGAATAATATTAATAAAATTCTAAGCAAACATTAAATTATTTTCAGAAAACAATAAAAATTTCAAAGGAATTCAATTATTTATAAACTTTTTATAAATGTCTGTTAAATAATTTAATTATTTTTGTAAATAAAATTCTTTTAAGAATTTTAATTATTTTTATAAACAATCAAATTCATCGCAGAATATCAATTATTTTCAATACAATTTTAATGATATTGATCGAAAAGAATAATTATTTTTAAAACTTTTGTTAAAATTTGTCAAAAGAACTTAATTAGTTAAAAAATTGTTGATAAAATTCTTCATGAGAATTCAATTAATTAACTTTTTTTATTTTAGTAATTAAATTATAGTTAAATTTTCTTATAAAAAAATATATAAAAATAACTTTCACTTAAAATTTTAGATTTTAATAATTAAATATGAAAGGCGTTTTAGGTAATAATTGAATTTTGAAAAGGTTTCATATTAAAATCTCTAAAATATTTTTATTTCTCATACTTTTATTAACTATAATAATTCTATTAAAGAATTAATTTTGTTAAAAAGGATTATTTAAATTTTACTTGAAATTATTTTTTTCAATTTTGTATTTTCGAATATATTTATAATTAATTAATGAATTTCCAAATACTTGATATTTTGGAAAATTTGATTTAACAACAAATGAATTCAAAAACTTATTAAATTCTTCGCAGAAATTTAGTTATGTTTAAAAATGATTAAATTCTTTTTACAAATTTAATTATTTTCATAAACAATAAAATTCATCGCAGATATTCAATTACCTTTAATTAATTTTTTATCGAATTTTTCCAAAAATTTCATTATTTTTATAATTGTTCTTAAAATTCGCCAAAAGAATTCAAACAATAATTATAAAAGTGAATTTCAAGGAATATTCAATTATTCAATAAATTATTTATTTTTAAATAATTGGATTCTAGAAGAATTTTCTATATTAAAATTTAACATAAAAATGAATTTCAGATAAAATTTTAGACAATAATTAAATATTAAAATCATTATAACGTGAATTTTTAGCAATAATTGAATTTTGCCTTTTTGGAAAAGTTAAATTGAATTTTTGTTGCATTACTTGAAGTTCTTATTTTCTTCTATATATTTAATTGAAGAATTTCCGAATAATTAAAATTTTGGAAAATTGAATTGTAAACAAATTAATTTGAAAATTCTTAAAGAACTTTTTCAAAAATTTTTAAAAATGATAGATTTATTTAAAGAGGAATTTTAATTAAAAACATAAAAAAATTCCTTTCGGAGAAATTACAAAGTAATGCAGAAATTCAATTATTTTTCAGAGTAATAAAATTCTTCGCAGAAATTTAATCATGTTCAAAAATAATAAATTTCTTTCTTTGAATTCATTTATGCTCTCACAAATAATAAAATTTATCACAGAGGTACAAGTATTGTTTTTACTATAATTTATTTTAATAAAATTTCTGGAAAAAATGTAATAATTCTTAAAATTTTGATTAAAATTCGTCAAAAGAATGAAATCTTTGAGATATTTTGGATAAAATTCTTTATCAGATTTCGATTTTAAGAAACATTTAATTATCGAATAAATTACTTTAAGTTTCTATTTAAATAATTTAATTCTAGTGTAGAATTTGCTAATAAAGTTCGATTTAAATATGAATTTTGGTATTAAAATTTTAGTTAAATAATTGAAACATTCATGATTTTTACATAGAAAGAAAATTATACTAAATTTTGCAAAAATATTTCACAATTTGGGAAAAAATGAGACAAAGCGAAATTTTGATACAAAAAATACTAAACAGTAAAAGTAATAATGTGAAATGTAGTATAATTGTAGTAAATATTAAGAATTTTATGTAACAGTAACTATACTAAATTTCATATTATTTCTTTCACTGTTTTTTTTATTTCGCCTTTATTATATTATTTATTATTGTATTTTTTTATTTTATTTATATTTCCATTTATTTTTTATTTGTAGTTAAACTGAAAAAAATCTATTAAATTTTGTAAAAGTATTTTACAATTTGGCGAAAAAGTGCAACAAACCGAAAAAAGTAACTAAAAGTAACTAGTAAAAGTACTAAACTTTATAAAACTTATATAGAATGTAATATAATTATTTAAAATATAAAGAATTTCAATTCAATTTTAATTACTAGATTCCACATCATTTTTTTTAAAGTTTAGTTTTTGTTACATCAAAATTTCGGTTTGTTACACTTTTTCCCCAAATTGTACAATACTTTTACATTCTCTTTCAGTGTATGAATAGAATTAATTTTTAGTTTTAAATATACGTTCTTGTTTTTGACTCAGACTGGTTACATTTTTGTTTGTCATTGATCCCTAATTTTTCGTCCATAAAGTCCGTAGGTACTATTTTTAAATACTTCCACAGGTGCGAGCCCTTAAAATAACATTTGTTTTTCTATTTTTAATTCTTCGCCACTCAAACATATGCAATAAAAAAAATTCCTAAAGAAAGAAGAAACTAACGGGAAATATGTAAAAAAAAATATTAAAACACAATTAGAAATATAGGATTTCTCCTTGTCATGAAATGTTGAAATATCTTGTTTACGCTTAACGCTGACTCAGGGGTTTATGGCGTTTGTTATAAATGCTATTAACAATCGAAGACTAAACGATATTCATTAATGTATTTTCCTCTCGGCTATTGTGTTGTATTTGTGTTTGTATTCCTTTACTTAAAGTCTATATGTAGGCTACAAACTTCGTAGCTAGATCTTGGTATCCTCGTTTCTAATTGGCCGTTTCTATTCTCTCTCATGTATAATGCGTTCATATATATACACCTCTTGAGACGACGTGTCTCAGTACGATAAGTCGCAATACACACACACACGAGAGAGATGACTATGGAGTACATAGTATCCTATCCTAAACCCAACTCTCTTAGATATCACCATTTCCCTACCATATCTTCTCTCCTATTTTGCCTTACAGTCTTACCCGCCGAAGAATCCGGTCTTAAGATTCCAATCAACCAGAATGATGGCGACAACTGACGTCATTTAGATTTCTCACATACGACAGATGGAATTATTATAAAGATTTCTTCTTCAGTCTTCTTCAGACGCAATATTCTTTTTAAAAAAAAAATTTTTTTTTTTACTACACAATGGAGTATATAAGACATTTCTCACTGAAGGTCATCGCTGTAAACAAACTCGATGGTATTTGCATATAAGAATAATCGTCTGATTGTGTGCTGCTAATCTGGGAATGTAACTCGAGAGGCAAAAAAACTTGATAAAAAAAGAAAAAAATTTTCTAGAGAAAAAATTTAAAGATACACACAATAAAAAATATGGTAAATTTGACAACTTTTTTACTATTTCCTGTAGTTCCTATAGGCGCCCGTAACATTATTTAGTAAAATGAACTATGACAGAATATTTAGTCCAACTGTAAAATGTAGTAATAAATACCATTTTTACAGTAAATTTAACTACTAAGACAGTTATCTTAACTATTTTTTGTTAGTCATACCAACTGCTTCATTTAGTTGCAGTAACTAAATTTTTATAGTTCCTGTATAGGCGCCCGTAACAAATTATAGTCGTAACAACTGTAAAAAATAATTAAATTAACTATTTAAAGTAGTAAAATGAAATTATTTATTTGTTTTTCATTATTATTGAGTTCCATTTTTTTATATTCTCCCTTACCTATTTTTGTTCATATATAATTTATATATTAAATTCTTATATACCTAAGAGAGAAAAATCCCCAAACGCCGGGGATTGAACGCACGACCCTAACATTCGCAAACCGATAACCTAACCACCTAACCACGCTCGCACGCTACGATGACTCGCCTTATACCTGAGGACATTCTTCTTATATTCAGTCATAGTAACTACTCCATTTAGTTGCAGTAACTAATTTTTCAAGCTCAAGGACTTAGTTGAAATATAGCCAGTTTATGATTTTAAGTGACTCAACAATGGAGCAGTAGTTAAAAGTAGTGTTGAAAATAGTTATTTTCAGAATTTCTGTAGTAAAATTATCCATTTTTTACTAGTTATAAAAAAATTAAACTTAATATTTTTATATAGTAAAAATAACATAAAAATTGTCACTTTTATCCCTCTAGAATTAAATTAACACCAAAAAAGATTAAAATAATGTATTTTGATGTTATTTTTAACTATGAATGAAATTTTATTATAAATAAAACACCAAAGTCAACGATTTGTTAGAATTCAACGAATTTAGCTTCTCCAGGGAGAATAGTAAATTAGTTACTAACTTACTAAATTTAATTGTGTTCAAAAATTTTTAAAATTATTGTCAATATTTCAATTCTCTTTATAAATAATAAAATTCTTCTCTGAAATTTAATTATTTTACGAAATTTTAATCAAATTCTTGACAGAATTTCAATTATTCTCAAAACTTTTCTAAAATTTCATAATTTTCAATATCTACTATTTCAATAAAATTTTCCGAAAGAATTCCAAAATTAAAAAAAGTTTGACTACAATTCTACGCAAACATTCAATTATTTTGCATAAATAATAAACATTTTTACAGGAATCCAATTATTTACAAATTTTTTTTATAAATTTCTTCGTTATAATTCAATTATTTTCATAAATAATAACATTTTTACAAGGATCCAATTATTTTTATAAATAATAAAATTCTTCTAGGAATTTCATTATTTTCATAAATAATAAAACTTATTGCAGAATTTCTATTATTTTTAATGTAATTTTAATTAAATTTCTCCAAAATCGTAATTATTCTCAAAAATCTTATTAAAATTCGTCCAAAGAATTTAATGATTTAAAAAATTTGTTGATAAAATTTTTTATGAGAATTTAATTTCAAGAAACATGAAATTAATAAATTATTTATTTTTGTATTTAAATAATTGAATTCTTGTAGAATTTACTAATAAAAGTGGTTTTAAAAATGAATTACAATTAAATTCCTTGAAAAAAGTAATTATATTTATGCAAGTTTCAATAAAATTCGACAAAAGAATTGAATTATTAAAATATTTGTTACTAAAATTCTTTATGGGAATTTAATTTTGAGAAACATTCAATTACTATTTAATAAATTATTTACTTTTGAATTTAAATAATTAAATGCTTGTAGAATTTTTTAATAAAAATTGATTTAAAAATGAATTTCAGTTAAAATTTTAGATTATAATTGAATATTAAAAGAAATATAGAGTGAACTTTTTGGAAATAATTGAATTTTGAAAATAATATTTTTGAAAAAGTTTAATTGAATTTTTTAAATATTATTTGCATGAAGTTTGTATTTTCTAATATGCATAAAGATTTTAGGAATAATTGAAATTTCATGAAATTGATTAATTAATTATTATGAAAAATAACAGATATAAAGTAAAATTGTGGTTAAAAATGTTTGAAAATAATAATTGAATTGAAATAATTAAATTAATTTTGAAGAAAATATTCTTAAAATATAAAATAATGATTTTATTACTTGGTCATCTTTAACTATTATAAAATATGAAGAAATCGGAAACTAAAATTTCATTCATTGTAAAAAATTTAACACCCAAATTGATTATTTTAATCTTTTTTGGTGTTAATTTAATTTGCAACACTTTTTAATACCTCAAGATTTACTGTGAAGAAATAGTTGTTTTAACTACATAAATCATAAAAATAACAACTTTCAGAGGTTGAATTTACTCATCGAAGAATTAAATGTAGAAAATTTTTATCAACTCTGAAATGTCATTAATATTGTGGTTTGTAAAAATAATAAGGAAACGGTCTATTAATTTTTACTGCGTGGAACATAACAAAAGATGATTTAATAAGAATAATTGAGTCATTATCTAACTTCGAGGAAAGATAATTTTACGCACTGACATAATCGGTTTTAATAAATTAAACTCAGGAACAGTTTTGTGAATAGGTTTTGAAAATTATTGGCGTTTTTGTTTAGAGAGAGAGAGAGCGATAATATAGCTCGGTAAACACGGTTTTCAACATTTACAACACACTAGCAAATTATCAAATAATTGAGCTTTGTTAATGAAGCATCAGGCAATGAATAGGGCGTTGAGTAGGGTAATGAAGTATTATCTGAAAATCAAATACCACCAAGCGACAATGAATTTGAATATTTAAAGTCTACGCCTCAATTCACATGATTAACACTAATTTCTATTTTCTAATTCGGAAAATCAACAACAATCGTATAACAAAAAATCGCACAAATCCAAGACTTTCTCATTTTTGATGAGAATGTAAAAATATTAAACTTGAAAAATTTAATTGTTAAGAATTAATTTCTTTCAATTTAGAGAATAGATTCAATAAAAGCGTCAAATAGCCATATATCAACATGTTACATGAAATTTAGAGGGAAAAAAAAGGAAAAAAGTGACTCGCGAAAAATCACTTTTCGAAATGTGTGTAATTCCTTTATGGTACTTAAAACGAGTCCGAGTTTGAAGCACCTGTGCGAGATGTAAATTTGAACTCGTAAAAAACGCTTTCCACAAAAGCTGAGTGAGGAATTTCAATATTTTCACCTCTCGCGTCTTTTATAAAATCCCACGAGCGTTTTATCACTCAGTTAAATCGTGGATGGCAACCAGAGGCAGATAGCAGGAGTCTGCGTTAAAATATGTTAATTTATTTTTTTATCATGAACACCACCTAGAATTCCATTACCCAAGAGGTCAAGAATACATCACCGGTATTTTATCAAACTCACATCGTCATTCACGACACATTCGATCGAGAATCTATCAGAGAATTAAGAAGAAGAGAAAAATCCAGAAAAAAGAAGAAAATCTAAGATAAAGACTATGAGGCAAGGCAGATAACACAAAAGTCTTAATTAATTACCAACAATGGGTACACGGAGAAAAATTGATTATATGTGATATCCAGATTATACTTCTTATGACATTTTTACATTGTCTAAGGACAATTAACCAGAATTATAAAATTGAATATCCAAGTATTACCACTTTCAAATTATTATGGATCATATTAATTTGGATTATAAAACTTGCACCAATATAATTGGTCTTTACGTTATTTTTAATAAATTAAATTTTGACAAATCAGAACTAACCCATAAATTTAAAAAACTAATTTAGTATTTAATTGACTAATAATAAAATTCAAAATTTGATTGTGTTGTTGCTCATAATTTATTAATTAAATTAATCGATTTATTTTTTTAACACAAATTTCTTTATTCGTAAATTTCTGGTAATTTCATTTTCATAAATCTACAAAACTATTAAAACTATTTAAAAAAATTGTTATTAAAATTGTTATCAATTAAATAATAATTGATGAATTAATCATAAATAAATTTACAAACAAATAAATTCTTACTAGACACAAAATTTATACTTTGTAAGTAAATAAAAATACTTTTAAGAAAAGGTTAAAAATAATATTCCCTTGTAATATTTAAACTAAAAATGGTTATAATAAATAATAAGCTAATGACAAATAAATGCATAATGCTATAATTGTTTTTAGATTCATAAAAATGAAATAATCAGAAATTTACAAACCTGAAAAATTAAAATAGTTCGATCACAACAAATTTTCAAAACAACTGTAACAGGGTTGCCACGCAACCTGGAAACCTGGAAAATCTGGAAATATCAGGGAATTTTTATAAACCTTGAAAAAACCTGGAAAAGTCAGGGAATTTTGATTGTAATCCTGGAAAATTATTGTTTTCTAAAGTTATTGTGCTTATTCTTGAATTCTAATTTTTCTTTAATTCAATTTTCTTAATTCAAATTTCTTAATTCAATTTTAAAAGAGTTTGCCTTTACAATTTTTCTTTGCAATAATTCAATTATTTTCATAAATATTCAAGCAATTTATAGATTTACAATTACTTTCATAAATAATAAAACTCATCGCAAAATTTCAATTATTTTTAATACAATTTCTCGAAAAGTGTATAATTATTCTTAAAAATTTTATTAAAATTCATCAAAGAAATTCAATTATTTTCAAACATAATAAAATTCTTCGCAGAAATTCAATTATGGTCAAAAGTTTAAAAAATTTTAATTATCTTTATAATTTAAAAAAATTTTCTCCAAAATTCAATAATATTTTCAAAAATTCTAATGAATTTTCAAAAGAAATGAATTATTTCAAAAATTTTTTATCAATATTTTCGCAAAAATTCTATTATTTTCAAAAATATTCAGTTTATGTTTACAGAGATTCATTTATTTTTAAAAATATGTAATACAATTTTTTAAAGGGATTCAATAAATTATTTATTTTTGTTTAAAAAATAATTAGGTAGGGTATTTAAAAAGAAATATTATTAAAAAATTCGTCTCAAGAATTCAATTATTTTCAAAAATAATAAAATTCTTAGCAGAAATTCAATTATGGTCAAAAGTTAAAAAAAAAAGTTATAGTCATAATTTCAATTATTTTCATAAATATTAAAATTTTTCTCTAAAATTCAATTATTTTCAAAAATTTCAATAAAATTCTTGGCAATTTTAATTATTTTCAAAAATTTCAATAAAATTCTTGGCAATTTTAATTATTTTCAAAAATTTCAATAAAATTCTTGGCAATTTTAATTATTTAAAAAAATTTTAATAAAATTCTTGACAAAATTTTAATTATTTTCAAAAACTTTTTTCAGTTCAATAAAATTTTTTTTACAGAAATTCAATTAGAATTTAGAATTTATTTCCTTTAACATTACAAAAATTGTTTCATGTCAATTACAGCCATTTCACCTTTACGTCGTTATTATAATATTAAAAATTACAAACATATAATTACACATAAACAAAATTTAGATATAACAATCAGTTAAATTATAAACATATAATTATATTTTCAATACATTACTTATTTCTCTGAGCATTGCACATATATTCTTATTTGGTCTCTGTTTTAATTTGTTTATTAACCTTATTTTCCATTCATCTTCACTGCACTTATTTCTCAGAAATTCAATTATTTTTAGTGCATTTTTAATCTAATTTCTCGAAAAATGAAATTTTTCTTCAAAAATTTATTGAAATTCGTCAAAAGAATTTTAATCACCTATTTAAAAATTTGTTGATAAAATTCTTTAAATGAGAGTTGAATTCTAAAAAACATTCAATTCTTCAATAAATTATTTTTTTTGTATTCAAATAATTGAATTGTCGTAGAATTTTCTAATAATAATTGATTGATATATGAATTTCAGTTAAAACTTTAAATAATAATTGAGTTTTGAAAAGGTTTCTATTTATAATCTTTGAATGTTTTAATTTTTTGTATACTTTTAATTTAAAATTGTGTAGAATTAATTTTTTTTGTAAAAGTTGAATTGAAATTATTTCTAGTTATTTGAAGTTTCTATTTTCTATTATATATTTGATTGAAAAATTTTCTGAAAAATCGAGAAAATTTCGTAAAAATTGAATTGTAAACAAAAGGATTTGAAAATGTTGAAAGAAATTTTTTAGAAATTATTAATAATAATTAATTTACGCTTTATAAAGAAGAATTTTAGTTAAAAATTGTGGAAAACAATGATTGAATTAAAATAATGAAAGTAATTTTGAATAAGTTATAGTAACAATATTTTTATAATTGGTATAAAATGATGATTTTATTAGTCCAACACTGAAGTTGGCTATCTCAATAGTCTTGCAATAATCTACTTGCATTTAACCAAAAAAATGCGTTTTTTCAGCAGATTTTTTAAACTAAATTTAAACTGAAAAGTAGTTCGTTCTCCATCACCAAAATTTAATAGAATGGAAAAGAAGGTGAAACTTAAATATTAAGACAAAAATTGTATTTTTTGGTCAACCTCCTGAGAAGAAATAAGTGATTAAAATCACTGAAAATCATGAAACACTCAATATTACAGGTAAATTTTTTTATATTTCTATTTTATAAAATTCAAAAGTTAGCACATATTATAAAAGTACATTAAAAATACTTTACATTAAATAGTAATAAATTTTTAAATATTTATATACTTTTTAGAAAAGTGTAAATAAAATGTAGTGACTTTTGACATTTTATAGTTAAGTTTTAAAATCAATTTTTATCTACTAATTTGGGTTTGTTTACATAATAATCTATTAATACAAGTAAATTAGCTCATTTTTAACAAATATCAATCAAGAAATTTGTATTATCTAAATCATTTCCATGCTTCTTTATTAAATTTTCATAACTGTCAATCTAACCTTTTTTCTGTGCAACTCAACTTAAAAATTCAAATTCTAAGTTTAATTCAAAAAATTTGTTTAAATAATTCTCAAAAATGAAATTTTAAATTAAAATTAAATTAAATTTTTTCCGTCATTTCAAAACACTTCTTTCTAAATAGGGATTTTAAAGCAAAAAAAAAACGAATGAAAATGTTCGGAAAGGATTTCTTACATTCTTAAACATGAATTCTTTTCTGACATCGAGGAGAAATTTTTCTGGAATTTGTGCTGCAATCTGATATATAAGTGTGATGAAAATCTGATAGAGGAAGAAAAAGGAAAGACTGTAGATTCATTTTATCGATTAAGTGGAGAAGTGCAGAGCCCCGAATGGGGAAGGTGAACACATTTTTTTTGAAGAAAAGAAAAAAAAACCAGCTTCACTTGTGTTTAATACATGTATCCTAATGAGGGTACCTTCATTAGAGCCTTCATTACGACAGCTTGTCTCCCTCTCACCTCACAACGAGAGGGATTAATTTTTAATATCGTTTCTGCTCCTCAGTAATGCAACGTCTTTTCATAACTTGTCTCTCCTTTTTTATCTCTTTCTCTAGCTTTTTTTTCTTAACGTTTGCACCAATTTCTCTTCCTCCATTCCAAAAAGTATCCATACGACGTTAGAGGGTGAAATTAATTTTTTCGCTCCTTCCCTGTCCTTCTTTCTTCATTCACACACAAAAAAATTCATTATCATATTGAAATACGTCTGGTTTTTAACGTCGCAAATGAAACTTACAAATGCTGGCATGATAAACTCTCAAGAGAGTCATTTTATAATGCAGAAAAAAAATTCATTTGTCGAGAATTACTTTCAAGTTCCGATAAACCGCGGACATGTGAAAATAAAAAATGAAGAGACAGAAGAAAAGGGGAATATTAAATTATCTATCTAAAGGGACTCCGTTATTGGTTTATGAAATTATGAGGTGTATAGAACAATTAATACTGCCAACAACCAGGAATTGATTAAACATTTGATAATATTATTTTTAATTATTAATTATTATTATTATTATTAACTATAATAATCTACGTACTCATTTTTTCATTTTTTCTGTCTCTCTCATTCTGAAGTTAGTTTTTGTGTATGATTTTGTTTTAAGTTTTAAGTTTTTTAAGTTTTTTTTTTAATTTAGTTTTTCAATAATTTCATTCAAAAATTCTAAAAAAATAAAATAAAATTTTCAAAGTATTTTAATTTAATAAATACAGTATAATAATCGAAATAATCTGTTCTCACATGAAGTTAGCGTTTTTTTTACAAATTACAATGTTTTGTTTTGTAGTTTAAATTGATATGTCAAAAGACGGAAAGTTAATTTGTCGCCTGTGTGTAAAAAAAAGTGTAGAAAATTGTGTTTTAATTTGTAAGCTTCCTTAAAAATTAAATTTTGAACAATATTTCTCAAAACATCAAGAAAATTAATTGAATTTTGGAAGACCTGCAGTTCAAATTTATAAGTATTTTGAAATTTTAAGCAAATAAAGAGCAATAATTAGTTAAATATTTATTTTACAAAAGTTATTATAATTTTGAAAAATTTAATTCGGAACTTTAAGAAATTAGGTTTTTGAACAATAGTAATTAACATTTTCTAAAGAAAAAAGTACTTGAATTCACAATAACAATTATAACACATTGAATTAATTGGAAATTCTGTAAAAAATTTATATTTTAAAGAATTTTATTTTTTTCCTCTTTAAAAATTGTCTACAAATATAATTATATTTTTGAAATTATATCATTTTATAAATTTACAAAAATTATTCTATTTAAATAATTCAATTCTTGTAGTTGAATTCTGATAGGAATTGATTTAACAAAAATTTCAGTTCAAATTTTAAAAAATAATAAAGTAGTAAAACCGTTATAACAGAAATTTTAGGAATTAATTAATTTGAAATTTTAAAAAAACTTCTATTTCCGAAAATAATTTTAAAATATTGAGACAACAAAAATTTTTGCCAACTTTTATTGAAATAAATTTTGAATTTTATTTCAAGTTGTTGTTAGAAATATTTTGACATTTACTATACGAGTTGTTCAAATAATTACATTTATTGAAAGACCGTAAGAAAAATTATATTTTTTAAGAAATTAAGAATTTTCATTAAATTTGAAAACAAATTTTATTAAATTTTATGAATTTTATAAAGAGTCACATATGTTTCTTAGTACGAAGATTAATAATTAAGATTTTTTATTAGTCACTTTAAAAAAAAGATATACACTTCGAATTTTTAAATAAAATTGAATTTTTTTTGAAGAGTTTTGTTGAAATTTTTCGAAAATAATCAAGGAAAGTTAGTGGCTGTAATTCTCATTTTGTTTTTAAAATATAAAGCTCATCTTTAAGTTTTAAATTAATTTTTTTCTTCTAAAAATTGTAATTTATTATTATTATTATTATTATTATTATTATTATTATTATTATTATTATTATTATTATTATTATTATTATTCCACAATTACAATTATTGAACTTTTCTTAAATTTTTATAATTTTAAATCTCTGATTGTTTAAATATTAATGATATCTATTTGTTTCTTGAGCAAATTCAATTTTTATTACGTATGAAATAAATAATTGATTATTACTGCTTATTATTGTTAAAAATTTTAATAAAATTCTTCGCATGAGTTGCATTGTTTTTTATAAATAATAACATTCTTGGCGAGGATACAATTACTATCAAAAATAGTAAAATTCTTTGCAGAAATTCAATTTTAATCAATATTGTTTTAATAAAATTAAATAATCAAATTTTCAATTATAATTATTGAGAAAAGCATTGTTTTCAAATTTAAGGAAACATGTCAAAAGAATTTAATTATTCATAAAAACTGTAATAAAAAGTTTTTGAAGTCATTTTTATGTTCGAAATCAAATAAATTTAAAGTTGATGAGAAAAATTATGAAAAAACCGGGAATTTTGTTTAAGGAAAATAGTAGACACACCGTGTTCACACGATTTTGAATAAACTTAAAAAACGAATAAATTTGGGTAAATTATTTAAAATAAAAAATTTTAATATTGTAATCGAACGTAAAATTTTGAGTCTACTGCTAATTGGACCTGATTGGGGACCTGTCTGGGGCAAAAAAATAAATAAAGTAAGCAATCTTAATTTTTTTTTCATTTTTACACTTTTATTTTTCAGAAAATTAAAAAATATTCTACACGCGAACTCTTCATCTCGCCGCGATCTCATTTCTTTATAAAAAAGATATAAATCAAGTCGCTTTTGATAAACAGTGATTTATTAAACTGATTAACATCGTGAAACTCTTATATATATATATATATATCTTTGGATTAAACAGCAAACGCGGCATTATTAAACAAAACTACAACTACCGAGGTGTAATCCATCTTCGAGAGTAAACCTCATTTATAATACATGCATAACATTAATCTGCTTTAATGCATCATGTAGTTAGGGGAGTGTAAAATGTGAATCTACTGTACATGTCCTCAGTGTATTATTACAGCATCATAATTTGAGTGGAAAGTTCTCATAAACTTCAAATCGTAACACCTGAAACATTTTCTTGATGTATGTAAATTTTGAGTACAGTATGCTCTATACAATGTACGCAAGTGAAGGTGTATTTGGGATAAAAATGAGTGCTAAGGGATTTCGTCGAGAAATAAATGAATCCTCTTTTTTCTCAGCTAATCAGAAGTTTTTAATTTGAATTGAATTTTTAAAAATATCCCCCCCGCATTCTCGTGGGAGCGATTTCTCAAAAGCAAACATCAAATATTTTATTAGAAACCACTTTGTTCTTTTTTATTTGAAATTCTTTAGAAGTAGTCCTGTGAGGGAAATATTCTTAAATATTCGCTCTGAATGTATATCATCAATTTTTCATTTCGCTTTGTCTAGATTTTTGGTATTATTTTTCTTGCGGCTGTAATTTCTTTTTCTTAGGGTTAATTTCCCCTTTGGAACATCAAAAGGAGATAAGTGCAGTCTTATCGGATAATAGAATGTTGATTACAGTAATTTATGATTATTAATTGCTCTAGGACTATGTAAAGAAATATGTTTTTTATCTTTAAAATATTTTAAGTGAGAAGAAATATACAGTTCGTTTGAGTGTAAATACCAAATTTTTGACGATTTTATTCAATATTCCAGGCTTTTAACAGGTTTTGTTCTAACCGGTTCACTAAATTCCACAATTAATGTCCTTTTCCTAATAAATCACCGTTAGACCTTTAATTTTATGGGTGAAGGTCCATGAGGTCTCACGGTTACGAGTTCATGTCTCGGCTGCTATTTCTGGTTTGTTTCATTCTTGTTATTGCATAAAAAAAACAGTTAAAGTGCTTCACCTAAAGCCGATAAATATCTTTTATCAATTGTTTCTGTTTGGATGACTTTAAAATGTAAACCCCTTCACCACATGAATTTCTATGATCTTTATCTTCATCTAGCAGCAGAGTTCTTGATTATTATCAAACTAGCAACAATTTGCGCGGCTAACTTCTTAAATACTTTTTTTTAAATAAAATCAGCAAATATAAAAACAATAGAAATTAAAAATTTGTCATTCAAATTTTTTTCTTCATAAAAATAAGATGTAAATTGTAATATAGATTGAAGTCCACAACGTTTATAAAAACGAAAATAAAAAATTAATGGTATGGTATTTCTATTTTTCAATTCTAAATAATGTTTTTTTTAGTAATTGTATCCTTAGTGACAATTGATTTCTTAAAAATTAAAGTACATGAAAATTAGAGATGACTCTCATTTTTAAAACATTCTTTTTCGATTTTTCGTTTTTAAAAACGTTGTGGACTTCAGCTTCGTATTCAATGAAAAGTCAAACAAAGAACGGAAAAAAATTTAATTTTTAGAATTCATAAAAAAATTCTAAATTTTGGTGTCTTTTTTTGTTTGACTCATAACCAATGGCAATAAAATTACGAATTCTAATACAAAACCGTCGATTTTTGCTATTTCTGACGCAATAATTTCTTTTTAAACATAACTTCATTCTTGAAGAATTATCACAAAATAATTACTTGGAAATAATTTAATGAAAATTTTACTTAAATATTTCAAAATTAATTCAATTATTTTCAAAAGAAATCAATTTTTTCGCAAAAGTTCAATTATGTTCAAAATTTAAAGAAAAATTCGCGTAAAAATTACAATTATCTTTATGAATAACCAAATTCTTCTCCAAAATTCAATTATTTTAGAAAAATTTTCCTCATTTCAATAGTTTTCAATATTTACTATTTTAATAAATTTCCAAAAAAGAATTCAATTATTTCAACAACAAAAAATTTAATAAAATTATACTGAAAAATTTAATTATTTTCATAAATAATAAAAATTGCACATGAATACAATTATTAAAACAATTTTTTTTTAATTTCTTCGCAATAATTCAATTATAATTTTATAAATCACAAATTTTTTTTTAATTCAATTATTTTTATAAATATAATATATAGCTTATCGTAGAATTTAAATTTTTTTAGTTCAATTTCATTTGAATTCCGCAAAAAATACAATTATCTTTAAAAATTTGATTAAAAACAGTCAAGAAAATTTAATTATTTAGAAATTTGTTGATAAAATTGTTTATAACAGTTAAAATTTTAAAAAAACATCCAATTATTTACTTTTTTATTTAAATAATTGAAGAATTTTGAAAAGCTTTCAAATTACAATATTTGATTATTAAAATTTCTTTGTAATTTTAACTGTCATTTTTAAAGAATTAATTTGTTAATAAAAGTTTAATTTAATTTCTTTAAAATAATTTGATATTACATAAAAATTTGTTTAACTATGGGAATTTTTCTAAATTCTCAGAAATTTTTCCGTTTTCATAATGAAATTTTTCTAAACGTTTAAGACTTTTTCCAAACATTTTGGATTTTTTCTATTTTATTTCATGGGAATATTTCTAAAGTCATAGGAATATTTAATAATTTTTTAGAAAAACTCTCTTATTTATGTTAGTAAATTTTTCTAAATAATTAGTGGAATTTGCTTCGTAATTTTTTTTTGGGGGGAAATTTTTCAAAATTTTTCTTACAGTGTATTTAATTGAAGAATTTTTTAATAATTGAAATTTCGTAAAACTGAATTCTAAATGAATGTTTTTGCAAATTTTAAAGTACTTTTTCAAAAATTATTGAAAATTCTGCGAAGAATTCTATTATTAATAACATTCATTGAATCCTTTTAAAAATAATCCTAATATTTAGGAAAATAATTGAATTATAGCGAAGAAAGTTACAAAAAATTTGTAAATAATTCAATTCATGGGAAAGTCTTATTATTTATGAAAATTATGAAATGTTTAAGTAAAATTTTGTTAAAATTTATTTTTAATAAATGAATTTTCTTGAAAAATTTTACTAAAATAATAAAATTGAGGAAAATTTTTGAAAATTATCATATTGAAATTTTGCCAAGAATTTTATAAAAATTGTTGAAAGTAACTGAATTTCTACGATGAGTTTTATTTTTTATGAAATTAATTGAATTCCTGTAACAAATGTTAATATTTAGAAAAATAATTGTTTTATTAAGAAATTTGTAAAAAATTCGTAAATAATTGAATTCATGTAAAATTTTTATTATTTATGAAAATAATTAAATGTTTGAGTATCACGTTTTTTTAACCATTTGTTTTCTTTTTAATAATTGAATTCTGTTTGAGAGTTTCAAAAAAATAATGTAATTGGAGAAAAATTTTTGAAAATAATTGAAAATTTGCTAAGAATTTTACGAAAATTGTTGAAAATGATAGAAATTCGACGATGAGTTTTATTTTTTATGAAATTAATTGAATTCCTGTAAAAAAAATGTTAAGATTTAGAAAAATAATTGATTTATTGAGAGGAAATTTATAAAAAATTCGTTAATAATTGAATTCATGTGAAATTTTTATTATTTTTGGAAATAATTGAATGTTTGAGTATAGTTTTTTTATAACCATTTGTTTTTTTAATAATTGAATTCTGTTGGAAAGTTTCATAAAAATAATGAAATTGTAGAAAATTTTTGAAAATATAATTGAAATGTTGCCAAGAATTTTATAAAAATTGTTAAAAATAACTAAAATTTAATTTCGATTTAATTTAACTGCAATGAGTTTTATTATTTATGAAATTTATTGAATTTTTGTAAAAACTGTTAATATTTAGAAAAATAATTGTATTATTGAGACGAAATTAAAAAAAAAAAATTGTAAATAATTGAATTTATGTGACATTTTAATTATTTTTGAAAATAATAGATTGTTCGAGTAAAGTTTTTTTAAACATTTTTTTTCTTTTTAATAATTGAATTATTCTTTTGGAGAATTTCATGAAAATAATGTAATTGAAGAAAATTATAGAAAATAATTTAAATTTTCTCAAGAATTTTATAAAAATTGTTAAAAATAACTGCAATTTTGCGATGAGTTTTATTATTTATGAAATTAATTGAATTCCTGTAGAAAATGTTAACATTTTGAAAAATAATTGAATCATTCGGAAAATTTTTTTTTTTTAAAATCGTAAATAATTGAATTCATGTGAAATTTTTATTATTTTTGAAAATAATTGAATGTTTGAATATAAAGTTTTATTAAACATTTGTTTCTTTAATAATTGAATTATTCTTTTGGAGAATTTTATTAAAATAATGAAATTGAAGAAAATTTTTGAAAATTATTGAAATTTTCGCAAGAATTTCATTAAAATTTTTGACAATGCTTGTGCATTTCTACCATCAAGTTCATTAAATTTTTTTTAAATGTTTTAATTTTTAGAATAATTTGTGTTTTTGAGAAAGTTCAATTTATTTCTTTTTTTAAAGTATTTAAAGTTTTCTGTTATAATAATTTTAAAGAAGTTACAGTAACAATATTTTCATAAAGAATGTTGTCAACAAATTTTCAAATAATTAAAATCTTTCAAAGAATTTTAATAAAATATTTTAGTGAATAAATGCTATTAGACTGAGAAAACATTATACTTAAATGTAACATAAAAATAATGTTAGACGATTTTGTTTAATTGAAATTAGTTTGTAAGTTTAATCTCAATATATAGAAAATATCTACTGCATTGATTCAAAAGTATTATTTGTTTGAATAATTATATTTAATTCAAACATATTTGCTGTTTTGATTTAAACAAAATTTATGTTTAAAAATTGTATATTTGAATCAAACTTAAAAGTGAATTATAGATAATTTAAAATCAATCACAACTTATGTTTGAATTGAATATATTATTTCTTTAAATAAACAAAAAAATATGTTTCAATTAAACTTAAATATATTTGACTGTATAGCAAAGATATTTTAAGTTTGATTCAAACAAAATTTGTTTAAATAAAATAATTTTTTTTCTCAGTGTAGCCAGGGTTTCGCCATGCTTCAATAACTGCGTAGATTTTCGTAAAAAGCATGACTGACACGTTACGTAACGATTACTACCGCTAAAGAGAAAACCTGACAAACATAAATTTGGAAATAAAAAAAAATGCCAAAAAAAAATCCTATGACAAATAGGAAAGGTCAGTTTACGATTTTGTGGATACAGTGACCAGTTAATGAGATAACGAGGGGTGAAATGTTATCACTAGAAGCCGTATAGAAAGGGGTTTGGGAGTAGAGGGTCCATATAGTATATGCTGACAAGCAAGCCCCATGGTGCAAGTATATCACGAGGTTGTAGTTATGTTTCATCGCGGTTAGAGGCAACGCAACGCGAGGATATACAGCGCAGCGTTACTGGCCCGACGGATGTTGCTGCAGGCCTCACCTAAAGCGAGGGAGGGGGGTTGAGTTTCATATTAATTGCCTTCCGATCTACATCCCCTTCGATATACATGCACTATATACACACTACTGTGAATTCTCTCACACCCCAATTGCTAATCGGCGCAAACCGAATCCACGAAAATTAAAGGATCAGCCCAGATTACGTGAGGAGCATCAACATCCTCTCCCTCCCCCCATCATCCAATTCGCAACCAGAACGTTTAATTTCAACATTTTCAAATATTATATATACACGCAGAGGGAAATCGAAAATTTCAAAACATGATAATTTACTTCAAGTGTCAGATGGGATATTCGTTGAATTTTTCATGTTTTCTCCATTTTTCCATCACTTTTACAATTTTCTTTTTGCAAATACAATTCTATAGCTTGTACATAGAAAAAAAAAATTGTTTTGTAAAAACAAACAAGCTTGTGTGGAAATAAGGATAAGCAATCGGAATTTACAGTTCTAATAGTTACTATAGTGAATTACTAAATAAGGTACTCAATTTAATATTTGTATTCTTTACTATTCTTACATTTTATTTACATAATATTTTTAATCCTCAAGCGATTCACAAGTAAATTCATAATAAATTAGTTTTTATTATATTATAAATCGACTAAAATAGAAATAAAAAGTAATTTCGAAACTGGGGTCGATTATCTAATTTCTTTTCAGTTTCACTCCACATTCACTTACAAATTATTTTCAATTCCATTTGCAGTTCACTTTCTCATTCACTCAAAATTTAATTAAACTAAATTTTCATTTCCATTTCACTTCACTTTCTTTTTCAATCAAAATTTATTTTTGCTCTATTTTCACTTCACTTTCATATTCACTCATAATATATTTTCACTAAATTGTCACTTCACTTTCACTCTACTTTCACTCAAAATTTATTTTCACTTCATTTTCACTCTACTTTTACTCAGAATTTATTTTCACCTCATTTTCACTTCACTTTTACTCTATTTTTACTCCACTTTCACTCAACATTTATTTTCACTTCAATTTCACATTTATTGAAAATTTTATTTTACCCAATTTTCACTTCACTTTCATATTAACTCAAAATTTATTTGCTTCAATTTTCATTCCCATTTGACTCTACTTTCCTTTTCAATCAACATTTATTTTTGCTCTATTTTCACTTCACTTTCATATTCACTCGAAATATATTTTCACTTCACTTTCACTCTACTTTTACTCAGAATTTATTTTCACCTCATTTTCACTTCACTTTTACTCTATTTTTACTCCACTTTCACTTCAATTTCACATTTATTAAAAATTTAATTTTACTCCATTTTCACTTTAATTTTACATTCACTCAATTTTTATTTCAAATTCACTCCACTTTTCTTTTCATTCAAAATGTATTTTCACTTTAATTTCATTTCATTTTCACTCAAAAATTATTTCTACTCCCCTTTTACTTCACTTTTCTATTCACTCAATATTTATTTCCATTCAATTTTCACTTCACTTTCACATTAACTCAAAATTGAATTACACGAAATTTTAATTTCTATTTCACTCCACTTTCTTTTTCAATCAAAATTTATTTTTGCTCCATTTTCACTTCACTTTTTATATTCACTCATATTATTTTTTCACTAAATTGTCACTTTACTTTCACTCTACTTTCACTCAAAATTTATTTTCACTTCATTTTCACTTCACTTTCACTCTATTTTTACTCCACTTTCACTCAACATTTATTTTCACTTCAATTTCACATTTATTGAAAATTTAATTTTACTCAATTTTCACTTCACTTTCATATTAACTCAAAATTTATTTGCCTCAATTTTCATTCCCATTTAAATCTACTTTCCTTTTCAATTAAAATTTATTTTTTCTCTTTTTTCACTTTGCTCGAAATATATTTTCACTTCACTTTCACACTACTTTTACTCAGAATTTATTTTTACTTCACTTTGACTCTATTTTTACTCCACTTTAACTCAACATTTATTTTCACTTCAATTTCACATTTATTCAAAATTTAATTTTATTCTTCTTTTATTATTCTTTTTTTTCAATATGAAGAAAAGTTTCGAACGTTGATCAACGATAAAGTGAAGTAAAAATAAATTTTTGATGAATGTGAAATTAAAGTGAAATTTAAATGAAAATTGAGTGAAAATAAATTTTTGAGTGAATGTGAAAATGAAGTGAAATTAAATTTTGAGTGAATGTGAAAGTGGAGTGAAAATAGAATGTAAATAAATTTTTAGTGAATATGAAAGTGAAGTATAAGAGTAAATAAAATAAATTTTCGAGTGAAAGTGAAATGAAATTGAAGTAAAAATACATTTTTAATTCAAAGTGAAAGTAAAGTGTAAGTGGAATAAGAAAGTTTTGAATAAATGTGAAGTAAATTAAAATAGAAAAAAAATTTTTAAGTGAAACTTTGAATAAGAGTAAAAGTGGGGTGAAAATAAAGTAAAAATGTAGAAAAAATAAATTTTCAGTGAAATTAAAGTTGAAAGTAAAGGAAAAATGAAATAAAAATAAATTTTGAGTGAAAGTGAAATGAAATTACAGTGAAAATACTCTTTAAATCTGAATCAGTGCGGATTCGTTTACCAATTTGAATTATCATTTTTTACTGATTTTTAGTAGTTTTTAACTAATTGCTAGTAGAAAATTACTAATTCAATTAGTAGAACGTATTTTTTACTATTTCAAATTAGTAAATTTTCTATACTAATAATTAGTAAAAACTACTGAAAATTAGTAAAAACAGTCACTAATTCAGTTGGTAAACGAATCCGCACTATTTCATTAGTAGAAAACTACAAATTCAGATTTAGAGAGTACATTTTGATTGAAAGTAAAAGTAAAGTGAAAGTAAAGTGAAAATTGAGTGAAATTAAATTTTTAATTTGTGTGAAAGTGAAGTGAAAATTAAATAAAAATAAATTTTGAGTGAATATAAAAGTGAAGTAAAAGGGGAGTAGAAATAATTTTTGAGTGAAAGTGAAATGAAATTTAAGTAAAAAAATACATTTTGACTCAAAGCCAAAGTAAAGTGAAAGTGAAGTGGAAGTAGAATAAAAATAAGTTTCGAGTGAATGTGAAATTAATTGGAGTGAAAATAAAATTTAAGGGAAATTTTTAATAAAAGTAAAAGCGGAGTGAAAGAGAAGTGAAAATATAGTAAAAATACGTGACCTCAAAGTGTCAAATTTTGTTCCATGTAGTAATAAATAGTAAATAAGTATTTTTTTGTGTATATTATTGTCCAAATAAAAATTCTAAATTAAAAAATTTTCTCTGAGTAAATAAAATCCAGAATATCAAATTAGAAAAGAATTAATTAAAAAAAAACTTTAAATAATATCATTCTGATTTTTATCTTTCATAAAAGTTTAGTTGGATCGTAACCGAAAGGGGTGGGGGTAAGAGGAGGAAAACCAAGGGGCAACGAACGTATGTATATATGTATATAATATATAGTACGATAACCAAGAGTATAATGGGTCCTTTAGCGAATGTATGCGTACGAATATGCTTCCCGCAGAATTTTCCGATAATTAAGTGTCGTTTCGGAAAATTATTTGACGTCGCTCGGGGAAAATAATTTGGTGTCGGAAGGCAAGTTGAAAGGTGCGGAAATGATTAGGCGCAAGAGGTAATCATATTAGCTGTTCGACAGTCAAGGTTTCCTTAAATCCCCTTTTCTATATCCTATACGTATACGTACATACATATATATATATATATATATTCTCCGAAATCCAGACTTGAACTTTAAACCTTCGACAGCGCTACTATCATACACTAAATCCTTTGTTACATTTCGTAAAGTGAACCCAAAATTCACTTCATCAAAGTAGGTATATATACGTGCATTCCTCCCTTCTGCTTTATAACCGTCGAAACTTACTTTCGTACCAATTAAAGAGAAAAGTAATTATTTCAAATGAATAATTCCAATTTTTGAAAAAAGGGGGAAAAAATTACTAGAAAAATTGTCTAATTTACTTGAAGGTAATTAAAACTTTTTGAATTTTTTAATTTTTAGCTGTTTCCCAGCTGAAAAAGTTCTATAAAATTTCACTAGAATAATTCTATAGAATCGTTCTATATGAATTCTAGTGAATATTCTACAGAATTTCACTAGAATCATTCTATAGAATCGTTCTATATGAATTCTAGTGAATATTCTATAGAATTTCACTAGAATCATTCTATAGAATTTCTACAAAAATACTATTAAATTTTAGTGATTTTTAATTAGAAAAACTTTAAATTTGTAAAATAATATTTTTCAACAAATTTTAGACCAAAATAATTGTTTATATCCTTTATATATATAAAATTCATTGAACTTCGTAACCATACATAACTATAATGTTAAAAAAATTATTTTACCAAATCTATATTCCATCTAATTAAAAACCACTAAAATTCAGTAGAATTCACGTAGAAATTCCATAGAATCATTCTATTGAAATTCTACAGAATATTCTCTAGAATTTATATAGAATGATTCTATAGAATGATTCTAGTGAAATTCTATAGAACTTTTTCAGCTGGGTTGGAACGAATACCTGGAAAGTGATCTTCAAGGATCGGAATTTTTTGTCTCTCCGAAATTTTGTCAGGTTTTTTCCGATCCGATTTCCGATTCCAAGGGAGCGATTTTGTAAAATTAGTTTTCTATTTCATTTACACTTTGACGTTGATTTTAATTAAGGCTCGGACTAAGTTTGTAAATCCCGTAAAAGTCAATTTTTTTCGAAAAAAGGTCCGTAAAGTCTGTAAATTTATTTTTAAAAAGGGCGAAAGTTCGTAAATTGTATACGATATAATTTGGAAAATTTTGGAGAAATTTCAAATGATTGCAGAAATTTAATTATTTTTAAAAGTTAACAAAATTTATTTGTAGAAATTCAATTATCTTTCAAAATAATAAAAATTCTTCTTTAAAAATTTTTAATAAAATTCTTGACAAAAGTTCAATTATTTAAAAAATTTATATCATTTCAATGATTTTTAAAATTTACAGTTTAAATAAAATTTTCTAAATGAATTAAATTATTAAAACAAAATTTCGATAAAATTCTACGAAAACGTTATTAATTATTTTCATAAAATAATCAAAATTCTACAAAAATACAATTATTTACACAAATTTTACGAATTTCTTCTAAATAGTTCTATTAGTTTTATAAACAATAGAAATTAGTTTTTTAATCATTCTTAATACAATTTTAATAGAATTCCTTGAAAAGTGTAATTATTTCTTATAACTTTTATTAAAATTCGTCAAAAGAAACCAATTAGTTAAAAATTTCGTTGATGAAATTCTTTATGAAGATCCAATCATTTAATAAATTATTTTTTTGTATTTATATAATACAAATTGAATCAATTAAATTCTTGTAAAATTTTCTTTAAAAAATGATTTAAAAATGAACTTCATTTAAAATTTTGGATTATAATTGAATATTAAAATCACTATAGCGTAAATTTATAAAATTATTATTATAAAATTATTATTTTGAAATTTTTTTATTTTTAATTGTATATTTAATTGAAGAATTCCCAAATAATTGAGATTTTTGAAAATTGAATTGTCAACAATAGAATTTTTTAAATTCTCAAAGAACGTTTTCAAAAATTATTAAAAATAGTTGATTTTTAGAAAAATTTGGGTGAAAAACACGAAAAAATGGAATTTTTGAAAAATTGCAAATTATTTCCGAAATCTAATTATTTTCAAGAGCAATGAAATTCTTTAGAGAAATTTAATTATGTTTAAAAATAATAGAATTCTTTAGGAAAATTTAATTATGTTTAAAAATAATAAAATTCTTTAGAGAAATTTAATAATGTTTAAAAATAATCAATTTTTTGTCAGGAATTCAATTATTTTCATAAATAATAAAAATTTATCGTAGAATTGCAATTACTTTTAATACAATTTCATATCGAATTTCTCGAAAAATGTAAATATTCTTAAAAATTTGATTAAAAATCAAAGAATTCAATTATTATTTAAAAGTTTGTTGATAAAAATTCTTTATGGGAATTCAATTTCAAGAAACTTATTCAATAAATAATTATTTTTTGTTTTTAAATAATTAAATTCTAGTATAGAATTTTCTGATAAAAATTGTTTTAAAGATGAATTTGAATTAGAATTTTTTGGGCAATATTAAAAAAAATATAGAGTAAAGTTTTTTTTAGAAATAATTGAATTTTGAAATTAATTTTGTTAGAAAAGTTTAATTTAATTTTTGTTACATTTATTGAAGATATTATTTTCTAATAATATATATTTAATTGAAGAATTCACGAATAATTAAAATTTCGTTAAATCAAATATTGTACCTATACAAATATTTATTTTAAAATTGTTAGAGGCCTTTTGAAAAATTAATTTATTTAAAGAAGAATTTCGATTGATTTTCGGCTTACAAAGTAAAAATCAAAGTCAAAGTCAAAGACACAGTCGAATCGAAAGTCAAAGTCAAAGTAAAAAATACCGAGAATAGAATTCAGCTTTAAGGAGGAATTAATTCGAAAAATTTTTTGAAATTTTTGTTTCGGTTTTTTCATTTTAAATTCATGCCACACTTGATGGATAAAAAAAAATTCCGAATCTTACAAAAATCTCTCGTGTTTAATTCAATTTGCTTTCATCGTAATTAGTTATTTCCCCCCCTCCATGACTAAGTGAAACAACAAAAAAGAGCGAATTGAAAGATTGAAAAATAAAAGTCTAATTGAATGACTATTCTTCATTAGTAGTTTGAACATGCGCAAACATAGATAAAAGAAAAGAAGAAGAATTACCTTATAGATGCCGTCGACGAGTCTTGTGAGCTCCTCGGTCTCCATCTTTGTCTCTCCCTGTAAGTAGCTGAAAGACACGTGCCGACGATTTCACGAGATGCTCATATTTTTCCTACCTCCCGAAACCCGGTTTCACGCACTCGCTCCACTTTCCCGCGATGCCGAGTTTGTGTCAGAAAATTGTCGCCCTTTTCTCTTTCAATTTTTTTTTTCTAAACTTTGTATGTTTACGAAAATCAATTCCACCACACTGTAACAAAAAATAGTAAAATAAATTAAATAATGTTTTTTCTATTAGTAGAAAATTTTTACAATCAATAATTTTTTTCTTTTCTTTAGGTACTTTAAGAAAAATGTAGAATTTTTCTATGAGAAAAAAATTTGCTAGCTTTGGACAAATTTTGATGTTTCGAACAAGTTTCTTTTGAATTAATCGAAATTTTTATCGAATCGAACAAATAAATTGCTGTAAAGATAATTAAATATATTTTTTTTCTCAAGATCCCAAAGTTCCGAACGTTCAAGTGAACGAAAATTATTTATTTCTTCTAGAAATTAAATTTTTATCGCAATTATTTTGCTTCACTATTCAAAAAATTAATTACTCAGTTTGTAAACGTAAAATTTTAGTTTAAAACTATTTTTTATGATTAGTAATTTATTAAAATATCTTCAATAAAAAATATTTCGTTCATCTGAACGTTCAAAACTTTGGGATCATTTTTTCTTTACGACAATTTTTTGAAACTTTTCATTTGGACATTTTCTCCTATCTCATTGATGTCAAATTTGATGTAAATTAGAAAAAAAAATTTAATTTAGCGAATTCCGTTTACTTTCGGAAATTAAAATTTTATTAAAGAAATTTAATTTCCCTTGGTTTACTTTCTAACATGCTTCAAGTAAAAATATCTTTGATGTTCTTCACATTTGAGTATTAAGGAGAAAAAAATTATGTAATTAACAAATTTTTTTTAATTAACTGGTAATAATTTTAAAATGTGAGAAATTTTTATTTTTACATTGATGATTTTCTTCAGGCTCACTTTCTTTTTAAAGAGAAAAATAAAAATTTATCAGGGTGAAAGTGAACGTAAATAAAAATGTATGTGAAAGTGAAAATGAAAGCGAAAACGAAATAAAACTTTTGTCCATTAGAAATGAACATGAAAATAAAATAAAATTATGTCAAACTAAAAGTGAAAACGAAACTAAAAATCTATAAAAATGAAAGTGAATGTGAAAATCAAAAACTCGAAGTGAAAACAAAAATGAAAGTGAAAATAAAACTAATTAAACTAATTAATTTAACTAATTAAAATTTAACTAATTAATTAAATAAAATTTTTCAAAATAATTCAATTAATTAAGAAAATATTATTAAAATTCTATGCAACTTTTTTAAAAATATTATTCTTTTTAATTTTTTTCAATCTTATACCTAATAAATGTCATGCAAACCATTAAAATTCTTGCAAACAATCTTACAATTTATAATTGAAATAATTAAATTGTTTTAAAGAATTTTAACATAATTTTTTTTAAATAATTGAATGTTTTGAAAGATTTTTTTTTTAATTTCCAAAATCCAAAACTTATATTAAATACTTTTAAAAATAAATGTATTCTGTTGAGAAATTTTATTAAAATACTATTAAAAATAATTGAATTTCTGCGATGAATTATACTATATTTAAAAAAATTATTCAGTTTTTCCGAAAAGATTATTTTTCAGTCTTTTTGAAGATAATTGAATTTGATTAATATTTTTAAAAATAATTGTATTCTTTTGAGAAATTTTACTACAATTAAATTAAAAATAATTGCATTTCTTTAAAGAATATTATTATTAATGAAAATAATGGAATTCTCGCGAAGAATTTTATTTAAAAATTAAAAAATCCTTATATAAATTCTTTAGAAGCGTTTCTTTGAATTTTTTTAAAATAATGTATTTTCTTTAATTATTTTAATTGAAAATGTTGAAAGTAATTGAATATTATAAAGAATTTCTTTCAATTAAAAATATTCGCTTCTGTTAAAAATTAAAATTAAATACTTTATAGAATTGTTTTCAATTTAATTGAATTTTTGTAAAAAAATTTTATATTTGTAAAAATAATTCAATTCTTACGAGGAATTTAACTTTTTAAAAAAAAATAATTGAATTACATCCAAGAATTTTTTATAAATTTGGAAAATAATAAATAAATGAATTTTTTCGAAAAATTTGATTAAAAATTGGAAAAAATTCTACTGAATTCTTCAGTTAAATTTTATTGACAATTTATTGACGAAAAATTGACATGGTTAAATTTTTTATAAACAAATTGTGTCATTTTTTAATTTTTAAAGAAAATAATGTAATATTTTACAAAGATTTTTCTTAAAGGAAGAATCTGACAAACAATCGGAACAAAGGTTAGTCAAATGTCATAATTTTGTTTTTCCTAAAAAAAGTTACATTAAATTCTAAATTCCTTTTAGTAGAAGTGTAAGGAATTTAATTTTCTATATTTTGAAGTTATTTTTTAATAAAAATTACAATTTTTTGTCAATAATAAATTATTTAAGTAATATAATCTAAAATTTCATAAATGTTTCTTATTAACAGAAAATTATAATTTTTATTAAAATGCAACTTCCAATTTTTTTAAGTGGTCAAAATTAAATTCTTCGTCTTTTCATCAAAACGAATTTAAAATTGAATTTGTGTTTTTCCTTATAAAATTACGAAATTATGACATTGGACTAACTTTTTTTTGAATGTACATCAGATTCCTCTTTAAAAATTTGTAAAATAAATTTTACAGACAATCTTAAAAATAATTGAAAATTTTCAGATTAAATGACTTTTAAGAATTATTTGTTTGCAAAGACTTTACCAAATATTTCAACCGGTTGAATGCATTTTTGCAAATCTTAGAAAATAATCGAATTCTTTAGTGAAATCTTATATTAAAATTGTATTAAAAATAATTTAATTTCTACGAAGAATTTTACTATTTATGAAAAATAATAGAATTTCCTACGAATAATGTTATTATCTATATATATGTAAATAATTGAATTCCTCCGAAGAATGTTATTAGGAAATTTTTGAAAATATGAACAAAAATAATTAAATATTTACTTAATAATAAGTGAATTTTTCAAATTTTGATTGCGTGAATCTCTTCAAAAATAAATATTTAAGAATAAAACTTTGAAGTGAATATGTAAAACTAAAAAAAAAAGTGTCAAAGTGAATGTGAAACCAAAAAAGTGTCAAAGTGGAAGTGAGAATGAATATGAAAGTGAAATTAACGTAATCGATTCCTAAAATAGTGTCAAAGTAAAATTTCCACTTTCCAGAAAAATGAAAAATAATTGATCAAATTTTTCTAAATACCAGAAAAGAACAAGAAAGTAAATTCGGAATAATTTCTGATATCACTAAACTAGTGTCAAAGTAAAATTTCCACTTTTCAGAAAATTCAAAAATAATTAATCAAATTTTTCTATATACCAGAAAAGAACAAGAAAAAAAAATTCGAAATAATCTCTGATATTTTATAACAATTGTGAAGTTATAGTTTTATAAATTCTCTTACACTATACAGTAGTAGATATGCATGTTTAAAGTTTAAAAATAATCAATTTTTTGTCAGGAATTCAATTATTTTCATAAATAAAAAAATTTATCGTAGAATTGCAATTATTTTTAATACAATTTCATATCGAATTTCTCGAAAAATGTAAATATTCTTAAAAATTTGATTAAAAATCAAAGAATTCAATTATTATTTAAAAGTTTGTTGATAAAATTCTTTACTGGGAATTTAATTTCAAGAAACTGATTCAATAAATAATTATTTTTTGTTTTTAAATAATTAAATTCTAGTATAGAATTTTCTCATAAAAATTGTTTTAAAGATGAATTTGAATTAGAATTTTTGGGGCAATATTAAAAAAAATAAAGAGTAAAGTTTTTTTTAGAAATAATTGAATTTTGAAATTAATTTTGTTGAAAAAGTTTAATTTAATTTTTTTTACATTGATTGAAGATCTTATTTTCTAATACGATATATTTAATTAAAGAATTCCCAAATGATTGAAATTTTTGAAAATTGAATTGTCAACAATAGAATTTTTTAAATTCTCAAAGAACTTTTTCAAAAATTATTAAAAATAGTTGATTTTTAGAAAAATTTGGGTGAAAAACACGAAAAAATGGAATTTTTGAAAAATTGCAAATTATTTCCGAAATCTAATTATTTTCAAGAGCAATGAAATTCTTTAGAGAAATTTAATTATGTTTAAAAATAATAGAATTCTTTAGGGAAATTTAATTATGTTTAAAAATAATAAAATTCTTTAGAGAAATTTAATAATGTTTAAAAATAATCAATTTTTTGTCAGGAATTCAATTATTTTCATAAATAAAAAAATTTATCGTAGAATTGCAATTATTTTTAATACAATTTCATATCGAATTTCTCGAAAAATGTAAATATTCTTAAAAATTTGATTAAAAATCAAAGAATTCAATTACTATTTAAAAGTTTGTTGATAAAATTCTTTATGGGAATTCAATTTCAAGAAACTTATTCAATAAATAATTATTTTTTGTTTTTAAATAATTAAATTCTAGTATAGAATTTTCTCATAAAAATTGTTTTAAAGATGAATTTGAATTAGAATTTTTGGGGCAATATTAAAAAAAATAAAGAGTAAAGTTTTTTTTAGAAATAATTGAATTTTGAAATTAATTTTGTTGGAAAAGTTTAATTTAATTTTTTTTACATTGATTGAAGATATTATTTTCTAATAATATATATTTAATTGAAGAATTCACGAATAATTAAAATTCAAAGTAATCGATTCACATGAATAAAAAGAATTCTTATTCTAATTATCCTTCCTTGGAGAGGCTTCAATATTTTCTCCCACAGAAGGTGTGGTGTGGAAAAGGAAAATTTTTCAAATATCAAGACATAATCATTTGACATTGATTGAAACAAGATTGTGTCTCTAGACACCTTCAATTTTTTTTTTAATGATTCGAATGATATAAATCTTAATTTCCCAACTCCACACCTTTTAATCGAGTAGAATTTAGAGACATGTGCGCCTTATTACATTAGTCATGCGAGCGCGAAACGAGAGGTCATGTTTTGCTGGAGTAATACACATTACTTTCATTCCACAAGGACATCCACTATTCGCTATAGGTTCTATCACGAGGGAAAGAGATAGTGATAAAGAGAGAGAAAGAGAGAATGAGAGGAAAAAACGAGAGAGAAGGAGAGAGAAAAAGAGGGAAACTAAGAAAGAGAGAATAAGAGAGAAAAATAGAGAAACTAAGAAAGAGAGAATGAGAGGGACTATAAAAAAAACCTCTTTAAAGGGAGAGCAAACTTGGGAAAAAGGCGCATAACTTACGCGATCACGTTTTATATGCCTTTAATAGTCTTCAACTTACTATCGAACATATAAAAGACCCTATTATATATATGTATGTGTACTTGAAAACGATCAACGATGAGATTTCGATGCTATCGAGTCCTCTACTTCAACTAATTCAAACCCGCAACTCTCAATTCAAACTGAAAACCGCTTTTGAGAGTAGTTTGAAATCGAGAAATCGTGAAAGCACATATAAGAACTTGCCGAGATGTTGTTTGTATTTCCTTGTTTGTTGTACATGAATCCCACTTCTAATTATAAGGAAAGTAAACCAAGGACAGAAAACGATCTGCTATAGACATTTTTTTTTTACTTCCTTTTTTGTTTTTCCTATACAAGACCTTCAACTACACCTTCACTTGGAAAAATATTTCTTCCACTTTAAGGAAAACACTTTTCTTTTATAGATTTATATACCTATATATATATAGGAGAGAAAAACGAGTCTTTTATTTGCAATTGCATTCTTCTTTTTTTTCTCATAGTGCATATAAGTCTCAAACTTGAATTTTCTTTTCAATGTTTCATCACAACTAAGAACCTAATTCCGTGCTATTTTTTTTTATTAATTAAAATAAGGAATTGATAAAATATTTTAGCAAGTGGAAAATTGGAGAATAAATTTTGCTATTTAGTAGATTAATATTATGGGTTTTATTTTATTAAAATAGTTTATTAATTTTTCATATTAATTAATATTAAACGATAGCAAGGAAATATATGTAGATTTACCTTATAGGAAAAAATTTGTTCATATTACAGATTAAAAATTTTCATCAGTTTATTAAGGTCTGATTAATGCCGGAAAAATTTACACGGAAATCTAAGGAAAAATTCCTAAAATTTATTTTACAAATAATTTTCGTCTCTTTATAATTGAAGCTTTTTGTGCAGAAACAGCATAAGTCCATAAATCGAAATTGTTCAGGAATCAATTAAAAACTGTTTTACTTGTAAATATTGAGATTTTTTCAAATTCTGCTTATTGCATTATATTCTAGTAACCTGTAAGTTAAAAATTCCAGTGTGATTAATTTTTTATCTACTTGATATAAGAAATAAAAAAATAAATTAACATTTGTACTGCACAAAATGAAATGAAAAACACAGAAAATTTATTAAATCGAGTAAAGTATCAAAGTTTTATTAAATATTTAATAACATTTATTTAAAATACTGAATTTTGATAATTTTTAGTAACATTTTATAAATAATAAAATTGTTTTAAGAATAAATTTAAGCAATTTTTCAATATTTTCTAATTTTGAATTAATTCAGTTACCAATATCACTTTTTGCTTTCTTTAAGTGAATTTTATTTATAATACAAACTGTTTAATATAAATTACTAATACACTTCAAGAATATCAGAAGAAAATTATATTTCTTAAAAAATATCACACGTTTTTGCGCACGAAATGATAATTTAATTATTTTTTTAAGGATTTAGAGTTTAGTCACTTATTCAAAATTTTACCAGATTGTAAAGTTTCATTTCAAGATAAATTTTCAATAAAAAAGTGATTTTCGAAAAAAATGGACTTATGCGGTTTCTGCACAAAACGCTTCAATTATAATTGAAAAATTGATTTTTTAATTTTTTTAAAATTATATTGATAATAATTGCATTTCTGCAAAGAATTTTACTATTTAGAAAAATAATTTGAATCCTTTCAAAGAATGCTATTATTTATGCACTGAAAAAAATGTATATTAAATTTTGTAAAAGTATTCTTACATTTAAAAAATTTTTTAAAAGTAATCTTTTAAATTTATTCTATTAAAGAATTTTATTTAAATTTTTCGAAAATAGTCCAGCGAAAAACTATGAAAAAATATAACTTTACTAAATTCCACAAAATTTTTTTTTTAATTTAGTATTATTTAAATCAAAATTTTGGTTTGTTGCACTTTTTCCCCAAATTGCAAAATACTTTTACAAAATTTAATATACATTTTCTTTCAGTGTGAAAATAATTCAATTCCAGTGAAGAATTTTATTAAAATTTTTGAAGATGATAAGCATTAATAATTAATTATTTACTTAATAAGTAATAAACATTTACATTACTTAAGAAATAAATAAATATCAGTTAGTTGAAAATTCAGAAATTTGAAATTATAAAAATTTAAGAAAAGTTCTTTAATTATGGTTGTTGAATATAATAATATTATAATAATTTAATTCTCAGAAGCAAAAAACTGCTTTAAAACTTTAAGAGGAACTTTATATTTTGCAAATAAAATTATATTAATAATCACTAACTTCCCTTGACTATTTTCGAAAAATTTTAATTAGATTTTTCAAAAGAATTCAATTACTCTTCAAAAAATGTAAAGTAATATTAATTACTTTAACAATTTCCAATTACTTTGTTTAGAAAAATTTAATAATCTTAAAAAAATAGAATTGAAATGTTTAACAATCTTATTTTTCAGAATTATTAAAAAAAATTTGTGAAAATTCAATTTTATTAAAAAATTTAATTGTATATATTTTTTTAATTGAGCTACTAAAAATTTGAATTATTACTCTTCGCCGTTAGAAACATAGATACATTAGAATGTGACTATAAATTTCAATTATTAAATTTAAATACTTTGAAAATCTTATTCGTTAAAAAATTTCTAATCCAATTCTTCAACAAATTTAGTTACATATTTTCGGTCTAATTTCCCAATATTTCTTTTAACTTAATAATTTTTTAAAATTTATTTTTATACTGAAAGAAAACGTATATTAAATATTGTAAAAATATTTTGTAATTTGGGGAAAAAGTGCAACAAACCGAAATTTCGATATAACAAATGCTAAACATTGAAAAAATATATGCGGAATTTTGTAAAGTTATATTAAAAAATAAAAATTTTTGATATTTTATTTTAAATTCTACAAAATTGTTTTTTAAATTTAGTATTTTTTAAATCAAAATTTTGGTTTGTTGCACTTTTTTCCTAAATTGCAAAATACTTTTACAAAATTTAATATACGTTTTCTTTCAGTGTATAATGGAATCGCTAACTGATTTTTCACTATCAAATTAATTGTTTTAGAGAACAGTATATAATAAATATCTTTAAAAATTGAAATAAAAAGTGATTTTTTAAAAATAAATTAAAAAACCACTGCCAAGTTATAAATTTTTGTTATACTTTTGGTACTCATTTCATTCGTTTTCGTAAATCTTGTGTTTATTTCATGAACACTTTGCTTCCTCATAGAGATGTTACTAACAATAAAGTATAAATTTTGAACAATTATTCTTAAGTGCTGTAATATTTTTTTCTCTTTATTTAATACTTTCACGTGAAAATTTTTTTTTTCACAATTTCTGTTTTTTAAAATATCAATAACTTGTTTATTTCTAATCGAAATAGCTTCAAAAATAGGTCAATCAAAGGGTTTTTTAATGCTCTACAAGTTGGTAACTGTGGTTTTAATGTTATTTCTACATTTTTCAACGAAATTCTCAAAAAAGTCTTATTTTCCAAAATTTTTGATTTTTAAAAGTTTAATATCTCCGGTGAATATGAACGAAAAATGTTCATTCTGGACTCAAAAGATGCGTAAAAAAACTCTACAATTTAGAGAAAAATATTTATAGGTGTCCTAACAGTTTTTTAAAGTTATGGTCAAAAAACGTTTTTTTTTGAAAAATTAAAAATCAAAAAAATAAATAGTTAAACTTTATTAATTTATCTCAAAGTACTCTCATTTTTATGTCTGCAGATGAGACCTACAATTTTAAAAAAAAATTCAGCCCAAAAGCTCTTTATAATTTGGATGAGGAAGCAATAATAAAACTTATTTTAATGATTTTCACTTTCTGTGTTTATTTTTTCTGCAAGTCTCTTTTCTCAACGTAACATAAAGATATTGACCTCGTGTGTATATAATTATCAAGTTTTCTCTCCACAATTTGAATATCTTCAGTGAAACAAATGAATAATTTATCAGGTTCTCTAATATACTCGCGCGGATAAAGGCGCTACTCTGGAATATATATATTCAAGTCAAAAATTTCGCTCCATTTTTTTAAAAGCTTTTCCTCACGTCTCACTTCTATTTTTCAATTCTCTACCTCTTTCACCTAGCCTTATCACCTTTAAAATGTTTCTTTAACGAAACGAGTGTCGAACTAGAATGGAAAACAGTTTCCGACTAAAGAAAGCTATGCGTGAGTGTGGGAGAGAAAAGGAGTGAAGAAAGAAGGAGAGAAAAAGAGAGAAGAGATAAAAGAGAAAAAAAAACAAGAGAGAGAGAGACTAATATATAGTAACTGAGGAATAAGCCTTACCCTAGGACTCCGCCTTAACGGTAACGTTTTCTCTCTACTAGTACATAATTTTTTCATTAGCACATATGGTTATCGTGCAGACAGACGAGATATGCTGATGCTAATACCACTAACCTCACGGTGAAAAAGAATTTTCAAATGCGGAAATTATTTTATCGCCGTACTTCTATTTTCTTTTCGGTTGATTAATCAGTTAGGCGTAAATTAACGAATAACTGTGAAAACGAATAATAATAAAACTTGTGCGAGAGAAATTATTTTTAACTATACGCAAATATTCATAATTTCTTTTTAAAAATCACAATTTCTTTAAAACGCACAATATTTGAGTTGGAAATTACGTCAACATATTCGAAACATTGACGCAATCTTCAATTCTTCAATTCTTGAATTTAATTGAAGTATCCGACAAACAATCGGAACAAAAACTAATCCAATAATTCCGCATTTTTTTGCATGAAGTCAAATTAAAATTAAAATTCCTTTGATAGAAGCGCTAGGAATTTTTTTTGCGTTTTTTTATTTGCAAAAATTAAAATTCCTTTTGGTAGAAGCGTTAGGATACTTAATTGTCTACATTTTTAAACATATTTTAAAGTTATTTTTTATTAAAAATTACAATTTTTTGACAATTAATTATAATAATCGTCGTAATCATTTATTAATTCTGTTCAGTCTGTATATACCTGAAGTTAGTCATGATTATGCTTTTGTTTTTTTGATATGTTTTGATAGAAAATATTATTTTTCTTTATTTTTCACTCTTACTTTTTAAATTTAATAATAGGTATTTATTTATTTTATTTAGAAATATTATTTTTATTTTTCCATTTATACAAAACTATTTTTATTAATCTACAAAATTATGAATGTTATTTTTCAATATTTCCGTTCTTTCCAGAAAAAATGAGCACTTTGTAACAAACATTTTAGCACTAGGTAATTAATATTTTCATTTTTTCTAAAAAAAAAAATTAAAAAACAGTTGGAAAATTAAAATTAGAAAATATTTTGCACATTTTCTGCTTCTCAATGACAATTTATAAACAAAGTACAAGTTTCGAGTGGAAAAAAAGTTATAAATCAAATTTTGATTAAGAAATTTGATATTTATTTTGGAAAAAATATTTACAGAATTTCTGTTTGGTAAAAACTGTATTAGCGAAATTCTAATAAAAAATAAATAAGTAAAACAATTTTTGGATGCCCCAATTTTTTAAATAATATTTTAAGTTCCTTTGAAAGTTCCTGATTTTTTCAGTTCAAAAAATTGGAAATTTTCTAGGTGTTTAAAATAACATTATTTTTTACCACATTAATAATACGAAATAATTGATTTTTTTTGACGATTTTTAATAACATTTTTAAGAAGAAAGAAATTTATAAAAAATTCGTAAATAATAGATTTCATATGAAATTGAGGAAAACGTTTGAAAATAATTGAATTTTTGGCAAGAATTTTTTAAGTAAATAAATTTTGCCAAAAGTTTTGTTAACAATTTTTAAAATAATTGAAATTTAGACGAGAATATTAAAAAAACTTTTCAACATAATTCAATTTGTTTTTGCAAACATTTACAATTTTTCCAAAATTCAATTTTTTTAGTGTCTTAAGTAAAATTCATCCATAAATCCATTATTATTTTTTAATGCCAAATGCAATGTATATTAAAAAATATAACGAATTTTATAAGAATTTGAATTATCAAAGTTTTGTCATGAACCTAAATTATCTTCAAAATCTCTAAAGTTCAATTGTTGTTAAAAATAGAAAAAGTTTGAAATAAATAAAATCTTCACAATGATGAAGAATCTAACATTCAGAATTTTGTTTATGAATTTTCGAAATTGAATATTGTTTCAGTTCTTTTGACAAAATTTTCTGACTTTTTCCCGACTTTTCCTGAATATATTTAGAAAAATAGTGATTTTGAGTGGAATTCTTCTGAATAATTGGATTTTTTAATGTTAATGAAATAAGAAACTTCACGCAAGTTATTTTAGCTAGTAATAAATAATTTAAGTAACATAATCTACATTTTAAGAAATATTTCTTATTGAATGAAAATTTGTAATTTTTATTCAAATGCAACTCTTATTTCTTACATTCAAAATTAAATTTTTCGCCTTTCGATCAAGAGGAATTTAAAATTTAATTTGTCTTCTTCATTTGAATTTCGAAATTTTGACATTGGAACGTCGGTAAAGTTCATAACGTTTATGATCAACGATGGAAAAAAAAATTATTTTCCTACTACAAAAAAATATTTTTGATTTTCAAAAATTTTTAAATAATAAATAAACAACATAATACCGTATGAAAGCCTTGTAAAAATATTCAATCAAAAAATATTTTTGTTCATGAATATTTTTTTTTTGCAAAATCATTGAACTAACTTTTAATTTAACTGTTTAAACATTTTGTAAAAAATATAGTCAATATTGGACCTTATAGTCAAGGTTGGACCATGTTTGGATATAGAAGCGCATTATCGGGAGTAAAAGCGAATTAAAATGATTGTGTAAAATGGTAAATTAATTATAGGTATTAATGCATGGAGAGAGAAAATATATTAAATTTTATAAAAGTATTTTACAATCCGGGGAAAAAATGTGTCAAAGGCAAATTTTGATGTTAAAAGTACTAAATATTAAAAAAAAATATATGTGAAATTTAGTACAATTTTGATAAATATTAAGAATAATAATTAAATTTTACTGTAACATTATAGGCACTAATTTTTACATAATTTCTTTTATAAATTTAGGATTTTTTATCTCTAAACTCTCCTTTTTTGCCTTTTAGCCTAAATTGTATAATTCTTTTGCTAAAGTTAATATTGTATAGTCTCTTTTCGTGTGATTAAAAAAATATTAAAAATAAATAGAAGAAATAGAGAAAACAATTTCTGTAATTTTTCTGGTTAATTTTGAAATTCGCGCCAAAAATTCTGCCGAAAATGTTAAATTTAACGATTCTTTTTCTATTATCTGAAGTTAAAAATAATTTTGTTAAGTAATTAATATAAATTGTTTTTTAACACGTAATTAAAAATAAATCATTCTCTGTCACGTTTCTGACATTTTCTGTAATTTTTCTAGTTAATTTTGAAATTCGCGCCAAAAATTCTGCCGAAAATGTTGAATTTAAAGATTCTTTTTCTATTATCTGAAGTTAAAAAATAGTTTCGTAAAGTAATTAATAAAAATTG
Source organism: Leptopilina myrica (nomen nudum) (assembly GCA_032872475.1). Classification (NCBI taxonomy): domain Eukaryota; kingdom Metazoa; phylum Arthropoda; class Insecta; order Hymenoptera; family Figitidae; genus Leptopilina; species Leptopilina myrica (nomen nudum). The sequence continues at coordinate 43,161,401 of CM065463.1, forward strand.
TTTTTTGACATCTAATTAAATATAAATAATTCTCTGTCACGTTTCTGACGTTTTCTCTATTTTTTCTGGTTAATTTTGAAATTCGCGCCAAAACTTCTGCCGAAAATATTGAATTTAAAGATTCTTTTTCTATTATCTGAAATTAAAAAATAGTTCCGTAAAGTAATTAATAAAAATTGTTTTTTGACACCTAATTAATAATAAATAATTCTCTGTCACGTTTCTGACATTTTCTATAATTTGTTTGGATAATTTTGAAATTCGCGCCAAAAATTCTGCCGAAAATGTTGAATTTAAAGATTCTTTTTCTTTGATCTAAAGTTAAAAAATAGTTTCGTAAAGTAATTAATAAAAATTGTTTTTTGACACCTAATTAAAAATAAATAATTCTGTCACGTTTCTGACATTTTCTCTAATTTTTCTGGTTAATTTTGAAATTCGCGCCAAAACTTCTGCCGAAAATATTGAATTTAAAGATTCTTTTTCTATTATCTGAAATTAAAAAATAGTTTCGTAAAGTAATTAATAAAAATGGTTTTTTGACACCTAATTAAAAATAAATAATTCTCTGTCACGTTTAGTGCCTTTCACAGCGCATATACATATTTTAACGAACATTTTTTAGAAAACAATTTACATTTAACGGATTTTTCTTTCTAAATAAAATTCTCTTTTCTGGTTTCAAAAATTATTCGAAACGAATAATAAGTTTCTATTTTGTTGGAAAAATAGTTCAAGATTTATTAACTATTTGTGCTACTATATACAGCGTCTCGCAGCAAAAGATGCTCCTCTTTGAATATAAATTAGTAAAAAATTTCTACTAAATTTTCAGTAATTTTCCATTAAAGCCTCGACGTAAGAAGTTCACCGTTAATTTTTGCAAAAAATGCAAATTTTCGTCTTCAAAACAAATAAAAAAAAATTTACAAAAACTGTTGCGAATTTTTTGCCGAATGGTCGCGGTAATCTTCTCAACGTAGAACTTTAGTAAATTTTAAATATTATATAAGATAATATATTGTATATTTTTGAATATTTTGAAACATTTTTTAATTTTCTGATGAGGGATGAAATTTTAAAGGAAATTCAATTGTGAATTTCTGCATAAAGTATAGAAGTTAGAAATTTTTGTTCAGTTAAACGTTAATAGCTTTCGAAATAGAAATATTGTTTATTTTTCAATTTAATTAATTTTTTTTTTATTTTATTCACTTAAACGTTAATGGTTTTCGAAATAAAAATATTGTTTATTTTTCAAATTAAATTAATTTTTTTTTATTTGGTTCACTTAAACATTAATGGTTTTCGAAATAAAAATATTGTTTATTTTTCAAATTAAATTAATTTTTTTTTATTTGGTTCACTTAAACATTAATGGTTTTCGAAATAAAAATATTGTTTATTTTTCAAATTAAATTAATTTTTTTTTATTTGGTTCTTTTAAACATTAATGGCTTTCGAAATAGAAATATTGTTTTTTTCAATTCAATTAATTTTTTTTATTTGGTTCACTTAAACTTTAATAGCTTCAGAAATAGAAATATTTGTTTATTTTTCAATTCAATTAATTTTTATCTAATTAATATAAAAAATTATAGATAATGTATAATTAAAATTTAAATTTTTATCATAAATTTGCAATCAAGATTCTAGAAAATAAAAAAAACCTTTGTCTTTAAGTTTTCCTGTATTGATAATATAATCGATAATTAAAGACCAATTGTCTCAATTATGAGTCAATGTTTACATTTTATACTTTTAATCCGAGTATAATCTTATTTCGATTTTGTATCAATTGCAAAAAACGATAATTTTTTTTTGCAATTCTTAATCATTTTCGTTCTTTGTAATTTTTTTTTTCTTTCCGTCATGTAGTACTGCAAATTATTCATCACTTGTGAATATTCGAAAAGGTTACTGCCACATAATTCCAATGCAAATATTCACCATAAACAAAGTAATAATTCTAAATTTGGACCATTGTTTGCCAACATAAAATGTATAAGTAAAAGTTTAATTTTCTTTTTTTTTTTTTTGCTTGCATGAATAATAATAATTACTTATTTGTATTTGACATCTCTAGGAATGTGAAAATGAGAAAAATATGGCAAACGAGTGAAATGAAAAAAATAAATAGTGACGGCACGCGGTTTGCGTAGGGCGCGACTATAAACATACACTTCGAATGGCATTTAAATCAACTCGATGAACAAGCAGGAATGTTGTCCTGCTTCTCAGTAATATAACGGTAAGTTCAATCCTTGTATCCTGGCGCGCTATATACCCCACCCTGAAAATGTAAAAGCACCTGTGTGGTTGCAGCACAATTTTGTGGTACTGTTATATTCATTCACAACTGAATTCCTCCTGTGTTTCGAGTTGAAATGTTTCAAAATATATAAATCTACATTTCAAATTTTAATCAATGATAAATTAGATAACAATACAATTACCATAGTAAAGCAATATATCTCTCGTGTTGATTGGGGGAAAAAAAAGAATATCTCCTACCAAATATTATCAAGATGTTAGAAACTAAAATATTTAGGTTCTACATTTTTCTTCTTCTTTTAATTGAATGGAATTGATAAAAAAAAATTGTTGCCTTTTAACTATTAATTTTCTTTCTTCTAAAATTTTTTTTTTTAAGTTTGTAGAATTTTTCCATAATGCTACAATTATCGTTTATTTTATGAACTGAACAAACAGAAATTGTCGCGCTAAAGCGCGAAGCTAACTACTTACAAACTTTTTTCTAAAAAGTTAGCAAATTGAAAGAAAATATAATATACAAATTTTTAATTCGAATTTTTTTCCATAAAAATAAAATATAAATTAAAATACAGATTTTTACTATTATGACTACAATAATCATAAATGGCAGAAGATTCAAGGAAAAGTCAGACATATAGTAGTGGAAAAAATTAAATTTTTACAAATCATATAACAAAATTTTTAATATTGCTCCCTATTTGATATAAAATAACCACAAATAATATAGAATATTTTAATAAATATTAATATTTATTAATTAATAAATTAACATTAATTAATAAATATTAATTTTGAATCAAATTTAATTATCTGAGTTATACAGTCAACCAAAAATTATCTTTGAATTAAACATAATTTTGATTCAATACGTAATAAATTTGATTTAATAAAAATTATGTTTAATTCAATTATAAAAAATGCTTAATTCAAACATATTTTGTTGGTTGACTGCTTGTTTTTGAATTAAAAAATTATTTCTCAGTGTAGGTATAATATAATATATAATAAATATAAAAATAATAATACAGAAAATTGAAAAATTTCTATTTCTGACAGTAATTTAAATAACTTACTTCTTGAAAAACTCTCTTACAATTATTTAATAAATAATTTTACTTGAATATTTAAATATTAATTGACTTTTTAAAAAATTAAGTTGACAATTTATTTTCATAAAATCATTCTTGAAAAACTGTCCAACAGTTATTTAATAGATAATTTTATTTAAATATTTCAATATTAATTGACTTTTAAAAAAATTGAGTTTACAATAATTTATTTCCCTAAACAGATAAAATTGAAAAAGCTTTGATTTGAAATATTACGAAATTTTAAATTTTTAAAGAATTTAAGTAGAAAATTTTTAAAAAATACAATTATGAAAATTTGGTAATAATTCAAACTCTTCTGGAAATTAATTAAATTTGTCAAAATATATTTAATTAGTAGTTGAAAATAATGGATTTGTAGAAAAATTTTAGTTAAAAACATTCTAAACATTAAAATTTTGAGAAGTTTCAAATTATTGCAGAAATTCAATTATTTGCAAAAGTAATAAAATTATTCCTACAAAAGTTCAATTACGTTCAAAATTTAAAGAAAAATTCTTGACAAATTACAATTATCTTTATAAATATGTGACAAAATTTTCTACAAAAATTCAGTTATTTAAAAAAAATCCTGATTTTAATGATTTTCAATATTTACACAATTTTAATAAATTTCTCAAAAGGATTCAATTTTTTCATAAAATTGTACTCAAACATTTAATAACAATTGTTTATCGCAGAATTTTAATTATTTTTAGTACAATTTTAATCAAATTTCTCGAAAAATGTAATTTATTCTTAAAAATTTGATAAAAATTCATCAAAAGAATTGAATTATTTAAATCTTTTTCGATAAAATTCTAAAGATAATTAAATTTCAAAAAACATTCAATTATTCAATAGATTATTTATTTTTGTATTTAAATAACTGAATAATTTTAAAAAGGATTTTAATTAAAATATTGAAAACTTGAATTTTCTGTACTTTTAACTGGCAATTTTGAAGAGTTAATCTTTTTAAAAAAGTTTAATTTATTTTTTCAATAATTTGAAGTTATATTGAAAATTTTTCCAAATTTGGGAAATTTTCCAAATTCTCCAAAATTACCCTACAATTTCTTAAGAAAATTTTCCTAAACGTTTCAGAGAATTTTTCCAAACATTTGGGATTTTTTCTACATTATTTCATGGGAATGTTTCTAAATTCATAACAAGTTTTTGATAATTTTTTAGAAAAATTCCCTTAACCATGTTAATAAATTTTTCTAAATAATTAGTGGAATTTTTTCCCAAATTTTATTTGGAAAATTTCCAAAAATTTTCATTTTAGTGTATTTAATTGAAGAAATTCTGAATAATTGAAATTTCGTAAAATTTGATTTACAAACAAATATATTTCAAAAATTCACAAAGAACTTTTTCAAAAATTATTGGAAATTGTTGATTAAGAAAAGAATTTTAGTTAAAAATTCTAGAAAATAATAATTGAATTGAATTTGATGAAAATCATTTTTAATAAGTTATACACTAACAGTATTCTTAATATAAGATAATGATAATACTTTTAATAAGTTGTTTCATTTCAAAAAAGTTTTAATTTGATATTTTTAAAAATTCTAATTCGTGTTGAAACAATTATAATAACGAAATATTTATTTAAAAATGATTATTGGTGTTTTTAAACAATTTTTCAATTAAAAAAATTCGTAAATAAATGTAATAGAAAATTTAGTTGAATTAAAAAATTTTTTCTCTATTTTCTAAAAATTTTGAAAAGTTTAAATTTCATTTTCAGTTAAAAATAATTGACTAATAGAACATTTTTTCTTGTATTTTTAAGATAAGGTTTAAACTTTATTAAAAAAAATGTGATTCAAAAATAGAAGGGATACAAATTATTTCATTATGAAAATTGAGAATTTTTAACATGAATATTTGGAACGGGAATATGTAATTTTTCCGAAATAAAAGAATTCGTGAACAATATTGTTATTTAGAAATAAAAAATAAGGTTTAATATGGATACTTTCCTATTTCTAAATCATATAATTTTTTAACAATTAACAATTTTGTAACATATTTTTATAAATAAGGACATAATTTGCATAATTTAGATCAGTCTAACGAAATTTGTTATAAGAAAGCGTATAAAAAACAAAATTTTTTTGTCAATCACAACTTTAATGTTTAATGTTTTTAATGTTTTTAAAGTTTTTAATGCTTTTACTTTTCAAATTTGCTAATTTGAAATGTTATTCTTATTGCGTAAGTCGTAGAAAATATCTGAATATTTTCGATTTGTCAAATAATTATTTTGTAAAGAATAATTATATTATTATTAATTATAATAATTATATTATTATTAATTATAATAATTATATTATTATATAGAATAATTATATTATATTATCTTAATTATATATATTAAGAATAACTTTTACACAAAAGTGAAACTTCAAGTGTGGACAAAGAATTAATAAATTCTTGATTATTGTAGTTAATAATTAAACAAACTTTTTCTAAGATACGAATATTTTTGAACTGAAAAGATCCTTTTCAATATTGTTTATATCGATTGCGGTAAAAGTAAATTCAATATGCAACAACAATGATATTTATATATTATATTATCTACTATATATATGAATAAAAAAATCAAGAGAGATAATTTTTCTCTCCATATCCTTCGATGAGACGCGTTCTCACATTTCACTTATGCCATCATCGCATATCATCCACTCTTTACTCCTTTTTCACGATCGATTCAAGGTAAAAGCAAAATGACTAATGAAAGTAACGACATTTATCGTAATATTTATCTTCAAGTTGTTTCTTCAAACTTATCTCATTAGTCACTGAAGGACTACTACTCCCATCATCGATTCCCCCAGAGTACCTGCGACAGAATTTATCTTTCATATATGTATATGTTCAACGAATTTTCATCCAAAACGAGAGACTGTCAAATGGCTCCTCAAATACGAAACTTCATGGATTGCTTCATAAATTAACCATCAAACTCTTATCAAAGTCAAATACATTCGTTCATTAATAAAAAAAGATCGATTCAAAATCAAATCAAACTCTACACTTTACTGCAGTTCGCAGAATGTTTTACTTTATCCACCCAAAAATTGTTTAATTAATGAAGAAAAAGACTTAAAACTATTTTACACTGTTTTTATACTTTTAGCAATATTTTTATGAAATGGTTATAACTTTTTGCCTTACGAACAAAAAAATTATTAAAAATACTCAAAAGGTGGTCCAACTCTGACTGTATATTCCTCTACAAAAAACAGAATTAAAAAAAAAACGTTCCTAATATCGAATTCCACGAAAAAAAAATTTTTGTTCTGAATCAAGAAAAACTTGTAATTAAACTCCCACTCGAAATGTTTAAAACTCTCTCAAAAAAAAATCTAAATTAAAAATACCTTCTACCCGAAAGCAAATGAAAACCAAAAAAACATTTCCACTTTTCTCAAAGAGATTTTTCCTATCAATTGAAACTACAGATTTAAATTCGTCGAGATTATTTTTTTTCCAGGAATGCTATAAGAAAGTAAACAAAAAAAAATACAAGAATCTCCTCTATTTAAAAATACCAGTAATTCCCCTAAGCGAAAAATAAAGCAGAGGAATAATAAAAAGTGTAAAAGGTCAGTCTGACAAAAAGTGTGTTGCCCGCACACACGTTTTAGGTCCACTTCGTGCGTATAAATTAAAAGCATGCGCGGCTCTTATATATATATATAGGGACAGACGAAATAACATCAAAAGATACACGTTGAAAAAAGAAATACAAACAAAAAAAAAAGAAAAGGAAAAAAAAATAATAAAATAACAGAAAAATCAGGGAAAAAACATCAGAGAAAGGATAGGAGGAATATATCAAGAGCGCGTATAACGTAAATGCAAAAGATAGCGTGCACTATGGCGTTAAGGGGGTTGTGCGGAGGACTTGCGAATAGGGACGATGTGAAGTCTGTATTTAAAGAATGAAATTACTCTCGATGCCTTTATACAAAGTTTATCGTATTTTTCTTTCAATTTCAAAAAGCAAACAAAAAAGAAAAGGCGAGAGTTTATTTCATTGTTTAATTCGTGTACATGGGGAATTCCACACCAAATCGGAAATTATTTTGCTTTTGTATTTCAAATGTTTTTTTTTCTTTTAGTGATCGTTGAAATGACCCACCGTGATTTTTTTCAAATTTTTTTATAAAGCAACTTAAGAGATACAGATTTTTGAAATGTTACGTTTTTTACGTAAATTTTTTTCAAATTCTTATGACTCGAACAAAAATTGATCAAATTGGAAGTTCTTATAACGAAATTTTTGGTTTTCCCACGTAGTTTTTAATAAAAATATGAAAATTTTTTAAAAATAATTTACGATTAAATTTTGAAATTTTTAAAATAAATTTATTTTTTACAATGCGTGCATCGATCAATTTTTTTAAAAACTTTTTCCAAGAAACTAGCACTAAATTAATAATTTTTAATCCTTGTCTGATTGTGGGAAAACGATATTTATTTTGAAATTTTTATTTGTTTTAAAGCGGTAGGTAGCCAAATGCATGACTTGCAATTTGACCCAATCAGAATTTTAAACAGTAACTTATTTTTAAAAAATTAGTACGTAATGATAATTAAAAGAATTACTTTCGTCCAAAACTATTTTAATATTATTTTAAAAACCAATTTTTCATTAATTTTCATTTTTATTGATTACACTTGAAGATTATTCATTAAAATTTTCAAGAATTCAATATTATTTTCAAAATTTTCAATTTAAATTCTTTAAAAGTTAATTTATAAAAATCGTAATAAAAAACCTTGAAATTTCTGCAAAAATTTAATTATTTAAATACAAAAAATTGAATTTTTAATAATAATCTAATCTGTCTATTTTTCTTTTCAACGATATTCATTATAACGTAGAATATTTTCAAAAATTTTAATAAAGAAGTTCGTAAAATAAATTTTTTTTAAATATTTCAACAAATTTTTTTGAAAAAAATTTACAATTACATACAATTAAATAATGTCAAAAGAAATTGCAATTTCGTAAAATCTTTTAAAAAATAATTTAAATTTACTAAAATCTCTGGAAACTAATGGAGTTTTTTAAAAATATAAAAGAATTAATCAAATTTCTGAAAAATTCTAAAATAGTAAATATTTAAAAATTTTAATTTTCATTGTTCGAAGGTAATTGAAGCTTAAAAAATTATGATAAAACAATTCTAAGAATTAGTTTTTTATAAATATTGTAATGTAATTTTTCGACAATAATTGAACAACTTTTGTATAATTTTAAAAAAAACTACTTAATTTTTTGAAGAATTTTAATTGAAAATTTCGAATATGATAATATTTAAAAACAATTAAATTTTTATTTATTAAAATTTTCAGGAAATCAATATTATTTGCAAAATTTTCAACTAAAATTCTTTAAAAGTTAATTTTCAAAAATTGTAATAAAATACCTGAAAAGATGATTATTTTAGTTTTAATTAAATTTTTAAAAAATTTCAAATATTCAAAATCTTTTAAATTGTATATGTTAAAAATCAAATTAAAAAATGATTTAAAAATAAATCTTGAAAAGCGTGTCTGTATAGTTATGCTTTTCACGCTACAAAATACAAAATAAGTTGCATTTTATACTAAAAATATGGTATTTTGTAGAAAAATTTGGGAAAAAAGTCGAAAAACTGTCAATTTTTCAATAAAAGTCGTATTTTTTCAAAATAGTCGAAAAAGTTATAATATCCGTCGTCTCATAAAAATAAAAAATTTAATTATAAATAGATCACATCGTTTTCCCACAATCAGACAAGAACTAAAAAATAATTAATTTAGTACTAATTGTGAAAAAAATTGATCGATAAATACCTACATTGTAAAAAATAAAGTTATATTTTAAAAAATTAAAAAATTTTATCGTAAATTATTTAAAAAACAATTTTTTCATATTTTTATTAAAAACTACCTGTGAAAACAAAAAATTTCGTTTTAAGAGCGTCCAATTTGCGATCAATTTTTGGCCGAGTTATAAGAATTTGAAAAAAAATTTATGTAAAAATCGTGATATTTCAAAAATCTGTATTTCTCAAGTCGCTGTATGAAAAAATTTGAAAAAAATCATAGTAGCTTATTTCTACCAGCACTAAAAGAAAAAGAATATTTGAAAAAAAATTGAGTTGCAAGAGCAAAATAAATTTCGATTTGGTGTGGAATGCCCCATATACATGTGAATTGCGTAAATGTAAACAAGCACAATGCTATGTAGATATTGTAGATGCATAAAAGCGTTAATACGCTAAATGGCATAAGAAACATTCGACTCTCACTGACAAGAAAATTTTTATACTTTCCCATTTGTCATCAAAACGGAGAATATCCTGTTTAACAAAATAATAATAATATTCTCCATCTTGGAAAAATAGTATTTTTCTCGTTTCTGAATTACTCCGGTTTTATAATACATTTAAGGTTTTTAACTTCATTTAAGAGCATAAAAGTCATTTCGACAAAATTACATTATTTTACGAGTTTTTAGTCACACACACACACAAAAAAAGTAACAAAAATAGTTCGTAGAAATAACAAGATGAAAATAGGATATAAAATATGATTTCGAGTGCCAATTGTCAAAGAAGATATTTTTTCGAAGACAAATACTATTTTATTTTTATTAATTATTATTAATACGAAAATTATTTTAGTTTAATAATAATTATTAATATAATAATTATTTTATTAAGAACAATAAAAATATTTAGCAGAACTGAATATTCTATAAAATCTACTCTCTAAATTTTAATCATTTAAATATCATAGTTATAACTGACAATCAGTTACTGGAATTTTCCTTCTGAATCATGTTAAAAATAACTGATTTTCAATAAAATAAAAAGTAATTGATTATCAGTAATAAATAACTGAAAAGTTAGTTAATACAATTTGAATATTAATTATTCTTAAAAATTTGATGAAAATTCGTCATGGATTTTTAAAAGAAGTTTAGTTAAAAAAAAATTTAATTTAATTTTGGAGAAATTACAAATTATTGCAGAAATTACATTATTTTCAAAAGAAATAAAATTTTTCGCAGAAATTTAATTATATTCAAAAATAATAAAATTTATTTTATGAATTTAATCATTTTCATAAATAATAAAATCCATCGCAGAATTTTAATTATTTTTATTGTAATTTTAATCGAATTTCTCGAAAAATGTAATTATTCTTCACATTTTTATTTAAATTAGTCAAAGGAATTTAATTATTTAGAAATTTTTTGATAAAATTCTTTATAAGAATGAAATTTTAAGAAACATTCAATTATTTATTTTTGTATTTAAATAATGGAAATCTAGTAGCATTTTCTAATAAAAAGTGATTTAAAGATAATTTTCAGATAAAATGTTAGTTAATAAAAATATTAAAAGCAGTATGTGAATTTTTAGAAATAATTAAATTTCAAAATTCATTATTTTTGGAAAAGTTTAATTGAATTTTTTTATATTGTTTGATGTTTCTATTTTCTGCTATATATTCTATTGAAAAATTTACAAGTAATTGAAATTTCGATATAAAATGGAATTTTGTTATCAAATAGATTTGAAAATTGGCAGAGGAAATTTTTGCGAAAATTAATTGATTCAAAGAAGAATTTTAGTTAAAATTTTTTAAAAATATTTACTAATTGAATTGAAATTATTTTTTAATTCAATTTTTAAACTCCTCTTTCTCATCTCAACTTCCACTAAATAGAATTTTTATGTTTAATTATTTTTTCATATTTTACAGAAATTAAAATTAGTTTATTTATAACATTCTTATTTATTTATTAAATTATTATTTTAATTTATTTCTCTCAGCAAATGGGGAATAATTCTAATCAACTTTTATAGTAGTTAATAAAGAAAAATTGTATTGCCTTAAATGCAAACGCTCTTATTTTAATATCAAATTGAATTAAAGTGAGCTTGAACTCAATTAAAACGAGAGAGTTGCATCTTATTTTAATATAACGCAATTTTCTCTATCAATTCAATTAAGTTACATAACAATTTAAATCATTTATTTCCGAGTGTAGCATTTAAAATGCTATACACTCGAATTTTACATAAAATTTTCCAAGATTTAAAATGTAAATAAATAATTGATAAACATTACCAATCAACTACTAAATGCAAATATAATAAATTTTAAACTAAACAATATTTAAATATTATACGATTATTAGCTGCTAATTCAAATAATAATTATTTTTGATGAAATATTATAGTTATATTATTTAATTTAAAAAAATATTTCAGTCTCCGAAAACAGGTACCTAAGAAGCACAATATTTAAGGTTATGTTTTTAATTTTGTCAATAAAAATACAGAAAGTGAATCAATTGTTAATTAAAAATTCAAACTTCAAGTCTTCATTATATCAAAAATATTCATTGAAAATTGATTTCAAATGCAAATAATTAAAAATAAACTTTTAATCAAGATAAATCTAAGACGAACATAACCAATAATTCGTTTGCTTCTTAGGTACCTTTCTTGCAAGCGCGTCACAAATAATAAATAAATATTAAATAATTATTAAACTATTCAATAAACATTGGTAATTATTATTTGAAAAATATTATTAGTCAATATTTTAATTATTAGTTAAATAACAATAGTAATAATAATAATAATAATAATAATAATAATAATAATAATAATAATAATAATAATAATAATAATAATAATAATTTTATTAATTGAATAATGAATAACTTGCAAGTAAAAAAAAAACACAGAGTAAAGCAATAAAGAAAAATCAAATTCTCGTTTGAATTCTGCACGCATAGAAAATCTATTATGCACCTCTATTCTTAAGAAATGTCTAAAACATTAATCAAAAGTAAAATAAGGATATATGAAATATAAATCACATTTTAATGATGGACTCATTCTGAAAATGTAATTTATTCAGTTGCGCTCAACGCTTAGAAATCCTGTTATTTTGCAAAGTTTCGTGTAAAAAAGAAAAACAAAAATAAAAAATAATAAAAAATGCAAAATAAAATAAAAGAAAAAAAATAGCGGAACTAGACATATACAAATATTACGACCGATCATAAAAGTCTCTCGACCTGCCAATGCAACATCTATAATACGTCTGCGTACAGATCATAGCAAAGAAAGAGTCAAATGAAACGACCGTCTAGGCTGAACGGTTAATAATGCAACCTTTCAAAGTAACCGAGGTATCTACAACTTTCTAATCTCCATTATAAATAAAAAAAAAAAAAAAAAAATTCCTCAGCACGGGACACTTAACCTTTTACTTGGCACTCCAATGCACAAAATGCACTCTTAATCGTTATTCCATTATTACTACTATTTCTTAATCAAAATATTTTTCACGCCTTATGACATACGTTATTAAATTTTAATAACTGCCTATAAATATTTTCAATCAAATTAAATTCTTTAATATTTTTCTTAATTTTTTTTTAACACTTAGCTAGTTTTTAGTTATTTTAATATTTTACTATGAAATTAAAATTGAGTTTTTGAATTAATTAACAATTATTCAGAATCCGTATTTATTGTTTATATCCTACTTATTTTTCTAAATTTGAATTGGAAAAAATTTTACTAATTTAAATCAGTGACTGATTTTTGCTGTTGAATTAGTAAATTCGAATGCTAATTTAGTAAAAAATTACTATTTATTAGCAAAATTCGTTAATTCAGATTTATAAATGTTATTATTAGGTATTATAATATTATTATAATTATAAATTATCTTTTTTATTAATGCAAATTTGAAATTTGTAAAAACTTTTAAATTTTTAAGAAAATTGTTTAAAAAACAATTGTTTGTTTATTAAAATTTTTTAAAACATAATTAAACATCATTTGGATCATTCAAGAAATTTGTTTAAAACATAAATGGACAAAATTAAAAATATACTGTCACTAAATAATAATAATAATTAATATTATTAATAATAATAAATAAAATTTATAAATTTCTTTATTTATAAAGATTTAGTTATAAATTTTTAAGTTATTATCTTAAACTTAAAACATAAAAATTTACTTATACTTAAAAAACTTAAAAATTTATAACTAAATCTTTATAAATAAAGAAATTTATAAATTTTATTTATTATTATTATTTAGTAACAGTATATTTTTAATTTTGTCCATTTATGTTTTAAATAAATTTCTTGAATGATTAAATGATGTTTAATTATGTTTTAAAAAATTTTAATAAACAAATGTTAATTTTATTAATAATAATTAGCAAAAAAATTAATATTTACTAAACTTGCTTCTCTGCTACAACTTTTAAATTAATTTTTTCCTCAAGGTTAAAAGTTTACTAGAATATTAAATAATGCTTTCTTCAAAATAATTCTTGTATTATTATTATTATTAATATTTGCATTATTATTAATATTTATATTATTATTAATAATTGTAAATTCTACAATAAAAAAATTATTATTAAAAACTAATTTTAAAAAAATGTTTTAGAAAAGAATATTGCAACTGAAATTGACTCTGCGAAATTTAATGCCCTACGTGCGTAAACACAATCTCAGTATTCTTCGAAGTAAAAAATAAACTTAAATAAATAATAAACCGACAATAATTAGTAATTCGTTTTATAAATTATCACTCTAAATTGTTAGGTTAATTAAAAAAGTTAATTAAAAACAATTTTTTACAAACAAAAAGCAGCCTTAATAATATTGATAATAATAATTGAAAATATTAATTAAATTTTTAAACAAATTTCTCAAACTGTTATCAAAATTAAATTTTAAGACTAAGGAATTAATAACGATTGAATTCTAATTAATCCTTAATTGGTAAATACATAATTCTAGTAGTAAAGCAATCAAAAGATTAAAAAAGAATTTCATTTTCAAAGTATTGAAAATTAATTTAATAACAAAATTTCCAATTAAAACTGAAATATAGAATGGTAAATTAATAATTAATATTTAATCATCAACCTAATTAATTGAAAAGCGGTAAAAATATTTTTTCAACAAAATAATTAATTAAATTAATTTCTCTCACCTTAGGAAATATTTTATAAACTCCCTGTTTAATTAACAATGCAGTGTTCAAATCACACACAAAATTTAAAATGTTCACAGAATTTTTTTTTCTTCAAAATATTCCTTTCGGTTGGAATTATTTTTTGGAAAAATTAACAACAACAAAGAACACTGAATGAAAAAATAATTTTTCCAAATAACTACAATTAGTTAATAATTGAATTTGGAAAAATGAGAAAGAAGTGAAAATGAAAGATTAAAAATTTTCAAATGACACGCGTGCCGGTAAAGTATTTGAAATAAGAGAGAGGAGAAACGGTATCACTGTACCGTCCGTTAGGAAGCGCGCGAAGCAACTGAAGCTTCCGAGTTTCCTACCAGCTGGTAAACGGTCCGACTCACACCGTCCTGCACCACTTCCCAGTTTCCCAGATACACGCCAAGTGTTAATAATCAACTTTATGAATGACACAAAACTAGTAAAGTTTCAAGGTAAAAATAACTATTTCTTTTTTATTTTCTATACTTTAATGACATTAAAAAATCTATAATAGAGACACAAAAATTTTAATGTATTTTTAACAATTTTTATTTTTTATTTTCTTTTTAAAGAAATTAATGCAGCTTTTCCATGTTTGAATTATATTTTTATGTAAATATTATTATAGAAAAATATAGATAATATTAAATTTTGAAACGAATAATTTTTAGCCATTTTTGGCGCGAATTTCAAAATAAATTGATAAAAATTTTCGTTTTTTATTAATTTAATTTTGTTTCTATTTTAACTAATAAAAAATTACAATTTAACTGCAACAAATGTTTGTTTTTGTTTAATTTTGAAATTCCCGCCAAAAATTCTACCTAATTTCAAAATAAACTAATAAAAATTTCCGTTTTTTATTAATTTAATTTTGTTTCTATTTTAACTAATAAAAATTAACAATTTAACTGCTACAAATGTTTGTTTTTTATTAATTTTTTTTTAAATTTTGAAATTCCCGCCAAAAATTCTACCTAATTTCAAAATAAACTAATAAAAATTTTCGGATTTATTAATTTAATTTTGTTTCTATTTTAACTAATAAAAATTAACAATTTAACTGCTACAAATGTTTGTTTTTTATTAATTTTTTTTTAAATTTTGAAATTCCCGCCAAAAATTCTACCTAATTTCAAAATAAACTAATAAAAATTTCCATTTTTTATTAATTTAATTTTGTTTCTATTTTAACTAATAAAAATTAACAATTTAACTGCTACAAATGTTTGTTTTCTATTAATTTTGAAATTCCCGCCAAAAATTCTACCTAATTTCAAAATAAACTAATAAAAATTTTAGGTTTTATTAATTTAATTTTGTTTCTATTTTAACTAATAAAAATTAACAATTTAACTGCTACAAATGTTTGTTTTCTATTAATTTTGAAATTCCCGCCAAAAATTCTACCTAATTTCAAAATAAACTGATAAAAATTTCCGTTTTTTATTTATTTAATTTTGTTTCTATTTTAACCAATAAAAATTAACAAAACTGCTACAAATGTTTGTTTTTTATTAATTTTGTTTTAAATTTTGAAAATCCGGCCAAAAATTCAACCTAATTTCAAAATAAACTGATAAAAATTTCCGTCTTTTATTAGTTTCATTTTGTTTATATTTTAACTAATAAAAATTAACAATTTAACTGCTACAAATGTTTGTTTTTTATTAATTTTATCTGATTTCGTCTTTTATTAGTTTCATTTTGTTTTTATTTTAACTAATAAAAATTAACAATTAAACTGCTACAAATGTTTGTTTTTTATTAATTTTGAAATTCGCGCCAAAAATTCTGCCTAATTTTTCTGCAGACAAATTACGAGCAATTTTGTTGAATAAAATTTATACTAAATGAAAGTTCTTCTCTTTTAAAAGTCCAGCAAATTTAAATTCAGTTAAATAAATATTATTATTGAATAGAAAATCCGAATTTGAAGTCAGTTTGAAAAAATTCAAAATGGCAGCTATAAAATTTTTCAATTTTATCTGATTTCGTCTTTTATTAATTTAATTTTGTTTCTATTTTAACTAATAAAAATTAACAATTAAACTGCTACAAATGTTTGTTTTTTATTAATTTTGAAATTCCCGCCAAAAATTCCCGCCAAATTACGAGCAATTTTGTTGAATAAAATTTAGACTAAATGAAAGTTTCACTCAATTGAAAGTCCAACAAATTTAAATTCATTTAAATAAATATTATTATTGAATAGTAAATCCGAATTTGAAGTCAGTTTGAAAAAATTCAAAATGGCGGACCCAAAATGGCGGCTGCAAAAAATTTCAATTTTATCTAATTCGCTTGAAACTTGATACTCGGGGGTTTTCGGAGTCGCTGATTACGAATATGGTGTCAAATTTTCAAAGTTCAAAATGTCGGATCCAATATGGCGGATAATTTTAAGATTGACACGATTCGATCGAAATTCGTACCTCGGGGGTTTTTAAGGTCGCCGAAGTGAAATTTTTATATCCATTTTTCAGAATTTCGCCAAATAAAAAATGTGGTTTAAATAAAAATTCTTTCAAATTCCAAATTATCCGAATTGTTATTCTATATAATTTTTTCATAACTCATTATTATATTATTAAAGTAAAAGTTCGATTATGTCTGGATATTAAGACATTTATAAGCTAAAGTTATAAAAACAGAATTGATAGGAAAATATAGAAACAAACAGAATTACGAAACAAGCAGTTAACAGGTTAAAAATCTCTTTGCAATAAAATTGTTTCCACATAAAAATCTCCTTTATAATTTATATTTTTTTTATTTGTAAACAATTTTCGCATGATTTCAATTTTCATATTAATTCAATATTAATAAATCATTCGCAAATTTATATTTCAAAGAATAATGTTTGGAAAAGTAAATTACCATCTATACAATTTCGCAACAATTTTCGATCATAATTCTCTTTTACTTTACTTGAATTTCCATTGCTTATTTATTGTTTACTGTCCCCTTTTTTTAAATGTAACTTTTCTGTTCGTACAATTACTTTCCTATTATTTAGAATTACTTCTCTACGAGAAAAATACACGTTTTACTTTGCCAAACAAAATTTATTGATTCGTGTTTGCAAAACGAATAATTATTTTTATACTCGACTTTAACTAAAAAATGGAAGAAATTAAATTTTCGCAGTCAAGAAAAATTTGTTTTAATCAAAATTATTTTATTGGACACGAGATTTTTTTTCATGAAAATATATATATTAAAGAACATTTTTTCTTGCACAGGCAATGCAGTAATAATTTTTTCGCTTTTAGTAACAAAAAAAACATTAATTTTTATTATTTTGCAAAATGTTTGCATATGATATTCTTCTACTGAAATTAAATGTAAATTTCGCTGTTTATTTAAAGTATTTTATAATTTCTACTATTTGAAGCTGATATGGCGAATTTTTTTCATTTAAAGGTGTTTGTATTTTTTTTTTTTTTTTGCTTTTAGACAATTTGAAAAAAGTCCAAATCCCACTAAAAGTCTCTAGATGTAAAAGCTGACGTTTCTAAATGGACTCTGGCTAAAAGCACAAGAGTTTTTTTTCTGAATATTCTATTCGTAATCAAAACTAAAATGTAAATATATGTTTTTTTTCTGAAAAAATATAGCCTAAACATTTTTTACATTTTACCTGAATCATCTGATTTTTATAAATTTGCAACATTTTTTTTCTGTAACGTGGCAAGAGAATTTTCCCTTTAAATAAAGAGTGAGAGAGAATATTTTTTCTCAGCAATTGTTAATTATTATTAATTATTAATAAATCAAATTTAATAAGTAACTTATTATTATTATTAATTATTTTTTCAAAATAATAATAAATTCGTATGTAGTTAGAAAAATTTTAATGTAACTTCAAATTATTTTTGAAAAAATTAAATTTAACTTTCTTAAATTGCCTGAAAGTATAAAAAATTAAAATTTTCAAATATTTTAATTTGAAACCTTTCAAAATTATTCAATTATTTTAATACAAAAGTAAATAATGTGTTGAGCAATTAAATGTTTTTTAAAATTTAATTTTTATAGAGAATTTTATGAACAAATTTTTAAATAATTGAATTATTTTGACGGATTTTAATCGAATTTTTAAATAATTTAATTCTTTTGACGATTTTTAATCAAATATTTAAGGAAAATTACGTTTTTCGAGGAATTTGATAAATATTGTACTTAAAATAATCGCAAAATTCTGCGACGAACTTTATTATTTATGAAAATTATTTGGATTTCAAAAACGAGTCTATTTTTTATAATAATAATAATGGAATTTATAAAAACTATTATTATTTCTGAAATTAATCGAATTAATAAGAAGAAAATTAAAAAATTTGTTAATAATTGAATTTCTCTGCAATTTTCATTATTTATATGCAAAAATAATTTGTAATTGAATTCTTTTGGGAAATTTATTAAAATGGATATTGAAAATCATTGAAATCAAGAAAATTTTTTTAAATAATAGAATTTTTGAGAAGAATTTTGTTATTATTAAAGATATTTGGAATTTTGATCATAATTTTTTTGAACTTTTGAACATAATTATGCCTCTTTAAGAATAATTTGATTACTTTTGAAAATAATTGAATTTTTGCAATCATTTGTAACTTCTCCAGAATTCAATTTTTTAAAATGTTTTTAACTAAAATTTTCTATACTTTCATTATTTTAAATAACATAACTTAAGTATATATTGACAAATTTAACTAAATTCGGGAAGAATTTGAATTATTAACATTTTTTAAAAATCTAATTTTCTTTAAATTTCTGATATATTAATTGAAAATTTTAATTTTAGAAAATTTCAAATTGAAAGCTTTTGAAGTTCATCTATATTTATGAAAATTTTATACAAAGTTCTTTTAAAACTGACTTAATTTTGAAATATTTAAGTAAAATATTCATGAAATAATTTTTTTAAATAAATTTAATATTTTTATGATAGTTATTCAAGAATTAATTATTTATAATATGAAATTATTATCAGAAATAGAAAAAAATGGATATATTGTCTTATAAATATTATAATGTTTAATCTTAAACTTGATATATTTTAAATTAAAATGAACTTTAAAAGTAAGTTTTTCAAAAAAAAAGAAATAAAACATGTTGTAAAATCATGTTTTTCAAAACAAAAATTACTTTTTACATTAGGTGTTGCAAATAGTTTATAAAATAGTAATTTAGTTACTTCATTTGGAAAACTGCGTACTTAACATGTAACATGTAATATATGTTATTTATATACAAAGTTAGGTGTATGCTTATAACTCTCAGCTCATTGCTAACCTATTATTTTATAATGCACAACGTTATTATACTGGTCAGATCCAGAAAGATAATGTATAATGATAAAGGAAGTCAATATATTACATAAGAATAATTTACTGAAATAAATCACCTGTAAAGAAAATTCGAAACATTATTACCGAGAGTTTTCAAGCAGTTTCAATAATTTTCCATTCAAAGAGAAAGGAGCTTATATCGTTTACCAAAGAGTCGTCTCTAAACATCATTCTTTTCAATTGACATTTCACAATCGATGTACAATCTTCTTTCAGAGAGAAAGCTTATTAAACGTACATCCTAAACCGTCACTTTTCCAATTCAGCATTTGAGGAGATCAATTTATTTTCTATTTTGCAAATTTTCACATGTAAATCACAGTCAATGATTTCTTTTAAATTATAGGGTCACTCATTTTTCACTTGTCATCGATTTTATCTTAAATAAATTTCTTAAATTAAATTTTACACTATACAATAAAATATATAAAGATGAAAAAATTATTGTCATTGCGAATACTTATTTTATAAAAAATTAACAAAATTAACTTAAGTTAAAACAAAAAGGGGAATTTTAATAATTATTAAAAATTAACAAAAACGATGATTGATTATAATACTTTATAATCACATTTCTTATCATTTGGAAATAAAATACCAAGTAATTATAAAACCAAACCTTGTACAAACGAGTTTTCAGAGTATCGAATTTTAAAAAGAAAAATAATTCCAAAAAGTATGTCACATTGATTGATCAAATATTCCGAAAAAATTATATTCTTTTTTTTTAGAAAAAATGCCGTCGATTTAAAATTAATGCACGAATTATCTCGAGAATGTAAAATTTAAATTTTTTCTTTATTTAAGAATGACTTGTTAAAAATTTTTATTACATAACGGAAAGGTGTAATTTTCGTCATATATTTTATATACATACACTGACCTAGAAAAAAACGTATCGCGATCAAAATATTTTGATGCTTAATCACAGTTGGCTTCAAGTAAATTTAGGTTTTGCTAGTGGCATTTTATTCTTTTTTATTTAGAGCTTTTAAAAACGTAAAATCGAAAATCGTAGCTGATCCTTTTTTCAAGTTATTGTTAAATTTATAATTTCTTATACTTTTGAGAGTTTAACATTTCGCCCAGTTTTCCCCATTTTTAAAAATTTTAATGATTACTTATCTTGTGTGAAGAATTCAATGATCTTAATAAATAGCAAAATTTTTCTACAAAAATTCACTTATTTTTATAAATTTTAATAAAATTCTTTGCAAAGTTTCAATTATTTTCAAAAATTTATCGCAATTTAAAGAGTTTTAATATTTACTATTTTCATAAAATTTATCAAATTCAATTATTTTTAATAATAACTTTAATAAAATTCTTGTCAAAACTTCAATTAATTTCAAAAATTTTTATAAAATTCTTTAATATAATAAATTTCAATAAAATTTTAATTATATTCCTTTAAAAAAACTAATTATTTTCAAAAGTTGTTAATAAAATTCTAGTAGAATTTTTTTAATAAAAATTAATTTAAAAGTGAATTTCGGTGACAATTTTGAATAGTTATTTGATATTAAAGGCATTATTGCTTTAATTTTTAGAAATAATTGAATTTAAATGATAAAAATA
Source organism: Leptopilina myrica (nomen nudum) (assembly GCA_032872475.1). Classification (NCBI taxonomy): domain Eukaryota; kingdom Metazoa; phylum Arthropoda; class Insecta; order Hymenoptera; family Figitidae; genus Leptopilina; species Leptopilina myrica (nomen nudum). The sequence goes on from CM065463.1 coordinate 43,182,785, forward strand.
ATTTCGAAGAAGTTAAAATAAATCTTAATTTCTATGGAATAATAATAATGATTTATTACTTATTTAAAAAAGAAGTTATTGTTTTCGAATAATTTTCAAATTAAAGAATTTGTAAATAAATGAATTAGAAACATTTTTCTCAGTATCTAATCATTTTTAGATTAAGGGTTCCGTACTCGGTAGGTAATTAAAAGTTATTTATAAAACTATGTATTGAAATTATTGTAACGAATTTTATTAGTTTATTGAACAATTGTATGTTTCATAAAATTGAATTTTTTTATCAAGTTTTGATCATTTTTAAGAATAATTGCATTTTTTTATAAATTTATTGAATATTATATTAAAAATATTTAAAATTCAGCGAAGACAATAATTATTAATTTCTAAATGAAATTTTATTATTTATGAAATAATTGAATTGAACTTTTAAATTAATTTTTATTTAAAAAATTCTACTAGAATTTTATTAACAACTTTTGAAAATAATTAGTTTTTTTAAAGGAATATAATTAAAATTTTATTGAAATTTATTATATTAAAGAATTTTATAAAAAATTTTGAAATTAATTGAAGTTTTGACAAGAATTTTTTTAAAGTTATTGTTAAAAATAATTGAATTTGATAAATTTTATGAAAATAGTAAATATTAAAACTTTTTAAATTGCGATAAATTTTTGAAAATAATTAAAACTTTGCAAAGAATTTTATTAAAATTTATAAAAATAAGTGAATTTTTGTAGAAAAATTTTTCTATTTATTAAGATCATTGAATTCTTCACACAAGATAAGTAATCATTAAAATTTTTAAAAATGGGGAAAACAAATTCTTTAATTTGAAAATTATTCGAAAACAATAACTCCTTTTTTAAATAAGTAATTAATCATTATTATTTTTCCATAGAAATTAAGATTTATTTTAACTTCTTCGAAATTATTTTTATCATTTAAATTCAATTATTTCTAAAAATTAAAGCAATAATGCCTTTAATATCAAATAACTATTCAAAATTGTCACCGAAATTCACTTTTAAATTAATTTTTATTAAAAAAATTCTACTAGAATTTTATTAACAACTTTTGAAAATAATTAGTTTTTTTAAAGGAATATAATTAAAATTTTATTGATATTTATTATATTAAAGAATTTTATAAAAATCTTTGAAATTAATTGAAGTTTTGACAAGAATTTTATTAAAGTTATTATGAAAAATAATTGAATTTGATAAATTTTATTAAAAATAGTAAATATTAAAAGTTAAAACTCTTTAAATTGCGATAAATTTTTGAAAATAATTGAAACTTTGCAAAGAATTTTATTAAAATTTATAAAAATAAGTGAATTTTTGTAGAAAAATTTTGCTATTTATTAAGATCATTGAATTCTTCACACAAGATAAGTAATCATTAAAATTTTTAAAAATGGGGAAAACTGGGCGAAATGTTAAACTCTCAAAAGTATAAGAAATTATAAATTTAACAATAACTTGAAAATAGGATCAGCTACGATTTTCGATTTTACGTTTTTAAAAGCTCTAAATAAAAATGAATAAAATGCCACTAGCCGACTTTGTCACCATTTTTGCAAAACCTAAATTTACTTGAAGCCAACTGTGTAATTGTTTCCTTATTTTATTCTTATACTAGACAAAAAGGGAATTTAAATTTAATAATAATATTTTGTAAATTGGTATAAGAGAAGATTGAAGATTTTCACGGTCATAATACGATTAGTTCAGTAGTCTCGAACGTGTTCCACAATCGCCTTCTCCTAAAGGAGAGGTTTATCTCAAAGAGGAATATAATCGAGTCTCTGTGGAATGTGGTAAAGGCCGGAATCAAGGTCGAGGATGAGGGCTCACGACCGGTTACGAAAAACCAAATAATATTCAACGCATTCATTTGATTAGCGAAAATAATTTCTTTTTTTAATATAAAAATACATATATTTTAGGGCGATGAGAAGAAAAAGGGGAGAAAGAGGGTATATTTTTGTATTGACCCGAGAGTTATAGAAGGCGCAATGAAAGAACATATCATCGACCACTCAAGAACATGTCATAAAGATGAAAGCTGTGCGAAGACGTTAATCGAGCTCATTTCTTTTCTCCTTCCCCCCTCAAAAGTTGTTGACTTTCAGTCCATTTATTACACGCGGGGCAATGGACCAACAATCATTTATTTTCAATGTGATATTGCCATATATTTCCCGCGCTCAAAAAGAAATATTAATCGTTTTCTCAACAAAATTGAATAAATAAGTAAAGAAAATAAAAATGAATGAAATAAAAACACATTCTATTGAATATAAAAATAGATTCACTCCGGGTCAAAATACAGAACCCTAACAAAATTTTTGTATTCTATTCAGGGACCGTGACGGGATCAAAACAAAATTAAAAAATATTTTTGTTTTGATTCGCATATAGATATCAGAATCAAAATTAGTCACTAGTCGCAGTTTTGATTCAGAAAACCGAATCAAAAATAAATGTTGTTTATGTTCTGATTCGAATATCAAAATACAAAAGTCTACTCCATTTCGTTTTAGTTCCAATACCAAAAAAAAGTGACAAAAAAGAAGAATTAAAGAATTTCATTAAAAACTATTTAAAAAATCGAATTTTCAAAGTATTTTAATTTTATAATTGATAAATAATTAAATTTTAGAAGGAGTTACATTCCTATAATGTATTAACTTTTCTTAGTGCGAAGATTAATAATTAAAATTTTTATTCGTTAATTTTCAAAAAAAATACACTCTTCAAATTTTTTAATGAAATTGAATTTTCGCAGTTTTTTTTAAAGTTTTGAAAAATAAGACATTTTTTAATTCTATTATTTCAAGATAATTAAATTTTTATAAACAAATAAATGAAAATTTTTGATGCAATTGAAATTTCTTTATACATTCTATTGAAAATAATTTACTTCTTTTAAAGAATGTTATTTAAATTTTTCTAAATAATCCAGGAAAGTTAGTCACCGCATAATTATAATTTTATTTTTAAAAATTTATTCGCAATACATTCATTATTTTCTTAAGTAGTGAAACTTTGACAAAATTAAATTACTTTTAGGAATTTTATTAAAATTCATTGTAAAAGTTCAATTATTTCTATAAATAAAAAAAATTTATTTATATTCACCACAAGAATTCAATTATATTCAAAAATATTTCCTAATTCAATAATTTGTATGTCTACTATTTTAATAAAATTTGCAAAAAGTATTCAATTATTTAAAAACAATTTTGATAAAATTCTACACGAATATTCAATTATTTTCTAAAAGAATGAAAATTTCATAGGAATTGAATTATTAAAAATAAAGTTTATCTAAATTTTAATCAAATTCCTCGAAAAATGCAATTATTTTTAAAAATTCGATTAAATTTTGTCCAAAGAATTCAATTATTTTAATTATTTTCAAAAATAGTAAAATTTTTCCGATTTACTAAATTCTTTTGAATAATATTTTTGAAAAAGATTCCTCACAAGAATTCAATTATTTTCATAAATTTTCATAAAATTTAAGAAGACAATTCAATTATTTTCAAAAGTAATAAAATTCTCCGCAGAAATTCAATTATGTTTATAATTTTTTTGAAATTCTCCATAATTCCAATTATCTTTATAAATAATTAAATTGTTCTCTACAGTTCAATTATTTTCAAAAATTTTAATAAAATTCAACGCAAACATTTAATTATTTTCATAAATATATGTAATAACATTCCTTGGAAGGATTCAATTACTTTTATAAATAGTAAAATTCTTTGTAGAAATTCAATTAGTATCAATAAATTTTAATGAAATTGAATTTATCAAATTTTCAATTATAATTATGAACAGACAAGATTTTTTTTGAAAAATTGAAAAAATTCTTTGTTTATAATTCAATTATTTTCTAAATTGTAGTTTTTTTGTTCAAAATGAAGTAAATAAAAATTGGATGAGAAAATAAAACCGGGAAAAACGGGGAATTTAAAGGTTAAACACAATTTATATTCAGTCACTATTGATACAGTAAATGTCGGCAAAATTATTTCCTATTACCTTATTGGCGGTCGTTTTTCAGTTTTTGAAATGGGAAAACTAAAAATCTAAATTTGACTATTTGTTCAGAAAAGTAGCTTTTAGTAGCATTAGGCTCAAAAAAGTAGCTGAAAATTAGCAAATAGTAGCTTTTAGTAGAAAAGTGCGAAATATAAGAAAACCGAATTGCAGTATTACAGTATCAGAATCAAAATAGGAAGTAAATTTTGTTTCGTTACAGTATCAGAATCAAAATAAGAAGTAAATTTTGTTTCGTTACGGAATCAAAATCAAAATACATTAATAATTTCGTTTTGTTTTGGAATATCGTAACGAAATCAAAATTTGATTTTCGTGACGGTCCCTGAATTCTTTTCTAACTTCATGATTAATTAGCTAAATAAAAGTATATTGTTTTCAAAAAATCATAATTTATTGACAAAAAATTTATAAGTAAAATACAAAATAAGATTTTACAACTCAAGAATACTTGTTAGAATGAACAAATGTTTAGTTTTTAAATATATTTCTTTCTCCATTTACTCATCGATCACTTTTAAATCCATGTTCTCATCTGGTATACTCTGAAAAGTACCTAACTACTCGTACAGTCTGTTATATACCTTTTGCTTAGCTCCTATATATATATAGTTTTTATTATCGCCTTCATACACAACATCCGGATTTACGAACCGACCATTCGTTCATTTTTCAACCCTTGCTTTTACGTTCACAATCAAATATGGCTTATTTTCCGTATCAGAGATAGAAAAAAGCGAATCGAACGCGCGAAAATCCGATGTTATTCTATTTATCAATATATATATGTATATGCTAAAGATTTTGTTGTAAAAAATTTTTTTATAAGTGATTGACAGCATATAAAATAAAATATTTTATGGATTGAAATTCAAGCACGAATTTACTATAAACTTTTATGGAAAAGAAATGTTTTCATTTATTTTTGAAATTTGTGCCAAATGGAGCGTATGTTTACACTATCAAGTTGAAACAGTTTTTTGCGTTAGAAATTTCGAAATTTTAGTAGATAAAATCAACAAATTAGAGACTAGAAGTATATTTTTTTATTTAAACTATAGTAACTATAATACTTGTCAATTTTTATTTGCTATTTAAATATTTTAACAGCGAAGAGTTTCTAACATTGCTATATAAGGTTTAAATCATTTACATTACAAACATTTCTTTTTTATCTCTCTAGTTACAACGGAACGAACACATTTTAGAGACAATTTTGTTTTTTTTTCAATTTAAACAATTTCCAATTTCGGCTTTTATCCAATATACGGTCAAATCGTTTTAAATTTATTTTTAAATAATTTATCTAATTCAATTTTTCAAATACACAATATATTAAAAAGATTTTCAATAATCAAACTGGCAGATCCAATAATTTATTCAATTTTTTTTTTAAATGTAGTTGAAGTTCTGTTTACATTTACCCCGAGTTTTCGAATTCTCGGAGTAAATGTAAACGATTAATTATTTATTAACTAAATTGACGAAAATCAAAAATCAAAGTTAATTTTTGTTGGGGCATGAATAAGGAAGAATTACATATTTTTGTTTGATTTTAAAATTTATTTTTATGCAAATGCGAGGCAAAATACTGAGACAGTAAAACTTTGATTTTCAATTTTTTTTGCTTTAAAAGATAACTTACATTATGGCATTGCCAAATGTCAAAATAAAATATTAGCAATACTCAGAACATCTTGTAGGTGAACTGAGGTAAAAATATTGACGTCGAACTTATTTTTAAATTTGTAAATTTAGCAGAAACATTCACTGTTTACATTCACTCCAAATGACCCTACATGAATTCGTTTTGAAACAAACTGTACAAATTTTTTTTATCTTCACTCGGGTCGCAAAGTTTCAGTACATTTTGACTGTTTACTTGTAAATGCTCGCTTTACTTCAAATTCAAATATTTCTGTAAAAATAGATGCTACAGCTATCAAACAAGGATCATTTTAAAGCTCAATAAATTTAGAGTCAAATAGGCAAAAAAAATAACCAATTTAATATTGTAAATTTGAAAATATAATTCTTTAAAGTTAGAGATTTTTTATGAAAATTGCGATTTCGGAATCTGGAGTTCAAGCGAACGCCAATTGAAGAAAAAACATTTTTAAGACTTGACAGTTGTACAATAACAAGTACAAATTCCATTCTTTAATTCTAGACAAAAATCATTTACAAATATGAAGTATTTTTTTCAAATTGTATAAAAATAATTGCTCTTGCTCTAAATTTTTCGAAGAATATAAATTGCAAATTCGTCGTTTCTATTCATTTGTTTTATCAATTAACCACACTTTTGAAAAATATTGAACCTCTTGACTGTTGTAAATTTAAATTATTTACATGAAATTTATCCCTCTTCTTATAATGTTACAAATTTTAACTCGCATTATTACTTATTTTATTTCAAGGTGCAATTGTTTAAATTTTACAATAAAAAAGAGATGCACATTTTTCAAAAATTTGGTTAATTGATAAAACAAGTGAACAGAAGTGACGAATTTGCAATTTATATTCCTTGAAAACTTTAGAAAGCAAGAGTAATTATTTTTACAGAATTTAAGGCAAATATTGAATACTTATAAAAGATTTTGGTCTCGAATTAAAGAGTGAAATTTGTAAATTATATTGTAAAACTGTCAAATCTTAAAGAAATTTTTTCATTAATTGGCGTTCGCTTGAACTCCAGATTCCAAAATCGCAATTTTCATAAAAAATCTCTAACTTTAAAGAATTATATTTTCAAATTTACAATATTAAATTGGTTATTTTTTTTGCCTATTTGACTCTAAATTTATTGAGTTTTAAAATGATCCTAGTTTAATAGCTGTAGCACCTATTTTTACAGAAATATTTGAATTTGAAGTAAAGCGAGCATTTACAAGTAAACAGTCAAAATGTACTGAAACTTTGCGACCCGAGTGTATATGATAAAGAAAAATAAAATTCCAAATCAAAGAGTAAACAAATTTTTCAAAATCTTTTGTCTATACAATGCATACAGAATAAAATTTCTTAGGGCACAGCAAAAAAATAAAAAAAAAAAAATCTTTCGGCAATTTTCTAATCAAGAGCACTCATCGTTGTAAATTCATTGGTGACGACGCGTGTGCACAATGCACATGTACCTAAACGCATTTTGAACACGTAGCATCGTTCGCCTAATGTTCATGCACGCTACATGGCCATACACGTCGCGTCGAATTACAATTTACTCTGTCGTTCGACGGGCGTTATAACGCTCCTCTCCCTCTCTCTCTCTCTCTCTGCGTCGAGGAATAAGCGTCAGTTCGCGTTATCCTCGAAATTGCCAGGTACACATTACGCAAAATTACCTCCAGCAAGAGCAGCATGTTTTGTAGTAGCACTATATGTGAACATCGGTAAATACGAATAAGTAGTAGTCGTATTCTTCCAGCAGTACTACATTTTAGATGTGTTCGTGTGTGTACAGAGATACATTGTGAACTGCCAACTTTAATGCCAACTGCAATGCGAATAAGCACTTTTCCTATGCTTAGAAAGGCTACAGAACTTCAAGACTTCCATCAAACAAATCCAAAGATTATAAGCCTTTTCTGTATATACACAAAATATACCTAGATATACATTTCCTGGTAATTGTTTCTTAACAAGATCCAAGAATAGACCTCAAACAAAATTTTTTATTCTCAAAAAAAAATGTTGCAATAAGTTTCATCTTATTTTACAGAAAAATTTTCACTTCATTATGCTTACATTCTCACATATATTCTTTGTATGACGAAGAAATATTGTCGTATTTGAAACAATTTCAATGCATTATGATTATATTTATTTAACTGAATGTTTCAGAAACATTCTTTTCAAACTAGTCATTTTTATATTTATAGTAGATTATAATTTTCATAGTGTAGCAGAAAAACGAGTTCAATTTTCTAGTAGACTACCCATGATTGCATTTTTTCATGCTTTTTATGGAGTTTTCAGACAGCTTGATTAATGGTGTCATATGAATCGTGTCACAGGTAGGAAACAATTTTTTATATTATCAACTATCACGGTAATCATTTAGTCAAAAAATATAGCAATTAATTTTGATATTTTTTTACTCTGTTTAGAAAGGCAAGAAAATATTTATTTATTTATTTATTCCTTATTTATTTATTTAAGTATATATTTTCTTTTTGCAACAAATCTTTTCATAATCGGAAGTATTTAAGGGCATTTGAACCATTATGACGTCACAATTAGTGAAAAGCCTGTGATTTACAAATGTGACATCATAATGCTTCAAATGCCCTTAAAAAACAAATTCCAAAAGGTTTTATCTTTCTAAATACTACCAATGAAAAGTTCATTGATTTTGTCATATTTCAATAAAATGTGACAAAATTCCTTTATTTTCTAAAAAATTCGCTAATTTTCAATTAAATTTTCAAGTGGACAAATATCATTTATAGACATTTTTTATTTCACTTATAAACTTTTTAAATAAGTTTACATTTTGAACAAGTATCATTAAATATATTATTTAATAATGAATAATTTTATACTTAAATATTCAACCTTTTTAAAAAATATTTCAAAATTAATTTAATTTTAAAAAGAGTTACGTTTACAATTTTCGTAAATAGATTAACTTTAAATGGTTTTAATATGAAATTTTAAAAAATTTAAGTGTTGAATGAATTTAATTACAAATTTTAATGAACTTAGATTTTTTACAGAATTATTAAAATAAATAAATTATTTAATGATATAAATAATTTTACTTAAATATTTCAAAATTAATTGAATTTTAAAAGACTACAACTACAATTTTCGTATGTTAATTAACTTCAAATGGTGTCAATTTAAAATTTTAGAAAATTTAAATGTTAAATGAATTTAATTACAAATTTTTAAGAACTTAGAGGTTTGAAAAATTTGAAAAAGCATATATAAAAACAAAATGGATATATTTTTTATTTGTCAATTAAATATTTTTAAAATTTCCAACTTTGAAATATTATTTTATTACAAATCATAATAAAATACCGGCATATTTTCAAATTGTCGATCAATATTTTTTAAAGAAAAAAAACCAAAGGGTCAGTCCATTATATTTCACCTGAAGCCGTTGCGGCCTATTTTTAAAAAAATCTCATAATTTGTAAAAATGATGCTTAATATACGTAGATTTCAATTTTTGAGAATTATTTTATAAAATTTTTTGAATTAAACTTAGAATTTGAATTTTTAAGTTGAGTTGCACGGAAAAAAGGTTAGATTGACAGTTATGAAAATTTAATAAAGAAGCATGGAAATAATTTAGATAATACAAATTTCTTGATTGATATTTGTTAAAAAGGAGCTAATTTACTTGTATTAATAGATTATTATGTAAACAAATCCAAATTAATAGATAAAAATTGATTTTAAAACTTAACTATAAAATGTCAAAAGTCACTACATTTTATTTACACTTTTCTAAAAAGTATATAAATATTTAAAAATTTATTACTATTTAATGTAAAGTATTTTTAATGTACTTTTATAATATGTGCTAACTTTTTAATTTTATAATATAAAAATATAAAAAATTTTACCTTTAATATTGAGTGTTTCATGATTTTTAGTGATTTTAATCACTTATTTCTTCTCAGGAGGTTGACCAAAAAATCCAATTTTTGGCTTGATATTTAAATTTGACCTTCTTTTCCATTCTATTAAATTTTGGTGATGAAGAACGAACTAGTTTTTAGTTTAAATTTAGTTTAAAAAATCTGCTGAAAAAACGCATTTTTTTGGTTAAAATGCAAGTATTTTTATAACACTGAAGTTGGCTATCTCAAAAGTCTTGCAAAAATCTACTTGTATTTAACCAAAAAATGCGTTTTTCAGAAGATTTTTTTTAACTAAATTTAAACTGAAAAGTAGTTCGTTCTCCATTACCAAAATTTAATAGAATGGAAAAGAAGGTGAAACTTAAATATTAAGACAAAAATTTGATTTTTTGGTCAACCTCCTGAGAAGAAATAAGTCATTAAAATCACTGAAAATCATTAAACACTCAATATTAAAGGTAAAATTTTTTATATTTCTATATTTTAAAATTAAAAAGTTAGCACATATTATAAAAGTACATTAAAAATACTTTACATTAAATAGTAATAAATTTTTAAATATTTATATACTTTTTAGAAAAGTGTAAATAAAATGTAGTGACTTTTGACATTTTATAGTTAAGTTTTAAAATCAATTTTTATCTATTAATTTGGATTTGTTTACATAATAATCTATTTATACAAGTAAATTAGCTCATTTTTAAGAAATATCAATCAAGAAATTTGTTTTATTTAAATTATTTCCATTCTTCTTTATTAAATTTTCATAACTGTCAATCTAACCTTTTTTCTGTGCAACTCAACTTAAAAATTCAAATTCTAAGTTTAATTCAAAAAATTTTATAAAATAATTCTCAAAAATGAAATCTACGGATATTAAACATCATTTTTACAAATTATGAGATTTTTTTAAAAATAGGCCGCAACGGCTTCAGGTGAAATATAATGGACTGACCCAAAAGCATATACAGAATCTAAGTTCGAACTGCGGATAGAATGAATGAAAGAATGTGAAGATTAATATAGTTAATATAATTAATAATTAATATCTGATTCGGTAAACAAATGAACGCAAATAACAATTTTCGCAAACTTGTTTGTACCTGTCAGTCATAAAGTTATAATTTTAATTTGCTAATTAATTATTAGTTATTTAAATTTTGTTAATTGCAATTAAAAGTTGTATTTTGTTATTACACAACTGTATCTCATTAGTTCCTCGAAGAATTAAAACCAACAAAATGTGAATAATAATTATTATTTGTATACATATATTTCGTTTCTAGTGTATTGAAGATTTACATCTATTTTTTTGGGTGGGTTGCCAACTTGATAACCACGTGGTTCTGACAGCTCGTGAGATGAATACTGCCTTCCCTCTTCTTATCCCCATATTCCGCTGCAATGGAATCGCAACCACCCTTTCATACCTACTGGCACCAGTGTAATATTTCACACCTTATTTACTTTTCAGCTACAACAGACTTTCTTTTTTTTGCGCACATATAGTCGCATACATGGGAAAAGTGTATTGCAACACGTGCCACGAAACAAACGGGATAAGGAGAAAATAATGGAAACGGCAGTCACTTGGAAAATACATTCGCGCCAATCGAATTCTAGATTTATATTTGATACTTTCTCGGGCGCGCGTCTTTCTTTGGAAATTTATTGCGCCCAATATCCGCGCGTCCAAGTGTGTATCTAAACTATAAATATTACTATCGAGATATGGACCAGAAAGAAAAGACAAAAAGAATTTTTTTTCTTCCGTTAATCTCTGTATATTTCTTGATGAAGGGAAATTTTGTTTGTTCCTATAGTTCCAATATGTTTCTAATAAAAGTTTAAGAATTTTCAATGACGTATGTAAATACACAAATATATGCTTGTATTTAATTTTCTTGTGTTAGAAATAGAATTTAAAAAGTTTCCCTTTATCATCGTTATAAGGAATTATTTGAAAAACCTCTCATGACTACATATATTACGATTCCTATTGTCAATCGGGTTATAACAATCGTTTGATTGTCATCGTCGATTCGAACATCAACATCGAGGAATTTTTATTTTCTGAAAGACACAAAGACATTATAGAAAATAATGAGACATCATTTTATGTTTCTATATATGATCCCGTTGTAATAAAAGTGAATATTTGAATATTTTATACCCTTGCAAGAATCTGTATATAGAATAAACTAAAATTTACTAACAAACAATTACTTGTACTATTATCATATGGGAAAAAATTTAACAGTGAGAAACAGTAATTTCGAAAATAAATAAATTAAAGAAAATAAAAAAATGATTTGCCCAATGCTCAACATTACTTGACGCAAGAAAATAAATTTCTTCCAGTAAGAATATAAGAAAATAATAATAATAATTTTTTATTAATAATAATAAAAAATATGAGTTTGTTTCAAGTAAATTAGGTCAAGAAAATGCATTTACTTGATTCAATGAAATTTTTTCAGTGTATACAAATATAATAAATTAAATTCTTTTATTTTGATATATATTTAAATGCGTCATTTTATTTTTGAAAAAAATTCGAGAATCTTATTCCAGACAAATGTTTTTAAACATTTTTCGATCAACAATTTTTCAATTTTTTTTTAAATTTTGAATTCAATTAAAAAGAAAACAAATTGTATTTATATCTTAAACAAATTGGAAATTTCTGTATTTAAACGTTCATTAATAATTTTTTTCAATAATAATTATTATTAATTTATGATGAATAATATTTTTACATATATAATAATTATTATTACTATTTATAATTAAAAACTTTTAGAAAAAAAAACTTATTTAATTCAAGTAACCGATCAATTGACTATTATCAATCAAATATTTACTTGATAATGGTTTATTAATCGGTTATTTGAATCAAATAAATTTTTTTCAGTTTAAATGAAAGCCAGCTTTAACTTTCACGATATATATGAGGCATTCCATGTCAAGTGATCCAGGGTTTTTAGCTTGGTTTACGAGAAAATTCATTTTTTTAATGTTTAAACATTCTTGTCCCACTTTTTCATTTATATGGGACCTTTTTTCCCAAAAATTAAAATTTAATTTTGATTTTTTTGGGTGAAAATTTTTTTTTTAAATGCTTATTTTCAATCGAAAGAGCATGAAAAAACCTTTCCAAAATGTACCTTGCCAAATTTTTAGGTAAAAAAATATTTTTACGAAAATTTACTATCTATTAGTACTACAAAAGCTCCAAATATTCCTACGATTGGAGAAAAATTTTTCTCCACCTGGATCACTTGACATGGAATGCCTGATATGCGACATTTTCAACTTTTCAAATTTAAAAAAAGACAGAAAATATTTGTTTGAAAATTAAAAAAAAATTCTGGACATTTTTTTAGTATAATACGTTAATTATAATTTTTATAAATATTCCACCAGTAAAATATTTAATTTTATTATTTATGTTTTTAAATACTATATTTTTTTTATTATTTATACCTATTTTTAAAAATATTTTTATACTTTAAAAATTACTTTTTTTACTTTTAATGATTGAAATGTTAGGTTTCGAACTCGATAATTAATTTTTAAAAGAAAATATAGCAGAAAGTAAATTTAGGTCTAAAAAATGTAGTTACAGGTCAAAATTTTGAGCCTAAAAAATTAGAAACTCAATTTAGACGACTCACAAACATCACAAAAATTTGGTTCTGTATTGTATTTTCTTTCTCGAACTTTTTTCTAGTTTTCATCAAAAATATTTATTTTTTATATTATTTTGTTTAGAACTTCAATTCTAAATTTTGACAAAGTAAAATTATTTTCTAAATTTAGTTCCAAATTCTTAAAAATTCAAAAGTTTCATATAAAAATTTGTCAAAATATCTGAATAGTTAGAAATTTAATTGAATCTTTTAAAATAATAATTTACGGGAATTTAAGTCTTTAAAAAATTTTTAATAACAATATTCCAAAGGCTCATTTTTATTCATTTACATCAAAATTACAGTCAAAAGTTACATATTTTTTTTATAGTATTATTATTTTTCTTACTTATTTAATTTCTTAGATTATTTTCAAATGAAACTTTTCAAAAGTTTAATCACTGTTAAGGCAGATAACAAAATTAATAATACTTATAATTATTTATATAATTGATAATATTAATTAATTATGAATAAATATTAATTAACTATATCAAAATTACAGTCAAAAGTTACATATTTTTTTATAGTATTATAATTTTTCTTACTTATTTAATTTCTTAGATTATTTTCAAATGAAACTTTTCAAAAGTTTAATCACTGTTAAGGCAGATAACAAAATTAATAATACTTATAATTATTTATATAATTGATAATATTAATTAATTATGAATAAATATTAATTAACTATATCGAATACTTATATTTGAATTTAAATTAATTAACAATTGCCTATCTCTCTGATTATCGTATGTTACGATGAGAACAGAGTTGCAACCGTTTACAAAAAATGACTACAGAGTACATTTATTTGACGGATTCATATTTGTACCTGTAGCACATTGGAAATCATTTGCGAATTCGAAGCTATTGGAAAGGGGACCGATAATTCGAAGTTCATGTATACTGAAGCCAGTTAATTCATCCATTATTTTAAGCTCTTCCGCTGTCTTTACTGCACATTCCTTTTGAGCGTAGCTAATCCAAAAAAGTTGACGTTGTGTGTAATTAACACCCGGCAACAATGGTTCAGGACCATGAGTTTCCATATACCTTTCATACGCTGAATATGCAACTTTTATTCCTGCATAGTCTCCAATATCTTCACGTATCGATATGTAATTGTTGAACTGTAAAATATTTATCGAGATATGTTTTCTTAGTAGACTATAAATTAGATTACAAAATTTCTGAATAGAATATTTTGCTACCGCAACCAGATGAAGGAAACATCTCTTGTTATTAAAGATTTTTTTATGTAAGCGAACGAGATGAACCCTCCTTCATTTATTCGATGAATTTTTATATATTTTAAAAAACTTACTTTGAAACGAAATTCTCTAACTCTATAGTACTGTTGTCGATTAATTATACATAGAATTTTACGACGAAATATTTCTTGAGTTTCTGAAGTCCAAAATTCATTCTTATCATATGTTCTAGGTGCACTCTGAAGAGTATAAATTATTTCATGATCAAATGTAAATCCTAATGATCCATAATTCATATATTTAGGTCTTTCTTTGTCGTAAAAAACTCCTTGACAATAGTTCGGTGGCATTACTAGTGAAAATTTATTTTATAAATAAAATATTACGATTACGTAGACTATCAGGGTAATATTAATTTATTAACATAAAAATTTAATATACACACCAATATCTGATGCATTATATGGATTTTTCCATATATTGTAGAGTCCCGCATGTATATCATACCCGTTTTTATTATTAAATTCGGTAACGTTTGATAACGACGCAAGATAATCGCCTGGTGTAATTTCCAAGCTTTTGTAATAGTCATCAATTTCTTTGTCATGAGAGAAATATCGATTTAGAGAATCAAAAGTTATGGATTCCAAATTTTCTAATAATTTATGTTTCGTTGAATTGTTCAGCAAAGAAATCTAAAATAAAAAAGAAAAACAGATTTGTTCACATCGATATTAATTTCTTAATGGAAAATAATCCTCTTACATTCTTTAGAATAGCAATAAACTCCTCATAATTATTATGAAACATTTCATCTATATCATTCGAAACAGAGTCATTAAAATTATTTTTCACATATAAAAAATCCCAAGCAGTATTGAAATTTTTAACCGTATCAGAAAGACATATTTCAAATGGATAATTTTGGGTGTTAATTAAGTCAAAATATGATGCTAGAATTTCAAAAGTTGCTCTCCACATAAGGTAGTTTGTCTGATCTCCTTTTGAAATAGTTGGAATAAGTTCGTTAAATTTGTCAAAGTAGTTAATATCTTGAACATATATAACATCGTCATCATTAAGTTGTCTTTGCTTTATTCTCGTATCAAAAAATTCCTTCCACAATATATTTGGATATTTTTGGACTAGTTCATTGACAGTCATTCTTTCAGGTTTATAATATGCATTTATATTGTTTGAATAAATCTGCAAATAAATTTATAATAGAATGAAAGGCTTTAGGCAATGTTTTATAATTTTAAAATACTTACTCCATGTAGCTTATTATTAACTTCCAACATTTGGTTTAAACTATTTTCAACATAATGTTTCTCTACTCCAAATAATTGTCCAAAGGAAAGTAAGTTATTGTATAATTTCTGAGATGTATCAAATTTTCTCGGTTCCCAAATCTAGGTCAATGAATTATTTTTATTTATACAAGAAATAATGTTAAAAAATTTATTATTTGCATTTCTAAACACATATTTTTATTAAATAATATTATAATTACGCGCGGGGCTGTTTCAAATCCCTCGTTTGTAAAGAAAGGATATACAGAGAAATTAATAAAAATGTTCATATGCCCTTTTTGCGAGCCAAATTTTTCCCATTGAAAATTCTCATCTTCCCAAGAATAATTTTTTAGAAGAGGCCATCCATTGGTTTTATTTATAAATCCCATAACTGAATTGAATATTCTTTTTTCTGCTTTATTAGAATCTGTGCCAAAACGATGCAATTAGAATAATAAAAATTGATACAATCAAATAATTTTATTTTCCTATATGTGTGATTTTCTGCATAAGAAATATATTAGTCAGGTCTCCGAACTGTAACAACTAGTTACACTCACACATGACTTGAAACTGTAATGTACAAGTTAAGGAGTGAAGTGAATTTTAAGGAATGTTAGAGTTTTGAGACATGACTGTATATAAAATTTGAAATTGTACAAAATGATCTTACAATCATCAATGCAGCTGTTAAAAAAGGTTTTGATTAATCTAGCATATCTTGGTAAGGTAGGCAAAGTTTCATTCTTTAGATAATTCATCATTTGTCGATTAATGTTATTTTTAATCATTGAATATTGATCTACTGAATTGACTCCATGTATTAGATTAGTTGTTATGAATTGACCACAAGCAAATTTATAAAAATTATCACAGGGATCTAAACTTGCATTCATATAACTTAACACTCTTGATGCTATAGAAAAGAATATCATGTCATTATTGTTTTATCTTCTAGCCTCCGAAAAATAAGTTGATGGACTATATTTTAAAAAAATTATAAATAATTTTTTTCAACGTTGTTAACTAAATAGATTTGAAAAACTTCTTGCAACCTGTGCGTTTACATTCTGGTGTATAGCAAACATTTCTTTCATCTGATGGCTTTAAATCTGGATCGTCTAGAACTATATTTATTTGATGTTCATTTATATTTTTATTTCAGTAAGAAAACGATTTTCATATGTATATATTCATTCTGCATCATTTATGATTTTACAAATATATTATTTTTGAATTTATTTGTGACATACTTTTAAAGAATATTTTACATTATTTAACATTTTTCTTTTTCTTAGTACTTACGAATGGTTGTATCAACACTTTGTGCTCTTGAAAAGGAAAATGCAGCAAGACATAAACTAGAAAAAAATTTTTTTAATAATTTGAAATTCAGGAATCTAGAATCTAGTATAACAAACTTGGAATATCGCTACAACCTCCTTATTTTCATTTTTTTAAATAAAAGTTAAAACAATAAAGTTCATAAATTTTTCGATAAAAGGTTGCAAAGTTAGATCAAAATTTTCTATAGTCATATATATATATATATATAATTTTGTACTCTACTTACATTATTTCAAAGAGCAGTAAGGTACAACTAGGCTTCTTTATTTTTGATAAAGTAACACTTTCTGTTAGAGCGTTCATTTTGATAGTTAAACACAAGAGTGTACAGTGAATCGGTTAAATTCGAAATCTTATTTATATTGTCTACAGTCGTGATTCAGGTGCGGAATTTTATGTTTTTATTATCTAAATACCAATAAAAATTTAGACTACAAACACTATCACATCAACAAAGTTTAAGATATTGTCACTAAAAACGAATTTTTCTAGATTTTAATGAAAAACTAATATTATTGTTCTTAACATGAAAAATTATAATATTTTTTATATACAATTATTAAAACAATATATTAATTAATAATTTTTCTTTTAGAGTCAACAAGAGAAGTTTTGTTATTTCTCTAATATGAAAAAAGCTTTACTAGCGTAATAATAATGTTCTCTTACTGATAGCGAAATAAATATTGAAGAAAATATTGAATCTTTACTGTTAAATGTTTTTTATTGTTTTAAAATTTTGAAATACACAATTTTCTACTTTTCTTCAAAACTTGTTTTTCTTTCTTTCTCTATTTGTTTCTTAAAAAAAATTTGGTCTATTTTGACTTTAGATAATGTTTAAAATATTTATCTTTTTTAAATTAAATAATTAGTGTTAAAAAATTTTTTTTATTTTCTTAAAATTTATATTTCTCCATTTCTGTTTCTTTAACTATTTTTCTATTTTAACTTTAGAAAATGAACTATCAAAAACAATAATTTTTAATGATAATTTATTCATAATTTACAAAATAGATAACATTTAAATAATTTAATGTAAGGCCATTTTGAAAAATTATTTCTAAAAATATAATATATAAGCAATTAAAGTATGGAAAATTGTTTTTCAGGTTTCTTTTAGGTCAAATATATTCAAGATTTACAGGAAACATTTGATGAAGGTTTTATCTTTACGAATTGAAAAATTTTTCTCAATTTTTGTTTCGTTTATGTAAATGTTTACAAAATTTTCATATTTCTTTAATTATAATTTTTTTACTTATATGAAAAATAGACGAAATAAAATATTTTATGTTTAAAATTTTAAGAACATAAAAAAATTTCTGAAAAGTTTGCAAACTTTGTTTTGTAATAAATAACTATGAAAATAATCAAATATTGGGAACATAAATTTAATAATGTTCTCTTACTGATAGCGAAATAAATATTGAAGAAAATATTGAATCTTTACTGTTAAATGTTTTTTATTGTTTTAAAATTTTGAAATACACAATTTTCTACTTTTCTTCAAAACTTGTTTTTCTTTCTTTCTCTATTTGTTTCTTAAAAAAATTTGGTCTATTTTGACTTTAGATAATGTTTAAAATATTTATCTTTTTTAAATTAAATAATTAGTGTTAAAAATTTTTTTTATTTTCTTAAAATTTATATTTCTCCATTTCTGTTTCTTTAACTATTTTTCTATTTTAACTTTAGAAAATGAACTATCAAAAACAATAATTTTTAATGATAATTTATTCATAATTTACAAAATAGATAACATTTAAATAATTTAATATAAGGCCATTTTGAAAAATTATTTCTAAAAATATAATATATAAGCAATTAAAGTATGGAAAATTGTTTTTCAGGTTTCTTTTAGGTCAAATATATTCAAGATTTACAGGAAACATTTGATGAAGGTTTTATCTTTACGAATTGAAAAATTTTTCTCAATTTTTGTTTCGTTTATGTAAATGTTTACAAAATTTTCATATTTCTTTAATTATAATTTTTTTACTTATATGAAAAATAGACGAAATAAAATATTTTATGTTTAAAATTTTAAGAACATAAAAAAATTTCTGAAAAGTTTGCAAACTTTGTTTTGTAATAAATAACTATGAAAATAATCAAATATTGGGAACATAAATTTAATAATGTTCTCTTACTGATAGCGAAATAAATATTGAAGAAAATATTGAATCTTTACTGTTAAATGTTTTTTATTGTTTTAAAATTTTGAAATACACAATTTTCTACTTTTCTTCAAAACTTGTTTTTCTTTCTTTCTCTATTTGTTTCTTAAAAAAATTTGGTCTATTTTGACTTTAGATAATGTTTAAAATATTTATCTTTTTTAAATTAAATAATTAGTGTTAAAAATTTTTTTTATTTTCTTAAAATTTATATTTCTCCATTTCTGTTTCTTTAACTATTTTTCTATTTTAACTTTAGAAAATGAACTATCAAAAACAATAATTTTTAATGATAATTTATTCATAATTTACAAAATAGATAACATTTAAATAATTTAATATAAGGCCATTTTGAAAAATTATTTCTAAAAATATAATATATAAGCAATTAAAGTATGGAAAATTGTTTTTCAGGTTTCTTTTAGGTCAAATATATTCAAGATTTACAGGAAACATTTGATGAAGGTTTTATCTTTACGAATTGAAAAATTTTTCTCAATTTTTGTTTCGTTTATGTAAATGTTTACAAAATTTTCATATTTCTTTAATTATAATTTTTTTACTTATATGAAAAATAGACGAAATAAAATATTTTATGTTTAAAATTTTAAGAACATAAAAAAATTTCTGAAAAGTTTGCAAACTTTGTTTTGTAATAAATAACTATGAAAATAATCAAATATTGGGAACATAAATTTAATAATGTTCTCTTACTGATAGCGAAATAAATATTGAAGAAAATATTGAATCTTTACTGTTAAATGTTTTTTATTGTTTTAAAATTTTGAAATACACAATTTTCTACTTTTCTTCAAAACTTGTTTTTCTTTCTTTCTCTATTTGTTTCTTAAAAAAAATTTGGTCTATTTTGACTTTAGATAATGTTTAAAATATTTATCGTTTTTAAATTAAATAATTAGTGTTAAAAATTTTTTTTATTTTCTTAAAATTTATTTTTCTCCATTTCTGTTTCTTTAACTATTTTTCTATTTTAACTTTAGAAAATGAACTATCAAAAACAATAATTTTTAATAATAATTTATTCATAATTTACAAAATAGATAACATTTAAATAATTTAATGTAAGGCCATTTTGAAAAATTATTTCTAAAAATAACGTAACAGGCTTCGCACTCCATTATGAGTTTAAAAAAAGTAGGATTTTTAAGAGTTTTATTAAAATTCATTGTAATAGTTAAATTATTTCTATAAATAACAAAAATTCATTTATATTCACCACAAGAATTCAATTATTTTCAAAAATTTTTCTTAATTCAATAATTTGTATGTCTATTATTTGAATAAAGTTTCCAAAAAGTATTCAATTATTTAAAAACTATTTTGACAACATTCTACAAGAAAATTCAATTATTTTCTAAAAGAGTGAAAATTTCATAGGACTTGAATTATTAAAAACAGAGTTTATCTAAATTTTAATCAAATTCTTCGAAAAATGCAATTATATTTAAAAATTTGATTAAATTTTGTCTAAAGAATTCAATTATTTCAATTATTTTTATAAATAGCAAAATTTTTCCTAATTACTAAATTCTTTTGAATATTATTTCTCAAAAATATTCTTCACAAGAATTTAATTATTTTCATAAATTTCCATAAAATTTAAAAAACAAGTTGTGAATTAAGATGTTCATTACATAAACTTCCTTCCTCTTTACGATAAGCAAAAAATTTGCTTCCTCGTGGAGGAAGCATTAATCATAAAAAATTTTTTTAAACATATTCCATATTGTTGTCCTAAAATCGAATTTAAAGAGATTTTAAGAATTAATTATATTTATTATGATTATCTTAAAATTAAATTAAATTTTTAGCTTAAAATTTAATTTTAAGTTAATGACAATTAAAGCAGAAAAATTACCTTTGTTATCAAAAATTTAGTTCTTTCATCAAAATTACATTCCACTACAATAAAATTTTACTTATTTTTTCAATAATTTTATCCGTTGCATTAAAACGGATCGATTGGTATATATAAAGTATATATTGTGTTGAATAGGGTCATTTGGGGTTAATGTAAACGGTTTATCTATTTTTTACGAAAAACATCAGTTTTTTCTGTTAAAAGGTAAAATGGACGGATTTTTTTTTGCATGAACTTGTTACTAGAGCTCCCTAGAAAAATTTTATGAGGTTCAAAAAAATATTGATGCACCTGAATCGTCTACAACTGACTGTTTACATTTACCCCGAGATTTTGAAATTTGCCTAAAATTCGGGGTAAATGTAAACACCTCTGTAGTTAAGCGAGGTTTAGGAAACAAGTTATTTCAAGCATACTACTGTCTTAAGGGATGGAAAAACTGAAAAAAAATTATTCGTAGACGTATAGTAAATCAACCAGTTGACTGATAATGTATCATATAAAATAAACAATCAACCATTACAAAATTAGTAATGTAAAAACTTGAATAACTTGAACAAATTTTAATAGATTTTCATTCAACTTGGTAAAAAGGAGTTTTTAAGGTTGCTGAATAAGAATCTAAAATCGAATTTTTAAATTTCAAAATGTCGGATCTAATAGTTTATTCAATTATTTTCTTTTAAAATGTAGTTGGAGTACTGTTTACATTTACCCCGAGTTTTCGAATTCTCGGGGTAAATGTAAACACTTAATTATTTATTAACTAAATTGACGAAAATCAAAAATCAAAGTCAATTTTTGTTGAGGCATGAATAAGGAAGAATTACATATTTTTGTTTGATTTTTAAATTTATTTTTATGCAAATGCGAGACAAAATACTGAAACAAAAATTTTCAATTTCAAACTTTTTTGCATTAAACGATAACTTACACTAGGGCATTGCCAATTGTCAAAATAAAATATTGGCAATAGTCAGAACATCTTGTAGGTGAGCTGAGGTAAAAATATTGCCGTCGTACTTATTTTTTAATTTGTAAATTTAGCTGAAACATCTACTGTTTACATTTACCCCAAATGACCCTATATAAATGAATTTTTGTTATTTATAGAAATAATTTAACTTTTACAATGAATTTTAATAAAACTCCTAAAAATAGTTTAATTATGTTGAAGTTTTACTATTTAAGAAAATAATTGAATGTATTGCGAATAAATTTTTAAAAATAAAATTATAATTTTACGATGACTAACTACCCTTGATTATTTAGAAAAATTTATATAAAATTCTTTAAAAGAAGTAAAATATTGTCAATAGAATGTATAAAAAAATTTCAATTACATCAACAATTTTCATTTATTTGTTTAAAAAAATTCAATTATCTTAAAATAACAGAATTAAAAAATCTTATTTTTCAAAATTAAAAAAAAAATGCGAAAATTCAATTTTCTTAAAGAATTTGAAGTGTGTATTTTTTTTAAATTAACTAATAAAAATTTTAATTATTAATCTTTGCACTAATAAACGTTAATACATTATAGAATGTGACTCCTTATAAAATATAATGATTTATCAATTATTAAAGTAAAATACTTTGAAAATTCGATTTTTTAAAAAGTTTTTAATGAAATTCTTTAATTCTTTTTTTGTCATCGAGACTACTTTTTCCTACTTTTTTTAAACTTATAATGGAGTGCGAAGCCTGTTACGTTATTTTTAGAAATAATTTTTCAAAATGGCCTTACATTAAATTATTTAAATGTTATCTATTTTGTAAATTATGAATAAATTATTATTAAAAATTATTGTTTTTGATAGTTCATTTTCTAAAGTTAAAATAGAAAAATAGTTAAAGAAACAGAAATGGAGAAATATAAATTTTAAGAAAATAAAAAAAATTTTTTAACACTAATTATTTAATTTAAAAACGATAAATATTTTAAACATTATCTAAAGTCAAAATAGACCAAATTTTTTTTAAGAAACAAATAGAGAAAGAAAGAAAAACAAGTTTTGAAGAAAAGTAGAAAATTGTGTATTTCAAAATTTTAAAACAATAAAAAACATTTAACAGTAAAGATTCAATATTTTCTTCAATATTTATTTCGCTATCAGTAAGAGAACATTATTAAATTTATGTTCCCAATATTTGATTATTTTCATAGTTATTTATTACAAAACAAAGTTTGCAAACTTTTCAGAAATTTTTTTATGTTCTTAAAATTTTAAACATAAAATATTTTATTTCGTCTATTTTTCATATAAGTAAAAAAATTATAATTAAAGAAATATGAAAATTTTGTAAACATTTACATAAACGAAACAAAAATTGAGAAAAATTTTTCAATTCGTAAAGATAAAACCTTCATCAAATGTTTCCTGTAAATCTTGAATATATTTGACCTAAAAGAAACCTGAAAAACAATTTTCCATACTTTAATTGCTTATATATTATATTTTTAGAAATAATTTTTCAAAATGGCCTTATATTAAATTATTTAAATGTTATCTATTTTGTAAATTATGAATAAATTATCATTAAAAATTATTGTTTTTGATAGTTCATTTTCTAAAGTTAAAATAGAAAAATAGTTAAAGAAACAGAAATGGAGAAATATAAATTTTAAGAAAATAAAAAAAATTTTTAACACTAATTATTTAATTTAAAAAAGATAAATATTTTAAACATTATCTAAAGTCAAAATAGACCAAATTTTTTTAAGAAACAAATAGAGAAAGAAAGAAAAACAAGTTTTGAAGAAAAGTAGAAAATTGTGTATTTCAAAATTTTAAAACAATAAAAAACATTTAACAGTAAAGATTCAATATTTTCTTCAATATTTATTTCGCTATCAGTAAGAGAACATTATTAAATTTATGTTCCCAATATTTGATTATTTTCATAGTTATTTATTACAAAACAAAGTTTGCAAACTTTTCAGAAATTTTTTTATGTTCTTAAAATTTTAAACATAAAATATTTTATTTCGTCTATTTTTCATATAAGTAAAAAAATTATAATTAAAGAAATATGAAAATTTTGTAAACATTTACATAAACGAAACAAAAATTGAGAAAAATTTTTCAATTCGTAAAGATAAAACCTTCATCAAATGTTTCCTGTAAATCTTGAATATATTTGACCTAAAAGAAACCTGAAAAACAATTTTCCATACTTTAATTGCTTATATATTATATTTTTAGAAATAATTTTTCAAAATGGCCTTATATTAAATTACACAGGCCGACAAGATTTACTTTCCAAGAATCAGACAATACTTTTCCGAAGGATTTCGACGTGCTGAATCCGAATCCGACCTCAAAAGGGACCCATCACGTCAGGTTTTCGAGATATTTTAACCTAAAAATGCAAAAAGCTTGTTTTTAGTTATATTTGATGTCATGAAACATCAAGAAATAATTTTTTTCTCTAAAAGGTCAATATTGAGCCTAAAAGTGCTACTCTTCCCCTTTAATATCCATTTTGAAAATTTAAAAAATCTTCTATTGTCTCTGAGTAATCGTTTATTGAATTTTCTGAGTTTGTCTAATACTTCGAAAACCAAGTAGAAATAGACAAAACTTGGAGAATAAAGCATAATTTAACTACAAACATCTAAATTTTAAATAGTTTTCAGTTTTTTCAATATAACTGAATACGAATTCAATATCAGATTGACTGGTTCAAAAATGGCATATTTTAGGGAAATACAATCAATTTTAAATAAATCGTCTGCCATATTGTATACGCCATTTTGAATTTTTGTGAATCTTATATTGAATTCGTATTCAGTTATATCGAAAATCCTCAGAACTATTGAAAATTTAGATATTTGTAGTTAAATTCTGCTTTATTATCAAAGTTTCTTTGTTTCTACTCAGTTTTCGAAGAATTCGACAAACTCAGAAAATTCATTAAACGATTACTCAGAGACAATAGAAGATTTTTAAAATTTTCAAAATGGATATTAAAGGGGAAGAGTAGCACTTTTAGGTTCAATATTGACCTTTTAGAGAAAAAAATTATTTCTTGATGTTTCATGACATCAAATATAACTAAAAACAGGCTTTTTGCATTTTTAGGTTAAAATATCTCGAAAACCTGACGTGATGGGCCCCTTTTGAGGTCGGATTCGGATTCAGCACGTCGAAATCCTTCGGAAAAGTATTGTCTGATTCTTGGAAAGTAAATTGAATCAAATTTTGTTGGCCTGTGTTATTTAAATGTTATCTATTTTGTAAATTATGAATAAATTATCATTAAAAATTATTGTTTTTGATAGTTCATTTTCTAAAGTTAAAATAGAAAAATAGTTAAAGAAACAGAAATGGAGAAATATAAATTTTAAGAAAATAAAAAAAATTTTTAACACTAATTATTTAATTTAAAAAAGATAAATATTTTAAACATTATCTAAAGTCAAAATAGACCAAATTTTTTTAAGAAACAAATAGAGAAAGAAAGAAAAACAAGTTTTGAAGAAAAGTAGAAAATTGTGTATTTCAAAATTTTAAAACAATAAAAAACATTTAACAGTAAAGATTCAATATTTTCTTCAATATTTATTTCGCTATCAGTAAGAGAACATTATTATTACGCTAGTAAAGCTTTTTTCATATTAGAGAAATAACAAAACTTCTCTTGTTGACTCTAAAAGAAAAATTATTAATTAATATATTGTTTTAATAATTGTATATAAAAAATATTATAATTTTTCATGTTAAGAACAATAATATTAGTTTTTCATTAAAATCTAGAAAAATTCGTTTTTAATATCTTAAACTTTGTTGATGTGATAGTGTTTGTAGTCTAAATTTTTATTGGTATTTTGATAATAAAAACATAAAATTCCGCACCTGAATTATTATGTTTCTGTGTTCTGATAGCTATATAATATTATACTTAATTATGTTTTTAATTTAATAATATTATTTTTATTTCTCAAATAATTCAAAAATATTTTTATTAATCTAAAAAAAATATTAATGTTATTATATTATTCATATTATTTCCTTTGTTTCTAAAAAATAGTGTTTTGTAATAAAAATTTTAGATAATTAACAATATTGTAAATTCTACAAAATATTTTCTATTTTTTAATATGAAAACCTTAATTGCTTGACAGAATTTTGACTTTTTCCCTGACAGTAAAAAATTTTCTGCTTCACTCTAATAATGACAAGATACTCCAAAAAATGTTTTATTACCATTTTTTAGGAATTTCTTTACTTGTAAAATTATTCAAAAACATCAATAACTTTCCTTCTGAATAAATATGTAATCATTACTATTTTCCCACAGAAATCAATTATTTTTAACAATTTTTGAAAAAAGTTCTTTGAGAATTTTTTAAATTCATTTGTTTACAAATCAATTTTACGAAATTTAACTTATTCAGAAATTTTTCAATTGAATATGTGTTAAAAAGAATAAAATACACTTCAAATAGTTTCAGAAAAAAATTCAATTAAACTTTTTTAAGATAATTAATTCTACAGAATTGTTAGTTATGATTAAAAAAAAATACTTTCAAAAAGTTTTTTTCTTTTTCAGTGAATGAAAGAAGTAGAATTGTAAAAATGTTATCACTACAAATATGAAAAAATAGTTTTCGATGCTGAGCGTTGACGCCAACTTCAAGAACGTTGAATTTATGCAATCAGTTATAATTTTTGCAAAATTCAATTTTTTATTGGGAGACTTAAAAATGAAACACCCAGAAGTTTTAAGTGATTAATACGGTTTTTTGACATAGTTTTTTATTTTTCTGATTACAATGAATAACATAATGTAAATAAATATACTCTCTAAATTTGAATTAGTAAAAATGTTTACTTATTTAAATTATAGTGACTGAATTTTTGCTTTTGAATTAGTAAATTTTACTAATGAATAGTAATTTCTACTAATTTATTAGTCAAGTTTACTAATTCAGAAGCAAAAAGTCAGTCACTAATTCAAAGTAAACATTTTTACTAATTCAGATTTAGAGAGTATGTTTATTTAATTTGTGAATTTTTTTCACATATTTTTCAATTTCTATTTCAACATGTATATATTTATATATATTTATTCAACCACTGTGGTTTGAATTATATACGCCGCACCCTATAGAAATGCAAGGAGAACGCACATATAATTCTGCTTTAGAACCGCAGAAGAGCGAATGATCCAACACCTTGTAAAACCTGCTTTCCACAAAGACACGTGCCCATTATTACGTCAAAATAATATTTTTTTCAACCGAAAAAAAGCAATTTTATTTCTTTCTTTCTATATGCCCTCGAGACTCAACTGGTTTACAGTTTTGCTTTCCAAGAAAAATATGCGGAAAGCAAAATAATGTTGTAATAATGTAAACTGTGTGAAGAAATTCATATATAGAGATATATGTAGAGAGAGCATGTATGATGCAATTGTTTATTCGCTAAAATAGTCTTTCATGAGGTGTATTGGTAAAATTTATTTGAAGAGAGATCCAGGAAAATAAAACTAAAATATGAGAATTTTAAATGCAGAAGAACCAACTCAAGTGAGACATTAATCACACCTTTAATAGCAGACTTTTTTCTGTTTGAGAAAGAAAATTTATTTATTTTGCAAATAAATTAAAGTAGACCTTAAGTTTTTTGAATTTTCTTACTCAAAATGAAGAACAATTTTAATTTTAAATTAATTTTAAAAAGTTTATTTTTCTATTAGTTAAGTTAAATTTTACAGTAAAAAAAACTGTTTGAAAAGTTTTCAATTACAAAATCAACATGGTTTTTATCTTTAGAAAACAATTTTTTAAAGTCAGTTCAAATTAATTAATTAATTATAACAAATCATTCAGATATAATTTCAAACGAATAACATTGGCCCAAGGCTGTGACTGAAAATCAATGCATTGAAATAAATTAACATTTTTCACGGGGGAAATTATCAAAAACACTCCAAAATTGTATGATGAATAAATTTACTCTTCAAAAACGTGTCGACACAAAAAAAAATATGGTGAATTTGACTACTTTTTTACTATTTCCTGTAGTTCCTATAGGCGCCCGTAACATTATTTAGTAAAATGAACTATGACAGAATAGTTAGTCCAACTGTACAATGTAGTAATAAATACCAATTTTCCAGTAAATTTAACTACTAAAACAGTTATCTTAACTATTTGTTGTTAGTCATACCAACTGCTTCATTTAGTTGCAGTAACTAAATTTTTATAGTTCCTATATAGGCGCCCGTAACAAATTATAGTTGTAACAACTGTAAAAAATAATTAAATTAACTATTTAAAGTAGTAAAATCAAATTATTTATTTGTTTTTTATTATTATTGAGTTCCATTTTTTTATATTTTCTCATACCTATTTTTGTTCATATATAATTTATATATTAAATTCTTATATACCTAAGAGAGAAAAATCCCCAAACGCCGGGGATTGAACGCACGACCCTAACATTCGCAAACCGATAACCTAACCACCTAACCACGCTCGCACGCTACGATGACTAGCATTATACCTGAGGACATTCTTCTTATATTCAGTCATAGTAACTACTCCATTTAGTTGCAGTAACTAATTTTTGAAGCTCAAGGACTTAGTTGAAATATAGCCAGTATATGATTTTAAGTGACTCAACAATGGAGCAGTAGTTAAAAGTACTGTTGAAAATAGTTATTTTCAGAATTTCTGTAGTAAAATTATCCATTTTTTACTAGTTATAAAAAAATTAAACTTACTATTTTCATATAGTAAAAATAACATAAAAATTGTTACTTTTATCACTTTTGTAGTTGTAAAAATAAATGTTTCTCACCACCATAGAAATAAATTATCAAAAGCTAGTAAGAATTGGTTCTTTGAACTACATTAAACATAAAAATAACAAATTCCAGCGGTTGTTTTTACTCTTTGGAACAGTAAGTTTTAATTTAATTTAATTTGCAAATAGCAAGAAATGGATATTTATTTATTTTTACAGAAATTCCGAAAATAACTATTTTTAAGAGTACTTTTAACTACTGCACTATTGTTGAGTTATTCACAATCATAACGTTTAGTAGTAATTTAAACTATACATAAAACCAACTATTTAATTTTAGTTCCACTAACTATGGAAGTTTAGTTAAAATTAAAATGCTGCTGAATATGGTAGTTTTAACTACTTTTTTTCTAACTACACATATGTGGTTGTTTTTACCATTCGCATTTTTTTCTGTGTATAATCATATGGAGCAAAATAAAGAATGCGGTTAATATTTTTAAACATCCCTTGCATCTGGAAAATGAAGTTATATTACCGCAGAAATATGCAGTAAATCCTTACTTGCACTGAAATATTATCGAAAGTCAGGTATAATATTTGAGGAATAAAAAGATATTTTAGCATAAATAAAAATGGGACATTTGAATCTTGATAAATGCAATCCTTATGGAGTTAAGGAAACCAGATTTTCAAGTGAAGGACGTCTATGTATTTTGGAGTTTCAAGTATAGTAATAGGAAGACTGAATAGAATCCATAAAATTTCCATACGAGTAAAAGCAAAAGATGTCGACCTCGAGAAGGTCGTTGTGCTCATCGAGTTCTATGCCTTATCTATATTTTGCCCCCCCCCCCCCAATCTCTTCTCTCTCTTTTTCTCGTTCTCCACACCAAATACCAGAGGTTGACATAGACTTGCCCACAACGAAAGGTATGCATTAAAGATGAACAGCGTAGAACACTTGACCAACTTTGAATGGTCCATGGAGAAAGATGCTGTTGAGATTTACAGAAAAATACGAGAAAACAAGGAGTGTGGGAGAGAAGAAGGATCAAAGATCTCTAGCTGTAAAATTCTATAAAAAAAAGACTTGAATTGCTAAAATTCATTTTATCCATTAAAATTAAATACACGTTTTATTATCTTCCTTTTAAGTGTCAAAAACATCTTTGTCCATATTTCGAGGGAAAATTATTAGAAGTTCGTTTTAAATTTTAGTAAATTTGAACATTAGTTCAATTCGAATTATTTTGTTTGATTATTAACCTAAGGGTGTCTAGCGATTCGTCAATTTGAAATTCCCGGATTTTTGAATAATTTTTCTGGATAATCACAAAGAATTTAAAAACGTACTGAAATGTATATTAATAACATTACTTACGTAATTAAATATTTTATTTATTAAATTACAATGATTAAAGTTATATAATAATTTCTGAAAGCATAGCAGTTTATTAAAATTTCCGTTATAAAAATGAATCAAGTTTATGATGGTAAACATTTTTTTTAGAATAATATAATTAATGAAAAAATCAAGTTTCAAAGATAACTTATTAATTATCTTGAAACATGTCGACTCCAATTTTTTTGAAATTGATGTCAAAGTAAAGCTTAAAAATTCTAATTTCTTGTAAATATGGACAATTCCAGGGAGATTGAGAAATTAATTAAATTTTAAAAAGATGTCAGAGGTTAAACTGTGTAAAAATAAAAAATCCGCTCGGTGCATACATTACAACCTTCAAAATTATTGTAAAATTTAATTAATTTCTCAAACCATGAAATGCTCATTATAAATGTTTACTTGGAATTAAATTAAATTTTTATTAAACTAGAATTAAATTCGAATATTTAAGCTTCATTTTTGACATAAGTTTCAAGAAAATCGGATGCGACGTGTTTTGAGACATTCAAAAAGGTTAATTTTTTTCATAAATTATATTATTTAAAAAACATTCTTTTCACCATTATAAAGTTGAGAAATTTTTGTTTTAAAACCACTAATAGTGAATAAAGTTTGGCTTCAATAAAAATAATAAATAATTATTTAAAAATTACCTTACAATAGCAAACTGTTTATAAGGAGGATCGTTTTAAAATGGAATGCCCCATATTTAGTTTTAAAAAATAAAATCTTTTCCTTTCCTATCACAGAAGATTCGTAATTTCTTTTTATAAAATATTTGTTATGTATTGTATACCTATAAATTGTTATATAAATATCTCAAAAATATTACGTTGAACATGGCGTAAAATAGTAAAAATCCTTTAACTTTTATAATATAACGTAGTGTACTAAAGTTAGTTTTCAATAAAATTTGAATTATTTTTTTTCACTACTGCTTTATTTTGTGTTAAAAAAATAAATTTAGTGATTGATTAATTAATTTATTTAATAAATTATTAGCAACAACTAATTCAAATTTTTATTGTTTTTAATTTTATTGTTATAGTCAACTAAATATTTAATTAATATTTAATATTCTCCCGATAAAACAACTTTATATGTACTACACCAACAGAAGGTAAAATATTTTATAAACTTTGATATCATTTGTTACCATGCGAAGGAGGCGAATGCAAGTGGTAAGTAGAATGTTTTACTTTGTAATTTAATTTTCTTTATTATTTTTAGAAGGTCATTTGGTCTGAAAACATTACTGTTTTCTACTATACCAATGCAGAGTAAAATGTATTCGACATTATCTTCTGATATGGAGTCACTAGACAACAAAATACGTAAGTTGTGCCGAGTCCCCAATAGATGGATAGTGGAAATATATACAATATCCTAAGTATAATTTATGAAAAAAAATTACTTTATTAAACCATTTAACAAATAAAAAATAATTTGTTTTCTATCATAATTAACTTGAAATTTTGACACTATACATTTTTGAAATATTATGCATTCATTTAGAAAAATTTGTAATACTATACTCCCCCTTAAGACTTAATAAATTGTTATACTTTTCTTCATACGTCAGAAACATTAAATAGGAGTTTTCATTAATTTAATTAATGATAGAAGCTAAAAAATATGTTTTTCAATTTTATGATTTTTTAATACTTATTTTTAAGAAACTGTTTAAAAAATCGGGCCCGAAAGATCAAATTTAGAAAGTAGGGTAATAGATAAATAAGCATTGGCTTAGTTAGCCTAGCACGTCAAAGACATCGATGATGTTCGGCAGTGGACAACCAGCTATATTATAACAATAATATTAATTATTATTGATTTATCAAACATAAAGATTCATTATAATTAAAGTTGAATTTACAAGAATGAAAATATATAATGATGTATATCGTTAATCGTTGGACGTGAGTTTTTCTTTAAACTAATTTTTTATTTCGGTTTTAAACAAAATTGAAATATTTTAAAAGTATATACAATAAATGTTTTTTATAATTTTATTTTAAAAACTAAAACTTTTGCTAATGTAGTGAAACTTACAGTTGTTCCAGGAAAAGTTTTCTTTACGAACATGTACATCATTCCAAAAAAAAAAGGTTTACCGATTATCTTTCTTCGATATTTGGAACGATTATGCCCCTATAATGCAGGGAGAACAACTTGAAGAGCAAACTTCATTAATAAAAATTTCCATATAGCATTTGGAAGTTGGTAAACAATGACGCGAAGCTTACAATTTACATGGCAATATAAAGCAAAAGAAAAAATCTACTTTCTCTAGTTCTGTCTTGCTATTACACATCACAGTACGTTTAATAACCCAGTATTTCGCAGCATGTATTATACTTAAAATCAAACAGAAAATGCAGTCTGTTTGGGATAAATGATGAGGCAAGTCACATTCAAACAAATGTAACGATCGATGAAAAGAACAATAGGCCCCTTTCTCAAAAGGGGCCTCTGTAGTTATGAGCATGTTGCAACTTGCATTATAAGCTAAGAATAGCGTTGCTGAAAATCTTGTTCTATTTGCTGATAACTGCACTGGGCAAAATAAAAACAAGACACTTTTTTATTATCTTCTTTGAAAAGTTATGGGAAAAATGAATAAAACTATTAAGTTAAATAATGATATGTATAGAATTGACGTTATAGTATTGATCTTCTTTGTATAAGATAAATTATATGCAGGATAAATGTTGCCTTTGTAGGATCCAGAAATTACTAATCACCGCATATACATAGTTATTAGTAATAATGATGTCTATATTTAGAATCCATTGAATTCAGATGATCGCACTCTTCTATGCATTTACGGTAACAGAACTATTAGAAAAGAAATAGAAGCTGTAGAACAAGATCTCAACTACTCAATGTTCAACATTTTAACACAAACATACAATATGGTACCTGCGTAATATGTAATGTTGTCCTGAATTTGCATAACTTTCATGGAATATAGAACAAATGTTTTCATAACAATTGACATTCCCGAACAACTTTAATCGTTTGCAGATCATTTGGGTGATAGAGGATTTGCGACAACTGTTACCAGGTTTAAGATGTTATCATATAGGCAAGAATTGCTCCTGTTTGACATGAAAAAATTCTTATAATTTTACATATTCTACAACTGTATACAGAGTATAATGTATGTTAGAACAAAACAAATTTGTGAGAAAATAATTTTTCCAACCTTTTGTGAATTTTAAATTTTATCTGACACAGTAAATTTAAAATTCGCCTCGAGATTTTTAGGGGTTTAACTGAAAACGAATCTGTCTTCTTATTAACAAGATCGAAAATAGCGGATCCAAAATGGTTGAAATAAGTTGATACTTCTGGAATATGATGTATGAGGGTTTTTGTGATTACTCAATCTGATTTTTAAATTCAAAAATGGTGAATTTAATGTGTCAGAAAAAATTAAATATCCATTAAAGGTTGCAAATAATAATTTTTTCACAAATTTGTTTTGTTCAAACATAAATTATAGATTATACTTTGTACATGGTTGTTGATTACGTAAAAGTATAAGAATTTTTTCATGTCAAAGAGTAACTATAATAAAAATAATATCTAAAAACAAAAAAAAACCGAATCAAAAGAATAACAAAATAACTGATCTTCCTTCTCTGAAACAAATGAATATCGGTTGTTCCGTTAATCATTTGTCATTCCTATCACATTATTTCCGTAGCATTTTGGCATTCTAAAAGTATTAGAATTTTGCAATTTGTTTTGCGAAATAGAGCATACTTTCTATAAAATTAAATTGCGATTCCACGTTTTCATTTTCATCGTCTGCTGCCATTTTTTCAGACTTTTAGTTTATTTGGCACTTCTTATTTTTTTCAGTTATAAGAAAATGAATGTCCATTTTGTCGCTATGTAAGGAAAAAACTATATAAAAGAGATTTAGGGCGAAAAAAACACTCTTGAATAAAATATAACCAAAAACTATTTTTTTTAAATTACAAATTCATTTTTTCATTTAAAAAATGGGAAGCGTAAGTTGAAGCAAAGCTATTGGAAGACTGGTTTTTTTCATAACTCACATTGATTTAGGAATTGAATTCCATGAATTATGTACCAATGCGGATGGAATTAAATTCACTTATGGTAGCAGTTCCATTACAAATGGTATTTGAAAAATACCAATAAGGTTAAGCAACATGCATAGTTTCGATATAAGCAGAATTGAAAGGGGCATTCTAATTGCAGTATTATAGAACTGATAAAAACTATAAAAACTTACGGTGTGTATATGTAACTGTCAAATTTAAAAAAATTAAAAATTTAATCCATTATAAACAAGTTTAACAACTTTTTACACATTTAAAAATTGTTAACAAATATGATAATTTTTTTTTAAATTAAAAAAATTATTTTAAAGATACTAGAATCACTGAACAAAAATAATTTTTTAAATATTTTTTAATATTTATTGTAAAATAAGTAAAAAAACGTAGAAAAAATTATAGAATTTATTAAGAATGAGTTACTTTATTATTATAAATTGATAGAAACAATTAATAATTATAAACATTAAGTGAAAAATGATTTTAAAGTTAACCGGGCACATAAGCTAGTTTTACAAATTTCATTTACTAAATATGAGAAAGAGAAATCATTAAATTGAATGAAACCTTATCAAACATAAAGTACCTGTAATTAACTTTTAGTTTTTCTTATCACTTTCTTCCATTTTTGTTCATAAACATTAAATAAAAAGCAATTAAAATTGGCACTTAGTTATTGTCATGATTTTTAATAGTAAATAACTTTCTGAAGAAAGAGGCCTTAGAAGCAAAAAATTATAGGTTATGTTTGCAATTTTTTAAATGAAAATACAAAAAAAAGATCAACTGTCAATTTAAATCATTAATGTTCAAGTTTTCATTACAACTAAAATATCTAATAAACACTGATTTTAATTCGTAAAAAGTAAAAAGAAACTTTTAATCAACAAAAAAGTAACACTAACATAACCTTAGGCAAAAAATATCACTCGCGTCCAACTCTGAAAAGTCTCAATCTGAAAAAAGGAAATCGTTATAAAATATTTATTATTCTCGTCAG
Organism: Leptopilina myrica (nomen nudum); assembly: GCA_032872475.1. NCBI lineage: Eukaryota > Metazoa > Arthropoda > Insecta > Hymenoptera > Figitidae > Leptopilina > Leptopilina myrica (nomen nudum). The sequence goes on from CM065463.1 coordinate 43,218,324, forward strand.
ATCTAAAATTTTATTACTAACACTGATACTAATGTCACCAAATTTCTCTCTTTCTATCTTTTATTCAATATACAGAAATATTTATTTACAAAATAATTATAAATACACGATTAAATATAATGCTTCATAATAATTCAGTCTCAGACTAATATAATGAGTTTTGATTCGAGATCATATTTGTTGCCAGGATGAAATATCAGGTGCTCTATTTCTAAGGCCACTGTTCTCACATTTGGTGCCTTGAATTATTTCATCCACATTACCGCGAATAATTCGGAAATTTATCTCGTCTGGCCTGAGTGTTTTGTTTATTGTTTTTTGCAATCTATTTGTGTTGAACCACAATTCCTCGACGCCGTACTTGTTCACAACAACTTTGATGCCGCTCACGTACTGCAATTTTTCTTCGTCTTGAGCGATTGTCACAATATTTTCTGCTGTAAATGGTTTTTCAATATTCCAACAAGCTATGGCGGTTTTCTGGACTAGCTGGAAAAATAAAACCCCACGCCGTGAAGTCGCCTGAACGCCAGCTTGACTCGCTCTCTTTTGAATTGATTGAAAAACCAATGGCTCTCTATACAGACTCTCCTTTAACGAATTCACGTCTGTGAATTTCTGGTAATAACTTGCCAGGGAATTGAAATAGAGGTATCTGTAAAAAATTAATTTATTGTCATATATAATTAGTAACTTTCTACTGATTCAAAGTTGGAGAGAATCTTTAGAGATTTTTAGCGATCTTTAGAGAGAAACTAAGTTAATTCTTTTTTAGTAAAATGGTTTTGATAACGAAATTTCTATTTCTTTCGAAAACATACTATTTGGTTGGTTGAAACATAATGAGGAAGAATCTAATCGTGGTTTCTTTAAAACAAATAATAGAAAAAAGTTATTGCATAAAAGATTGCATTAATCAGTTAAGATCATTAAATTTGTAGTTACGCAGTTCTCATGTAACGGATACAAAAAATAACGAGGTTAGTAATTATACTCGCATGTGTTTTTCAAAATCCGATTGTTATTAATATGTAAGACTCACTTTTAAAATAGGATTTTAAATACAAAGGAACATTTAATTTGTGCTAAAATGTAGGGTATCCCAAAAACATCGACATGGTATTCTAGGGTATCCAAACAGCCGTTCACTAGGATATCATTATAATACCAATTATAGATATCCCCGGGATATTGACGAGTGTTTCTAGAATACCCTGTGACATCCTGTGCTATTTGGCAAATTTCCCTCTCTTCAAAAGAAAACATTATTTAAAACAAAAAATCTAAATCTGTTAATGAACTGAAGCAGTGCAGAGTAAAAATTAGAAATACAAATTGCGGAAAATTTCTCTTTATCATAACAATAAATGTTAACATAAATGTTGTTAATGTATGAATTTTCAAATTTTAATATTACCTTCTATCGAAAAATCCTGGAGGAGATAGAGACATTCCTAACACACCATCAGTTAGATCAAATTGTTCCCCTGCAATGGTGATGAACATTGCGTCAGTTTCTGGATCAGGACCAAAGGCATTTCCTCTTGTATTATTTAATCTCCAGGAACGAACATTTTTCAGATCGTAAATTTCAACTCCATTTTGTTCTACATCTGCTATATAAAGAAATGCGTCCAGACAAGATTTGCCAATTTCTACTATTGGCGTTACTAAAGATGCTTTTCCGGAAAATGTTTGATAATCCGGTATCACATATTTATGAATCAGTTGATCAGTTTTCAAATCAAAAATCAATATCTTTGTGGGGCATACAGCTTTCGATTCAGCCCTTCCGCTGTCGACCACCCAGAGTCGATCGCATTCATCAATCTAAATTTAAATATTTGTGTTTAGAGAAGTTTAATTTTTTATGTACAGTAGGCAGGAGTTAATTCACTCATTGCGAATAAATTCCCTAACCAAATTATATGAAACTTTTTTATCTTTTTTTAAAATCTTTATTAGCCTTAAAATAAAGTTCGATACTTTTATCAACAAGTAAAAACTTTCAATTTGCAAGTAGACATAGGGGAATGTTTCCGTGGGTGGACCAGCTTTTTGTTTTTTATGAAACCAACGACAAAATCTGTTTTAATGAATATAACAACAACGCAAACACATTTTTAATGATTTCAAAGTACATACAATTATTTTCAGCTTTATAGTAGTTACATGAAAATAATTTTTTCCCGAAAAATAGGAAAAGTTTCATTGTCATCTGATGGAAAATTAAAAACCTTGACAACTATCATTTTTTCTTGGACAATATAATTTTTCTTCTTATTTATATACTCATTATAATCATTTGCAATTATTTTTATATTGGAAGTCTAACTTGTATTTCAAAAGTGACAAAAATTCACTCATGAATATAAATTTTTATTTATTAATAAATTATCGCATTGTTAAAAATCAGACTCCAACTTTACACCAAGAAATTGAAAATTATATACTACAATCTCAAAAAGTGGGAATACTTTCATTTGAACGGATTCACTGAAAACTTGAAACCAACGAAGGGCAAGAATTCACACTTTGTGAGATTGAAATAAAATCATTTCAATCTTTTTTGGTGTAAACTTGGAGTTGGATTTTTAACAGATGCACTTTGTAAAATGGGTTTTAAAATTTTTTATTCGAATTGAAACATAATCTAAGTTTATATAAATTGATATTTAGGGCAATAGTCACCCAACGATGTATAATAGTCTTAAAATTTCCTTTACCAAAAAAATTGTATTTGTGTAAATAGAAAAGTGGTCCTCTTATGGAGACATTCCCCTATCGAAATTAATTTAATACTACTTTAAAGCTGTTTTGAAAAAGTCATTCTGACTTTGAATTTTTTTCAGCAATTAGCAAAATAAAACAATTTTATGGTGTTTAGGTATTAAATGTTATTTAATGTTTAATAAGGACTTCCGGAAGATAACAAATTTTTTTAGATAATTTTCAATACCACTTCTCGGGGTCGATTGCGTAAGTTGATTTGATTTTTGATTTACTTTCACTGCACTTTATTTTTTGTACTTGATACTTGATAAGTGCTTTTCAATATCAGTTAAATGTGAAAAAGTGCAAAGTGGTTTTTTTTATTTATTTACAGTTCGAACTATCATTGAAAAACACGTGTCTAGTGAAATAAGGTGAAAGTCAAATCAAAACCAAATCAATTTATAGGTAATCAATCGATCGCCTGCTGTAATATTTTTGAAAAACACTTTCGGAAATTGACTGTCGGTAAAAATTAAAATTAGCATAAAAAAGCTGTTTTCTTATGCTTGGAAAACAATTTTACTAAATAAATACACTAAAAATGGATTTTGATTAAAATTCTTAAGATTTTCAAAATTTTTAGTTGAAGGTTTTCTGTTTAAAAAAGAATTGAGCAAAGGTCAGGAAATAAATAAGCCATTTTTAGTGTGTTTAGTGCGAGGTCCTTTCATAATTCAAAAGTTTAAGCAATTATACAAAAATATAAAATTAGTGTTTAATTTATCCTTAGTAACCAAGAAAAAAATTGCTTTTATTAAAAAAAATAATTGCTTTGCGTGTATTGCTTTTATAAGTAGGCAAAAATTGCTCAAGTAAATAGAACATTCTACAACTTTTTTTTAAAATTAACGAAGAAATGAAAGTGCAAAAAAGCTTTACGTATATATGATGAGTATCGTGATTATGAACATAAGAAAAATTGTAATTACCGCAACTCGATAGACGGAAATGATGCTGTCGCACGTGTTGGGCACAAACCATGTCCAATCAGGATATGGAAGTAACAAAGGACCTCCAGGCCCATCTAGATTAGACAAAGTGGAAAGTGAAATTGGAACACCTTTGAGCCATCGCGGACTTGTTACGAAAACCCGACCAATTCTGTCAACATCCACATCCTGCGTGAAGGCATTTCCAAATATATATTCACTGCCAGTTAGAGGGACGTTTGGCCAAACCCAATCAAGATATTTCCACTGATAAAGTACTTCTAGCCCTGCACCACTAGTGTATTGCACAAGTGCACAGATTACAACAAAAATGAGATTCATGTCTCACATAAAAGAAAAATCAGATCATGTAGCACCACCATTACCAAAAATAAATAATACTTTTGTTAGCGCGAAACCGTATTTCTCTCGTCACGCTGCCATCAAACTTGTTCTGCGATATAAACTAAACTACAAGTGACAGTAGTACAACCAGTGGTATACAGACAAGCCCCCAACCCTACAATTTCCTCAATTCCTTCTACACTCCCCACCAGTTACACCTATAGACGCCCCCAACTTTCCCAATCGAGTCGGCTGATTGAGGCTTTTCACGTATGTGATTCCTAAACGGTCATGATAATTAACAGTCTTCAAAGATTGTGGATTGTTATAATTCTAGAAAAAAAGTTCTTCAGATAAAAATAAGTCGATTATGCAAGCTGCCAGTGGGTAAAAACACGATTGTTGCAAGATATAAAACAATTAAACAGTTTAAGAGAAATAACGTAAATTCACATATAGTTAATATTTTACCACCCACTTGGCCCTACACAAAAATGGATGTCAAGTTAAAATTACCTTTCACAGAAATTAATTTTTCAAAGGTTTTGATCCAATATGGCAGAGTCCAAATTTTGGTTCTACACATTTTTGAGTTCATACTCTATTCCCGAAATCTTATTTGACATAATAGTCATTTGACATAAAACCGTTTACCATAAACTTCATTTGACAAAAAATTTATTTTGTATAAAAAACATTTTATTTAAAATTTATTTGACATACATTTCATTAAACATACAATTTATGTTGCATAAATGGCATTTAATATGATATCCATTTGATATACACTTCATTAGACATAAAATTTATATAACATATGTGTCATTTGACATAGAATTCATTCAACATATATTTTATTTGATAAAAAATTCATTTAGCATAATTTCCACTTAACGTAAAAATACAATTGACTTGAATTTTATTTCACATAAAAATCTCTTGACATATGTTTCTATCGACATAAGTTTTATTTCACAGAAAATTAATTTGAGATAGAATTTGTTTAGCAAATACATCATTTGACATAAATATGCATTTTGTAAAGTTTATTTTGTCCTAAAATTCATTTGTTACTTCATTTGTTATAAATTTCACTTGCCATAAATTTCATTTGATATAAATGTCATTTAATATAATTCTCATTTAACATAAATTTCATTTTCATAAAGTTTATTTGACATAAAAGACATTGAACATAATTCTCATTTGTCATAAAAGTCATTTGACATAAATTAGATTGGACATAAAAGTCATTCAACAAAATTCTCATTTGACATAAAAATTATTTTACACAAATTACATTTTACATAAAAATATCAGCGCGAATTTTAAAAGTAACCAATTAGATATTGTCAACAACATTGTGATTCGCCAATTTTGAAAATCGCGCCTTTATTCTCATGTCAAATGATCTTTATGTAAAATGAAATGTATGACAACTGATTTTTATGTCAAATGAGATTTATGTGTAATGACTTGTGCGTCAAATGAAATTTATATCAAGTGAACTTTATGTCAAATGAGAATTATGTTAAATGAGATTTATACCAAATGAAATTTATATCAAGTCAATTTTATGTCAAATGAGAATTATGTTGAATGCCATTTACGCTAAATGAAATTTATATAAATTAAATTCAACGTTAAATAATTATTATATTAAAAGATATTCACGTCGAATGAAATTTATGTCAAGCTAATTTTATGTCTAATGATATATATGTCAAATGGATTTTGTGTCAAATGAGAATTTCGTAAAATGACATTAATGCAAAATTAAATTGATGTCAAATGAATTTTAAGTCAAATGAATTTTATAACAAATAAAATTTACGTAAAATGAATTTTATGTCAAAAGAAATTTATGTTAAATGATTTTTATGTCAATAGAAATTTAGGTTACATAATTTTTATGTCAAATGGGAATTAAGTAATCTGAGTTTTATGTAACATAATATTTCTGTTAAATAAATTCTATGACAAATGATATTTATGTTAAATGTTTTTTTTCACAAATTTCAATGAAATTTATGTCAAATAATGTTCATATTATATGAATTTTAAGTTAAGTAGTTTTATATCAAATAACTATTTGGTCAAAACGTAAGAATTCGTTTAAATTATGACAATTAGACTATATGGGTGATTCTTCTAAAAAGTGATACTTTTAAACATCAGTTTTTCAATTTTTTTAATTACATGGTTTTTACTACAAAAGCTACTTAATTTCATACTCAAGAGTAAGATTTTTAGGTTGCGTAAAATTAATTCTTAAAAATATTAAAGTTTTTCTCCTTTGAAGAAGTTTATTGTTATTCCATTAGATTAATTGCATTTAATTCGCGACTTTCTTTTAAAAATCAACGCTAATATTGTTGACGAAATGGAAAATAAAATTACACTACTTAAACATTAATAATTTGCATATTTTAAAACCAAATATATTTAGTTAGATTAAAATAGAAATTTACTTAAAGTATTTGATTTAATGGTAATTTGGGTTAATTTTTCCAAAACAATGCAGCTAAATACTAAAAACAAAATAAAAACTCGCATATTTCAAAGAAAAAGCTTCGGAGATGAAAAATAAATTTTCATTTACATTTATTTACATTAGGGCACAATTAAAATATGTTTTTTTAGTAAAATATACAAATCTCACGCCATCATTTTATTCTTTACTTTATCATTATTTATTCATTACCATCGAATTATTCTGTTAAAGTTACTTCTAAATTCAGTTATTTATTAAAAAAGAAAGCTTCGATCATGAAATGGATTTTTATTCGGAGCAAAATGTAAATTTCTATTATTTATAACAGCAATAATTTTTCTCCTTTTCTATAGATAAAATATAGAAAAAATAAACGTCAGATTCTCGGCTTTATTTTAATGTGCATTAAAATTTTATTTAAGATATTTTTAATGCATAAAATATTAGTAATCATTGTGAAGTAATTTTAACCTAAAACTGAAGACAAAGTTTGAACATTTTTATCAAAAATAAAAGTGAGGTCTAAAAATTTTTAAAATGCACATAATGATAGAAAAAACATTGTACTTTCTGACACTATTTTTAAAAAATTTCTAAGAGTTTGAAAAAAAGCATAAAAATTTAGTTTTCTTATAGAAGTCCTATTGGAGACATGTTGAAAAGGTTTTGGAGAAGAAAGTAATTCAGTTATTACATAAATTCAGTTGGATAAAACAATTTAATTTTCTTTTTAAAATGATAAGTAAGTGCTAAATTTTCACTATGGAAATTGTTAATAATTGTAAAAGAGAAGATTTTGTAAAATTAATCAAGATATAAAAAAATGTCACTTTTAGAAGAATCACCCATATGGGAACTCAGTTTTTTCTTTCTGATTGAGAGGATTTTTCACTTTTATATTTTATTTTAAATCTTCTTTCTAATATAAATTTGTTTCAATTTGAGATGAATAGTTTCAATCAAAGAAGAAAACTTAAAATTCCCCTTTTCGTTATAAAACTTTGAACCAAAAAAAAAAAAATTCCTCTTTTTTGTAGATGAACTTTCGTATATATTGAAAATAAAATGTAAAACTAATTGTTAAGCGGAATTTTCTTCTCACTTTGAGATTTTATTTCTGTCGGTATGTGACATCGCAATTATGAGCATTTCTTTCACTGAATGTTGTTCTATTTAAAAAAGTTCGCGACAGAATTTCTTCATTAGAAATTACTATTTACTAATAAGTATTTTTTGAACCAGTTTTGAGCAAATAAAATAGTACTTTTTAAAAATTCGTACTGAAATATTCCCACTGATTTTCTTAAGAAATATAAAAGAAATATTGATAAAATTAAGGGAGATAAAAATTCTATGTTTCAAATGTAAGTGCATAGATCTCTTGTTCTTGTTCACAGTTCATTAGGTATTTTAATCTGTATAAAAAAGTTTTAAGTGTGTATAAAATACCTTAAATAATATCCAATACTAGATATTAATAATAGTTTTTTTTTTGTAATATTTACGATTGAATTGAAAAAGCTCGTATTTTGTGGAGTTTTATATAAAAGAAATCTATGTTCAATTCACTTCATTAATTACTGATATTATTTTATTATTTTTATTTTATTAATTTCAAATATGTTATTAATTTTGTAATAATTTATTTAACATTAAAGTGAAAGCACAATGGCGAACGTGAGAGCCCAAGTGGTAAAACTATTTCCCAGACAATTAATTGGATTACTCGTATAATGCCAAGTCTGCAAAACAGACTATTGCACTATAGGTTTTACCATTTGAAATGTCACTTGCGCAATAACCCTAATAATGATTTACAGTCCAGAGTGTAAACTATATAGAAACCTGTAATATCGTATCGTTCTTGAACCAATTTCAATTCGCTGAAATGAGAAATTCCCTCATTCTGATTATATTTTTAGACACACATATGCCAATTGAAAAAAAAAGAAAATGACAAATTTTTGAAGGCGAAAAAGGCTTTTTTTAAAATTCAATGATATGTTATAAATTTTACATTTACGCTCTAATTATTTGAGAAATATCAGCAGTGTAATGCATTGCGTTTGAATCGCGAAATAATTTCATAGCATGAGCGGATATGTGATGTAGACACGTGACAACATTTGAAGTACGTTCAATGACATGAAAGCGCTCTCGAAGGAAACAGATAGCATGTTATATCTTGACGAATAAGACACACCTACCAGTGACTACTCTGGCAAACGCTTACACGCAATGCATTAACTGTTTACGTTACCTGTAAATCATTCCAAGCGTAACTAACCATTATTAACGTAAAGGAAAATTTAACATATTTCGCAAAATGTGTTATGACAGTATATGTGCATAAAAGCTAATACTGCAAATTATAGTGACCCCGGAACAACATAGATCAAGGGAACCCACTTTTTTTGAGTAAAAAACAATTTGAAATCATTATCAAATTCCATCAATTTTAACATATAATCAAAATTACAATTTTTTGTATTTGACCTAGATTCTTTATTTTTTTGTATATACTCTTCGAAAAAGATCTGTTTACGATCTTTAAACAAAAAAAAATTGATTTTAATCAATTTCAATTATCTTGAATTTTTTTATTTCATTTTGACGACATTTCTACTTGATATATATAGAACAAGTCCCCCGAGTTTCAATTCTTTTCAAGAAATTTAAAATTCATCTTTGGACATTACACGTAAAATATGGGTGATTTTTTTTTAAAGTGCTATGTACTTTATTTCATACTCAAAAGTAAGATACATATTTGATTTGCGCAAAATTCATTGTTAAAAACATTAAATAATAAAGTTACACTGATTAAATAATAATAACTTGCATATTTTTTTAAAGACATCAAAAATGCCACTTTCAGAAGAATCACCCACATGTGTGAGTATCAGGGACCGTCACGGAATCAAAACAAAATTTTTAAAAAACTTTTGTTTTGATTCGCATATAGATATCAGAATCAAAATTAGTCTCTAGTTAGTTTCGATTCAGAAAACCGAATCAAAAATAAATGTTGTTTATGTTCTGATTCCAAAATCAAAATTCAACTCTATTTCGTTTCAGTTTCAATACCAAAATCAAAATTTCACTCTATTTCGTTTTGCTTCCAATGTCAAAATCAAAATTCTTTTTGGTTTTAATTTTGATAAAATATCAATGAACCTATCAATGTATCATTGAACCTAAATTTTCTAGCAAATGTCAAATATATCAGAAGATAATATCGTTTTACATACGATATGTGAAGTAGAATTCGAATCGACTTCTATTTCTGTAAGAAAACCAAATTGCAGTATTACTGTATCAGAATCAAAAAACCGCTGCCAAGTTATAAATTTTTGTTATACTTTTGGTACTCCTTTCATTCGTTTTCGTAAATCTTGTGTTTATTTCATGAACACTTTGCTTCCTCATAGAGATGTTATAACAATAAAGTATAAATTTTGAACAATTATTCTTAAGTGCTGTAATATTTTTTTCTCTTTATTTAATACTTTCACATGAAAATTTTTTTTTTCACAATTTCTGTTTTTTAAAATATCAATAACTTCTTTATTTCTAATCGAATTAGCTTCAAAAACAGGTCAATCGAAGCGTTTTTTAATGCTCTACAAGTTGGTGACTATGGTTTTAATGTTATTTCAACATTTTTCAACAAAATTCTCAAAAAAGTCTTATTTTCCAAAATTTTTGATTTTTAAAAGTTTAATATCTCCGGTGAATATGAACGAAAAATGTTCATTCTGGGCTCAAAAGATGCGTCTGATGATGACCTACAATTTAAAAAAAAAAATCAGCCCAAAAGCTCTTTATAATTTGGAGATATTTATGAAAATATGTTTACACACACAATGACATTTTTCAAAAATGTCATTTTTGAACTCCTGAGGTCAAATAACATAAAGATATGTTAAAAAATCGAACCTGAAAAATTTTGGTATTACAATACTTCCTCAGTATGAGGAAGCAAAAATGGGGAAAATCAAAATTTTGAGTCTGCTACATTGGATTAATCTTTAAAAAATTAAGTTTCTTGACATACGAAATATTTCTTATCTTTCTAAACAATTCCCTACAATTCACGTAAGAATTCGTTTAAATTATGACAATTCGACTATATGGGTGATTCTTCTAAAAAGTGATACTTTTAAACATGAGTTTTTCAATTTTTTTAATTACATGTTTTTTACTACAAAAACTACTTAATTTCATACTCGAGAGTAAGATTTTTAGGTTGCGCAAAATTAATTCTTAAAAATATTAAAGTTTTTCTCCTTTGAAGAAGTTTATTGTTGTTCCATTAGATTAATTGCATTTAATTCGCGACTTTCTTTTAAAAATCAACGCTAATATTGTTGACGAAATGGAAAATAAAATTACACTGCTTAAATATTAATAATTTGCATATTCTAATACCAAATATATTCAGTTCGATTAAAATAGAAATTTATTTAAAGTATTTGATTTAATGGTAATTTGGGTTAATTTTTTCAAAGCAATGCAGGTAAATACGAAAAAGAAAATCGCATATTTCAAGCAAAAAGCTCCGGAGTTGAAAATATAATTTTTTTCACATTTATTTACATTAGGGCACAATTAAAATATGTTTTTTAGTCAAATATACAAATCTCACACCCTCATTTAATATTTTCATCGAAATATTCTGTTAAAGTTACTTCTAAATTCAGTTATTTATTAAAAAAGAAAGCTTCAGAGATGAAATTGAATTTTTATTCGGAGAAAAATGTAAATTTCGATTATTTATAACAGCAATAATTTTTCTCCTTTTCTATAGATAAAATATAGAAAAAATAAACGTCAAATTCTCGGCTTTATTTTAATGTGCATTAAAATTTTCTTTAAGATATTTTTAATGCATAAAATATTAGTAATCATTGTGAAGTTTTTAACGTAAAACTGAATTTTTAAAAATATTCTAAGATTTTGAAAAAAGCATAAAAATTTAGTTTTCTTATAGAAGTCCTATTGGAGACATATTGAAAAAGTTTTGGAGATGAAAGTAATTCAGTTATTACATAAATTCAGTTGGATAAAACAATTTAATTTTCTTTTTGAAATGATTTTAATTAACTGAATATTTAATATTTATAGATTTGAATTAAATAAATTTAATCATATGTATAATCAGTAATTAAATTTTTTTCATTAATTTTAATTAACAAAGTATTTAATCTTTTACAGATTTAAGTTTAATCAATATAATTCACCAAATATTACTAGAATAAAAGCTTAAGATTTAAACGACATTGAAGCTCACAATGTTTATCAACGAAAAAAATTATTCACTTAATAAATAAAAAAAAAAAGCAGGAATATTTTGCCCCAAAAATATTTAGAAAAAGTAGATTGATATTTATGTTATGACAATAATATATATTTATATTAAGTAATATAAATATAAAATTAAAAGTAGTTTTGGAATAAATTAAACAAATGTTTTTTCGTTGATCAACGTTGTGGACTTCAACATCGTACATTTAACTGAAAAACATGAGATTTTTGATACTTTCAATAATTATCGGAAACTGACCTGAATTATTCTACATTACCTTGAATTACAACCACAAATTACCATATAAATTACCTTGAATTATTTTCAAACATTTTGCATTAAAATAAATTATTCTCAACCTACGTTGAAAAATTACATCCCACACTGCACCGAAGATTTTCTAAAACTTGACAGGATCTCGTTCAGCGAGGTTAGAAACATTGATTAGCGATGTTCATGGAAGAATGTGTGGAAATATTTAAATGTCCACATAAGGAAGGAATATTGAATTTCAAACTTGAGCAAAAATTATATTGCTGTTCATTTAATATTTAGGCAATATTTCGTTTTGGTTCCAATATCAAAATCAAAATTCAACTGTGTTTCGTTTTGGTTCCAATATCAAAATCAAAATTCCACTCTATTTCGTTTTGGTTCTAATATCAAAATCAAAATTCTTTCTTGTTTTAATTTTGATAAAATAATACTGCGCATGTAGAAGTGTGATTGAACCTAAATTTTGTTGCAAATGTCAAATATATCAGAAGATAATATCGTTTTTACTTACGAAATCTGAAATAGAATTCGAATGGATTTCTGTTTCTATAAGAAAACCGAATTGCAGTATTATAGTATCAGAATCAAAACAGAAAGTAAATTTTGTTTCGTTACAGTATCAGAATCAAAATAGGATGTGAATTTTGTTTCGTTACAGTATCGGAATCAAAATAGGAAGTAAATTTTATTTCGTTACAGTATCAGAATCAAAATAGAAAGTAAATTTTGTTTCGTTACAGTATCAGAATCAAAATAGAAAGTGAATTTTGTTTCGTTACAGAATCAAAATCAAAATACATTAATAATTTCGTTTTGTTTTGGAATATCGTAACGAAATCAAAATTTGATTTCCGTGACGGTCCCTGGTTTTGTATGTCACCGTTTGATTTTCAAAAATCGTTTTGACAACATTAAACGTTTTAAAAATTTTAATTTAGTAGATAAGAAACATTTTAGAAATATTTCTTGAACGCGAATACATTTTTTCTTTGCCCTTGATACAAAGATTATTCAATAAACTTTAGTACTCAGAAAAAATCTAGCAAACGCTTTATTATATAAAGTAATCAAGTATACTAAAAACATTTTTTCAGCGCAAGAAGTTGTTCTTCTTCATAAGTTTATCAAAAATAGCATCATGGAGCACAGCTTCAATTCTGCTTGGTTTCTCAGTACACTCAAAGTTACTTTTTAGAATAAAGATAAGCTTTTCGAAGTGGAAAATGACTTTATAATTATTTTGAATTTTTTCCTGATGAAATTAATCTGAAATGGAGCAAACGTAAACTCAACTTCTTGAGAAATCCTTCTATAAACAAGCATATTAATATGACTTGCAGCAAGGTAACTGGTATTAAGCGTCACCTTGAAATAAATTACAAATAAATATGAAACATTTAAATGTTAATAAAACCAATTTATCCGTTTACAGGCTTTCACATTATTTTTATCACATTCAAAATTGGTTCGAAAATACAAATATTTATGGTTTTTGTGTGCGTAAAACTTATTTTTAATATATTTGGTTTATTTTACGATTGAAATTAAAATTGTCTGTCGCTATTAATTTTAAAGGTTTTTGTCGATAAATATTAATTTTTTTTTTTTAAGAGGAAGTCTTTAAAACGACATTATTCGTTAATGACTCTGATTCTGAGTAGCCATACAATCTTTATTATGCGAATTAGTGATAAAAATTGAGAATTGCAAAAAGTTCTTGTATAATCTCCATTGGATGTAATTCGGCAAATTTTCGTCCTTGACTAATAATTTGATAAGAATATTTCTCCCTCTCTATCATGTGAATTAAAAAAATCATGCTTGTGGAATGTCATCTAGTGCTTGAATGGAGCCGAGTCTAGAGCATTCACTTCACGTGCTCGTACACCTTTCTAAGCATGTGGACGTCTTACGCAGACGAAGTCGCGAGTCCAAACAAGTCCTCTCCAATTTTTTTTTTTTTATTAAACACTCGCGAATATTACTTAAGTTTATAAAATAAAAAGTTTACAAAAACTGTATAGAATTAAAACAAATTTTATATAACAAACAGAAAAGGTGTATGGAATTAATTTAACACGAAATTAAAACTCATTAACGCTCGAAACCAGTAAATTATTTGAAGAATTGCAAATCGAGATTGAGAATTTTCCAATTTCTAAATTTCGACACTTTCACGGGGAAATCAAGGATTTACATAAGTTTCAGATGTATAACCTGCTTGTCTACATTTATAAGACTTATGTGTAAGAATAACGTATTGTATGTTGACTTTTTATATTTATATGAAAAGGTTTTATTGAAAAGTGAGTCGATCATTTAAACCGCATTGAGGTAAAAAAAATTCTTGCGAATGAGAGACTGAGAAATTCTCAGGAGTCACTGCGTCTCAAGAAATTCTCGGTTTGTATCTTGAGAGTGACGAAAATGAATACCAAAATTTTTCGGTCTTATTCCCAGAAATTTTTTCACGTGAGAATATATAACTATAAAAATGTTCTTTCGTCTTGGCAGTATAAAAAAGTTTATGTATTTTTCATTAATTGTTTTGAAACACGAAAGCAATATATGTGTCGTAACTGGAAACATAAAATAGTCGACTAATAGGTGCGTGGCTTCGGGTGCAATTCCAAATAGAGCTATACGGAAGTAAATTTAAGGACTCGAGGTGTAAATCAATCTAAGAATCATAAGGAGCACTAAATATATAAATCATAATAAATACCCAAGTATTAATTTATTTTCCGATAATGTGTTTATTTGAAATTATAATATAAGAATAAAAAACAATAGCAGTGCATAATTTTTTTTTATTAAAACTTGAAATCCTTGTAAAAGGATAAAAAGTTTGAAAAAAATTTATATTTATTTATATATATGATATAATCTATCTATATTAATAAAGTTCGTGATCCGGTAATCTCTTTGCAGTTTGAAGTTAGTTGTTGTTTGCTTTTTTGTTTCTTAAATTAATTATTAATTATTAATAATTAATAATAATAATCTTGGTTTGAAGTTAGTTTTTGTAAATGCTTTTGTTTTTTTTTTCTTTTTCAAAACACTTTGCTTGACAGATCGAAATTATAGTTTTTCGATTTGTCAATATCAAAATTTTTTATTGTTTAAGAAGAAAGAAGGTTAAAAGATATTGTTTTTATAAAAAAAGGTAAGAAATTTTCATAATATTGATTTATAAATTTTATAATCATTTTCTTTATTTAAAATCGAATAAAAAATAAAGTAATTTGAACTATTTATATTTCTCCATCAACATTTTTTTTTTAACTTTCATTTTGTAATTAATTTTGACAATCATATTGTTTTTACAAAATTTGTAGTATTTTTTGCATAATTTTCTATTTATTTATAACAATTTTTTAAATGAGTATTGATTAATAAATAATAAGAATGAACTATTTAGTATTTTTTTCATAATATGAATTGAATTGAAGTCTTATTTATTTTTTAATAATTCTAAAAAATAATTATTAGGTAAATTAAAAATCTATTGATTTTATTTAGTTTTTGGCTTTGCTGTACCAAGTTTTGAATTGGATTTAATTAGAAACACTGCGATAATAATTGTTTTGGTACAATTAACTACTTTTTAAAATTTAATAATAAAAATGAATGAGAATATAAATTGTAATTTTAATTCGTGATCATAATTGTATATTTTTCTTTTAACAATTGAAATAGAATATGAACGCACGCTTTAGCGCGCGTATCCTATGCTAGTTTTTTAATAATTTTTCTTTTCAAATATTTTCAATTTTAAAATTAATGTCTCGAAAATCATCGAATTATTGCAAAGAAATTTATCAAAAAATTTGATAATAATGGAATTCTTTCTAAAAGTGTTATTAAATTCTAGTGAAGAAATTTATTAAAATTTTTTAAAATCCTAATTAAATTCTTTTGAAGAATTTCTTTGAATTTTTTTTTAAACTAATGGAGTTTCTTTAAAAATTTTAATTGAACATTTTTAAAGCAATTGGATTTTATGAAGAAGAATTTTATTAAAAT
The DNA here is from genome assembly GCA_032872475.1 of Leptopilina myrica (nomen nudum). NCBI lineage: Eukaryota > Metazoa > Arthropoda > Insecta > Hymenoptera > Figitidae > Leptopilina > Leptopilina myrica (nomen nudum). The sequence continues at coordinate 43,234,477 of CM065463.1, forward strand.
TGTATTAAAAATAATTGAATTCTTACGAAAAATTTTATTACTATTTAAAAAAATAATAATTAAATTGTTCCTAAGAATTTATTAGAATTTTAGAAAATAAATGAATTTTATGCGTTAATATTTGAAGATTAAAAATCTTTCGAGAAATTCTATTGAAATTGTATTAAAAATAATTAAATTTCTGCAAAAGAATTTCACTTTTTATAAACATAAATGAATTATTGCAAAGAATTTTACTATTTATAAAAACAATTGAAATGTTTCGAAGAATTTATTAAAACTTTGAGAAATAATTAAATTTGTATGAAGAATGATATAGAAATAATGAAAAATAACATGAATTTTTTTTTATAAATATTTTGACAATAACTGAATTATTTTTAAAGAATTTTAAATTCTTCTTGAAATAGAATTTTATGGAAATTTTTGCAAATAATTACATTTTTTCGTGTAATTTTATTTAAATTGTACTAAAAATAATTTAATTCCTTCAAATAATTGTAGTATTTATAATTTATAAATATAATTAAATTGTTTCGAAGAAATTATTAAAATTTTAGGAAATAAATAAAATTTATGAAAATACTTGAATTCATCTGAGGAATTTAATTAAAATTGTTTTGAAAATATTTAAATTCCTGCTAGGAATTTTACTATTTATAAAATTAATTGCATTCTTGCAAAAAATTGTACTATATTTATAAGAATAATTTAATTATTTCGAAGGATTTATTAAAATTTTTGAACAAAATTGATTTTTTTTGAAGTGTGTTAAAAATATTTCTAAAAATTGATCTCTACCCAGGAATTCAATTAAATTTTTTTTAAATAATTGAATTTTTGTAAAGATTTTTCTAATAAAAAAAATAATTGAATTGTTTAGAAGGATTTATTAAAATTTTAGGAAATTATTGAATTCTTTCATGAAATTTTATTAAAATTGTATTAAAAATAATTGAATTCATGCGAATAATTTTATTACTATTTACAAAAATAATTGAATAGTTTCGAAGAATTTATTAAAATTTTAGAAAATAAATGAATTTTATGTTACTATTTGAAGATTAAAATTCTTTCAAGAAATTCTATTAAAATTGTTTTGAAAATAAATAAAGTTTATTTTTACTATTTATAAAAATAATTGAAATGTTTCGAAGAATTTATTAAAACTTTAAGAAATAATTAAATTTGTATGAAGAATTATATAAAAATAATTGAAAATCATGAATTCTTTTTATGTTTTATAAATATTTTAACAAAACTTGAATTATTTGTAAAGAATTTAAAATTCTTGTTGCAATTCTTGTTGAAATTTTATGGAAAATTTTGAGAATAATTAAATTCATTCGTGTCATTTTATTTAAATTGGATTAAAAATATTTAATTCCTTTAAAGAATTGTAATATTTATAAAAATAATTGCTTTGAAGAATTTATTAAAACTTTAGGAAATAGATAAAATTTATAAAAATGTTAAAAAATATTTGAATCCATCCGATGAATTTAATTAAAATTGATTTGAAAATAATTGATATCCTGTAAAGAATTTTACTATTTTTGAAATTAATTGAGCTCTTGCGAAAAATTGTACTATATTTATAAGAATAATTTTTTTATTTCGAAGGATTTATTAAAATTTTAGTAAAAAATTGAATTTTTTCGAAATGTGTTAAAAATATTTCTAAAAATTGATTGAATTCAATTAAAATTGTTTTAAGGGCATTTGAACCAATATGACGTCACAATTGATGCAAAGCATATATTTTAATGCTGAGACGTCATAAAGGTTCAAATGCCCTTAAAAAGTAATTGTTTTCTTGTAAAGATTTTACTAATTAAAAAAAATAATTGAATTGTTTAAGATTTATTAAAATTTTAGAAAATTATTGAATATTTTCGTGAAATTTTATTAAAATTTTTAAAATGTGAACAGTAATAATTAATTTTGTACCTAATAAGTGTATTTTTAAAATTTTGACTATGAAATTATTTTTAAAACTTATATTTAAAAATAAAAAATTTTGTAATTTGTATAACAACAAATTGAAGAAAACGTTCCGCGCTTAACATTTTGCTAGTATAATATAATAATAAAGAAAAGGGGAAAAAATAAAATTGTTGCTGAAACATTTAAAATCATGAAAACTTTACACAGGAAATATTAAATTCGATAAAAAGTAATTTTTAAATCTTTATTTATTTTATAAATACTATTGTAAATTTATCGTATATGTAAAAAATTTTTAATTAATACAATATTCACCAAGTGTGTAAAACTACATTGGAGCTGAAGAATGTTTTGGACAAGTTATTTTCCCAAGGAGGCACACCAAATACTGGCCCAAAATTTAGGAATTCAATACTTTTGGTTTATCATTTCCTTAAACAATAATCAAGAGTTTAGTTCGCATGTCATCACATTTTCAAATATAGATATTGACACTAAATTAAGCGACAGACTGTGATATACAGTAAAATCTGTATATCTTAAATGTGAGATTGCTATTCAATTATTCAGAGTATAAAAAAGAAGAATACAGTGCAAAACGATTAGAAAACTTTAAAGTAAATAATGTTTCTCTTAAGCTATTTCACATACACGTAAAATTTCTTGTTAATTTTCTTTTTTATATTTTTTGTTTTATTTTTTTAGTTGAATCAGTCGATTTAGTCTTGTAAAGACGTAAAAAGATTTTAGTCTGACATTCACAGACTAATATAAACTAGATATGATGTAAGATTTCTTAACTTCGTAAAAATATGTTAAATTTTTAATACACTCGAAAACGTTGGTTTAATGAACTGTCCTTTAATTTCTGAAGTGAATAGTTTTCATGAATAAAAATTTTTATTCTCAGAATTTAATTTTTATTTTGATTAACTAAAAATTTTCAATAGGACAGTCCACTAAACCGACGTTCGAGTGCACTTTAGAAAAAAGTAACTTTGAAGTCTATGAAAAAATATAGATACGCGTTTTTCTTCTTTTTTTTGATCATTTGGTTTATTTTTGATATTGAAATATAATATTTTTTGGCGATGAAATAAAAATTAATTTAAAAAAAGAAGAAGCAGTAGAAAAAGTTTAATCAACATTTGCAAAAACTGCAGATATTTAAATTTTTCGATTAGGAAATAATTAAAAGAAAATTTTTTAAAAAATTATTTAATAATTAAGCAACAAGCGGCGAAAGGCAGCCATTGTTGTTGACTGTTTCGGCTCTTTGTTACTTACGATACTTTTTATTCCAAAAGCACGAAATTTTCGATTTCAGATAACAGACAAGAATTCTTTCTATCTAAAAGCTAAATTTTCGAGCATATGGAAAAAAATACTATTTGCATCAACATTATATAATAAAAAATATTTTAAAAATTAATAAGGTAACGATTTTCGATACAAAAAAAAAAGAAAAAAAGTGTAAAAAAGTATTTCAATAAAATTAGTTATAAATAATACGTTACATTTTAAAAACTGTACACTTTGCATTTTGCCGTAAGTTGCAATTCCCCTGGCTCAGCATCTCATTGAAAACATTTTTATACAATTTTTTTTTTAATCTTTCAAAGCATACATTTTTGACAAATTATTATGTCAAATAACTAAATTCATCTATAGTTTGTAATAAATTGTAATAGAAGGAAAAAATAAATAAAAAATAATTTTGTGTCGAAACATATTTTTGTTCTGACTTTCAAAGAGTCTTTGTTTTTTTTTAAGGTTGAGCATGTTCCAATTTGTAAACATCATGATAAGCATTGCGAATTAATGCATAAGGGAAGCAACTTTCAAGCAAATCCATAGTGAGAAAAGGAGATTCCTGAACAATTTGATCGAGAAGAAGATAAACTGATTCTCTATTTCTTGTCGCTTCCTTGTCAGCTTCTTGACCTAATCTCAATAAACTGGAAGAAGCTAAAGCAAGAAACTCCTTCATTCTGTCCTCAATATCATTCTGACCACAGATCGTGAATAATGCTCCGAAAATGTTATTTATTGCCGTGGCCATGCAGTGAATATTATTCGAGTGACCCTCAAGGGATGCTCTATAGAATGAATTTTCATTTTTCGCGAGTTTAGGAATTGAAACAGCAACGAAAACCATTAAAAGACAAACTAGAATGTGCTCGTCTTCATCGACTTCGGCTTTTTGACTTCGAAGCGCTGTCGTTAAGGTGGGATCAACTTTGCAAGTGAGACCGGCGGCTGAAGTCATTTCAGACACCACTCGCATTGGATCGCCAGACGGAAGATGATGCTTGAAATCCAGAATGGAACTCAATAAAAATGGAATTCGTTCCTCGAGAACATCGACGAGTGCGGCTTGAGAAAGTTGTCTGAAGCTGAGAATCACGCCGATTATTGTCACTCTCTGAAGAACATTGTCCACTTGTTGCAACTTTTTAAATTGTTCTTTCATCACTTCTGGCTTGTCGAAATTTGTCCTTAGTGCAATTAAAACTTCTTTATTTCCGGCGACAAGTTTCTTCAATTCCTGAACTTGGCTTGCAATATGCCACATTAAAGTCTCATTCAACATTTTCATACCTGAAAAATTAAAAAGTAAATACATGTATTTTATATTCGAGCGCAGATTGCAATTATTCATTATTATTATTGAGTGTTTTGTCCTCTAAAATTGAGAATATTTGATTTTAGATTTGCACCAAGTGAAGTTACAGTTTTAATTACGAAAAGTATGAAAATGTAATTTCATTTCATATTTTCCCTGAATTTTGGCAAAAAGCAAAATATTTCGACAGACTTAAAATTTGATTTCCTTGGAAATATAGAATAGAAAATATAAAAAAATATAGTTTCTGTATATTATTTTCCTGACTTTTTCCTAATTTTCATCAAAAATATTTACTTCTTTCTTAACCAGCTAATAAATTCAATTCCTACAACGAATTTTTGTTATTCACGAAAGAATTTAAATATTTATATAAATAATTTACTTCTTGCGAAGAATCTTATAAAAAAATTTTAAATAATTAATTTCTTTCCACTAATTTCATGCAAATTCTAATTTAAATAATTAAATTCCTCAGAAATTTTTAATATTCAAGAAAATAATAGGATTCTCACGAAAACTTTTACAAAAAAAAATGGTTAAATACTTTAATTCGGTTGGGAAATTTTATGATAAAAGTAGATATTAAAAATTACTGAATTGCGAAAAGTTTTTAAGAATAATTCAATTTTACAAAGAATTCTATTCAAATTTTTGAAAATAATTAAATGTCTATGTGGTATTTTATTCAAATACTCAAAAGTATTTTAATATTTTTTATAAAAATATTTTATATTTTACAATATTTTATTTATGAAAATAATTGAATATTTTTTAAAAATTTTACTAAAATGCCTTAAAATAATTTATTTTTAAGAAAAATTTTATTATTTACAATATTGAATTCTTTCCAAGAATTATTTATGTAAATAATTAAATTCTTTGTAAAAATTTTATTAAAATCAGAAAGAATAATTATGTTATTTCAAAAAAATTTATTAAAATATATTTTTGTAAATAATTGAATTCTTCCAAAGAATTTTAATTCCTGTAAAATTGTATTAAAAATATTTTAAATACTGAGATAAATTTTATTATTTATGAAAGCAATTGAATTCTTGAGAACGCTTTTATTAAAATTTACTAGAATAATTGAATTTTCAAGAAAAAATTTATTACTTTTAAAAATAATAGAATATAGCAAAGAATTTTATGAGAATGCAACAAAATAATTGAATTTTCGAGAATAATTTTGTTATTTATTGGCGAAATTGCAATTTTTCAAAGCGTGATTTGTTCGCAAATAATTGAATTTTTAAGAAGAGTTTTATTAAAGTCTAAAATGAATAATAAATTATTTCCAAAAAATCGAATTAAAATTGTATTAAAAATAATTAAATTCTTGCAAACAATTTTATTAAAATATTTGAAAATAATTGCATTGCTGTGAAAAATTGTAATATTTTTGTACATAATTGAATTCTTCCAAAGAATTAAAAATAAAATATTTTTTTTAAATATAATAACGATTTTTCTTTCGAGGAATTGAAATCAAATTTTTTAAAAATAATTACATTTTTGAGCAATTCCTGCAAAATTGTGTTTAAAATAATTGAAATCTATCGATAAATTTTGTTATTTATAAAAATAATTGAATAGTTCTTAAGAATTTTATTGTTTATGAATTTTTAGAAAGAATTGAATTTCTAAGAAGAAATTTATTACTTTCTAAAAGAATTGAATTCTTGTGATAAATATTTGTATTTATGAAAATAATTTAATCTTGCAAAGAATTTTATTAAAATGGCTGAAATTGAATTTTCGGGAATAATTTTATTTATTTATCAACAAAATTGAATTCTTACAAAGAATTATTTAAGTAAAGATTTGAATTCTTGGAAAGAGTTTTATAAAAATATTTGTGAACAATTGAATTGTTGAAAAAAATTTTAATATTTTTGTAAATAATTAAATTCTTCTAAAGAATTTTTTAAAAAATTTCTAGAAATTAATTCTTTCGATAAATTGAAATCAATTTTTTTTAAATAATTACATTTTTTTATCAATTCCTGAAAAATTGTATTTAAAAATAATTAAAATTCAGCCATGAACTTTATTATGAATGTAAATAATTAAATAGTTGCTAAGAATTTATTAAAATATTCAAAAATAATTGAATTCCTGAGAAGAATTTTAGTAAAATGTTTAGAAAGAATTGAATTTTTGATAAAAATTTTGTCCCTTTTTAAAATAATTGAATTCTTCATAAGAATTTTAGAAAAAAAATTGTTTTCAATAAATAATATTTTTTTAAAAATATTATTATGAAAATTTTATTTTAAATAATTGAATTCTTCTGGAAAACTTTATTTGTTAAAATAATTGAATTTTTCGATTATTTCATTTAAACTAGAATTTCAAATAATTGAAAAATCTTCTACGAGTTTTTATTATTTATGAAAATAATTGAATTCTTGCTTAGAATGTTATCAACAATTTTTTGTTTAAATTGAATTTCTATTAAAAATGTTATTGTTAGTGAAAGCAATTGAAGTGTATAAAAATTTTGTTAGATAATTGATTTTTTATAAATTTTTTTTGAAAATGTTATTCTAAAATAATTGAATTCTTATGAAAATTTTATTATTTTTTGAAAATAATTGAATTTAGGTTGAATACTATTAATCTATTTTTTAAATAATTGAATTGTTTTGCGAAATTTTATGAAAATACTAAATTTAGAGTGTGATTTAATTTCGAATATTTTTTTTAAATAATTGAATTTTGGATTAATTTTATCAATTTATTTTTTAAATGATTGAATTCTTAATTGCGAAATTTTATAAAAATACTTTTGGAGTGTGATTTAATTTCAAATTGTATTTTTTGAAAATAATTGAATTTTTGATGAATTTTATCAATTTATTTTTTAAATAATTGAATTCTTTTGCGAAATTTTATAAAAATACTAGATATTGAAAATAATTGATTATCGAATATTTTTTGAAAATAATTGAATCGTTTTAAAGAATTTAATTAAGTATAATTTTCAAGAATCGTTTTTTGATTTCTAGTATTAGCGAATTTAAAGTAGTGGAAATTCTAAAAAACAATTAGAAATAGTAGCTTTTAGGGGCTGAAATCTAAAAAAGAATCCAAATATTAGAAAAACGTGAAAAAAGCTATCGCTTATCAGCTAACGATCAGTGTGCAATATGTAACAAAAAGTTGAAAAGAACTCTCACCATAAGGTCCAATAAGTTCTGCTAAAGCTCTCAGTTCATTAATATCCGAGAACTCTTCGGCATTAAAAGGAATTGCTCCCTCAACAGTGAGACTGACAAAAGCTCTTTGATTACCAGAATAGCAAATATTCCCAGCACTGACTCTTCTTAGTAAAACCTCCGAATACCATTGTGTATAAAGAGCTGCAATCGATTTCTCTCCATGACTATCCAGAGGTTGTGTTTGCTGCAGTAGCGCATTATTAAAGACCCTCGTGATATCAATGTGAACATAATTTTCAACAGTCTGAAGAACATTCATATAGGCTCGAACGCTGACAAATAATTCCGATGGTTTCGCTATTTCACTCGTATCCGGATTGAACATAACCATTCCCACAAGAGCTTGGGCAAATCTATTCTCCAAATGCTGATGAAGATATTCCCTCGGGGCGAATGTGTACTCCCAAACGTTAATTGTCGGACAATAATTAATAGCGTAACAAAGTTCAGTTAAGGCCATATGCAATTTATCCATCGTCGTCAATTCTTCCCTAGTTTTTCTATAACTCTCAATTCCCGGTTTGTGAATTTCAATCATATTTTTCTTGTTCTTATCCTTCTTCTTACGATTCAATGTTTGAGAGATGAGAATCGCGCAGTGCTTCGGAAGAAGTTTATCGCTCATATCGCACTGCTCGTCACAAATCGTTGTGATGATGTTCTTCGCCTCTTTTGCCATTTCATCGAGAAACATGTTCACCACCGACAAACTTCTCTCTCTAATATGATGACGTTCCTCTGGGCAAAGTTCGTGGGTACAACTCTGAAAGTGGCTGCAAATAAGAGGAAAAGCAACGATGTATCTATTCTGAGCTGGAAATTCCAGGCACATGTGGAACTGATCCTCGAAAATTTTACTATAAAAGCAGAAAATTGAGAGATCTGAAGTTTCAACGAGTATGTCATCTAGATTGTCGACCATTTTTGTATGAAAGATGACTGTGTCCATAAATGACGTGAGCTCCCTATTGTCGGCCAGATTCATTCCACTCTTGGCGATCGACATGTAAGCCTGAAGTCTAAACCAATCGAGTCGAAAGGCCCGGAAGTCAAATAGCTCATTGTCCTCCACTTGTTTCACAGTGAGACTCGCGATTTGAGAGCAAAGGTCGCTCAAAATTGCCCCTTCCTCCTCGGGACAGACGGGGAGGTTCTGAATCATTTGATGCAGTGCAGGTGCGTCGAAACCGGAGAGAAATTGCACGTAGTATCTCTGAAGAACTTGAGAGTACTTTCTGACGAGAGCTCGCAGCTCCTCGCAATGGAAGAGTAATTCCGGTAGTTGCCGATCAACCAGGTCTTCACCACCGCGACCTTTGCCCTTCCCCTGATTGGGAGGATTGACCCGATGTCGCAGGAGCCAAAAGACTTCGTCTCTCGAGTGACAGAGGCCCATCAGAATCAGCAACACTTTCGGTCCAAGAAGTCCCGGTTGGTCAGTTAAAATCAGTCCCAATTCTTTGAGAGCCGTTCTGAGGAATTTTCTCCTCTCCCTGTGACGATATCCGGCTTTTTGAATCGCGTGATTGTAACACTCCTTCACTTCCGAGACTCTTTTGCCGTAGCCTTTGATGCCTTCGAAAAAGGCCTGAATGTATTGGTGAATGTAAATTACTTCATCGCGAAAGAGAGCAAGAACCCAGCCAGATTCTAGAGCAGTTGTCCACAGTTGATTCGGCTGCTCTTGATTGAGAAACGAATGACAGAGAGTGAAGCCGAGAATAATCCATCTTTCGACGCGGTCCAAACTCAATGTTTCGCATGACATTGTATCAGTCGCTGCTGCCTTTAAAATTTGTCCTGGACTCCCAACTAAACTCAGCTTCTGATCCGCTCTCCAAGTGTCGGCTGTTAAATTTCTCCCCGGATATATTGGCCACAAGGATGTTAAAGCGTTCTTCAGTAGCTTCGAGTGTGGTACGAATTCCTCGGAGAGCTTTTTTAATGGCGAATCATAGTCCATTATCATTTGACCCAAACGTGGAAAACTTTGATCCGACTGGCTGTGAACCTGGAATTTCCAAAAAATCATCTATTTCAATTTTTTTCAATTTCATTAATCAGAATTTTTTCTTAATTTTTCATTAATATCATTACACTTGATTATAAATTTTCCAAGCATAATTATTAAGAAAAACATAAAAAAATAAACATTTTAACGTAAATTTTGATAAAATAATTTTTTTTAAAATAACGTCTTCTTTCAAATTGATTAAATAAAAATACCGTAAAATAATCAAAAAGAAAATTATTAACTATTATTTGACAATAAACAAGACAAGCCCTTTTGTATAAAGTACTTCTAAAAACTAAAAGTCACTAATAGGAGAATTAAGTAAATTTCAATTTTCAATACATTTAATTAAAAACCTTACAAGACATAAAACATATAATAAAAACATAAAATAAAGAAACATAAAATTTAAACATAAAATATTAATGATTCAAATTCTTTTTGAAAATTAGTTAAAAAAGAAGCTGACGGACAATCAAATCAAAAGTCAGTCTAATGTCATAATTTCGTAGTTTAAAAGAAAAAGAAAAATTAAATTTGAAATTCGTTTCGGTAAAAAGGCGAAGAATTTCAGTTTGAATATTTAAAACGATTAAAAGTTCCAATTGAATAAAAATTACAATTTTTTGTCAATAACAACTATTAATTAAATTTTAGGTTATATTACACGACTCATTTATTATTGACAAAAAATTATAGATTTTATTCAAATAAGACGTTAAAATGTTCAAAATGTAGAAAATTAAATTCTTTACGCCTAGCGAATTTAAAATTTAATTTGACTTTAAAAAAATGAAATTATAAGATTAGACTAACTTTTGTTTCGATTTTTTGTCGAATTTTTCTTTAAATTTGTCAATATACATAATATATATTGCTTCCTCATATAGAGGAAGTATTTAATTAATTTTATTAAAAATAATGGATTTATAGAAAAATTTTAGTTAAAAACATTTTAAAAACTTGAATTTTAGAAAAGTTTCAAATATTTGCAGAAATTTAATTATTTTCAAAAGTAATAAAATTCTCCTTAGAAAAGTTTAATTATGGTCAAACATTAAAGAAAATTCTCGTCAAAATTACAATTATCTTTATAAAATGTATTTATAAATAAAATTTTTCTCCAAAATTCAATTATTTTCAAAAATTTGTCTCACTTCAATAATTTTCAATATCTACACTATTTTAATAAATTTCCTAAAAGAATTCGATTATTTAAAAAAAAATTGTGATGAAATTGTACTCAAACATTTAATTATTTTTGTAAATAATAAGAATTGCCCAGAAATTCAATTATTAAATAATTTCGTATAAATTTCTTCACAATTCAATTAATTTGATGAAAAATAAATTTTTTTACGAATTCAATTATTTTTATAAATAATAAATTTGTTCCAGGAATTCAATTATTTTCGCAAAAATAATAAAGTTCATCATAGAACTTTAAATTATTTTTAGTACAATTTTAATCGAATTTCTCGAAAAATTTCATTATTCTTCAAATTATTATTTAAATTCGTCAAAAGAATTCAATTATTTAGAAATTTGTTGATAAAATTCTTCATAATAATTAAATTTAAAAAAAAACATTTAATTTTTCCATAAATTATTTACTTTTGTATTGAAATAATTGAATATAATCTTGAAAAGGTTTCAAATTAAAAGTTTGGAAATTGGAATTTTTAATACTTTTAACATGGCAATTGTGAAGAATTAATTTTCTTGAAAAAGTTTAATTTAATTTTTTTATATTATTTCAAGTTTTTATTTTCTAAAATACTACATTTAATTGGAGAATTTTCGAATAATCGAAATTTCGTAAAATTGAAGTTTAAACAAATGTATTTGACAATTTTCAAAGAACTTTTTAAAAAATTATTAAAAATAATGTATTCATGAAAGAATTTTACTTAAAAACACGAAAAAAAATTTATTTTGGAGAAAACTATCGAATTAATGCACAAATTTTATTATTTTCAAGAGTACCTAATAAATATCTTTGCAAAAAATTAAATAACGTTAAAAGTATTAAATTCTTTTTTTGAATTCAATTATTATTATTATTATTCTAAAAAAATTTTTTAAATTATTAATTATTTTTTATTAAATAAATTATAATAAAAATTGATTTAAAGATGAATTTTATTAAAATATTAGCTAATAATTAATTTTTGAAAGCAATATAGCGTGAATTTTGAGAAATATGTGAAGTTTGAAAATAATTTTTTTGGAAAAGTTTCATTGAATTTTTTTTATATGATTTAAAGTTTTTATTTTCTAATATTATTAAATTGAAGAATATTAACGAATAATAATTGAAATTTCGTAAAATTGAATATTGTAAACAAATGGATTTGAAAATTGTCAGCGGACTTTTTCAAAATTAATTGATTTAGATAAAAAATTTTATTTAAAAATCCTAGAAATTAATAAAATTGAATTGAAATTATGAAAATAATTTTGAAGAAGTTACAGTAACAATGTTCTTAATATAAAATAATAACCGTACTTTTATAAGATGTTTAATTTCAAAAAAGGTTTGAATTTCAAATTTTTGAAAATCTTAATTCCTTGTGGAAAAATAATAATTTAATATTTATTTAAAAAAGAAGTAATTGATGATTTCGAATAATTTTACAATTAAAGAAATTCGTAAATAAATGTAAAAGAACATTTTTACAATACAATTTTTTCCTTTAATTTCTAAAAATTAAAAAATGTTCAATTTCATCTTCAATTAAAATTTTCAATTGAAAAATATAATGTATAAATATTTTTTTCCTTTATTTTTAAAAAACTTTAAAACTTTGCATATTTATGTTTCTAAAGTTTCGAACGTTCAAATAAACGACAATATTTTTCTAATTCTAATTTGTATTTTATTTAGAAAAAAAATTCTTTTTTAGATTAAAATAAATTAATTCTAAACTAAATATTGTTTAATTTTTAATTTAATTTTTTATTGTTTATTTTTGATAATAATTTTCAAAAAAAACTTTGGGTGAAAAAAAATTTCGTTTATAACGTTTAAAACTTTAGCCCCATATCAAATAACAAACAAAACAATGCTTAGTTTCTAATTAAAAAAAACAAAAGCATACGATAGACAAAAACTAACTTCAAAGTGTGAACAGACAGAATGAAAGAATGAAATACGATGATTATTATAGTTAATTAGTGAATAATAATTAAAATTAATAATTTATCTCACCATTTCGTGGGCAGCATTGAAAAGTCCAAGAACAGCTTTCCGATCTTCAACTTTTGATAGAAGTATCATTAAGCTCGTGTAAGTTACAACCAGATCTAAATATCCTTTTGTCAAATCAAAATTAATAGTAATATCCATGTAAACACCACAAGCATCCATCGTGGTTAATAATTCACAAACATTATCTTTAAAATCGAGTAAATCAACGAACGTGTAATAGTATAAGGATAGTGACTTAATAATTTCATTTCTTAAATTTGTGATCGTTTGCAATCCTTTGATGTCAATGTTCGGAAACTTTCTCACTATTGTTTTTATCGAAGACTCCAATGACTTGTCAGACAAGAATCCCGGCTTGGATTTAGCATCGCCACAAGCTTTTTTGATATTGTATATACGTGTGAGCATACCGATTCCACGGTCATTTAAAATCGTCAGCTTTTCAGCCATTTTCTGTTGGCTGGGTACAATCGGTCGTGCCATGATTCTCAACTGCTGCTGTCTCGTCAATTTTTTACAGAATAAAACTTACGAAGCAATCATTATCAATGGTTATTTTTATTATTCACCTGCACGGCTCCCTGTGACAGGAATGCCCCACCCCGTGTTCTTAAATACTTTCCCCCATAACTAGACTCAATATCTCGAACCTGAAATTATAAGAATATTTAGATATTTTATCAAATAAGCAAATTTTCAGAATTCAATTAAACACATACGAAAATTTATTCAACAGGGAATTTTTAAAAAAAAAAACTTTACACAGTGAAGCACTATATATCCAAACAGCAATATTTTTATAGACTGAAATTAGATGCTAGTGAAATTTCATGTCTGAGCAGGAACTTAACAAAGTATAGAAAGTCCCTATAGAAATCTCCAAATAGTAGGGAATGATTTTATTACCTGTCGGTAATTCAATTATAATTTTGCATTTCATAGAATAGAGAGAGAAATGCATTATTATATTAATGATTAATTAATATTGATTTAATCTTATTTGTCTAATTTATTACTTATTTATTATTATTTTAATTTAAATCTAATAAATTTTATTTAAAACGAAATTCACTATGCTGGTGAATTATAGTGACTTTTGTGTTTCTTTAAATTTACTAAATTACCAAAGGAGCAGGGGTAAAATTTCATGCAAAATTTGAAATATTTGAAAAATTGAAATCTTTCAAATAAATTAGCGGGAAAATTCAAATTAGATGTGTAATATAACGTTGATTATTACTATTATTATTATCAATATTGTTTATTTATTTAGTATTTTAATATTATTTATTTATTTACTATTTTAATATTATTTATTTATTTACTATTTTAATATTATTTATTTATTTATTTTAAACTTTTTAGAAACAAATTACTAATAATTCTATAAACTTACGTGTATTTATTCATTTTAAAATACAATTACATGAATTTTTCAGTTTTATTTTAAATTATCACAAGAATGTTAATAATATTTTAAACCTAATATCTAAAAAGTTTGAACCAAAAATACCAATAAATTTAATAATATTAATAGAATTCTACTAAATGAAAACTGATTAAAATTAAAATTTATTATTTTGTAAAAAATTATATTTTGCATATGGGTAATTCCACACGAAGTTGTAACTTTTGACTAAGGTAAATTTTTGGAGGAATCTGACGTACAGTCAAATAAAAAATTAATCCAATGTCATAATTTCGTAATTGAAAAGAAAAACACAAATTAAATTTGAAATTCGTCTCGGTAAAAAGGTGAGGAATTTAATTTTGAATATTTAAAACGATTTTATTTTGCACTTCCCTGATTTTTAAATTCAAATTAATCTAGACTTATATATAATATTACTAAATAAATATTTAAATACTTGTTATTTTTTTATTCACAGAAAATAAAATTTTAAAAATTCCAACTTCTGAAATTTAACAATTTTTAAAAATTAAAACTATAACCCTTTTAAAAATTCAATTATTTTCTACAATATTTAACTAAACTTCTTCTCTAAATCAATTATCTGTATAAATTTTTAATAATTTTTTGAAATTTTTGCGAAAATTCAATTGTTTAAATACAAAAATCTAATTTTTTATAATAATCTAAACCGTACATATTCCTTTTTAACGATATTAATTAAAGTAAAATAACTTCCAAAAATTTCATTACAAAAATTCGTAAAATTAACTTTTTCAAAATATTTCTAAAACATTTTTTGAAAAAAGTTTTACAATTACATACAATTAAAAAATGTCAAAAAAAATTGAAATTTCGTAAAATCTTTAAAAAAATAATTTAAATTTACTAAAATCTCTGAAAAATAATTTAGTTTTTTAAAAATATAAAAGAATTAATTAAATTTTCTAAACAATTTTAGTTACAAATAATTTCTGAAAAATTCTAAAATAGTAAATATTAAAAAATTTTAATTTAAATTGTTCGAAGGTAATTGAATCTTAATAAAAGTATGATAAAACAATTCTAAGAATTAGTTTTTTATAAATATTTCTATAAAATGTTTTGAAAAAGTTTTACAATTCCAAACAATTAAAAAATGTCCAAAAAATTCAAGTTTCGTAAAATATTTTAAAAAATAATTTAAATTTACTAAAATCTTTGAAAAATAATTGAGTTTTTTTTAAAATATAAAAGAATTAATTAAATTTTCTAAACAATTTTAGTTATAAATAATTTCCGAAAAATTCTAAAATAGTAAATATTAAAAAATTTTAATTTAAATTGTTTGAAGGTAATTGAATCTTTAAAAAAATTATGATAAACAATTCTAAGAATAAGTTTTTTTGATAAATATTGCAATGTAATTTTATCGAAAATAATTGAAGAATTTTTGTATAATTTAAAACAAAAGTACTTAATTTTTTGAAGAATTTTAAATTTAAAAATTTCGAATACGAGAATATTAAAAATAATTGAATTTTAAAAAATAAGTACTTAGTAATAATTCAAAGAATTACTTTCTTCCAAAACTATTTCATTAATCGTTTTATTTTTATTGAATTTACACTTGAAGATTATTCATTAAAATTTTAAAGAATTCAATATTATTTAAAAAATTTTCAATTAAAATTCATTAAATGTCAATTTTCAAAAATTGTAATAAAATACTTGAAAAGGGGATTATTTTAGTTTTAATAAAATTTTACAGAATTGCAATTATTGAAAATCTTTTAAATTGTATATTATGTTAAAAATTAAATTAGAAAAATTATTTAAAAATACATTTTTAAACACGTGTCTACATAGTTATGCTTTTTACTCTGTAAGATACGAAATAAGTTGCATTTTATACTAAAAATATGGTATTTTGTCGCAAAATTTGGAAAAAAGTCGAAAAAGTCGCAATTTTTTAATAAAAGTCGATAAATGTTGCAATTTTGTAATAAAAGTCGATAAAAGTTGCATTATTTGAAAATAGTCGAAAAAGTCATAAAATCCGAGGCCTGAAATTCAAAAATTTCAGAAATTGTACCCATCTTACAAAAAAATTATTTTTTTAAGGACTAAAATAAAATACAACAGACATAAGTGTAAAATGTATGTTTTATTTTAATTCTTTACAGTAGTGTTTTTCGATTTAGAATCACATTAACGTAACCACAAGAGATTCACAATCATAATTTATTTTTATTTATAATATTCATAATACGCGCGACATTCTAACGTTTTTTTTTTCGTTTTCTTTATAATTTTTTTTTTTTTTTTTGAAAAAGAGAAAAATTTGAAGCTACATTCGGGTGATTGGTCAGTATCTTACTTTTATTTAGGTACATGAAAAACAAGAAATCACAACTCTATTTGAGAGTTGATTTTTAAAATGAAAAATAATTGTTTGAAAGTAAAAAAAAATGCCACTTGGTTGGTTTATGATATCCAAGCAACATTACAAAAAAAACAGTATATATTCTCGCATCGTAAGTAGACATAGTTATTCACGAGGAAGATGAAGATAGAATGTGAAATTATTTATATTAAAATGCTCAATCATAATTTAATATATAGGTCACCGTGTGTTTTTACATTTTTGGATTGATAGAAAAAATATAACTCTGAATTTTTTTTTTGTTTCATATCTTTCTTGACACATTATATACATGTGATAGAACATTATACTTCAGGTTTTGAGAAAGAAACGATCCTTTTCCTGGCATTTTTTTTTTTTTTAGAATAGCACTAAAAATAATAGAGATTTTTCGAAAGAAATTATTGCAAAATAATGAATTCATCTAACAATGCTTTGTAGTCTACTTCACAGAAAGTAATTCAAAAAAAACTAGATTGTTTTTTAATTTACTTTCCGTGAATTGAATTTATTTCTCTTCCAAGTAATACCTACACATTCTCATAATAAACTTTTAAAACTTTTTATAAAATTAACATTAGTTAGATAACTTATTAGTTTGTCCGCAAAATTTTTTACAATTTTTATAAAGTTGCTAGTCTTCAGAAAATTGGAAAATAATATTTTTACTTTAGAGAGTTTAAATCGTCATAAAAAAATCAAAAAGTACATTTCGTATTCAGAATGCAAATTGAAATTTTTCTAATCTATAAACGAAAAAATAGCTTTCCGGACAAATCTTCAACTTATAAAAACAAAATTAAGTCTTTGACATGAAAAATAGTTTATTAAATGAGGAACCTTCGTTTTAAAACCTTAGTTAAAAGTGGATATTTTTATTTTTAGTGAGAACTCAAGAAAAAGCAGCGGTCCCGCTCTCGTGTTCATAAAATTTTTCTTTTCTTTTAAAAACCTCAAAAAATAAATGGCAGTGAAATTCACCATCTTGTATAAAGAAATTGTTAATTGAAATTTAGAATTAATTTTTTTCTTTCATTACATTGAGTTCTTCTTTGGCAGTTTCTGACGACGATTTCATGTTAATCTATATTTTACTCCGCACTTATTAAATTGAATTAAATTTTATAAAATAAAAATAAAAATTTAATTCCCATTTATTTACACACATCCAAGAAAAATGAACTAAAATACAAAATATTAATCGTCTATGAAATATTGAACGGGACCAACTTGCCTGATAAATAGATTTCACGCATATAAACCGAGTTCTCTTTATAAGAAAACAAAAAATTCTTATACATTCGCCAGAAATTGAGAGTCATTAAAATATTTCAAAAGCTTCAATTTCTTTCTTACCTATTCACACAATTGCTATCAACTCTCTGTTTAACTTGAATACAAAATACAGAGTAATATATGTAGACTATAATACAGGTTTGATATAAAACAAATATTTTTTTTTACTATATACCGTTGGTAATTGTATTATAACTATCGTTTGCATTGTTTATGTTAAATTATTTACAATATTATTCACACACATTTTTCTTTAAATCTCTTTTTTCAATATTACCTCGATTCACACACCTCTTTATTTTTCGTTCATTCCTTTTTTTTCAATAATCATCACATTGCGTCTATTGTACATTTCTCCTCAATCCGCAAAACTCTTTCGATTGGCCCTTCTCTTTTCAATTATTATTATTATTATTATTATTAATAATAAATGTCCTCTAATTTTCAGTTAATTACAATAATTCAAACTAAACTGAGTTTTTTTTAATATTTAAATAAATATTTGTAAAGGACAATAAATTAGAAAATAATCACCATTGAGGATTTTTTTTAGCTAAGAAAAGAAAAGAACATTTTAGAAATCACGTTTTTTTCTAAACTTTGTCCGATACAAATATACGAGGGGTTCAATTCTATAAGGAAATAAGCGGGAAAAAAGAAACTCCCAGCGTTTCCTTATAGAAGTCAACCCTTTACACTAAAATACGAACGCCTAAGACAAATTCAGTCATTTAATAGAAAAATTTCTAATTTTCTCATATAAAATACTGTTTAGACAAAGTCTCATATAACTGGAACATAGTTAACGTCGAATTCTGTTTTGAAATCAACGCATAATTATTTTAAATCAAGTTCGATTCACGCAGTCCATTCTTATTTAATTTTTTTTTTTTAATTATTTGTGCTTATAGTGTAACTTGACGAAAAAAATAGATAACAATTAATTCAGTTAAATGTCATGAAAAAAGAAGATATTATATATAAATGTCGGTCTTAAAATTTTCTTCCCTATTATTCACAAAACGGAAGATTTGAATTATACTATCTAAAAAATTTATCGTCAAGAGAAGCGACTTTTTGTTAAATTATTTTGTTTTAAATTTCTAAACATAACATTATAAAATCTACTAAAAATTATTAGTTGCCTATTTGAATTTAATATCACTATAAAAAGGCATTAAGCGATAAATTATCGTATATATATATCGTGTGAATATATATATATGATTTGTCCAATCAGCCTTAAATTTAAATGCTTCTTTTTACAAATACAATAATATTGTATAATCATAATAGGTTTAGATTATAATTATTCTAAGGTTGACGAAATTTTTTCTAAAAAACATTAAACGTAAGGTCTACAATCACGCAATTATGCTTTTGAATAAAATTCATTTTTCCTGACTCACCAAAAAAAAAAATTTTCGACAATGAATCTTTTCATTTCATTTCACAAGACACAGTTTAATCTTAAATGCAAAAGACGGAAGCTATTAACAATAATAATAATTTGATAATTATTTTTATTATTATTATTAATAATAATACTACAATTATCGTTAAACAGGACTCGAACTCGGTCCGTAAATTTGTTTCAAGTCCGTAAAAGTAATTTTTTGGAAAAATGTCCGTAATTTGATAAAAAAAAAGAACAAAAGTTTGTAAAGTGTACAATATAACTTGAAAAATTTTAGACAAATTACAAATGATTGGAGAAATTCAATTAGTTTCAAAGAAAATAAAATTCATCGCAAACATTCAGTTAAATTTCAAACATTTTGTTTAAGTTCTCATCAAAATTACAATTATCTTTAGAAATGGTAATAAAATTCTTCTTCAAAAATTAAATTCATTTCCTAAAAATTTTGATAAAATTCTACGCAAACATTTAATTATTCTCATGGAATACTAAAAATTTTCACATGAATTCAATTATTTACAATTTTTTTTTTAATTTCTTATAAATAGCTCAATTATGTTCATAAATAATAAAATTTTTACAAGAATTCACTTATTTCGGTAAATAAAATTCTTTTTAGAAATTCAATTATTTTTAATACAATTTTAATCGAATTTCTCGAAAAATGTGATTATTCTTCAAAATTTTATTAAAATTCGTTTAAAGAATTCAATTATTTAAAAATTTACATTTAGAAGTAAGAATTCGATTATTCAATAAATTATATATTTTAATTAAATAATTGCTTTCTAGCAGAATTGTCTAATAAGAATTAATTTAAAAATAAATTTCACCTAAAATTTAAGAAAATAATTGAATTTTCAAAGCATTAGGTATAAATGTGAATTTTTAGAAATAATTTAATTTTTCATATTCTTTTAACTAACAATTCTGTAGAAGAATTAATTTCTTTAAAGTTTTTATTTTTTTACTATATGTTTAATTCAAGAATTTCCGAACAATTAAATTTTAGTTAAAAACATGAAAAAAAAATTAATTTTTGATGAATTACAACAATTATTGCAGAAATTCAATTTTTTTCAAAAGTAATAAAATTCTTCGCAGAAATTTAATTGTTTTCAAATACTTTCTAAAACTCTCGTCAAAATTTCAATTATTTTAAAAATAATAACATTCTTTTCCGAAATTCAATTATTTTCCAAATATATAATTAAATTCTGGGTGAAATTTCATTTATTAAAAAAAATTTTCTCAATTCAATGATTTTTAATTTAATTTAATTTCACAGCGATAGAATTATTTACAAATTTTTTATTTTCTTATAAATAGTTCAATTGTTTTTCTGAATAAAAAATTTTTTACACAGATTCAATTGTTTTCATAAATAATAAAATTTATCACAGAATTTCAATTATTTTTAATATAATTTTAATTAGATTTCACAAAAAATGTAATTATTCTTAAAAATTCTTAAAATTTTATTAAAATTCGTCAAAAATTTTGCAGAAATTATCAATTATTGACAAAATTCAATTATTTTCAAGAATCATAGATTTCAATTTATTTTTCTACTTAAATAATTTAATTCTAGAAGAATTTTCTATTAAAAATTGTTTTAAAGATGAATTTCAGTTAGAATTTAAGATAATAATTTACTATTAAAAGCAGTGTTTCGTGAATTTCCAGAATCAATTGAATTTTTAGATTAATTTTTTTAAAGTTTACCTAAATTATTTCTTGTTTTAATTTTTAATGTATATTTATAATTGAAAAATTTCCGAATAATTGAAATTTTGAAAAATTAAACTGAAAACAAATGAATTTTCAAATTCCAAAAGAACTTTTCTAAAAATTATTAAGAATAATGGATTTATAGAAGAATTTTACTTATAAACAAGAATAAAAATTAAATTTTGGAAAAATTACAAAAATTCTTTACAGAAATTTAATCATGTTCAAAAGTATTAAAATTCTTTACAGAAATTGAATTATGCTCAAAAATAATAAAATGCTTTTTAGGAATTCAATTATAATTCATCTCAGAATGAAATTTAATTTCAATTATTTTTAATACAATAAATTTTAATCGAACTTCTCGAAAAATGTAATTACTCTTGAAAATTTTGTTAAAATTCGTCAAAAGATTTCAATTATTTAAAAATTTGTTGATTAACTTCTTTATGAGAATTAAAATTTTTAATTTGAAACATTAAAATATTTAATAAATTATTCTATGTATTTAAAAAATTGAATTCTAGTAGAATTTTTTAATAAAAATTGATTTAGAAATGAATTTCAGTTAAAATTTGAGATAATATTTGAATATTGAAAGCAGTATAGCGTGAATTTTTAGAAATAATAAATTGAATTTTGAAATTACTTTCTTTGGAAAAGTTTAATTGAATTTTTTTTTTAATAGAAAAATTTTTATTGTCTAATATATATTTAATTGAAGAATTTATGAATAATTGAAATTTCCTAACATTGAATATTGGAAATAAACGAATTTAAAAATTGTTAGATCACCTTTTCGAAAATTAATTAATTTAAAGAAGAATTTTAGTTTAAAATTCTTGAAGAAATGATGAAGATAATTTTGAAGAAGTACAATATTCTTATAATATAAAATAATTTACCGTTTTTAGTAAATTATTCTTTTATTTGTCTCGAAACTGTTGTCATTTTTTTGTCAGTCATTGGTTCGTATTTTTTTTATTTTTGTTCCGTAAAGTCAGTAAATCTTTATATACTGTCATTGATTCGAGCCCTGATCGTTAAAAGGGTAAAGACATGTTTCCTTTATATTACGTAATGTACAATTTTTTTTGCTTTCTTGATGCGTCATTAATACGGAAACATTAAAATTATTCGACCGATAGCATAATCTTAAATCTAAAAATAAGAACATAGTTTTGGAAGTTATTCAAGAACAATGAGAGATTAATTTTTATTATTTTTCTATTAGGTCTGTAACAGAAAATCTTTCAAACTTCCCAATACAGTTTAAATTTTTCACAGTCTATTCTAAAAAAAACTCTTTAAATTTTTGCCTCGTAGGTCGGACAATCTTAAGGTTTTTTTAAAAAATTATTTTTCTCTCAAATTAATATTGTTATTATCAATGACTCGGTAAAAATTATAGTTTCTTTAAGAAACAAAATAGTAATACATTTTTTTTCTTATTAAGAATTTTTTCTCTATAAAATAGAGATAATAATGTATTATAATGTTACAGAGATCAAGCTAATGACCTGTAATATTTCGGTAATGCTGAATTTAAATATTTCTTTACTGTCTGTTGATATTTGACAAAAAATTCGTCTTCTAATAAGAAATCTCCTAATTGTGAAAAGACTTTGATTACATTGGACAAATGTCGATGAAAGCAGTGTTGGAAATCAAATAAAAAAAGTCCTTTTAGATTCGACATTAATATTTAATATTTAATAGAAATAAGATGTTAAAAAAAATAAAATAAAATCTTATTTCCAAAAAATTTTCTGGCTTCTACAAATTTGAATAATTTAATATTCAAGAAAGAAAGAAAAAATTTAATCAAATAAATAAATAAATTAATTATTGATATCTACCAAAATTGATCAGTATGCAAATATATAAATATATAATATATACTGCAAATAGCAAATTGTTCTTATAGCTCAATAAAGTGTAGGATTCCTGATAGTTTACATATTAATAATTATCTATAAACCAGTAATCAAGGATTTAAAAATTAGCCTCCATTTGTGTAATCGAAACGAAACAGATTTGATTTTAAACTTTCAAGAAATATTTTTGATACAAAATAAAACATGAAAATAATGAAATGTTTATGTTTTTGTTCGCAATATATAAAAGTGAAATAATAATGAAATGCCATATTATTACAGTATGATACATTTTAATTTTCGGTTGTTTAAAACAAATCTAGAGGGAAATTTAATTAATTTTTTTTGTTTAAAACCAACATAAAGTTTAAAAAAAAATCAACTGGTTGCTGATAACTCTGCGCAAGTTTCAGCTCAACAATAATTAACTTTAAAATTTCATATCCAAAATTGAGTTTCAACTTATTCCACAACTTGAAATAAATTATAAAATGAAAGAAATTCATAAACTCTGAAGTCACGTATTTAAACAAAAGTGAATTGAAAATTAAATCAAACATTGTATCAAAAATAAATCGATTTACACATATCATTTTTTGTTTTCTGTCACGTTTTCCTATTATCGGACAAAAATATTCTTTTTCTCATTAAAATTTTGTAACCGAAAAAAATTAATCAACAAACTAGTTGGCGATTTTCGAATCATTTTAAAATGAATCTTATTACTTCTTTGTTCGGATTTTGATCATCGAGCATGAATAATTTGTTCTCAAAATCATTGGCGAAGAGAGTAAGAAATCTTTCCGAACGAATCAACAACAAAAATTTTCCTAGTTTTTACTTTGTAGTTACCACTAGAAAATTTTTTTCGTGAACGTAAAAGAAAAGATCATTGCAGAAAGTTGAAACTTATAACCCAAGTATTTATACAGAAATTGATCGTTATTGATCAAAGTTTTTTTTTTGTCGCTTCTATAGAAAATTTGCTGAGAGTCTGAGTCAAATTCTGTCACTATAATAAGTTCCTCAAAGTTCAAGACAACGCTGATTATCAAATTCTTTCACTTCTTTTTTTTTTACAGTAGCAGTCTATATTCATCAGACCTTGTTGTGATGTCTCATCTCATAGGCTGAGGACCTCCCGCCTCCCCCGGAGCTCGAATAGGCGCCGGCGTACAATTCGGGGTGGTTGGAACGACTGTGGTTGGCTGCTGGACCGCTACTTGGTGACGCACTAGCTGTGGGAACCGAGTGATATCCTGTTTAAAGTTTAGAAATAATCTAACTTAACTACAATAAAAAAAAAAATACACACATTTACTCAAGCTCGACTTAAGGAGGTGCACGAATAAACACTAATAATGATTATTTTGGCTAGAATTTTAATTTTTTAATTCTGCAGTTGAAGACTGCAGTGAACTTGAAGAGAAATAGCAAAATTTAGAGACGTATTCTGCAAGTTTGCAGAGAAATCTTGCAGAAAGTTTTAATAGTAATTTTAGCCACCTTCTTATTAGAGAAGAATAAAAATTTGCAAAAGTTTGACCCCATTGCCCCCTCGAAAGGCTACGTAGTAGTTTATAAACGACCTTTAATTTCTTATTCAGATACCATCCATATATTACGTCACACTATTTAAAAAAAAATACATTTCAGGGTTGACACGCTTCTGCATTTTTAAATTCCCGGACTTTTCCAGGTTATCCAGGTTAAAAAATTGAATTTTTCCAGGTTTTTAACACTTACATTTATTATTAAATAGAAACTTATTCCAAAACATCAAAAATTTCATTTTTAAATAAAAATTTAATCATTATTTTCTACATAGAAATTAGTATTTTCAAAAAATAAAAATTTCAAAAACTTCAACTTTCAAAATTTCTATTATTTTTAATACAATTTTAATCGAATTTCGCAAAAAAAATGTAATTATTCTGGAGAATAATATTCATCGAAAGAATTCCATTATATAAAAAATTTGTTGTTAAAATTTCATACCAGAATTGAATTTATAGAAAAATTTAATTATTCAATACATTATCTTTGTTTGTATTTAAATAATTGAATTCTCGCAGAATTTTCTGATAAAAATTGATTTTTAAGATGAATTTCACTTAAAATTATAGATAAAATTTGAAGTTTTTATTTCCTTACATATAATTAATTGAAAAATTTACGAATAATTAAAATTTCGTAAAATTGAATATTTACAATAGATTTGAAAATTGTCAAAAAACTTTTTCGAAAATTATTAAGATTAATTGATTAATAATCGTTATGAAGTTGCAGTAAAAAAATATCCAGTAAACTAAAAAAAAAAATTAATTCTACAGAATTGTTCTGCAAAAGTATGAAAAATTACAATTTTCAAAGATTTTAGTTTAAAACCTTTTGAAAATGGAATTATTTCTAAAAATTTAAATAAAAATTGAATTCTCCTGACAAATTTTAATAAAATTTTGAAGAATAATTTCAATTTTCGAAAAATTTGATAAAACGAATTTTATAAAATATATTTCAAAATAATCAAAATTTTGACAAGAATGTTATTAAATTTTGTTTTAAGTAATTGAACTTTGAAGAAAAATTGTATTATTAATAAAGTTTATTGAAATGTTGACTAAAATTTTTATAAATTACTTTTGAAAATAATTGAATTCTTAAGACTAATTTTATTAAGATTCGTTTGAAATAATTGAATTGTTTTTGATAAAAATTTTTGAAATAGTAGACATTGAAAATAATTGAATTTTGTCAAATTCTCGAAATTCATTAAACTTCTACGAAGAATGTAATAAAAATTATTTTGAAAAAAAATTGAACTGTTACAAATGAATTTCTTTAAAATTTATTAAAAAGAATTTAATTCTTTAAATAATTAGTACAAAAATAAAATAATTAAATTTTTAAGAAGAATTTTACTCCTTTTAAAAATAATTGAATTCCTATGAAAAATTCTGATATTCTTGTATATAATTAAAGTCTTTTAAAGAATTAAATAAATATTTTCTAAAAATAATTCATTCTCTCGAAGAAAATGAAATGAAATTTTGAAAAACATATTAAATTTTTCGAGCAACTCCTGCGTAAAATTCTATTAAAAATAATTGTAATCCTGCGTAGAATATTATTTATGAAAATAATTAAACTATATAGAAATTTTTATTATTTATAAAAATAATTAAATGTTTGCGTATATTTTTATTCACATTTTGTTAAATAATTTAATTGATTTGGAAAATTTTATTTAAATAGTTGATATAAAAAAACTATTAAATTGAGAAAACTTTTTTTTAAATAATTGAAAGTTTAAACAAGAATTTTATTAAATTGTTTCAAAATAATTGAATTTCAAAGAAAATTTTTTTTCTAAACGTAATTGAAATTTTGATGAGAATTTTTAAAAGATTTCGAAGATAATTGAATTCAGAAGAATTTGATTATTTATAAAAATATTGAGTTTTATTATTTATGAAAATTTGTTTGACGTCCCCACCTTCTTGAAGTGTTGCGTAATATATGGACCACCGATAATTAAATTTTGTTTAGAATATAATATTTTACCGTAAATTTTCTAATTTGCAGAATTTATAAGATTCGATTAAATTCGAATCAGTTTACGCGAGACAGAATATTAGTGCGTTTTGAAATACATAAGGTCCCAAAGGATTATTGAAAGCAGAATAATAATTAGTGTATGAAATAAAATTCATGCATCTTTTTTCAGAATTACACTGGAGTGCTGATTATATTTCACCTTTTTTTAAATAAAAAATAACTGAATATTAAAATAAGTTTTTTTTTGTAAAAGTTTAATTGAATTTTTCTATATTGTTCCAAGATTTTATTTTTTATACACATTTAATTGAAAATTTACGAATAAATGAAATTTCGTAAAATTAAATATTGTAAATAAATGGATTTGAAAATTGTCAGAGGACTTTTTCGAAAATTAATCGATTTAGAGAAGTATTTTAGTTAAAAATTCTACAAAATAAATAAATAAATAATTTTGTACCAGTTATAGTATTTATAAATAAAATAATGATTTTATTACTGCGACATCTTTAATTATTATAAAACATAAAGAAATCAATACGAAATTTACAAACTTAGTTTATTTAATTTAATTAATTAATTTTTTAACGATATCTTCCTGTTTTATAGTTTCAAAAAATTGAATTTATAGTTTTAAATAAACTTGTCTCTTATTTATTTCCAACAGGTTACATTTTTCAGTTAGTAATTGGTCCGTAATTTTTCATTTTCCCTCCGTAAAGTCCGTACATTTAAATACTTTCACAACTTCAAGCCCTGAATAAAAACCACTATTAGATAAATAAAAGTTTTAAATCATCATTCCAGTGTAATTTTCTTCCGATTAAAAAAATGCATAAATTATGAAGCAACGTTAATTTCTTCATAGACAAGCGAACTACTTGTTTTTAGGAGCAAATACATGAATGTTAATGCATAAAAATGATTTGCCGAACAAAAATTGAAGAACATTTTGGTGGAACGAAAGAAAATCGCTGAGGCCTTTTCTTATGTGCAAAGCGAAATTTTATTCGTGAATTTGCTCCTATTAATATGAATATATTAGGCCCCAGCTCACCTCTGCAGTGGAAGGGTAGTGTCGATAAATGATGCGCGTCAATCAATGCGAGAAGGATGCGAAAAGGAGAAAATTCTAATGTAGTTGCGGGTCACTCCAGAGAAGGATCAACAGTTATTTTTCGATTAAGTTTCTTCAATTGTCGTTTGAAAAATAATTTTCAAAAACTATTATATTTCTAAACATATGACTTATTTTTGCTTCATTATTATCATAAAAATTATTTCCCCTAATAGATTATTTAGGACATGAAATTTAACTAATTTTTCCAATTCGATTTTAAAATGTTAGTTTGAAAAAACTTAATCGATTCATTTCATAGATATATAAATATTTTATTGTTTATTGAGAAAATATACCTTTTGGATAGTGTTGAGCACCTCTTCTTTCGCCGTAGCCATGAGAAGGCCCTCGAGTTCCCTGCCCTCCTTGTCTTGCTGGAACACTTCTTGGACCTGCACCTCCGCCATGAGGATGTCGCTGAAATTATTTCGTTCCGTAAATTATTCAATTTTTTCTTTTAATTTTATTTTATTTCATTAGTATAATCCTTTTCATTCTTTTAGAAAATAATTTTAAAATGTGGATAAGTTTGAATCGAAATTAATTATTTTCAAAACCGTGGGGAAAAATAAACATTTTTTAAAACTTTTTTTTTATGGAATTAAAAACTAATTAGTATGTAATTAAAAAAATGTGGTAAAATTAAAACTAAATTTAATTACCATGCGCCTTAAAGTGTTCATAGGCCTTCTTAGAGTATCACTAATTCGTCTGGCCGGTGGTTTCTTCGGATTATTCGAAGGAGTATGAACAGCACAGCATTTTATGAAGAAGCCCATGAAAATAATAAAGGCTATTCCCATCAACACAACAGCCCACCAATATTCCTATTGAGAAAAATTACGTATTTCATGTTATAAAAATGGTAATTGTAAATTATTAATTTTTTTCTCCCTTGACATGAAAAAGTGTCTTTTTTGAAACTGTTTTGGACAAAAAAAGTAGCACTTTTTAAGGCAGTTTTGCTCAACTACCATAAAAAGTCTTCCTACCTAAAAATTATTTTGTTTAAAAGAAAATTTTCTTTTTTTCAATGCTTCACTTTTTCATATCAATGGTGAAAAATAAATTTCTTCAAAAATTTACCGTGGCCCATTGTGCAACAGTCGATAAAGTATCTTTATTGAAAAGTAGATTCTTCAATTTAGCGAGAGGACCTTCGGCATCAACTGCTCGGCACTTTAAAAATACATCACAATAACCCTGAAAATAAATGATGGATTAAGGAAATGAATTTAACGAATTCACAGAGAGAAGACTTTATTAAAAAAAAATTACCTGGAAATTGTCACACGGCGAACCAGGCCTCAAACTAATTCCACCTTCTGGTAGTCCAACAATATTAGCGAATTCGCTAGTGCTACGACAAGTCGACGTATCGGTTCCATTTTGACATGCCAACTCGCATAATTTCCGTTTATCAATATTAGGAATAATATTACTAGTCAAGAAGCATTCTGTCATATTCCATTCTAGACAAATCGATCCAGTGCACTCTCCATTAATACACAACTGTAAAAAATAAAAGGGTGAAATTAGTACAGATTCAGTGAAATAATTATGAGAAGTATATTTTAATATACTTTTTACTTTTTTAATATACTTTTTTTCATTCCTGACAAGAAATATATAAAAATGTTCAAATAATTTATTTCTTTCGACTAATTTTATGCAACTTCTAATTTAAATAAATGAATCCCTCAGAAATTTCAATTATTAATGAAAATAAGTAAATTATTAGAAAGATATTTATAAAAATTTTCTAAATAATTGAATTCAGCTTTGGAAATTTTATAAAAATCTTTAAATTGCGAAAAGTTTTTAAAAATAATTAAATTTTACAAAGAATTAAAAAAAAACATTTTTAACAATAATTTACTGCGTCTGTATGGTATTTTCTAAAATTCTTTTCAAAATAATTCAATTCCTAAGGATTTTATTATTTATCAAAATAATTGAATTCTTACGAGCAATTGTATTAGAATTTTTTCAAATAATTTAATTTCAAAGTAGAAATTTATTGCTATTAAAAATAATTGAATTCTGGCGATGAAAACTGTTTTTTAGGAAAATAATTGAATTTTGCAAAAGAAATTTATTAAAACGCCTCAAAATTGAATTTTCAGAAATAATTTTATTATTCATCGAGACACAATTGAATTCTTTCTTTCGAAAAAATATTTATGTAAATAATAATAATTCTTGGGGAAAATTTTATTAAAATCTAAAAGAATAATTGAATTCCTTTAAAGAATTTTTTATGTAAATAATTGAATTCATGGTAAAAAATTTATTAAAATCTAAAAGAATAATTGAATTATTTTTAAAAAAATTTTATTCAAATTCTATTTAAAATAATTGAATTCTTAGGAAGAATTTTATTAAAATCATAAAAAAATAATGGAATTTTTTCAAAAAAATTTAATTAAAATTGTATCTATTTAAAATAATTGATTTTTTTCGAAAATTTTTTTGAAGTATATGAAAATAATTAAATTGCTTTAAAAATTCTAATATTTTTGACAATAATTGAAATCTTCAAATTAAAAAAAAAAATTTTAAGTTTTTTTTTAATAACTGACTTTTTGTAAAATTGAAATTCAGTTTTTAAGAATAATTACATTTTTTGAGCAATTTCTGCAAAATTAAATTTTAAATAATTGAAATCCCACGATGAATTTTATTATTTATGAAAATAATTAGATTTTAGATTAAGAATTTTATTGAAACTTAAAAAAATATTTGAATCATTGTGAAAATTTTTATTAAAATGATTGAAAAGAGTTGAATTTCTGTGAAAAATTTTGTTATTTTTGAAAATAATTGAATTCTACATAAGAATTTTATTTTCATTTTAAAGTACAGGGTTTTAGAATTTTAAACTAAAATTTTCCTTTTAATCAATTATTTTTAATAATTTTTAAAATACTTCTTTAATAATTTTCAAATTCATTTGTCTACAATTCAATTTTACACGAAATTTCGTTTATTCGGAAATTATTCTATTAATTCTATATTAGAATAAAAAAAATAATTAAAAAAAATGTCAATAAACTTTTTCAAAAAAACTTAATCCTGGAGAAGTATTAAAAATGATAGAAAAATTAAATTTTCAATGATTTTCCTTTTTAAAAAAATTCAAAATTAAATTTTTTCTGAAATATATTTTTTAATCAACATTTATTAGGAAATTCAACGAGTATTCAATTATATTAATTTACTTATTTACAATCAATTAAAAACAAAAAGTAATAATTAATTAAATAACTGAGTCTTTCTGAAAAATTGAATTCAAAAAAAGGATTTTATCAAAAAATTTTTAAATTATTAAATTAATTCGAAGAATTCGATTAAAATTGAATTAAAAATAATTGAAATTCTATGATGAGTTTTGTAACTTATGGAAATAATTTAATTCCTGTGAAATTTTCATTATTTATGAAAATATTTGAATTACGGTTAAAAATTATATAATTGAATTATGAAAATGTTACAACTTTTTAAATATATATCTAAGTTATTTAAAATTGTTAATTAAATTCAAAATTGAAGCTTGATTTCAAATTAGTATCTTTTGAAGTTCATCTATTTATTAATGAAGTTATTTAATCAGAAATCATTATCAGAAATAGAAAAAATTGAAAGTTTCGTGATACATAATTTTGTCGTTTATGAGTCAAACGAAAAAAGTACACAAAAACTCAAAATTTCCTTATGAATTCTAAAAAATAAATTTTTTCCAGTACTTTTAATAGAAAAATCCCTTTGTAAATCGTGATATTTCTGGCATCAAAATTAAAAATGTAAAAAAATGAAGATAAACATAAAATGTGATTGTCATTGAAAATTCACACTCTATAAATAATAGTGAATAATGTGAATTAACCTGAGTTCCTTCGTTACATCTTGTTTTATTGGCCTTAGGCAATGGAACAGGACATTCAGGCGATCTTCCATTACAGGTGGAATTGTAGCTACAGTCTGATTCCACTTTACATTGAACTCTATGAGAGAGTGGAACGAATTGGCATGTTTCGCTTGAGCAGCAAGGACCTTGGCTGGGACTGAAAAAACGAACGTGACGCAATTGTAATCTAATGTAAACTATTAGTCAGTTTCAATGATAAATTCTCAACAATCTTCATAACTAGTCTACAAATACAAATTTAATACTCCGTAACTTGAAAAAGTAAAAAGAGTTATTTAAAATTGTTTACTGTTCTCTTGCCTTCATTTAGAAAATAAAATTTAACTCTTCTATTCTTCTTCTAAATTTAATTCCAATTTAATTGAAATATAATTAAATTAAATTTTGAAAATTATAAACAGAATTAATTTTCGCCACATTAAAATAATTCAAATTTCCTATTAATTTGAAAACATAATTCCTATTGAAATTTTGATCATAAATACCTGCACTGAGTCTTTTCTCTTCTTTTGCAACTTTTGGCATCGCTGTTTAGTTTATCAATGTCAGACAATACTCGTGGATAACAACACTTTTCTTTGCACTCTCCATCATCGTAGCCGCAATCACATTCCTCGCCTGCCTCGACAATTTTATTACCACAAAATGCTCCAGCGGAAGCTGAAAAGCAATTCTTTTTCTTTTTGTCATCAATTGCATCCAACACATTGCTGATATTTCCAATACTGCACTTTGAAAATTTACTATTATTTGGGCGATCGCCGCTCGTTGCTGAGGCGAACATTATATAATTTCCATGAAGTCCACCAGGTCTGCACTCAGGTGGAAAATCGTGCTGTAAAAAAAGTATCAAATCAGTGGTTTTCTGTTTCAACTTCGTATTTTATAATAATTATTGAAATATTAAAATCAAATTCCATTATTTTAAAAAAGTGTTATAAAAGGTGTTAATAGTTTAATCGAAACGCATGAAAATTCTGAATTCAACATTAGAATAATTTTTTGATGGAATAAAATTTGGTGCTAATTTCCTTTTAGCGAAATATTTAATAGAATTTCTACGTAGACTAATTTTTCATTTACAGAATTTCCGTTGTTCAGTATCTTTTTCTGTTAAAAATTTCCTACTCATGAATTGTTATATAATAACATTTTTAACAAATTTTAATATTCAAAACATTTAAGTTTCATTTGACCGAAATTTTAAACGTCCTTTGACAATTTTCAAATCCACTTGTTTACAATATTCAATTTTATAAAATTTCAATTATTAGTAAATTCTGCAAATAAATATATATTTGAAAATAAAAACTGCAAACAAGTTAAAAAAATTCAATTAAACTTTTCCAAAAAAAACTAATTTCAAAATTCAATTATTTCTAAAAATTCACGCTATATTGCTTTGAATATTTAATTATTACGATTATTATAAAGTATTATCTAAAATTTTTAATGAAATTCATGATTAAATCAATTTTTATTAGAATAATCTACTAGAATTCAATTATTTAAACACATAAAACAATTTATTGAATATTTTTAATGTTTCTTAACATTTGAATTCTGATAAAGAATTTTATCATCAAATTTTTTAATAATTGAAATCTTTTGACGAATTTGAATAAAATTTTCAAAAATAATAACATTTTCCGGGAAATTCGATTAAAATAATTTGTATTAAAAAAATTGGAACTCTACGACAAATATTATTCATGAAAATAATTTAATTCCTAAAAACAGTATTATTATTTTTGAGCATAATTAAATTTCTGTGAAGAATTTTATTACTTTTAAAAATAATTGAAGT
This sequence comes from Leptopilina myrica (nomen nudum), assembly GCA_032872475.1. Lineage (NCBI taxonomy): Eukaryota > Metazoa > Arthropoda > Insecta > Hymenoptera > Figitidae > Leptopilina > Leptopilina myrica (nomen nudum). The sequence goes on from CM065463.1 coordinate 43,268,054, forward strand.
TTTAAAATAGTTTTTGTAACTTTTCAAAAATTAATTTTTTTGTTGTGTTTTAACTAAAATTCTTCTATAAATCCATTATTCTTAATAATTTTTAAAAAAGTACTTTTTGAATTTTTAAATCCTTTTGTTTACAAGTCAATTTTCCAAAATTTTAATTATTCGGGAATTTTTCAATTAAATATACATTGAAAAATAGAAACAAGAAATTATCTTTTTAATAATATAGCTAAACTTATTCAAGAAATTCATTCTTTTACAAAATTGTTAGGTAAAAGTATGAAAAATTAATATTTTCAAAGAATACAATATGAAACCTTTTCAAAATTCAATTATTTTTAAAAACTCAAGCAACAATATTTTGATATTCAATTATAATCTAAAATTTTAATTGAAATTTATCTTTAAATCAATTTATATTAGAAAATTGTAATAGAATTTAATGAGTTAAAACCAATAATTTATTCAATAATTGAATTTGCATAAAGAATTTTATCAAAAACTTTCTTAAATATATGAATTCTTTTGAACAATTTTACTAAAATTATCAAGAATAATTACATTTTCCAAAAATTCGATTGAAAATTTGAAATAAATTGTATTAAAAATAATTGAAATTCAACGATAAATATTATTCATGAAAATAATTAAATTCCTAAGAAGAATTTTTTTTACTTAAAAAAATTGAATCCTTGTAAAAATTTTATTATTTATGAAACTAATAATTTAGAAGAAAATAGAATATTTGAAAATAATTGAATTCATGTGAAATTTTTATTATTTTATAAAAATAATTAAGCGTTTGCGTAGAATTTTATTAAAATTTTTTTAAGTAATTGTATTCTTTGGAAAATTTTATTTGAACAACAGATATTAAAAATCATTCGAATTGAGAAAAATTTTTTTTAATAATTGAAATTTTACCAAGAATTTTATTAAATATTTTGAAAATAATTAAATTTTGAAAAAGAATGTTATTATTTCTAAAAATAATTGAAATTATGATGGAAATTTTTTCTTATTCTTGAAGATAGTTGAATTTCGAAGAAGAATTTTATTACTTTTGAAAATATTTGAATTTCTGCAATAATTGTTGTAATTTCTCAAAAACGAATTTTTTTTGTGTTTTTAAGAAAAAACTTTCTTTAAATCGATTATTTTAAAAAAATTTTGAAAATGGTCTTTGAGAATATTCAGATTCATTTGTTTACGATCCGATTTTACAAAATTTCATTTTTTCGAAAATTTTTTAATTGAATATTTTATACTCGAAATAAAAACTTCAAAAAAATAATTTCAAGTAAAATGGAAATAAACCTTTTTATAAAAGTAAATTCTTCTAAAGAATTGTTTTGTTAACAATTCAACTAGAATTCAATTATTTATATAGAAAAATAAATAATGTATTAAATAATTGTATTTCCATGAAGAATTTTATAAACAAATTTTAAAACAATTGAATTCTTTTGACAAATTTTTATAAATGTTTTAAGAATATTTAAACTTTTCAAGGAATTCCTTTAAAATTGTATTAAAAATAATTGAAATTTAGCATTGAGTTTTATTGTTTATGAAAATAATTGAATTGCTAAGAAGAATTTTATTTACAAAAATAATTGAATTGCCAAGAAGAACTTTATTTTCAAAAATAATTTAATCCTGGTAAAAATTTTATTATTTATGAAAATAATTGAACTGTTTAGAAATTTTTTTTAAATTTGTGAAAATTTACAATGTTTTAATTGTTTGCGTATAATTTTATTAATATTTTTTCGAAAAAACTGACTTCTACGGACTTGAATTCTTGCATTTAAAAAATTCGATCTGCCGCAAAAATTCCTTTGCGTTCAATGTGAGAAATTTTCATACTTCCATAAAGTTTAATTTATTGCAGTAGATTTATCTGAACTAACCGGTGAGCCAAAATTGTGTCCAATCTCGTGAGCTAAAGTGAGCTGCGAAACTTTAGGAGGCACTCGACTGTTGTAATTAACAAAAGTAATTATCCCGGTGTTGAGGGATCTTTTAGTGGATTGATATGATCCGCCAACTGTTTCTGTGTAGGTTTTGTATCTTTCACAGATTCCGCCGGAAGCTCCAGATGCTGATGCTACCCACGCCAGGCCAAGAGTACCACCAGTAAAATCTCTACAATTAAAATTTAGAAAAACATGAAAAAAGTACTACAAATAAATTTCTTCAAAAAATGATTTTAGTAAAAATGTTAACACTTATTGTGCGACAAGAATGAAAAATTACATAATGCGCATTTGAATTAAATGTTTCTCTTTTGTAAATAAAAAAAAATTCTGTTTTTTAAAATCAAGCAATAAAAACTAAACAAACACAAATAATGCTTTGAAGCTTTCTTACCTGTAAGTGAACACATAAGCCAAACAAAAATCCTCATGATTTCCTAACGAGTGAAGATTCAAAAAATTGCTAACATCAATATTTTCCATGCAAAATTGATTCTGCTCGGAATTATTTGGAGGCGTTGTACGTGACGTTAGACGAGAAGTCGAACGGGATGTTGTGCGAGATGCAGTATGCGTTGGAATGCATGACGAGTCGTCATCAATCTTCATGAAACATAATAAACATTATTTTCGAAAAATATTATTACATTCTAGGCGCTAAATAAACATTTCTTCAAGTCTTTCGTCAATCTTCTTTTGACTTTCTTTTTACAAATAAGAGTGAAGAAAATTACCTTTATTCTCTGAACTTCAAATTTAATATTTCTATGTTCTTCCCTCCCATCAAATCTTGTGTCTCTATAAATATAATTAACGGCAGTGACATGGTGTGCGATTAATGATAAAATTTCTTCTTTAGTCTTTTCTGGATCTTGATGGAGCTGGAAAAAAGAATTATTTTTCGTGATCAAATATAATAATGATGATAGATTAAGTAAGAATAAATTAATAAATTAATAAAGAATAAATGGAAACATTAAGAATTGATTACCTGCTCGGTTATATGTCTCCATATTAAAGGATCCGTTTGAATAAAAAGTGAGCATGTTGTATTTTTATTTTCCTCCTTTGGTTTTGTAGCTCTTTTCGATCTTTGACTAACGTGATCATTGGCTTCCTTACTGTACTTATGACTTGGAGTTTCGCCATCTCCACTCCAAGGTTTTACCTTAAAATATTATTTACAGAATTGAAACAAAGTAAATTTCAGATAAGAATTTACTTCTGTAAATTATCATCTTATCCTGTTAAGTAAAAAGTCTGTACTCTCGGGGTATTCGATTTGTTAAAAAAATATTATGACTATCGTGTCAGTAAAGTTTGAATTTAGAGAAGGCGAATAAACAATCAGTGAGCAGATGATTAACTAAGAGAATATTCAAACCTTTGGAATTTTGTCTGGTTTTGTTTTTGGTGGCGGCGGATCAGGTTCGCCGGAATTCTGAATGTTATTCATCCATTGTATCACATCTTCAGTAATTCCACAGCCTCCAGAACCTGAAATTATGAACAAGAATTATAAATAATAATAATATAATGTAATTCTATTCAAGTGCCATTTTTATTTAATATTGTGTTTCTAATTAAACGAATTTTTCAAAACCTGATAAATCAAAATTTTGTCATTTCGAGGGAATTCAAACAAATGGCAATTCTCACATAATCATTAAAATGAACTTTAATTAAGAACAGGGTTGCCACAAATGTTTAATTTTATTTTTCCCTGATTTCCAGAAAAAATTCTCCCTTTTTTCCTGATCATAAAAAATATTCTGATTCACTCTAAAAATTATTAGATACTCAAAAAATGTTCTATTAAATTTATTTACAAATTTCATTAATTGTAAAATTATTCAAAAACATCAATAACTATATTTTTAAATAACCATGAAATTTTTCAACAAAAATTTAATTATTTACAAAAATCCTAATAAAATCCTTCGCAAGAATTTAATTATTTTTAAAAGTAGTTTTTTTTCTCATAAAAATTCAATTATTTGAAAAAATTGTAATAAAATTCGTTGCAATAATTCAATTATTTTCATAAACAATAAAACGATTATTTGGTAATTTCATTTTTTAAACAATTTTTATTAGAAAATTCTAGGAAAATTCAATTATTTAAATTTGAAAATAAATCATGAACTGAATAATTGAATGATTGTTAATATTGAATTCTTATAAAGAATTTTATCAACAAATTTTTAAATAATTGAATTTTTTTGACAAATTTTAATAAAATTTTTAAGAATAATTACATTTTTCGAGGAATTTAATTAAAATATTGTATCCAGAATTAATTAAAATCCTGCGATGAGTTTTATTATTCATGAAAATAATTTTAAAAAATTTACAAAAATGTTATTAAAATTTTTCTAAAATAATTGAATTTCGGTGGAGAATTTTACTATTTCTAAAAATAATTGAATTCTTGAAAAGAACTTTGTTAAATTTTTTTCAATAACTGAACTCATGCGACGAATTTTATAAAATTCTTTTTAAATAATTGATATTTTTCGAAAAATTATTTGATTTTTTTTATATTAAATAATTGAATTCCTGTGAAAATTTTATTATTTATGAAAATAATTGGTTTATTTAGAAGAAATTCATCAAAAATTTTGTAAATTATTGAATTCCTGTGAAATTTTTCCAAGAATTTTATTAATGTTTTTAAAAAGAATTGAATTTGGAAGAAGAATTGTATTATTTATAAAGTTATTAATTGAAACTTTGACGAGAATTTTTAAAATAATTTTGTACATAATTGAATTTTTAAGAAGAATTCTTTTATTTTTAAAGATATAATTGAAATGACCAGAATTTAAAAAAATTTTTGAATATAATTGAATTTCTGCGAAAAATTGTATTACTTTTGAAAAGAATTGAATTTCTGTAATTATTTGTAACTTTTCCAAAATAAATTTTTTTTATTATTTTTAATTAATATTCTTTTATCAATCTAGTATTTATGAAAATTGTAAAAATTGTTCATTACATAATTTATATGTCAAAATTTTAATGATAGTTCTTATTAATTATTATTATTCTTATTATTATTATTATTCTTATTATTATTATTATTCTTATTATTATTATTATTATTATTATTATTATTATTATTCTTATTATTATTCTTATTAATTATTGTTTGAAATAGAAAAAATTCAAGGTTTTGTATTAAAATTCGTGGTTATTTTTATAGTTTACAAGGCAAACAAAAAACATCCAAATTTAGAGTTTTTTCATGAATTTTTGAAATTCGATTTTTTCCAGTACTTTTACTAAAAATCCCTGACTTTTCCCTGACTTCCCTCACCTGTGGCAACCCTGAAGAAAAATTGTAATATATTATTAATTTTTGAATATTTTTCTATTTAAAACGTCCTGTGTGTAATTAAATTCGATTGTAACGAGGAGTTTAAATATTTTGGTAATTTTTTCTAATAAAAAAATTAAAAATCATCAAGGTTAGACCGAAATATTTTTTAAATTGAAAAAAGTGAACATTTGAACTATAAAAGGTGGGAAATAATCATTCGTCCCACAAAATAAAAAAATTCTCCCCTAATAATATAGATATCCGATAATATAAAATACTCGAAACGAATAACTTAATCTCTTAATGGACACTTCCGTGAGAGGAAGTAGCCTTCCCCCCACTGAGCGTCACACAACCGTCTGGCACTTAAAATAGAGGGACTTCCGTACCCAATTTGGTCAATCGTCATTAGTTTATCAGCCCTTAAAAATGTCAAAATTTAACCGCTTTTTCAAACTAATCGTCAATTAAGATTTCATGATTTTCTTTTTTAATTTAAATAAAAAAATATGATCTGATATTAAATAAATATAAATATTGACTGATAATACCAAATGGTTTCTTATTAACAAACTTTTTAATCAATTGGAGCAACAGACCACATTCTTGATACTTTACTAAAATAAAAACAAAAAAGTTGTGCATTCGTAGCTCACGCAACCAAAAAAGTCTGCTAAACTATGACGTTGGATTGTAATAACGTTTTTTGTTTTCAAATCCAAATGCAAAAAAGCGATAAGCAAATCTTGATTCTTGTAATAAAATGTTTAAAAATATCCTTTACCTGTTCTAATGTCAGCGTAGGGATCACCAACATCGTTCTCATGATACATCACCGAGTGCAATGACTCATTAACTTCATGTCGAGGAAAGTAATAATGAGCTTTTTCTATAAACCATGCCCCATGTTTTGGCGATTCAATTTTCCCTTGAAAGACACCATCACTTATACTTCCAAAAATGCGACTACCAGGTTCACCTGCGAATTCAAACAAATAACTTACATTGAAAAATGTTCTTTTAATAATAAATTAGACGGAAATTTTTCAATTAAATATACAATAAAAAATAGAAACAAGAAATCATTTTTGAAATAATTTAGGTAAATTTTTCCCAAAAAAAAATAATTCTTTTAAACAATTTTACTAAAATGATCAAGAATAATTACATTTTCCGAGAAATTCGATTGAAAATTTGAAATAAATTGTATTAAAAACAATTGAAATTCTACGATAAATTTTATAATTCATGAAAATAATTAAATTCCTAAGAAGAATTTTTTTTACTCAAAAAAATTGAATCCGTTTAAAAATTTTATTATTTATTAAACTAATATTGAACTATTTAGAAGAAAATAGAATATTTGAAAATAATTGAATTCATGTGAAATTTTTATTATTTTATAAAAATAATTAAGCGTTTGCGTAGAATTTTATTAAAATTTTTTTAAATAATTATTGTATTCTTTGGAAAATTTTATTTGAACAACAGATATTAAAAATCATTGAATTGAGTAAACATTTTTAAATATTCTATAAAATTTCAATTATTAATAAATTCTTCAAATAAATATATATTAGAAAATAAAAGCTTCAAACAATGTAAGAAAAATTCAATTAAACTTCTTCAATAAACTAATTTCAAAATTCAATTATTTCTAAAAATTCACGCTCTATTGCTTTTAATATTTAATTATTATCTAAATTTGAAACTGAAATTCATCTTTAAATCAATTTTTATTAGAAAATTCTACTAGAATTCAATTATTTAAATACATAAAATAATTTATTGAATATTCTAATGTTCATTAATATTTGAATTCTCCTAAAGAATTTTATTAACAAATTTTTTAATTATTGATTAATTCTTTTGACGAATTCGAATAAAAATTTTTAGAATAATTACATTTTTCGATAAATTCGATTAAAATTGTATTAAAAATAATAATTAAAATCTGCGATAAATTATAATTGAATTCCTAAAGCGAATTTTTTTATTTTGAACATAATCAAATTTCTGTAAAGAATTTTTATACTTTTAAAAATAATTGAGTTTTTGCAATAATTTTTGTAATTTCACCAAAATTGAATTTTTTCGTGTGTTTTCAACTAAAATTCTTCTATAAATCTAAAAATCTTAATAATTTTTAAAAAAGTTCTTTTTGAATTCTTAAATTCATTTGTTTACAATTCAAATTACCAAAATTTCAATTAGTCAGAAATTTTTCAATTAAATATACATTAAAAAATAGAAACAAGAAATCATTTTTTAAATAATTTAGGTAAACTTTTTTAAAAAAATCATTCTTTTGCAAAATTGTTAGGTAAAATTATGAAAAATTAATATTTTCAAAGAATACAATATGAAACTTTTTCAAAATTCAATTATTTTTAAAAACTCAAGCTACAATAATTTTGATATTCAATTATAATCTAAAATTTTAACTGAAATTTATCATTAAATCAATTTATATTAGTAAATTGTAATAGAATTTAATGATTTAAAAGCAATAATTTATTCAATAATTGAATTTGCATAAAGAATTTTATCAAAAACTTTGTTAAATATATGAATTCTTTTGAACAATTTTACTAAAATTATCAAGAATAATTACATTTTCCGAGAAAATGGATTGAAAATTTGAAATAAATTGTATTAAAAATAATTGAAATTCTACGATAAATTGTATAATTCATGAAAATAATTAAATTGCTAAGAAGAATTTTTTTTACTTAAAAAAATTGAATCCGTGTAAAAATTTTATTATTCATGAAACTAATAATGAACTATTTAGAAGAAAATAGAATATTTGAAAATAATTGAATTCATGTGAAATTTTTATTATTTTATAAAAATAATTAAGCGTTTGCGTAGAATTTTATTAAAATTTTTTTTAAGTAATTGTATTCTTTGGAAAATTTTATTTGAACAACAGATATTAAAAATCATTCGAATTGAGAAAAAAATTTTTTTTAATAATTGAAATTTTACCAAGAATTTTATTAAATATTTTGAAAATAATTAAATTTTGAAAAAGAATGTTATTATGTCATTTGTCACAAATGAAATACATTTAAATTTACCTACTTAACTCCATAATAAAAATGAATAATACTATAATAATTAATATACAAATTTGATTTAGAATCAATCCCATTCTGAAAAAAACCATTGCAAAGAATTTTACTAAATATTTATAAAACTATAACTGAATCCTTCCAAAGAATGCTACTACATATTTATGAAAATAATTAAATGTTTGCTTAGAATATTATTAAATTTTTTTGAAAATAATTGATTTTTTAAGAACAATTTAATTATCTATCAAAAGTAATTGAAATTTTAACAAGAATTCTTGTAAATCGAATATAATTTAATTTCTGCGAAGAATTTTTTTACTTTTGAAAATAATTGTAGCTCTAGTTTTTATGTGTATTATTTTCAATAAAAAAAATGATAAAATATTACCTGCAAGATGACCTTCGTAGATATGGGAAGTGTCGAGATCCTCTTGCTGTCCGGAAGGACCCTCTATCAATAAATTATCACTGAATGTACTCAAATCGCGTTTAAGTCGAAGATGAAAGTTTTTTCCATGGGCACTAAATTTTAACGATACTGTATTGTCACGAGTGACTGATCTTTTGGCTCTTAAATGACTTCGGTGTAGCTCGTGAGTAGGATAATTAAGAGCTTCAAAGTGTCGAATGTATTCGTTTAGTCGATTAGCTGCAACAGTAAAAAAATTAATTATATAAGTAACAATGACATTAATAGCTTACAGAAATAATAGTAATAAAAAATATACATATAATACGAAATATTATTTTTTATTATGATTTATGAATAAAATATAATTACTACAGGTAGTAAAAAACAAAAAAAAATTTTAGGGCTACCTAGCCCTATAGACACTTATTCAAACTAAATAAATAATTTAGGCTTGGGATTGAGTTTTAACGAGCAAAAAAGTCGCTTTAGTCGATTAACAATAGAAAAAAAGTCGTTTATTTAATTTAGTGATGTCACAAAAATTTTATTTTGCATGTCCCTGATTCTTCACTGATTTCAAAATTCAAATGATTTAATCAAAACTTGTGTGTAATTTTGCTGGAAAAATATTTAAACACGTATTTTTTCTCTTCACAGGAAATAAAATTTAGAAAATTTCAACTTCTGAAATTTAACAATTTCTAAAAATTAAAACTATAATCCTTCCAAAAATTCAAATACTTTCTACAATATTTAACTAAACTTCACCTCTAAATTAATTACCTACATAAATTTTTAATAATATTTTGAAATTTCTGTGAAAATTCAATTACTTATTTAAAAACAAAAAATTCAATTCTTTATAATAACCTAAACCGTTCATTTTTCTTTTCAACGATATTCATTAAAGAAGAATATTTTCAAAAATTTTAATAAAACTATTTGAATATTATTTTAAAAACCAATTTTTCATTACTTTTCACATTTTTATTAAATTTACACTTCAAGATTATTCATTAAAACTTTCAAAAATTCAATATTATTTTCAAAATATTCAATTAAAAAATCAATTTTTCAATTTGTCAAATTTATTAAAAAAAAGTGAGAGTTAGTGTCTTTTCTTTCACCTTTAAACATCTTCCAAAAATGGAAAAAAATATTTTATGAAATAATTGTGGAAGAATTTACTAAATATTAATTATTCAATTAAAAGTCTTTAAAAGTTAATTAAAATTTATCAAAATTCCTTTAAAAAAATATTATTCTTCTAAAATCGTTTACTATAAACGTTGTGAACTTCACCAACGTTAAAAATTTTAATGAAATACTTGAAATTTCTGAGAAAATGCAATTATTTAAATACAAATAATTCAATTTTTTTATAATAATCTAAACAGTACATTTGTCTTTATAACGATATAATCATTAAAGTAGAATATTTTCAAAAATTGTAATACAGGAATTCGTAAAATTATAACTTTTTAAAAATATTTCTAAAAAATTTTTAGAAAAAGTTTTACAATTACATACAATTAAAAAATGTCAAAAAATTAAAATTTCGTAAAATATTTTAAAAACTGATCTAAACTTACTAAAAGCTTTGAAAAATAACAGAGTTTTTAAAAATATAAAAGAGTTAATCAAATTTTTTAAATAATTTTATTTTTAAATAGTTTCTGAAAAATTCTAAAACAGTAAGTTTTTAAAAATTTTAATGTGTACATTGTTCAAAGGTAACTGAATCTTTAAAAATTTATGATACAACAATTCTAAGAATTAGTTTTTTACAAATCTTGCAACATAATTTTTCGTAAATAATTGAAAATTGTTGTATAATTTAAAAAAAAATTTGTAAATTTTTTGAAGAATTTTAATTGAAAATTTCGAATATAATAATATTAAAAATAATTGAATTTAAAAAATTAGTACGTATAGTAATAATTTAAAGAATTACTTTCTTCCAAAACTATTTTAATATTATTTTAAAAACCAATTTTTCATTACATTTCATTTTTATTGAATTTACACTTGAAGATTATTTATTAAAATTTTTAAGAAATTAATATTATTTTCAAAATTTTCCATTAAAATACTTAAAAATTTAATGTTCAAAAACTGTAATAAAATGTTTGAAAAGATGATTACTTTACAGTTTTAATTAAATTTTACAAAATTTCAATTTTTCAAAATCTTTTAAAGTGTATATGTTAAAAATTTAATTAGAAAAATTATTCAAAAATAAATTTTTAAACACGTGTCTACATACTCTGTAAGATACGAAATAAGTTGCATTTTGTACCATAAATATAATATTTTGTCGCAAAAATTTGGGAAAAAAGTCGCAATGTTTTTAATAAAAGTCGATAAAAGTCGCATTATTTGAAAATAGTCGAAAAAAGTAAAAAAAAAGTCATAATATCCGAGGCCTGATAATTGAAAAATCTCGCTTGTTCAACCATTTAAAGATTTTTCAAATATACATTTTTGCATAAAATCCGTTTTGATGTGTTATTAATAAGAATTTTATAAATTTACAATTCCGCACAGTTTAAAGAAGCAGGAGATATTTTAAGCGATTAAATATAAAAATCACTGTAAATAAAAAATTTATCTCTGTATAAGTGGAATTAGTTATGTGTATAAGATGAATATTTTAAATGTTTCTTCTTAATATTATTAAATGAAATTCAAAAAATTTTTAATGCATGACATTTAAGAATTAAAAGAATTAACCTATATCTACATTGGAAAACTGGTGCAAGAATAATTAAGGAACAAATATATCACAAATTGCATGTGAAATAAAGTTAGGATGGTTGCCGAGCCAGAGCTCTTAGCAACAGTCGCTATTTCAACTTGGTATGTGCATGCAGTTCGTTATGCAAATTTAGAAATAGACTCTATGAAAAAAGATCAACATAACTATAAAGAACTTAATTTCCTTTTTTGAGTATTTTCTTCGGTAAAAAATTACTTCTTTCATTAGTTCTGCAAATTGTAAGTAAGAATAGAGAATAGTTGCCAAACTGTCTATAGAAAGAACACAGAAGTTTTTTCGGGACAATCTAAGTGAAGGGTGGCATGACAAAAAGGGGTCAAGCCACAATTTTTCGAAATTGAGATTTGTTTTATGATAAAAATCAGGTGAATTCATTTACACAGTTCTGTAAAAGGATTTTCCTGTAAATTAATTTTTAAACTCTTTTTTAATAAATATAGGAATACAAATTTGCCTAAATTTTTACTTACAATGCAATTCAGTTAAAAAACAAAAGAAATTAATATTATTATGAATAGGTTAATATGGTTAAAAATATTCCTTTCTTTTTAATATCATTAAATATATATTAAAATTCGCTGAAAAATTTTATGTCTACTAAGAAATAGTTTTATTCTTTATCTAATTTTCAACAATTTAAATAATATTCTTCCGTTAATTTTTAAATATTGCTGTTTGTAGTTTGCATTTGAAAATTTCGGTACTGTTCGATTTCAAAAGCAAACATTCAATTAACAATTCTTTTTAAAACAATTCAACTTGTTTAAAGCAAACTTTTTTGCATTTAATTCGTCAATTTAATATCAACAAACTAATTTTTCAGTTTTTCTTTAAACTGTATATTTTTTTTAATAATTAATGTTATAAGAAAATAACCCCAAAATAGTTTACATTTACTCATTTTTCTCGCTAATATGTAGGTTTATCTTTATAAATTTTATTTCCACTAGTAAAGCGAAATAATATTTCTTAACGGTTTTTTTTTAGATTTTTCTTAAATATTCAGGAAATTTTTAAATGTGTTATTTTCGTTTCCTGTAAAATCATGAAATTGTGTCTTGACCCCTTCAAGTATGAACCGAATAATTATTTTCAATAAAAATAAAACAATAGCAAGAATAAGATTCGATTTTTGGTATTCCGAAGTGATCTTTAAGCTCAGTATAATCGTGTGAAAAAAATTATATCGATTTCCAGTTAATTTTGCTGCAAATTATTAATAAAAATTCAATAATACAGGGCTCGAAACGGTGAAAGTATTTAAAAATACGGACTTTACGGACCAAAAATAAAAATTTGGAGAACAAATACTGACTAAAATGTAATCAGTCCGAATCAAATAAGAAAACATTTTATTACTAAAAACTATAAATTAAATTTTTCCCTAACTATAAAACATGAAGATATTGATGACTCTGACTTTTCGACTCTAAAATTTTTTCTTTAAATCAATTAATTTTCGAAAAAGTTCTCTGACAATTTTCAATTCCATTTGTTTACAATATTCAATTTTCCAAAATTTCAATTATTCAAAAATCATTCAATTAAATATATTTTAGAAAATGAAAACTTAAAGAAAATAATATAAAGTAAAAATTGAAATAAACTTTTTAAAAATAATTAATTCTTTTAGAGAACTGTCAGTTAAAAGTATGAAAAATTAAAATTTTCAAAGATTTAAATATTTAAGTTAGATATTTAATATACAACCTTTAAAAAATTCAATTATTTCTAAAAACTCAAGCTATAATGCTTTTAATACTCTATTATAATCAAAAATTTTAAGGTACATTCATTTTTACATCAAATTTTATTAGAAAATTCGACTAGAACTCAATTATTCATTTAAAAAAAGAATTTTTTGAATAAATGAATTCCCATCAAGAATTTTCTCAACTTTATAAATAATTGTATTTTTTTGACGAATTTCAATAAAATTTTTAAGAATAATTACATTTTTCAAGAAATTTTATTAAGAATTGTTTTTAAGCTAATTGAAATTCTGCGATGAATTTGATAATTTACGAAAAGAATTGAAATCCTAAAAAGAATTTTATTATTTGTAAACAAAATTAAATTTCTGGCAAGAATTTTGATATCTCTTGAAAATAATTGAATATCAGCAATAATTATAATTTTTCCAAAAACAAACTTTTTTTTCGTGTTTTTAACTAAAAATCTTATAAAAATAAATTATTTAATAATTAAAAAAAAATAGTTTTTTAAGAAAATTCAAATTCAATTATTTATAATTCAAATATCCAAAATTTCCATTATTTGAAATTTTTTAAATAATGCTTTTAATATTACATTATAATCTAAAATTTTAAGTGAAATTTATTTTTAAATCAATTTTTATTAGAAAATTCTACTAGAATTCAATTAATTAAATAAAAACAAATTAATGGGATTGAATACTTATGAAGAATTTTACCAACAAATTTTTAAATAATTGAATTCTTTGGACGAATTTTAAAAGAAGCTTTAAGAATAATTACACTTTTCGAGAAATTCGATTAAAATTGTACTAAAAATAATTAAAATTCTGCGATGAGTTTTATTATTTTTAAAAGTAATTGAATTCTTAAAAATAATTTTATTTACAACAATAATGGAATCTTTGTTAAAAAATTTATAATTGGAATTATTTTGATGAAATTCATAAAAAGTTTGTAAATATAATTGAATTCCTGAGAAATTTTAATTATTTTATGAAAATAATTAAACTTTTTGCGTTGGAGTTTTATTAATATTTTTCTAAATAATTGAATTCTTTTAGAATATTTTATATTTAAATATTTATTAAAATAACTATGAATTGAGAAATTTTTTTAAAATAATTGAAATTTTTCCAAGAGTTTTATTTGAAAATTTTTGAAAATAATTTAATTTCGGAGAAGAATTGAATTTTTAAAGATGATCATTAAAGATAATAAAAAAAACAAATAATTGAATTTTTGCGCAAAATTTTATTATTTTTGAAAATAATTGAATTTCTGCATTGTAATTTTTCTAAAATTCTCCAAATTATATCGTATTTATTTCGAATTTTTGTCCTTTTTCTAGCAAATTACGGACTTAACACGGATCTTTTTTCCCAAAAAACTGAATTTTTCGGATTTTTTTAAGCTTGTGAAAAATTTTCACAAAATTCAACATTTTTCAATTTTTTCAAACATATTTACGGACTTCTACAAATAAGTAATGAAACATTTAATTTTAAAATAATGTAGTTAAATTGACAAGAGTTAAATTAATATTGTCAGTTATTATAGAGAATTTTATTATTTTTTCCTTCTAGTAATGAAAGAATTTTAGTTCGCAAACTAAAATATACTCGAAAAAAGAAAAATACATTGTTTTTTTTTTATATTTTATGAAACTAGAGAACATTTTTGATAGTACAGCCAGCGAGCAGGAGACAGCTGAAAATTGTCGAAATAAAACACTGTATTAAACTTGAATTGGCAAGAGAGAAATATATACGAGAATTCGCAAGATAAGAATAGTTGCCTGAATAGTATTTTATGGATTCTATTTCCATCCTCTAAGTCTGAAGTTTGGGTTTTCCTTTCCAACTCTGGCATTGCGTTTCCACGTCTATTACTTGGAAAATTCCACAGTTTCATTCACACCAAAGCTCCAAACTCATCCCCAATTCCCCATTGCTTTCTCATGGTTGCCAATATACCTCTCTAGATAACTATAGTTATGGAATGGTGGTATATCGTCTATCGACCTCTGTATATAGGTTCAATATACTTTTATTGGCCTTGCCTGCACTTTATACGAATAATACAGTACACTGATCGTTGCGAGTCGTTCAAGACACATATTCTAATACATATAAAGTTTTTCAAAAGCAGTACAGAATATACTTTCTTCTAATTCTAATTATGCATTTTCGTTTACGATTGTGTTGCACACGATTTTACCGAAACTTTAGAATGTGACATTTAATTAATTCTCTGAATGAAAATCCAATTTAATGTCAAGAAATGCATTTCTTAGGTGTAATTAAATCTGTTATAAATTTAATAGCATGTATACACTGCAAAAACTGGTATCGCATAAGTGTCTAAAAATGAGTTGTTTTAATTATGTTTAAACCATTGAGATACAAAATATGTTTCATATTGAGACATTTTATTTAATTTTCTGTGTCATTTTCAAACATTTAACGTGACCAGGCCTCGGATCGACTTTAACGAACGAAAAAAGTCGCTTTAGACGATTAAAAATAGAAAAAAAGTCCTTTATTTAATTTACTGATGTCACATAAATTTTATTTTGCACTTTCCTGATTCTTCACTGATTCCTAAATTCAAATTAATTAAAACTTGTATAATTTTGCTAAATAAATCTTTAAATACTTCTTATTTTTTCAATCACAGGAAATAAATATAAAAAATTTCAACTTCTGAAATTTAACTAAACTTCATCTCTAAATCAATTATCTATAAAAATATTTAATCATTTTTTGAAACTTCTGCGAAAATTCAATTATTTAAATACAAAAAATCAAACTTTTTATAACCTAAACCGTCCATTTTTTAACCATATTCATTAAAGCAGAATACTTTTAAAAAATTTAATAAAAAAATTCGTAAATTTAAATTTCTAAAAATATTTCTATAAAATTTTTTGAAAAAGTTTTACAATTACATACAATTAAAAAATGCACACTTGAAGATTGTCCATTAACATTTTTAAGTATTCAATATAATTTTCAAAATTTTTAACTAAAATTCTTTAAAAGTTAATTTTTAAAAATTGTCATAAAATTCTTGAAATTTCTTCCAAACTTCAATTATTTAAATACAAAGAATCCAATTTTTTATAATAATCTAAACCGTCCATTTTTCTTTTCAACAATATTCATTTAGAATATTTTCAAAAATTTTCATAAACAAATTTGTAAAATTAACTTTTAAAAAATATTTCTAAAAACTTTTTAGTAAAAGTTTTACAATTACGTACAATTAAAAATGTTAAAAATTTAAATTTCGTAAAATCTAAAAAAATAAAATTTTAATTTACTAAAATCTTTTAAAAATAATTCAGTTTTTTAAGACTATAAAAGAATTAATCAAAAGTTTTTAAAAGATTATAATTATAAATAATTTCTGAAAATTCTAAAATAGTAAATTTTAAAAATTTTTCTTTACATTGTTCAAAGGTAATTGAAGCTTAAAAAAATGGTGATAAAACAATTCTAAGAATAAATTTTTTTTTATAAATCTGTCATTGTAATTTTTCGTAAATAATTGAAGAATTTTTGTATGATTTAAAAAGAAACTACTTAATTTTTGAAGAATTTTAATTGAAAATTTCGAATTATGATGATATTAAAAATAATTGAATTTTAAAAAATTAGTACTTAGTAATAATTCAAAGAATTACTTTCTTTCAAAACTATTTTTTAATGTTATTTCAAAAACCAATTTTTCATTAATTTTCATTAAAATTTTCGAGAATTTAATATTATTTTCAAAAAATTCTATTAAAATTCTTGAAAAGTTAATTTTTAAAAATTAAAATGAAATTCAGGGTGTCCAGTATTATTGTCAAATAAAATTCCAGGACTTTTCCAGGTTAAAAATATATTTTTCCCAGATACTATTTTAAAAAATTTTAATATAAAAAATACATAAAATTTTTCTTCCAAATATTGCAACAAAATATCATATTTTTTAGTATTAAATGTAACTCATTTCGATTTTTATAGTGCGAAAAATAACTGTAAATAAATCTTTTAATAATTATTTTCGAATCATTTTTCTATTTAAATTTTCAAAATAAACAATTTATTAAAAAATATTTTGAATAATTTAAATTTTGTAAAATTTAATTGAAAATAATTAATGTTTTAGATTATTTTGTTAAAATTTTTTAAAATTACCTTTTGAAGAATTTTAATTGCAAATTTTCAAAATAATTGAAATCTTTAAACGTAAATTTAAAAATGAAAATTAATGCAAATTAGCTTCTGATTTTTTTAAATTTACTATTTTCACTACTTTTAATTACGTATTTCCAAAAATTCAAATACATACAAAAAATAATATTTTAAAATGATTTTTAACATTTTGCAGACAAAAATTGTGTTTAAAATATTTCATTAAAATCCATAAATTTTCAATAATACATAAACACTTTTTAATAATAAATTAAAAATTTTAATTTTTTAATTTTTTTAATTTTTTTTTTAATTTAATTTTTAATTTTAATTTTTTTACTAAGTTTATCTTAAATTTTGACAACATTATTAAGTTATGTTTAGGTGGAATGTTTACGAACTATTTCATCTAATTTTTCGTTTCCAAAAGTGGTAGAGAAAAAAAATTCTTATTTAAGTATTCGAAAAATTCCAGGACCGATTAAAAAATTCAAGAACTTTTCCAGGTTTTGCAGGTAAAAAAAAATTCAAGGACTTTTCCAGGTTTTCAAGGAATTCCAGGTCGCTAGACACCCTGTGAAATGCTTGAAAAGATGATTATTTTAGTTTTAATTAAATTTTACAAAAGTTCAATTCAAAATTTTTTTAATTGTATATATGTTAAAAATTTAATTAGAAAAGTATTAAAAAATAAATGTTTAAAGACTTTCAACATAGTTATGCTTTTCACTCTGTAGGATACGAAATAAGTTGCATTTTATACTAAAAATATGGTATTTTGTCGCAAACTTTGGGATAAAAGTCGAAAAAGTCGCATTATTTGAAAATAGTCGAAAAAAGACGAAATAAAAGTCATAATATCCGAGGCCTGGTGACTCAAAGCGTATAATCTCCTAAAACTGTCAGTTTTCTTGAAGAATAAAAACATGTGAATACATCTTTTATAATAAAAAAAAGCACGTGATATTGATTCAAAAGCATATTTCATCGTCTAAAATACAAATCTATACAAACTGTAAATACTATTTGATAAATTAACAAAATTTTATTTTGTGGCCACACATGGAAATGGCAACAATTATTTGTAACTAACATTTTTTTAAAATAAAACTATATCAACCCTACCATCTCAACAACAACAATTTTACATATTTCATTAGACAACATTATGCTTCTAGTTCTACATTACGAATTCTTATATTTTAACACATTTTTATTCAATTCAATACAGAAATTGTTCTTTCAGCAAAATGAAAATACAATAGAATTGGCGCTATGAGGTCGCAATAGTTTTTTTTCTTAGTTTATGCATATCTTACGTGTCTGAGTGTGGAAATTAAAAATTTACGCTGATTGAGTTAACGATTTATTTGTAGAATCAAGAACATCACACAAACTCACTATTAATGCCACTTGTCATTTCGAGACGAGAAAATTAATGAGAGAAATAGAGGGTGTGTCGCAGTGAAGCTGAAGCAGATCACGTCATAGAGTCAAATGGCCCATCTGCATGAGACAGATGGTCCAGTCATTTTATGCGACGTTTTTATTAATTTACATTTTTTATTCTTCTTTTTGCCTTTTTTTGTATATAAGTCGCCTGCATTATTAAATGAAATTGAAGGCTTTCGTAAGATTTTTAAAAATATATTTCACGTCGATAAATGTACTGTTCACTCGTGATGGAAGCAATAATACATGAAAAGAATATAATAAATATCAAATTGGAACGAAACAGAGTCCACACTCCAATACGAAGATATTTAATAAATCATTCAGAAAAGAAAACCTATTCTATTTTTGATTTTCTCAAATCATAAAACAATAGGTCTGGACCAGGGCTGTCACAATTTATTAATCGGGATCCCAAACGAGATTCACTAAATTTAAACATGAGACTGAAGTCCACAACGTTTTTAAAAACGAAAACAATAAAATAATGGTATGGTATTTTTATTTTTGATTTCAAACCATGTTATATTTTAATAATTGTATCCTCTGTGACAGTTAACTTCTTAAAAATTAAGACACATAAAAATTAGAGATGAATTCAATTTTAAAAAAATTCTTCTTTCATTTTTCGTTTTTAAAAACGTTGTGGACTTCAGCTTCGTCACAAAACTATGGTTCAAAATCCATAGAAAATATTCCGTTTTCTACGCTAATTAAATTGTAAATTCATTCTACCAAGAATTTTTTACCAAATTTCTTATATGCCTCTTGTCGTAAATTTCATCAATGTTTTCTTAAATAATTTGTTCACTGAAAATTTTACACAAGAGTATTTTTGCAGGGATCGAACTGCATCCGTAAACCCCGTAAGAGTCCGTAAATTTGTTTCAAGTCTGGAAATGTCAGTTTTTCCTTGAGAAAAAGGTTCGTAAAGTCCGTAATTTGATAGAAAAAGGACGAAAGTTCGTAAATTGTACGATATAAATTGGAGAATTTTAGAGAAATTACAGATAATTGCAGAAATTCCGTTACTCTCAAAAGTAATAAAATTCTAAGCAAAAACTCAATTATTTTCAGAAAACGGGTGAAAACTTTCTTTAAATTCTATAGTCAAAATTTCAATTATTTTTAGAAATAAGAAAATTCTTCTTTGACATTCAATGATTTAAAAAAATTTTAATAATATTCTTGGGAAAATTTCGAATATTTTCCAAAAAAATTTTCTCCATTTCAATTACTTTTAATTTCTATTTAAATAAAATTTTCTAAAAGAATTCAATTATTTAAAAAAAAATTAATAAAATTCCAGCGCAAAAATTTAATTATTTTCTTAAGATAATAAAAATTTCTCAGGAATTCAATTATTTTTAAAAATATAATGAGACTTATCGTATAGAATTTCAATTATTTTTCATACAATTTTAATAGAATTCCTCGAAAAGTGTAATTATTCTTAAAACTTTTATTAAATTCGTCAAAAGAATTCAATTATATAAAAATTTATGATTATGAGAATTTATTTATTTATTATGAGAATTCAATTTAATTAATTTTCTTTATTTAATAATTTAATTCTAGTAGAATTTTCTAATAAAAATTAATTGAAAAATGAATTTCACTTAAAATTTTAGATTATATTTGAATATTATAATCATTATAGCGTGAATTTCTAGAAATAATTCAACTTTAAAAAAGTTTAATAATTAAAAAATGAAAATTTTCATTTTTTATACATTTAACTAACAATTTTATAAAAAAAATTATTGTTTTTGAAACAGTATATTTGAATTTTAGGTGAAATTAACAATAAAGTAGAAATTATTTCTTTAAAATTATTATTATTAGGTGAAATTATTTCTTTAAATTTTTTATTTTCCAATGTATGTTTGTTTAAAAAAAATTTCAAATATTTGCACTTTTGAATCACGAAAAATTTAATTTTTGAGAAATTTACAAATTACCAAGAAGTTTAATTATGTTCAAAAATAATAAAATTCTTCAAAGAAATTTAATTACGTTCCGATAATGTAAAATTCTTTTTAGGAATTTATATAGTTATTTTCTTAAATAATAAAATTCGTCACAGAATTAAAATATTTTTAATACAATTTTAATTGAATTTCGTGAAAAAAGTAATTATTCTTAAAAAATTTATTAAAATTTGTTGATAAAATTTTTTATGAGAATTAAATTTTAAGAAATATTTAATTATTTAAGAAATAATTTAATTTTTGAATATTGTTTTATTATTTTTATTTAATAATTGAATTTTAGTATTTTTTAACTTTTGAATAAAAATTGATTTAAACATGAATTTCACTTAAAACTTTAGATAATAACTAAAAATCAAAAGCAATGTAGCGTGAATTTTTTGAAATAATTGAATTTTGAAATTAATTGTTTTTCGTTAAATTAAATTTAATTATTTAATATTGTTTGAAGTTTTTATTTTCTAATATATATTTAATTAGAAAATTTACAAATAATTGAAATTTCGTAAAATTTGAATATTGTTAATAAAAAGAATTGAAAATTGTCAAAAAACTTTTTAGAAAACTAATTGATTTATAGAAGAATTTTATTTAAAAATTCTTGAAAATAATGATTAAATTGAAACAATTGCTATACACGAAAGACAAATATGTCATTGGAAAAAACGATAAAAGTTGAAGAATATTGAAATATTATTTAATTTGAACAGCTATTTGAAGTCTTTACATTTGATCTGTTGCTACGTCAAATGTATCGACAAATTAATTTTATTTGCCAATTAAAAAATTTTCACTTATTGTTATTATTCATTACTAACTTTAAATCAATAATAAAATTAGTTCAAAGAAATATTTACAAGATTCAATAAATAATACGAGGAATTATGTTTACATTAAAAAAACTGAAAGATCCCGCATACAATATAATAAAATCGAAAGTCATATTTTATAAAAATAACTTGATGTGATTTCCAACTTTTTTTCAGTACAATTTAAAGAATTATGACAGCTAGAATTGGACAAAACATTTTTACTCGTGTATGCACAATTTTTAGATTATAAAAATCAGTAAAAAGTTTTTAATTTACAAATAAAATTAATTTGTCAATATATAATTGACATATAACAGATGAAAATAAAAACATTCATTTTTAAAAAAATACAGTACCGGCCAAAATTGTCAGTCCACCCATTTTTAAATGAACGAAAAAAATTTTTTAACATAAAATTTATGAAAACTAAAATTTCTTTTGGTTTATGTTTTGAAAGACAATAAAATTTTGAAAAAAATGAGACCTTACAGAAGTCATTTGGCCAAAATTTGTGCAAGATATTCTTAAAAATCGTCATTTTCAATGTTTTACAAAAATTTGAATAACTTCTAAAATAATTAACGCTTTTTAATAATCTTAAGCTTATTTTAAAGGCCATTTTCTACGAAATAAGAATTACTTATAGGCATTGACATGTAATTTTTTTCTTGGAATAAGCATGACGATAAAGTAAGGGCAAAAAAATTCGAAAAATTTAAAATAATATTATTAAAAGAAAAATAATTTGTAAAATTTAAACATATTTTTTTATTAAATTTTCATAAAAAATCTACACCATATCATGTTTTATATATGTTCTAGAATAGTTTTTATTACAAAAAAATTATTTCAAATTTTCCCAATTTCTTTGTCCAAGTTTGACGTCATGCTTAATTCAAGAAAAAAAATTACAGGTTAATGCCTATAAGTAATTCCTATTTCGTAGAAAATGACCTTTAAAATAAGCTTAAGATTATTAAAAAGCGTTAATTATTTTTGAAGTTATTCAAATTTTTGTAAAACATTGAAAATGACGATTTTTAAGAATATCTTGCACAAATTTTGACCAAATGACTTCTGTAAGGTCTTATTCTTTTCAAAATTTTATTGTCTTTCAAAACATAAACCAAACAAAATTTTAGTTTGCATAAATTTTATGTTAAACAATTTTTTTTATTCCTTCAAAAATGGGTGAACTGATAATTTCGGACGGTACTGTGTACATGAAACAAGTGTGAAATACTTTCAAATTGAGTGACGAATTGACTATATGGCCTCAAGCTATACAGAATAAAGTCTCGAAAAAATATTGGATTCCAATATCCGCGTATGTATAGGGAATGGGTTTGATGTTGGGGGTCTTAGAAGATGAAAGTATGCAACCCGGCTTAGATTCCCATGTCTCCAGGGACAATTTCATCGGCATCCAATTTCAGGATGCAATCTGCTTGCTCTGCTTCCTACGAAGAACCTACAATAAGAAAGCCAATCTGACCAATATAAAAAGAAACAGAGGAATTGTACCCAATCAAAAATAAATTTAATCATTAGTCACTTTCATATCTGAATATATACACACAGATTTTGCCAGAAGTCAAATTTTGTAAAATTCAATAAATTTCACAGGACGACAAAATTTCATCAATTGCATGTTGCCTAAAATGTTATAGCCGATTCTTACAAGATTTTGTCCGTAGAATACGAATCTGACCTTGATAATATTTGATTGGCTTCAGTTCTTTAATCAGCTTCCGTTTCAATAAGCAAAATACGTATTTTTGATATTTTTAGAATGAATGTAAAATCATAAACGGAAACAGTAAATCTGCCTGCATAGGGACAAATTAAAGCTTAAACACTGCTATTCAATATCCAAAAACAAAAAAATTAATTTATGTACACTTTAACCTATAATGTCCAAAGGGGATACAAAACATGGAAATTTTTATCATCGAAACTTCATTTCGCATAATTTTCAGATTTAGAAATTTCATTTAACATAATTTTCAATTTATCGAATTATTTCTTTATCCTAATATTTAAATAGTCGAATTGTTTTTTAACATAATTTTTAATATGTCGAAAAATTCTTTGACATAAATTTTGTTTTTTCGAATGACTATTTTTCATAATTATTAATCCTCCGAATTGACATTTGACATAATTTTCAAACCTTCGAAATGTCATATTTAAGAAATTCCATTTATCGAAATTTTATTCGTCATAATTTTCATTTATTCGAATAACCAATCAACAAAAAATCTGTTTGTCCGAAATTCCATTTCACATAATTTTCAAACATCAGAATTACTTTTTAACCCATAATGCAAGTCACAAAAATTTCATTTGTCCTAAAATAACAATGCAACTTTCAAATATTTTTCTCATCTCTATTGTTATTTTAGGACAAATTAAATTTCTGTGACTTGCATTATAGGTTAAAAAGTAATTCTGATGTTTGAAAACTATGTCAAATGGAATTTCCGACAAACAGATTTTTTGTTGAATGGTTATTCGAATAAATAAAAATTATGACGAATAAAATTTCGATAAATGAAATTTCTTAAATATGACGTTTCTAAGATTTCGGACAAACAGATTTTTTGTTGAATGGTTATTCGAATAAATGAAAATTATGACAAATAAAATAAAGATATTTCTTCCAACTTAAAAAAGTAAGATACTTTTGTAAGTTCTTTAAAGTATCTTAAATTAAGATGTTTCTGTTGCAATAAGATGTTTAGCGATAAGTTACTTGAGAATCGTAAGATGCGCTATAAGTGTAAGTTACTAAAAATTAAGATACATAAAGTGTTTTCCATAAGAGCCCATAGTTAACCTCAAAAATTTTTGCCCCAAAAATACTACAGAAAATGTGTATGAAGATACTTTTAACATCTTAAATTAAGATGTTTCAAGTAACTGAAAAGTGTCTACCAAAACATCTTAGAAATGACTACCAAAACATCTTAAATTAAGATACTTCTTTTTGCAGTGCAAGGTCAAATTCGTATTCTACGGACAAAATCCTATAAAAATTTGCTTCTATTGGTTAGGCCACAAAATGTTGTTGGCCTGTGTTATATATTTAACAATTGCTATTAAAATTCTCATTCTGTAGAATTTTTTGTGCATTTAAAAATTGATAGATTTTTTCATTTTTGACTAACTATAATTGGGTAATTCTGCCGCAACTATATAGAGAATAATGGGAATCTTTATAGAAAAATTTGTCGCCTTTTATAAGAATTGTGCAATGTTTTCTCTAACATATTTAAGTAAGAGGATTTAAAATATGTAATTTGTTTTAGTTTAAATGACGGCAAAAGCGGAGCAAAAGTCTTTAAATTTTATAAATTCCACTGCTATCGCATACATTAGAAACACGCAATGAGCAATGAGCTCAGTTGAAATTTGCATTTATCACGAAACCCTCCATTCGAATGCATACTCAGGCCACGCAAAGGAGGGTAAATCCTCATCAGTGTAATCAAACGTGAAGGCGAGTTATATATTTATAGCTCGTTGTATGTAGTTGATACATGTGACTATTGAAAATTCTCATATGAATTTCCATAAGTTCCTACAAGAAAAGAAACTTTATCTCAGTCATAGCGAATGAGTGCGAGAGAGAGAAAATTATGCGATTCCCAAACTGTTCCATGACAACTAACCAGTGTTTAAGCGAATTCGATGAATTTTGGAAAAAATTTCCGCCATATTGGATCCACCATTTTGAATTTCGAAAAACTGGAGTCAAATTTGTAATCAACGACCTCGGAAACCTTGGGATACCAATTTTCATAAAACTAAATTAAAATAAGTGGCTTAAAAATTGTCCCAAAAACTCAAGCAGCGTTGCTACGCTTTTCTTAAACATAATTATTATTATTATTATTATTATTATTATTATTATTATTATTATTATTATTTTCATTATTATTATAAAGACAATTCAAATTTTGACAATAATTTTTGTAAATTTTCAAACATAATTGAATTTTTGCGAAGAATTATATTAGTTTTGAAAATAATTGAACTCTTAAGATTAATTTTATTAAAATTTTGGTTTAAATAATTCAATTGTTTTGTGAAATTTTATTAAACTAGCAAGCACTGAAAATAATAGAATTTTCAAAATTCTATTATTAATTTTGAAATCAATTCAATTTATGTGAAGAATTTTAAGAAAATTATTTTTCCAAAAATTGAATTGTTACAAAAGAATGTCATTAGAATTTTTGAAAAACAATTTAATTCTTTGTAGAATAAAGAATGAAAGATAAAGAAAATAATTAAATTTCTGAGAAGAATTTTACATTTTTTAAAAATAATTGTATTTCTGCAATAATATGTATTTGCTTCGAAATTTTAATAAACAAATTCGTAAAATTAACTTTTTCAAAATATTTCTAAACAATTTTTTGAAAAACTTTTATAATTAAATGCAATTAAAAAATGTCCAAAGAATGGAAATTTCAAAAAAGCTTTTAAGAAATAATTTAAATTTACTAAAATCTTTGAAAAATAATTTAGTTTTTTAAAAATATAGAGGAATTAATCAAATTTTTTTAAAGAATTTTAATTATAAATCATTTCTGATCAATTCTAAAATTCTAAAATTTTAATTTACATTGTTCGAAGGTAACTGAATCTTTAAAAATTTATGATAAAACAATGCTAAGAATTAGTTTTTGCAATGTAATTTTTCGTAAATAATTGAAGAATTTGTGTATAATTTTAAAAAAACTACTTAATTTTTTGAAGAATTTAAATTGACAGTTTCTAATATGATAATATTAAAAATAAATAAATTTTTAAAAATTAGTACGTACTAATAATTCAAAGAATTACTTTTTTCCAAAACTATTTTAATATTATTTCAAAAACCAATTTTTCATTAATTTTCATTTTTATTTGATTTACATTTGAAGATTATTCATTAAAGTTTACAAAACTTCAATATCATTTTCAAAATTTTCAATTAAAATTCTTTAAAAGTTAATTTTCAAAAATTACAATGAAATACTTGAAAAGATGATAATTTTAGTTTTAATTAAATTTTACAGAATTTCAATTATCCAAAATCTTTTAAAGTGTATATGTTAAAAATTAGAAAAATGATTTAAAAATAAATTTTTAAAGACGTATTTATAAAGTTATACTTTTTACGCTATAGAATATGAATTAAATTGCATTTTATACTAAAAATATGGTATTTTGTCACAAAATTTGGGAAAATAGTCGAAAAAGTCGCAATGTTTTAATAAAAGTCGATAAAAGTTGCATTATTTGAAAGTAGTTGAAAAAAGTCGAAAAAGTCATAATATATAATACAGTTCGAGACGATATTTTCTCACTTTTCAAGCACCTTGTTTTTAAGAATGATAAAAATGTATATAATTAAGAAAGGATATAGATGTACTATCTTCAGAATGTCAGGAAGTTTATTCTCTTCTGTAATTCTGACTCGTTGGCTTTGCGCCAGTTTAGATGAAATTACAGAAAATCTTTACCTATCTTTCTTCTTGTAATGTTATTAAATTTTAGGTTTAGCGTTAACATAGAGTAATGAAGTTTCTCTATGTATATAAACGGTAATTTTTTCCCTCAAAGTATACTTTTCATTAAATAAAGCTGACCTAAAAATTTAGTTTTATTTCAAGATTAACAATAATTTAAAATCTTTATATATTATCGGTTTGGTTTTGTTATGGTAGAAACATGAATTAAAAATTAGAATTGTTAATGATCATTATGAAAGTTGAAAAAGCTGCTTTCACATCAGGTGAATCTTTCTCGTGTGTGCTTTAAAAAAAATGATAAACAAATTACTCAACATTTTATTGAATAAAGCTATATCTTCGAAAATGAATTTATTTTCTGGCAAGCGATTCAGGACTTTGACCTTTGACATCCGTTTTAACCTTAAGAGGAAATTCCTTAAATGTTGACTCAGAGCATTTGATACAGTTTCTCAATACTCTGAAGTTATAAGTTTAGTTGTATAGGAAAGAAAGTGATTGGTACTGTTTACTTCCCCTACATTAATTCAGATAAAACGTTCAAACATTTTTTTAATTTAAAAACATTAATTCTCTCTTCTTAGATTTGTAAGAATTAACAAGCGTCAATGATGACTTTCCTTGTTTGTGACTTAAGAACATATTAATTAGACTGATTGGTAAGTCCAGTGAAATGTGTATGTGATAAATGAACTTCATTTAATCAATCATCTCCAGTTCCTTGAATGTCTAATAAGCTGCAAATGCTACTTGAATACCAAATAGAATTCTTTGAGCTTCATTTCAAATATAATATTATTCATAGGGAATAATTCAATTTTTCTCCAACTTCATCTTATATAAGGATTGAAGAAGATTTCTGTCGACCAAATCCCTGAGACAATGAGTTGTCAATTCAATTTCGTGCACCGGATTCAGATTGCCATGGGTATTTGATTTGAAATCAAATTGAAAATAAAATACTCTCCAGGTTTACATTTGATTTCTTACCACTGAGCAGAGAGGAGACCTACCCAATCAATTAATTAGATGCCAGTTCCGAGTTTGCGCATTGATCTGATTTCTGCTTCGTTGAGACTTGCTCTTGAATATCCATGAATAATCATGCCATTTGGGATCGATCAAGCGTTTTGAACATGATTGAAAACGGAAATTGGCATTCTGTTCAATTATATTTATTTTTTGGATTATCAGTAAATTTCCATTAGATTGTAGAGAGAAAATGTATTATTTATTAATTATTAATATTATATACTTTAGTGAAACTTGAAGAATTCTCAGAGAGAAAAATAATTATAGATGATGTATTCAAACCGTTCGACTTTGGAGCACGATCCAATTAATTAGTGCGGGGGCAACAACTAGTCCAGAAAAGCTTCTTCAAGTTAACTATAGTGGTTTACTACCCCAAGTGTCTTCTTCGTGTCAGTCCTGCAACCGCCACCAAGTTAACTAGTTGTGTACTTTCATCAAGTTTCCTCTTCGACTTCAGTTTGGAAAAACTCGACAACTACCTTCTTCCAGTCTCGTCCTAGTCAAATTCATTCGAGACGATAATTTATATCCACCAAGGGGCATGTTTCTTTTTTTCCAAGGACTGCACTACCTCGACATCATCGTCAAATCAATAATTAGGTCACTCCTAATCGACACCTGGACTCCAAACCATTCACTTTGGCTAACCCGAAGATAATTCCATTCGAATTTAAGAAGCTATCGGGTTTTGGGTTTGCGACTACTAATTAAGATAAGTAAAATTAGTTTTGTCCTTGTCAATTGTTAAACGCGTATGCGGAGGTGCTGCACGTATACTCTACCTAGGCGATGTCCTTGTCAATTTCTGTCTTTAAATGTTGTCCCCAATTAAATCCTCAATTGATTCCACAAAGTTCTTCTAATTTTGTTACAGTGTTCATGAAGACATCTGGATCTACTTTTTCTCTCCGATTCGAATTGTAAAGGATTTAAATAAACGTTAATTTAACAGCGACTCTATTATCTTAAAACTTGTCCCGCACTGAATCAGGTTTGAATCACCGATGCCGGACAATTTAAATATATAAATTTGGATTATGTTTAGTTTCACTCTGAGACGTAACACGTGTTTCAATAAATGAGACGATGAACAAAAATATATTATCTCTAGGAAGTCTAACACCTGTTCCAATACGCAGAATACTTCATCTACCGGTCATTGTCTCCAAAAAAACCAAAACTTGTGGATTACCAAGGAACCTTTCCTGTTTCTAATCTTCTTGTGTACTTAAGAACCGTGTATCCACACTGAGAAAATTTTCCTCAAATAGTTGCGTTTACAGTAGTATAGCGCATCTCTACTTTATTTTAGTGTAACTTCTAACCCAAATTGGGTGAACATGTTTCGCAGTTTGCATGAGATGTTCTTCTTGAGATACAGGTAACCAAACTTTGCTCCACCAAGAGTCGAACCATTCGACTAATTAGGCAACACCATCACCAAAAATAAGCTTCCCCTATTTATATTTTAATTCCTTTAAGTATACATTTTCAAACATCAGATAATTTCTGATTGTACCCTAAAAAATCTCCTTTTCGATTCGACTCTAAAAAAAGCATTCTATAACTTTTATCAAAATAAAACGTCTTTCTGTATGAATAAATTCTTTCATTTTTCCACAACTCTTTAAAAATTTGCGATTCTGTTGGAAAACTTGGTTGACTGTTGAACGTCAAAGCAATAAATACAGTTGTGTATATTTTGGTTGCAATTCACATCTTGCACTTTAAATAAATTGCTTCTCTATTCGAGCTACTTTCGTTTCGTGCCGACAATTTTGCAGTTTGTGCACGTGACGTGAGTATCTAAGGTGTCATAACCGCCAGTCATCGATTGCATCACGTGAGGGGAAGTGGTGTACGCACAGGCAGTCATTGATTTGCTCCCATGAGGGGTAGTAGCCTACCCCCACAATGCGCAAGGGGGCAAATGTCCAAGCTCTCAAGTGAAGGTAAAATGAGGGTGCTTTAAATGCCCTAAAGATGTAAAACCCGTAAGTATTACTTTAAAACGCTTAATTATTAGAATAATTCTAACTCACTCTAATTTATGAAGGGTATTTAAATCTCTTTTTTGCTTTTACTGTAACAAACCTTTTTGTAAACAGATTATCATTAAAAGATTCTTTCAATTTCAACTTTGAGTTGGATAAAAAATATACGATTGTAATTAAAAAGTTTGTGTGTCAGTTTATTAAATAAAGCGTCAACAAAAAGAATTTATGGAGATATTAGGGGTCCGCAATTCCGTTCTAGGTAAATGCATAATCCTACCACACAATAGCTGCTCGTAAGGTGCGGTTTTATCACCTGTTAACTGGTTTTAAGGATTCTCAATCCTAAGCCAAAGCTTATGTTTTGTCGAAAAGTCGAATAATTAACTTAAAAAGTGTGTTATTTTTACAGAAATTAATCCAAAAAAAATGTTCCTTATGTACGTCCTAAATTAACATTATACAAATCGTAAAATTTCGATGCTCCAGAACTTAAACTTGGACAGTAGCACGAACAGCAATGGATTGTACCCTATATTAGCAGGAGAAGCTAAATTATTACAATTTCAAAGTTAAATTTCCATACGTGCAGATCCAAAACGTAGTTCGTTGCGTTTATCAGAAGATTTGAGGACAATTGTAAAATCTTTGTACTGTAAAGACGATAAAAGGAGAATAATGCCTGGCAAAGGGGACTACATTTCGATTAAAGAGGATGGATTAACAGTTGAAGTTCAAAATTGCTTGATATTGAGCAACCTAAAGGAAGTCTATATGCAGTATTTTAAGAAAGAATATCCAGAAGAAAAAGTTTGCTTCAGTGAATTTGCCGAACTTTGTTCTCCACTCTACATTTTGGTTGGATCAAGTACAACACATTCCGTATACGTGCGAGGCGATAGTCAATAAAATTCAAGAAATTACATTCAACGAATGGAAAACCACAGATCGATGTCAATTGGGTTCCACTACCTTACAGCATCGATGCACATATGGAAACTTTAAAAGATCGTCTTATAAATTAAAAAAAATGTAACTAAAATAGAAAGCAAATTTTTAGAGAATTCAAAACAAAATCTGAAAGATGGTACGAAATCACATTTCATCGTAAAAAAATTCTCCGAAAATTATTCGACATTAGTTCAAGACGCTGTTCAAAGACAACATTAATGTAAAGAACAGGAAATTAAATCCATGCTGTCTATCCCAAAGATGAAGATAAATTTGAGCATGATAGATTCGTCATTATTGTTGACCGTTCGGAACATGGCGCAAACACTGTATATGCTTTTCAAGTAAAACTAATTGCCTTTATGAAAAAAAATATTTAACTGCTATATCAAAATAACGTATTTCTCTGATAGATCTGTATCCCAATACAAGAATAAAGGCCGATTTCACCAACATCAATTAAAAGTTAATCAATGATTAAATCCTCAATTAACCAATCAGAAGTCTTTAAACTGTCTTTAATCATTGATTTACTTTTAATCGGAAGTTGCTGAAACTGGCTCCAAGTCTAATTCCAGTAATCAGGCACATCATTTTAAAGATTTTGGTGTTCGGGAAAAGTGAGATTTCTTTGACAAAAGCCATGTGACGATATCGGAAGGATCATAAAACGACTAGCAACTCGAGCAAGTTTACAAAGAACCCTAATATCTTATCAAATTACATCACCTCGAAAATTGCATGAATGCTAAAACTAGTATTTTTTCAAAAAAAACCGAATTAAAGATTAAAAGAAAATTTATGTAAATATATTGTATAACGTTGATTTTAGTGTTGCTATAAATTCACTTTAAATTTTTCGTTAATTTTATTTCTTAATTTATGTTAACATTTATATTAAAATTTATTTAAAAAATGAGAAGTCAAATTTTAATGAAAATTCATAATTTATATTTTATAGTACGAACTTTAACTACGTTTATTAACTTAAAAATCGCATATATTAAATAAAAATTCATTAAAATATCTCTACCATTTGTCGAAGAAAAATCACTCTACACAATAACCGATTAATTATATGAAAAATTAAAATTCTCGTCTGGTATTGGTATATTATCAATAGCTTGAATTCCGCACCACTATAATTCCATTTAATAGTTAATAGCCGCTTCTGTTTATTGGGAAAAAATTCAAGTTATAGAATCACAATTGCCTTTGCATGCTTCGACTCCTCTACAACGGTAGAAGTAACTTTTATTTGATTTTATTCTGAAATTTCCAAATGCTGCGACTGTTAAAACAGATTGGTACGTGGTGTGAATTCTATCTAGCTGAAGGACAGTCTTATAAATTGAAAATTTCACAATTCTTCAAATAAACATAGCAACTTTTTTTTTAAAAAGCAGTAAATTTTAAATTCAGTCTTAATAGGCGTTTCGTATACGTTTAATTGTCGCGAATGCAGAATTGGATGTTAAAATTATTATTCAAATATCAGGCCTCGGATCGGCTTTACTTTTTTAGTTGATTAAAAATAGAAAAAAGAAGTCGAAAAAATCGTTTATTTAATTTACTAGCTGATGTCACAAAAATTTTATTTTACACCTCCCTGATTCTTCACTGACTTCTAAATTCAAATTAATAAAAACTTGTATAATTTTGCTGAAAAAAATATTTTAATACTTCTTATTTTTTTTCTTCGCGCAGGAAATAAAATTTAAAAAATTTCAACTTCTGAAATTTAACAATTTTTAAAAATTAAAACTATAACCCTTCCAAAAATTCAATTATTTTCTACAATATATTTAACTAAACTTCATCCCTAAATCAATTATCTATATAAATTATTAATAATTTTTTGAAAGTTCTACGAAAATTCAATTATTTAAATTCAACAAATCCAATTTTTTATAATAATCTAAACCGTCCATTTTTCTTTATAACAATATTCACTCAAGTAGAATATTTTCAAAAATTTTAATAAAGAAATTCGTAAAATTAATTTTTTTTAAATATTTCTCAACAAATTTTTGAAAAAGTTTTACAATTACATTCAATTAAAAAATGTCAAAAAAATTAAAATTTCGTAAAATCTTTTAAAATATAATTTTAATTTACTAAAGTCATTGAAAAAGTAATAGAGTTTTTAAAAATATAAAAGAATTATTCAAATTTTTTAAAGAATCTTAATTATAAATAATTTCTGAAAAAAACAAAATTTCTATTCAAAATCTTTTAAATCCTTTTTTCGAAAATAAATTTAATTTTAAAATTATCAAAGAACTCAGAAAAAGGTTTCTGTATTTCTTTATTAGAACGGCTTGTGATGTCGTTGAAATCTTAATGAAGTTTTAAGTGAGAAATGATTCAGATAAGATTGTTAACTTCTTTCACCATTATTTTTAAGAATTTTTGAAAAAATGCTTTGAGAATTTTCAAAATCATTTGTTTATATTTTATAATAATGAATTTTACGAATTTCAACTATTCGTACATTATTTAAATATATATTGGAAAAAAAAACTTAAAAAAAATAATTTCAAGTAAAATTGAAATAAACTTTTCACATAACAATTATTTTTTATACAGAATTATTAATTGAAAGTTTCAAAAATTAAAATTTTTTAAGATTTTAAAATGAAACATTTTCAACAATTAAATTTCTACTTAAAGTTTATGCTGCAATACTTTTCAAGTTTAATTATTATCTAAAATTTTAACTGAAGTCCATTTTTTAACCAATATATTTATTAGAAAATTCTGCAATTCAATTATTTCTTTCTATTGCAATCAATTAAATAAAAAAATACATAATTTATTGAATAATTGAATTCTCATAAAGAATTTTATTATAATAAATTATTAAATCATTAAATTCTTTCGACGAATGTTAAGAAAATTGTTAAGAATAATTATTACGTTTTTTCGAGGAATTCGACTGAAATTCAAATTCAAATATTTGAAATTCTTTTATAAATTTTATTATTTATGAAAATAATTGATTCCTAAAATAAAATTATTATTTACGAAAATAATTTAATCTTTGTTAAAAATGGTATAATTGCAATAATTTGAAGAAATTTATAACAAATTTGTAAACAATTGAATTCGTGTGAAATTTTTATTATTTTATGGAAATAATTAAAATGTTTCCGTAGAATGTTATTAATATTTTTTTTACATTATTGAAATGTTGGCAAGAATTTTATTAAAATTTTTGTAGATAATTAAATTTTGAAAAAGAATCATTATTTCTTAAAATAAGTGAAACTTTACCAAGAATAAAAAAATTTTTTTGAATACGAGTGAATTTTTTGCGAATAATTATTTTGTAAAGAATTTAATTTCTGTAATCATTTGTAATTTGTCTAAAATTCTCTAAATTTTATCTTGAATATAATTTACGAACTTTCATACTTTTTCTATCAAATTTAAAAAAATCAATTTTTTGTATTTATTAATTATTATTTCATTCGAAAAAAAAGAAATTATTTCAATTTCTCTTTCTTTTAAATAAAATATTAAATCTTCGTGACGTTTTTTTTTCTTTATTTTTACATAAAATTAGAAAATTGTTGAAGAAATAGAAAATATGCTCACTTTATTTTATTCATAAAATTATAAGTTTGTTTTAAAAAAGGAAGAAAAATGGTTCCTATTTTTTAATCTCGACCAATAAAAACTTTGTAAACAAAATCTCAATTTTTTTTTAAATATAAAAAACTTGCAGAATTTTCATTTTTTAATGACTCGTGGGAGAAAAAGTGCGGGTGAGAAAATATGGATTTATCAAGTTTTGAAAACTTGCTCCTCATAGAGAAAAAATTACACGAAATAATTAATTTCTTATACTTGGTTTACTTTTTGTCATAAAGAGCATTTAGTCACTTCAACTGACATGTCGGGTGAGATAATTTAATTTTCTCATTCAACCATTTCTTTTGAACCGTGTAAGTATATTGTTTTGATTATTATTTTTTTTTTTGACAGGCGAAATAAAATTCACTTCTTATTCAACTTATAATAATAATATAATATTTATTCCAAAATTTTCATACTTTTTTGGATTATTCTAATATATAAAGAATTGCTTGAATAAATGTGGATTGAATTTAAAAAAACAATAAACATCTTTCACAACATAATATTTATTTATTATGTTTTTCATAATATTTACAAAACTATTTTTTTTAAATTAAGTCATTATTAGGACTCTTCATAATTATGCAGTACTTAAAATTTTTAATTGCAAAATTTAAACAAATTAATCGTATAATAAATGATAATTTATATAAAATACTTTCCGACAGTATTTATAAATGAAAGGGAAAACAATGTCTTCTAAACGAGAAGAGCCTTTTTTCCATCGCTCTTAAAGGACAACTTTTTTTATCCAATGAAGCGTTAAATAAATCCACTGAGGGATAAAAAAGACAGCCCGTCGGGGTTCGAGATGTCAACGTCCTAACGGTAGACGCGACAGGGTTATATATTTTATTCAAGCTCCATTGTTGTTTACAGCAGGGAATGGAATTAAGTGTACATGTTGAATTCAGTATATTTAAAAGGGAGAATCAAAAATACAATTTCGAATCATTTATAGGGGTGTCAATCAGTCATGTTAACTGCATGTGACTCGTTGATTCATAAAATGCACACATGATGTCACACAATGATAGTTTATGCTCCTATGTTTTTACTTTATTTTCCCATTTTTACAAAAAAAAAAAAACCTTCTGGCTAACATATAATATTTAAAAAAGAAACATTAATATTTACCACATTCGATGTAGGGAATCAGCAACAGTAAGAGAACGTATCCACACATATCACTGTACATTGTAATAATAATTCCTCTAGACTTCCTGAAAAATTCGTCGAGTAAAGCAAAAACACTGTATACACACAAAAATAAATAGGAAGAACAATAGAAACTTTTAACTGCTTAAGAAATAAGTTATCACTTTATTTGGAATAATAAACATGAATTTTACACTTTCACTAAAAAATTTTTTTCACGTTCTGATAGGTTCACTGCCTGTAATTATTTTTAACAAAGCAGGATACAAAGCAGCATCGAGTATAGTAGCTACGCCATTGTCTCTTTTCGCGAGATTTTCCTCTTTCAAAACGAAAAAGAGAGACACACATCCAATAAAAACCGAGCGTCAGTATTCAATGTTGAGCGTCCTTTATATTTGGACGATATACAAAAATTAGAAGATACATTATCACACACGATTAGGACACAAATCACAAACACTGCCAGCCTCCGACACCACCATTGCTTGTCAGACTAACTTTAGATTTTTCGTTTATTTTATCAGTTTACAGTCCTTGTCAGCCGTCAGTCAACAAATACTACTTCCTTGTGTCGCCATTGGTCCGTTAGATTTTGCCAGCGAGTAGCTCTTTCTGTCACGAGAGAGCGCTCGTTTATGGAACTGCGGTAGATTTCAACTTTATCAACAGATAAAGTTTATCAGTTTATGTGTTTATCCACAGTATTCACGAATCACGATAAGGAACAAAACATTCAGTGGACGGTGAATATTTTTGACAGGTACATTTTTTATGCTTTTACATTTATTTAAACTAATGCTTAACTTTAATTTGTGAATAAATTTTAATAATCTTTATTATATTTATGAATATTAGATATATAAACATTTATTTCCTTAAATACTTTAATGTATCGGTAGAATTTTTTATTACAATCGCATAACCTAAAATCATTTTGTGATTCTTGTATAATAAAAAAATTGTACACATTTCGCTTTTGTTCGAAAAAAGTATTGTTTTGAACGCATTTTTTATTCAAAAGATTAAACTTTCGGCTCTTTTATAGATTTGAGGTTATCTTCTCCGCGGTCATTTTTTATTATTTCTTTTTTCTAAATTTATTAAAAATTAGTTTTGACGTTTCTTCGAAATTTTGAATTTGAAGAAAATGTGTTTCTAAATTAATTTTGTTCGAAATATTTTTCATACTTTTCTGTTCATTATGTACAATATATACATTTGCAGTTTATAAAAATATAGTGAAGTTATAAATTGTGTTATCAAACCTAAAAAGTATATATCAACAATATTTTCTGCGCGGTAAGTTAATTTTAAAAAAATCATTAATTTTCTTTTGAATTATATAATTTATTCTTTGAATTTTTAAAAATTTTATTTAATCTTCATTAAGAATAGGTTATAGAGTATAATTAACGAATAATAATAGTTGTTAATAATAATAATAATATATTACCATAAATTTTTTCTATTTCTGACAATAATTTATTTTAAATAACTTTATTCTATTGAAGAACTGCCATAAACTTATTACTGTTAAATCATTTATTTACGAATTTTTTTTGAAAATTTTTACACAATCTTAATAAATAATAAAATTCTTTCCATAAATTCTATTAATTAAAACAAAATTTTTCGTGAATTCTCGTCAACATTAGCAAATTCTTCGACGAAATTGAATTATATTCAGCAGAATTTTTATAAAATTCAATTATTTTCATAAATAATAATCATCACAAGAATTTCAGATAAATTACAAATGATTGCAGAAATTTAATTATTTTCACAAATTATTTTCTATTCATCACAAGAATTCAAATATTTCCTTAATTAATAAAATTCTTCGCATAAATTGAATTATTTTGAAAAAATCTTTAAACAATTGACAACATTTCAATAATCTTTATAAAAGAATAGCAAATTTTTTCTACAAAATTCAATTATTTTCAGAAATTTTAATAAAAATTCATTGCAAAATTCAATTATTGTATTCAACACAAGAATTCAATTATTTTCAAAAAATTTAATAAAATTCATGGCAAAGTTTCAATTATTTTCAACGAAATTTCTGAATTCAATGATTTTCAATATTCTACTATTTGTAAAAAATATTCCGAAACAATTTAGTTATTAAACAAACAAAAAATTTCACGGAAATTCTATTATTCATGTTATAATTTGCATAATTTTTTTTCGAAAAAATCAATTGTTTGATAATTTGGCATTAAATTCTTAGCAGCAATAAAATTATATTGTCATAAATTTTTTAATTCTTTTCAGGGATTTAATTTTTGTTAGTATTAGAATCATTCGGAATAAGTAAATTATTTTCATAAATAACAATTATCATCACATAAGAATTAAATTAATTTAAAAAGTAAACAAAATTTCAATTATTTTCAAAAAATTTTCTTAATTTAATAATTTGTATATATCTAATATTTTAATGAAATTTCCTAAAAGAATCCAATTATTTAAAAACATTTTTGACAAAGTTTTACACGAATGTTCAATTATTTTCTAAAATAATAAAATTTTAACAGAATTTGCATAAATTTTTCCAAAAAAATCCATTATTTGAAACTTTCTTATGAAATTCTTCTCAATAATTCAATTATTTCCATAAATAATAAAACATTGCATAATTTTAATTGTTTTTAATACAATTTCAATCGAATTCCTCGAAAAACATAATTATTCTTAAAAATTTGATTAAAATTCGTCGAAAAAAATTTAAATATTTAAAAATTTGTTGATCAAATTCTTTATGAGAATTCAATTATTCAATAAGGGTCAAAATGTCCAAAACGGATCACCTAAAACTAAAAAAATTTCTTTTAAAACCAAAATATTTTTATTTGACTCCTAATATGATTAAAAAGAATCCCGGAAAATATTAAACAAAAGAATTTTTTATGTAAAAGTTATTAAAAATTGGAAGTTTTAGTACTGCTTAATTAAGAAAAATTGTTCACGAGTTTCAGTTGACGGATTTAAAAATTAAAATATTTAAAAAATATTATTATATTTTAAAATTTTGTTTTATAATTTGTTTAAATAATATTTTATTAAAGAAAATTTTATAATTTGTTTAAATAATATTTTATTAAACCAAATATGTTCTTCACGTCACATAAGAATCGGAGACGTTTAAGGAATATAATACAATTTTAATTTTTTCGTTTGGACGTGAAAAACATATTTGTTTATTAAAATTTTATAAACAATATATAAAAAAATTTTTGTATAATAAAAAAGTTGTAAAACACAAAATATATTCAAATAGTGCAATTTAAGATGAAAAACCCCACTTTTTAATTTTTAAATCCGTCAACTGGAACTCGAGAAAATTTTTTTAAACCAAGCAGTATTAAAAATTCCAATTTATTTCAATAATTGAATTCTAGAAGATTTTTCATAATAAAAATTGAGTTAAAAATGAATGTCACTTAAAATATTAGATTATAATTACTTATTATTCTTTTTACGCTACTGATATTATAAATGAGAATTTATTGGAAATAATTTTCAAGCTATTTTCAAGAAAAATTAATTTCCAGATTAGAATATGGATTCTTCTGAGAGCAGAATGGAAGACGACGACGAAATGAAGGACTTGAGCAATGCAGAAAACATGGATTGTTCTGTAACAGTTAACAATTCATCGATAGCACCAGTGATAATAGAAGAATTCGATGAATCGACAATCAATGAAATGGAAATGGATCTTGGTGAATTCGTTGAAGCTAAGGCTCTTAAATTGCAGGCTATTTCAAAAAAGGAAAACAAAGACACAAGTTCTGAATTACCCGCGACAGTGAGTGACGATACACTCGATTGTGTAAATGCAGACACTATTGATGAGCAAGAAACTGAAACAAACCGAGAAGATCAAATTACACAACAATTTTTAAATGGAGAACTCACATTTACTGAATATTCCTTGAAAATGGATAATAATAGGTTAATTTTAATTATTTCAATTAATAGAAAATTTATTTAAAGGTAGAAAATATTTTTAAGGCATCACTGATTGTTCCTGTTTTTCAGCTTTTTTCACCAATCTAAAATGTCATAATCTGTTTCACATTTTTTGTTATATTTTGTAATTTTATTCTTCCTAATAATGAAAAACATTTTTTTTATAATAAGAGGGAACATTGAAATGTTGTACTCTTAAAATTTATTTTAAATATTAAATTAAATTATTCAAAATTGAAATAAAGTCATTTCATATAAAAGGCTTGAACTAGGTCCGTAAATTCCGTAATAACCACTTTAAAAAAAAAAAAGATCCGTAAATTGATAGAAAAAGGACAAAATGAACTTTTGTTATTCTCGTGATTTCATTTTAAATAATGCAATTAAGTAAATTTTAAAATTATTTAATTATAATCATTAATCATGATTTTTTTTTATTATTTTCAGTATTTTTTAGATATTAATTTCTTGAAAAATATAATTTTTGTTACGGTCTTTCATTAAATGTAATTATTTGATCTCGTATAGTGAATGTCAAAATATTTCTAACAGCAACTTGAAATAAAATTCAAAATTTATTTCAATAAAAGTTGGCAAAATTTTCAATGGCTTCAATTTTTTAGAAACATTTCCGGAAAAAGAAGTATTTTTTTAAACATTTAGTTTCATTTTTTCAAAAAACAATTCTTCGAAATTTCTAAATTAAATTTTTCAAAACTTTAATACTTTTTGTTAAATAAAAATTTTAAAACTTATTCATTTTTAATTTTCCCGAGGAAATTTAAGTTTAAAATTATTTTAATGAAAAGCCTCATGAAATATAATTATTTCTAAAATTTGCAACTGCAATTCATCCAAAATTCAATTACTTTTTTTTAGAATTTTTGAATAAAATTATTGAAAATTTTTAATAATTTTTAATGAAAATTAATGGTATGAATAATTTTTTAATATAAAAAATTAAAGATTTTTAAACTTTTGCTTCCCTGAAATTTTCAAGGAATTTAATTTAAAAGCCTTTTCAAATTTAATTAATTCCTAAAATTCCTCCTATAACGGTTTAAATATTTAATTATTTTTTAAAATTTTAACTAAAATTTTTGTTAAATCCTATCAGAGTTTAACTACGAGAATTGAATTATTTAAATAGAATAATTTTTGTAAATTCATAAAATGATATAATTTCAAAAATATAATTATATTTAACGACAATTTTTAAAGAGGAAAAGTTTTCCTCAATTCAGTAATTTTTAATAGGTATCTATGCTATTCTATATTCTAATAAAATTTTCTATAAGAATTCAATTATTTAAAAAAAATCTACTAAAATTCTACACAAACCTTTAATTATTTTCAAAAAATAATAACAATTTTATAGAAATTTCATTTTTTACAAATTTTTTTTATAAATTTCTTTGCAATATTCAATTATTTTCATAAATAATAAAATTTTCACAGGTATTAATTTTTTTGGCAAATAATAAAATTCATATTAGGAATTCAATTATTTTGATGAATAATAAAGCTAATTGCAGAATTTCAATTATTTTTAATAAAATTTTAATCGAAATCCTCGAAAAATGTAATTATTCTTAAAAATTTTATTAAAATTTATCAAAGAAATTTAATTATTTTAATAACCTTTGCTACAATTTATTTATTAGAATTTAAATATTATTTTTAATAAATTTTTGATTAAATTTCTTTAAAAAAATAAAATTATTGCATTCAAAATTTTTAATGCAATTCTTTGCGTAAATTATCAATTATCTTAATAAATTATAAAATTCTTCTCTAAAATTGAATTATTTTCAAAAAATTTAATAAATTTCTTGGCAAAATTTCAATTATTTTCAAAAATTTTCCCTAATTTAATTATTTTTAATATCTATTTTAATAAAATTTTGCAAAACAATTCAAATTATTTGAAAATTGATTCATACAATTCTCTAAGAGAATTCAAATTTTAAGAAACATGTAATTATTCAATAAAATTGTTTTTTTGTATTTAAATAATGAAATTCTCGTAGAATTTTCTCATAAAAATTGATTTAAAAATGGATTTCAGTTAAAATTTTAGATTATAATTGAATATTAAAAGTATTAGAGCGTAAAGTTTTAGAAATAATTAAATTTTGAAAAGGTTTCAGATTGAAATCTTTGAAAATTTGAATTTTTCATATTTTTAACTAAGTAACAATTTTGTGGAATTAATTTTTTTGAGAAATTTTAATTGCGAATTTTTTTTTATATTATTTGAAGTTTTTATTTTCTAATACATATTTTATTGAAGAATTTACAAATAATTGAAAAATCGAATATTGTAAAGAAATGGATTGGAAAATTGTCAAAGAACTTTTTCGAGAATTATTAAAAATAATCGATTTTAAGAAGAATTTTAGTTAAAAATTGTTAAAAATAATAATTGAATTGATAATGATTTTATCACTCTATCTTTAATTATTATAAAACATGAAGTAATCGATCGAGTTATCAATATCTTCATGTTTTTTTAGTTATGAAAAAATCTAATTTATAGTTTTAAGTAAAATGTTCTCTTATATATTTTTGTCAGTAAATGGTCCGTAATTTTTCATTTTTGATCCGTAAAGTCCGTATTTTTAAATACTTTCACTGGTTCGAGCCGTTTTTTCTTTAAAAAATTTTAATTAGTATTTTTTAAAAACTAATTTTTTAAGATTTTCCAAATTAAATGTTTCAAATTTTAATAACTTTTGTAAAATAAATAATGAACTAAATATTGTTCTTCATTTGCCTAAAATTTCAAAATACTTAAAAATTTGAACTGCAAGTCTTTTAAAATTCGTTTAATTTTCTAGAATTTTTGAAGAATATTATTCAAAATTTAATTTTTAAGGAAGCTAACAAATTAAAACACTACACATTTAACACATTTTTTTACACACAGTCTAAAAATTAACTTTCTATCTTTTAATATATCAATTCAAACTATAAAACAACGCTAAATTCGGGTGAGAACAGATTATGTCGATTATTAGAATATGATTTTATAATTAAAAAATTGGATGTTTTTTATTTTCTAGCGAATTTCAAGATTAATAATAATTAAAAAAATATGAATATTTTATTATAAAGAAAGTGTTTTCTGTGGACATTAAAGTACATTGTCCTTTTAGAGTCGTTGGCGATGACGTTACCGATAATACATCGGGTCGAAAAAGAAAAGAACGCAGAACGAAGCAGCGGAGGAAGTTACCCGCTGCGCTACTCGGCTTGATGGGCGAAGCAAATTTGAGATTTGCGAGAGGAGAGCCTGAATTAGCTGCACAAATGTGTATGGAAATAATCAGGTGAAGAAAATCGTGTATAGTTACAATCGTAAAAAAAAAGTGATGTACAACAATTTATTTTAATTGGAATTATTTTTCAAATTTCCAGGCAAGTTCCTTGCGCTCCTGAACCTTTTCAAACACTGACAATGATTTATGAAAATGATCAACCGGAGAAATCGTTGCAGTTTGCCTTAATAGCGGCTCATCTCAGTCCAAAGGATGCTGATCAGTGGATAAGATTGGCAAATTTGTCAATTGAAACAAATAATATGAAACAAGCAATAACATGTTACTCGAAAGCAATTCAAGCAAGTCCAAGAGACGTGAGTTTGTACGAGTCACGAGCAAAATTGCAAGAACAGCAGGGCGATAAGCGAGCGTTTCTGAAAAATTACACGAAATTGATACATCAATTGGGACCAGAAGATGGCGAGAGTATTATTATGTTTGCCAAGATGCTGGCGAAGCGCTACATGCAAGAGAAAAATTATGAGCACGCACTTGATGCAATGGAGCAAATATTTAACAAGTGCTCGGATCTTGTGACCCTCGAGGAAGTAAACGTCGTCACTGAATTATTAATCGTAATGAAAAATTTCAACCGATGTTTAGATATTCTCACGAAATACACGCACATTTGGGTGAATTATAATCAAACAGAATTATTCGATTTAGTCGATGCATTGCCAGCGAAGAGAAAAATCGAAGACTGCGGTATTCCAGATGACGTTGCTGTTGATTTGAAAGTAAAATTTTTAATCACATTAATTGAACTCGACGAAATTCAATTCGCAGATAAGCTCCTGCCGAAGGTTTGCGAGAAAGAAAATCCCGAAATATCAGGCGATCTTTTTCTCGATATTGCCGAATCGTTGATGGGCAAAAAGCAATTTAAACGCGCCTTAGTTCTTCTCGAGCCATTGGTGAATAGTAAAAACTTCAGTTTAGCCGCCGTTTGGCTAAGACACGCCGAATGTTGGCTAGGCTGTAACGATATTAAGAAAGCTGCCAAGTCATACGAAATGGTGAGGAAATTATCACCAAAACATTTGGGAGCTAGGCTAGAATTAACAAAGCTCTACAAGCAACGCGGTCAGTACAACAAGGCAATCGATATTTTAAAACAAAATCCAGAAGTTGATGATCTTGATCCAGCGGTTTTGTACGAGAGAACTTTACTTCTATTCAAAGTTGGGAAATTCAACGAATACTTCAAGTCTGGTCTGCTTTTAT
Source organism: Leptopilina myrica (nomen nudum) (assembly GCA_032872475.1). Taxonomy (NCBI): domain Eukaryota; kingdom Metazoa; phylum Arthropoda; class Insecta; order Hymenoptera; family Figitidae; genus Leptopilina; species Leptopilina myrica (nomen nudum). The sequence continues at coordinate 43,312,610 of CM065463.1, forward strand.
TTTCAAGGCACTGCATGACATTGAGATCAAAGTCCGAAATGACTGGATTAAGTAAAGCGACGACAATTCGTCAAAGACTCGAAGCTTTACAACTTCATCGATTGTCACGTGGCGAAACGATTGAGGATGAGAATTCCCCCACATTTGTTTCAAATAACGAGCCATCATTTAAAAATGAATTCGCTCTCCTGCTACAAATGTGTAAGCTCGCTCATAAATTGAAAAAATTTGGACTTTGTCAAAGAATTTGTTTCACCGCTCTGACTTCTAAACGATTTGAAAAGAAAAATTCACACATTATGTTCCTGTGTTTGGTGGCGTGCATTCATAATGGCGATTCTTATCATGGCTACAATATTGTCCGAGAACTGGTGAGAGTTCATCAGAAAGCGAATTTTTGGAATTTACTAAATATTATAATACAAAAGGCTGAAGATTCGAGGCACAATAGATTTATAATGCGATTACTTGGCAGGGAAGATGTTCTTTCTTATCTTCATATTTTACATGCGAATAATTGCTTAGTTTCTGGCACATATAAATATGCGCTTAATGATTATATTTCTTTATATAAAATCGAACCGAATGCGCTGCTTGCTCTTTTGGTTGCAGTTACTTTACTGCAAATGGCTTGTCAAAAGTTTTTTGCCAAGAAAAATCAACTTGTGGCACAAGGTAAATTATGCATTTTTATCTATAAGTTCAATTTTCAAATATTTATTTAATTTCTTCGTTGAAATACTCATTTAAATATTTACGGAAAACAAGATGATGAAAACAGATTTTTTTGAAAAAATATTCGGCCTCGAAATTAAAATTCAACTTTCGGTTTTTTTTGACACTTCACTGTTCCCTATTTAATAACTTTTCAAATCCATTTGTTTACAATATTCAATTTTACAAAGTTCCAATTATTAGTAAATTCTTAAGTACATATAATTAGAAAATAAAAACTTCAAACAATATATAAAGAAATTCGGTTAAACTTCTCCAATAAAATTAATTTTAAATTAAAATTCAATTATTTCTAAAAATTCACGCTACATTGCTTTTAATATTTAAATGTTATATAAAATTTTAACTGAAATTTAAATTCTAAATCAATTTTTAATTGAAAATTCTACGAGAATTCAATTACTGAAATACAAAAATAAAAAAAAATTTTTGAATAATTGAATTCTAATAAAAAATTTTATGAAGAAATTTTTAAATTATTAAATTCTTTTAACGAATTATAATAAAATTTTTAAGAATAATTACATTTTTCGAAAAGTTCGATTAAAATTGTATTAAAAAGAATTGAAATTCTGCTATGAATTTTATTATTTATAAAAATAATTAAATTCCTAAAAAGAATTTTATTCCTTTTAAACACAATTAGATTTCTGGGACAAATTTTATTACTCTGGAAAATAATTGAATTTCTGCAATGATTTGTAACTTCTTTAAAATTTAATTTTTTATCGTGCTTTTTACTGAAATTCTCCTATAAATCCATTATTTTTAATAATTTTGTAAAAAGTTTTTTGAGAATTTTTAAATTCATTTGTTTAGAATTCAATTTTACAAAATTTCAATTCTTCGGAAATTATTCAATTCAATATATATTAGATAATAAAAGATCAAAAAAAAATAATTCGAAGCAAACTTAATATAGAGTTTTTAAAAATAATTAATTGAAAAATAATAATTTTCAAAGATTTTCATATGAAACCTACTAAAAATTAACTATTTCTAAAAACTCAAACTGTAATGATTTCAATATTCAATTATAATCAAAAATCTTAAGTAAATTTCGTTTTTAAATCAATTTTGACTAGAATTCAATTTTTTCAATAAAAAAATAATTTACATAATAATTAAAAATAATTTAATTTGAACTTTCATAAAGAATTTTATAAACAAATTTAAAAATAATTGAATTCTTTTGATGAAGTTTTATAAAAGTTTTTTTAAGAAATTCGATTAAAATTGTATTAAAAAATTAATTGAAATCTATCCTTGAGATTTATTATTTATAAAAATATAATTGAATTCCTGAGAATTTTATTTGCAAAAATAATTGAATCTTTGTACAAATTTTATTATTTATGAAAATAATTGAACTATTTAAAAGAAGTTTTGAAAAAAATTTGAAAATAACTGAATTTTTGTGATAATTTTATTATTTTATGAAAATAATTTAATGTTTGCGTAGTATTTCATTGATATTTGTTTTATAAATAATTGAATTCTTTTGAAAAAATTTATTTAAATATTTGATATTAAAAAATCATTGAATTGAGAAAAAATTTTGAAAATTATTGAAAGTTTGCCAAGAATTTTATTAAAATTTTTGAAAATAATTGAATTTTGGACAAGAATTTTTTAGTTTTGAAAAAATTGAAATTTTTACAGGAATTTAAAAAAATTTTAAAGATCATTGAATTTTAGTCAAGAACTTTATTAAAATTTTTGAAAATAATTTAATTTTGGAGAAGAATTTTCTTACTTTTGGAAAAAAATTGAAAAATGACAAGAATTTAAAAAATTTTTTAAAGATCATTGAATTTTAGTCAAGAACTTTATTAAAATTTTTTTAAATAATTAAATTTCTCAGAAGGATTTAATGCCAAATTTCAAAAGATTTGATTTTTCCCGAAAATAAATTATAAAAATTGTAACATAAATAATTGGAATTCATTGAAATTTTCATTTTTTGTTGAGTAATTGAATTTCTTGGAATAATGTTATTAAAATAGTAGAATATTGAAAATCATTGAATTATGAGAATTTTTTTGGAAATAATTTAATTCTTGTGATGAATAATATTTTTTATGACAATAATTAAATTTTGCAATGAATTTTATTAAAATTTCTGAAAGTAATTAAATTTTGTAGAAAAATTTTGCTATTCGTTTATAAAGATAATTGAAATGCTGAAATTTTTTTTTAGATTTTTCCAAAATATTTGAATTTTTGCGAAGAATTTTATTAATTAAGAAAATATTTGAATTCTTGTGATGAATTGAAAATAATTTTGAAAATAATTAAATTTCGGCAATCATTTATAATTTATCTGAAATTCTCCAAACCATATCGTTGAATTTACTAAAACTTTCGTCCTTTTTCTATTCAATTTCGGACTTTGTGGTCCTTTTTTCAATTATTATCTGATTAAAAAATTAACATTTTCTTATTCAGTGTGTCTAACAACGATTGACAAATAAGTTCCCTGACTTTTTACTAATTTTATTTCTACTTTCTTGGGACAAAAATTTGACATACTGACGTACATATTTAACAATAAATTAATATCTACTGATAGAAACAAACGATCACAAAAATCTTTTATGTTTTATTAGATTAAAAAATATTTAATTCACAAAAAATTTTAATTTTTGTATAAATTTATAGAAATCTCTCTGAATTTTGAATTAAATTCTCTCACATTCCCTGAATTTTTCATCAATCTTTTCCGTGACGAAAAATACTAAAAATAAAATTAATTTTCCAGTTTTGGCGTTTTTGAAAAAATATTCCCAAATGAGAGGTGAAATGAGTGAACAGGAAATTAATTTCAATATAGCAAGAGCATTTCATCAACTTGGTTTATTGCCCGGCGCTACTCATTATTACAAACGAGTCCTTGACTTGCCTCAATCAAAAATCGTCCTTCAAGCTCCTCATCTCTTGGATTTGCAAAAAGAAGCTGCTTTTAATTTACATCTCATCTACTTAGATTCAGAAAATCCTCATTTAGCGAGAATGTACCTTGATAAGCATATTGTAATTTAAGAAACGATTGTAAAATAAAATTTTTATTTCTGTAAGATAAACTGTAGTTTATTTTCGACCTATTACTTCAATAAATTATTAGATTAATTAATTAATTTTAATAATTTATTAATATTTATTAATATTTTAATAATTTTAGAATTTTCATTAATTTACTTTTTTTTGTTATTCTTACATTCGAATATAAAAATGAATTTTGATTGTAATAATTGTTGCAGAAAAATGTCATCATTCACTTTTAGTACTCTTTGCGAGTGTTTGGAAAATATTTCGAAATTGAAGGAAAAAAGCAAAAAGGCTGAAGAATTATCAAAAGTGCTAAATCGCTACCGGAAATTTGTAAGTAAAATATGAGATCTAAAATTTTTCGTTTTTAAAATTTTACTTACGTGTTGATTTACAATATTACAATTTTAATCGAATACAGAAAAATATAATTTCTTACAGAATAATTCTTTATATTCATTATTAAGACTATTACTGCCTAAATTAGAGAGAGAACGTGGTCCACATGGCTTGCAACATAAGTCTCTAAGACTCCTATATACTCGTATTTTTTGTTTGAGTAAAGAAAGTTTAACTTCAAGGAGCCAAGCAAATTGCAGGTAAATTTAAAAAATACTTTTTAAAAATACAAATTCAATTTTTTTAAAATTCAATTTCAATTCAATTTTTTTTAACAATTCAAATTTTATTAAATTAAATAACAATACAAAGGTGAATAATTTTACAAGTAAATTAATTTATCTACTTTCATCTAATTCACACTTTCCGAGATTGAAACAACATTGTCTTAATTTTTCTGGCGCGAAACATTGAATTTCTTCTAATCTGCAATTTATGATTCACAATAATTATATAAAAGAAAAAATTCTTGAAAATATGAAATACATAATGAGGGAAAATAATAATATTTTTTTCTCAAGGGCCAACGAATATGGTGAGGATTTTGCTGATCGAGTGTACCAACTTATTAAGAGTCAACTTCAAAACAAAAACAGTTTACTCCCCATAGAAGAAATAAATACTTTTCTCGACAATCTTTCATCTAAAAATGCATCGAATGAAAAAAAGGATTCAATATTCTTAGCAATTGCTAAAAAAATGAGTGCATTTGAATTCAAATGGTTAACAAGAATTATATTAAAAGACTTGAGACTTGGTATTGGGCAGAACAGTATATTAAAAGGTTTGTAATTTACTTCAATTTTTTGATAAAATTCTAAGCAAGAATTTAATTATTTTCATAAACAACAGAACTCATCGAAAAATTTCAATTATTTTTGTAATATCTATTATTTTTAAATTAATTAATCGCAAAATTCATTTATTTTCAAAAATAAAATTTTCCACAAAAATTCAATTATTGGAAATGAATTTTTCATATTTTTAATATTTCGAAAAAAATAATTATTTAAAACAATTTTTATAAAATTCTCATGAAAAATTCAAATATTTTCAAAAACAAGAACATTTTTCACAGAAATTCAATTCTCTTTAAACATTTTAATAAAAATTTCGCAATAATTCAATTACTGTCATAAATAATAAAATTTTTCGCAATAATTCAATTATTTTCATAAATAAAAAAATTCTCCGGAATTTAATTATTTGTAAAAATTTTAATAAAATATATCGCAGGATTTCAGTTATTTTTAAAAAAATTTTACAATAATTAAACAAAGAATGTAATTACTTTTAAAAATTTTATTTGAACTCCTTGAAAAACCCAATTATTTAAAAAAAAAAGTTTTTATAATAGAATTCTGTGAAAGAATTCAATTAATTACAAAAATATTCGAATTTTTTACTGGAATTAAATTATTTATAAAAAAATCAGAATTTTCTACATGAATTCAATTATTTTCAAATATTTTAATAAAATTGTACAAAAGAAATCAATTATTTTAAATATTACTTTAATTAAATTTTTTGAAAAATCTAATAATTCTTTGAAGGGTTCAATTATTTACATAAATAATATTCATTACAAGAATTCAATTATTTTTAAATGTAATTAATTTTTTCTTGTAAATTCAGTTATTTAAAAAAAATAATTTTACACAATTTTTAATTAAAAAATATGTAAAATTTAAGTATACAAATTTTTAACTTGAAACCTTTTCTAAATTTAATTATTTCTAAAAATTCATATCAAAATGCTTTTAAAACTAATCAATTATTATCTGAATATTAACTAAAATTTATTTTTAAATAAATTTTGATTAGGAAATTATACGAAAATTCAATTATTTAAATACAAAAAAAGAAAAATAATTTATTGAATATTTAAATCTTTCATAAAATTGAATTCTCATAAAGAATTTTATGCAAAAATTTTTAAATAATTTAATTCTTTGGACAAATTTTAATAACATTTTTAAGAATAATTACATTTTTGGAGAATTTTTATTAAAATTTTTGAAAATAATCAAATTTTGGAGAAGAATTGTATTATAGTTTTGAAAAAAATTAAACTTTTGACGAGAATTTAAAAAATTTTTTAAAGATCATTAAATTTTTGCCAAGAATTTCATTAAAATTTTTGAAAATAATTAAATTTCTCGGAAGGATTTAATGACAAATTTTAAAAGATTTGATTTTTCCGAAAAAAGTGAAAATTTTAATAACTTAAATAATTGAATTTCGGTGAAATTTTCATTTTTTTTGTTTTGTAATTGAATTTCTTGAGAAAATATTAAAGTAGTCGAATATTGACTATCATTGAATTAAAAGATTTTTTTTTAAATTTGTAAACAATTCAATTTTTGTGAAATTTTTATTATTTATGAAAATAATTAAATGTTTGTGTAGAATTTTATTTAAATACTAGATATTAAAAATCATTGAATTGAGAAACATTTTTTTAGAATAATTAAAATTTTGCCAAGAATTTTATTAAAATTTTTGAAAATAATTGAATTTTTGTGGAGAATTTTTTATTTTCAAAAAATAATTGAAATTTGGACGAGAATTAAAAACTTTTTTGGAACATAATTGAATTTCTGTGAAGAGTTTTATTGTTTCTAAAGATCATTGAAATTTGGACGAGAATTAAAAACTTTTTTTGAAGATAATTGAATTTCTGCGAAGAATTTTATTACATTTTGAAAATAATGGAATTTCTACAATTATTAGTAATTTCTCTAAAATTGTTCAAATTATATTGTGCAATTTACGAACTTTCGTCCTTTTTCTATCAAATTGTGAACTTTACGGACCTTTTTTTTAAAACTTACTTTTAAGGAATTTAATCAATTTTACGGACTTTTAAGGACCTGGTTCGATTCCTGAAATTGCTATTAATTATAATTTTTATTCCTTTGTTAAAGCTATTCATCCAAATGCTGAGGAATTATTTAATTTAACATCAGATCTTCGTGAACTTTGCAACAAATTACAAAATGTTGATAAGATTGAAAAACCTGGGATAAAAATGTTCTATCACATTAAGCCAATGCTTTTGGAACGCTGTAGAATCGAGGACATTGGAAAATTATTTGAGGACAAATCCATGAAATACATTTTACAAGTAAAATATGATGGTGAACGGTCGCAAATTCACATAAAAGATGGACGGTTCAAGTATTTTACAAGAAATAGTTACGACATAACAAATAACGCGTTATATGGGGAAAGCATTACATCTGGTAAAAATATAACTTTCTCTACACATTATACTGATAATTAAAAAATTTTTTTTTTGCCTACGTTATTGCGAAATAAATTAAAATTCGATTTTTCAATCTTAATATCTATTATTACTTTTGGACATTTTTTTTATTTTCTTACAGATGGATTTTTGACAAAAAATATTTGCCGACTTATTAAAAATAATTGCAAGTCGTTAATTTTGGATGGCGAGATAATGGGATGGCACAAGACGAAGAAAGTATTTGGTTCAAAAGGCATGTCGTTTGATGTGAAAAAATTAACCAGTAATAGCGCTTTGCAACCATGTTTTGTTGCATATGATTTAATTATGCACAATGACGAATTACTTCTCAACCTTCCTTACAACAAGAGATGGGAGAAATTGCAAAATTCATTTCAAGATGAAGAAGGCATTATGATTAAGGCGAAATCAACAATAGTATGTGAAAGGTAATTGTTGCAAAATATTTGCTAATAAAATATAAATCGCTGCAATTTTTTCCTTTTTAATTATTAAAAATTTTATAAAATTTTGTATTGTTCAAAAATTATGATTAAGAAATAGGACATATATTCATTTTATGGATAATTTACATTTTTCAATAACAATATTGTTCACAAATAATATTATTCTTCTTTTGGGAAAAAAAAACATTACATATTTCCGTTTCTTAATTTTTTTTTATAGAAAATTCTCAATTTTCAGAAGAAAATCTTTTGTTTCATTTCTATTTCCTAATTTAGTAAAATAAAATGATAAAATAAAAGTTAAATAAAATTCAAAGGTTTTTTTTAAATAATGGAAAAAAATGTTTATAAATTCTATTTGTCGATTACAAATTTTAATTAAAATGAAATTGAAAATTTTAAAATTGTTAGAAAATACAGAAAAAAACTGTACTAAAAAAAGTTCTGTTAAATTTATTTAGGAATTTTTTTTAATTGTATAAAATTATTCGAAAACATCAATAACTTTTTTTTTAAATAATTATTATTTTTCCAAAGACTTAAGATTTTTAAAAATATGAAATTCAAACCTTTTTGAAACTAAACAGAAATTATTTTTCAAACATTAAGGAAAATTTCTAAGAATTTCAATAACTTTCCATGTAACTTCGATGAAACATTTTTCAAAATTACCAGATAAAATTAAGTATATAAAATTCAAATTTTTAAATATTTTCATTTGAAATCTTTTCAAATTTATTCAATTATTTTAAATACAAAAGTAAATAATTTATTGAATAATTGAACGTTTTCAAAAATTTAATTCTACTTTAATGAATTTCATAAACAAATTTTTGAATAATTATTGGATTTTTTGACGAATTTTAATCAAAATTTTAAGAACAATTACATTTTTCGAAAAATTTGATTAAAATTGTACTAAACTTAACTTATTCATAAAAATAATTGAATTTATAAAAAAAATTTATTATATTTATGAAATTAATTGAATTATTGCGAAGAATTTTATAAAAAAACTGGTTAATAATTTTAATCCAATAAAATTTTTAGTATCTATGAAAATAATTAAACTTTTTAGTACAATTTTTATTAAATTTTTTTTAAATAATTGACTTTTTTGAAAATTTATTAAAATAGTAGATATTTAATAAATCAATGAAATGAGGACAATTTTTGAATATAATTGAATTTTGGAGAGGAATTTTGTTATTTATAAAGATAATTGTGATTTTGACGTGAATTTTATTTTTTAATTTTGAACATAAATTAATTTTGTAAGAAGAATTTTACTATTTTTGATATTTTTGAAAATTCAATTTCTTTAAAACATTTTAACAAAATTTTTTTCGCAATTTTTCAATTAGTTTCATAAATAATAAAATTCATGGCAGGATTTCAATTGTTTTTAATAAAATTTTACAGTAATTGACCAAAAAATGTAATTATTCTTAAAAATTTTGATTTTAATTCCTCAAAAAATTTAATTATATTTAAAAAAAAGTTTTTTTAGTTCTTTGAAAAAATTTAATTATTTACATAAATAAGTCTTGAAAAGAATTCAATTATTTTGATAAATAGCAAAATTATTCTCGAAAATTTAATTATTTTTGAAAATTTTAATAAAATTCTTTGAAAATATATTCAATTAATTTTATAAATAATAAAATTAATCGCAGGATTTCAATTATTTTAAATTAAATTTTACAGTAATTGACCAAGAAATGTAATTATTCTTAAAAATTATTTGTAACTTCTCAAAAACACAATTTTTTAAAATGTTTCTAACAAAAATTGTTCTATAAATTTATTATTTTCAATGACATCAATTAAATAATTGACAAATTTGACTAATTTCAAGAAGCCTTTGAATTATTAACATTTTGCAAAAATTTAAGCTTCTTAAAATTTCTAATTAAATTATTAATTAATTAATAAATGAAATTTTATAAAATTTTAAATTATATAAAACCTTTTGAAGGTGATCTATTTATGAAAATTGTAAACGCAACTCTTAAAATTGAATTAATTTTGAAATATTATTTCAAAATTTACTTAAAGAGTTTAATTTCTTTGACTAATTGTGCATGAAAAATGTAAGAATTTATGTATAAAAAAAATTTAGTGCGCAGGTTGTTGATTTCTTCAATAAGAGTCTAGATGAAAATGAAGAAGGAATTGTATTAAAAAAATATAATTCATTATATAAACCAAATTGTCGAGAAGGAAGCGAATGCTACAAAATTAAAGCAGAGGTATTTTAATTCATAGCTGATTTATCTAAGAGAATGCATACTTTTAGAAAGTTAATTAATTATCTTTTGAATAACGACAATAATATTATTAAGAATATTTTCTAAAAAGATAAAAAAAAACATGTTTTCCAGTGCGTAGTCCTCAATATTTTTAGAAACGAAAAATTGAAACAAATTTCGATCTTGATTTTAAAGTCAATGTAATACAATTATTTTAATTAATTTTTTAAATGTTAATTAATTATTCCTTTTTGAAGATCTGTATTCCCTTGGATGAAATAATATTTTTGTTTATCTTGATCACGAGCAATATTAAAATGTTATTTTGAAAAAGTTTTCAGATGATTTAATACAAGACACAGATTTAATAATTTTAGGAGGATATTATGGAAATGGAAGAGACGCGGGACTATTGAGAAGTTTTTTAATGGGAATTCAAACTACTGGTAATCAGTCTAAAAAATTTCAATCAGTTGTTTCAGTCAGTTCGGGTTTAAGTAAAGAGCAATTACTCGCATTGCAGAAAAAATTTGAATTGAAGGGTCAGAAAAACTGTCCAGATTCTATTGTCGGGCCAAAGGTAAGGAGATCACGGAAAAATCAAACTAAAATCGCAATTTTTTAATTTATATGAAAGGGACTTTTAATTCTTGTTAAATATTTAAAAAAGCAAAATAAATTTGGTTTTATTAAAGTAATAATAATTTTGTAACTGTGATAAACATGTATTTATTTTCTTCTTGCTTTTTTAATGCTTATAAATTTTTAAATGATTCAAAAATAAAAAAGTTATTAATACAATTTTTGCTCATAAATATATTGTCTAATCAAAGAATAATTATTTTGTAGCGTTTTTCAACTAATTTATTAATTTTGTATTATGTTTCGATATTTTAGGTATTAAATTTTTTCTTATTATTGTTGTAGAATAATCTTCCAGACATATGGATAAAGCCAGAAGAATCAGTAATTTTACAAGTGCGCGCTTCAGAAATTATTCGGTCTAATTTTTATCCAATTGGATATACTTTGAGATTTCCACGGGTCGAATCTGTTAGACACGATAAGCCGTGGCATGATGCGTGTTCCTATACAGAATTTTGTTCATATATTAAGGTAATAATTAATTTAACAAAATAACATATTCCTTTTATTAATTATTATTTTTGATAACACTCAGTCTCACAAAAAAAGTTTCATGTGTCTAATCAGGAGCAAATTCTTAAAGTTTTGTGAACAATTTTTTAAAGATCAATGAAGTTTCATGACTAAAATAGAATTTTTCAAAAGAATTCAATTATTTCAAATAAAATTTTCTCAATATTTATTACATTTCTAAAAATTAATTATTTAAAATAATGTTTATAAAATTATTCTTATCAAGAATTCAATTATTTTTAAAAATAACAAAAACTTGCCCGAAAATTCAATTTCTTTAAAACATTTTAACAAAATTTTTTTCGCAACTATTCAATTAGTTTCATAAATAATAAAATTCATGGCAGGATTTCAATTGTTTTTGATAAAATTTTACAGTAATTGACCAAAAAATGTAATTATTCTTAAAAAATTTGATTTCAATTCCTCAAAAAATCCAATTATACTTAAAAAAAAGGTTTTTTAGTTCTTTGAAAAAATTCAATTATTTTGATAAATAGCAAAATTATTTTCGAAAATTCAATTATTTTTTAAAATTTTTAATAAAATTCTTTGAAACTATATTCAATTAATTTTATAAATAATAAAATTAATCGCAGGATTTCAATTATTTTTAATAAAATTTTACAGTAATTGACCTGAAATGTAATTATTCTTAAAAATTTAATTTGAATATTTCTCAAAAAAGTCAATTATTTAAAAAAAAGGTTTTTGTTTAAATTCTTCGATAGAATTAAATTATATGCGAAACAATACAATTATTTCAATAAATAAAAAAATTAATACTAAAAATTCAATTATTTTCAGGCATTTTAAAATAATTCTTTGCAAAATTCAATTTGTTTCATAAATAATAATTATTTATCACAAGAATTCAATTATTTACAACAATTTAAAAATTTTTTACAAGAATTCAATCATTTTGAAAAATTTTAATAAAATTGTTCAAAAGAAATCAATTATTTTAAATAGAATTCTAATTAAATTTTTTTTAAATACATCAATTATTCTTTTAGATTTTAGTAAAATTTTTCACAAGAATCCAATTATTTACATAAATAATTCTTTAAAGGATTCAATGATTTTCATAAATAACAATATTCATTACAAGAATTCAATTATTTTTAAAAGTAATAAAATTGTTTGCAACACTATTCAATTATTTTTATAAATAATGAAATTTTTACAAGGATTCTATCATTTTTGTAAATAAATTATTTTTTAGGAATTTAAATATTTTGATACATAATAAAACTCAATCCTGAATTTCGATTATTTTTAACACAATTTTCATAGAATTTCTCAAAAAATTAATTATTCTTAAAACTTAAAAAGTGAATTTTGGAGGACTTACAAATGATTCCAGACATTTAATTATTTTTAAATGTAATAAAAGTCTCCTTAGAAAATCAATTACTTTGAAATAATTTTGTGAAAATTTGTCGAATGAATTCAGATTAATTGAAATTTTGGAAAATTGAATTGTAAACAAATGATATTGAAAATTTTCAAAGAACCTTTTGCAAAACAAATTATTAAAAATAATTTTAGTTAAAAGCACGACAAAAAATTCAATTTTAGAGAAAATACAAATTTTTGGAGAAATTCAATTATTTTCAAAAGTAATAAAATTCTTTGCAGAAATTTAACGATATGTTCAAAAATAATAAAATTGTTTTTAGGAATTTATTTCTTTTCATAAATAATAAAATTCATTGCAGAATTATTTTTGAATAAATAATTAATAATAACAATATTTAATGATTATTGTTTCTATTATTTTAATACAATTTTAATTGAATTTCTCAAAAAATGTATTCTTAGAAATTTTATTAAAATTCGTAAAAAAAATTCAATTACATAAAAATTTCCTGATAAAATTCTTTATGAGAATTCAATTTTAATAAACATTAAATATTATTTAATCAATTATTTATTTTTGTATTGTAATAATTGAATTCAAGTAGAATTTTCTAATAAAAATTGATTTAAAGGTGAATTTAAGTTAAAATTGTAGTTAATAAAAGTATAAAAGTCAATGTAGCGTTAATTTTTAGAAATAAATGAATTTTGAGATAATTTTTTTTTTGAAAAGTTTAATTGAACTTTTTTTATATTGTTTGAAATTTTTATTTTCTAATTATATTTAGCAGAAGAATTTGCAGGTAATTAAAATTTTGTAAAATTGAATATTGTAAACAAATGGATTTGAAAATTGTCAGAGGATTGATAATTATACTTATAGAGACTATTATATATTTATTCTTTTCCAGGATACAGGCATTGTACAAAAATTAACTAAACGACATGCAACCATTCCGGACACTGAAAATATTAAACCCAAGAAAATTCCAAAATCTTACTCTTTAAAATCGTTTACAACAAAAAAAGTTGAGGAAAACTCTTTAGGTGTTCATTCAAGTGACGTAGTACGAATTTCCCGTTGCCTAAAGGGAAAGGAAATCTGCGTTTTGAACGGCGACGAGGAGTTGTCCAAAAATGATATAGAAAAACTCCTAATATCTCATGCAGCGAAAATTGTGCAAAATCCAGGTGCAAAAACGTATTGTGTAATTGTGGGGAATGCAGAAAAGGTATAATTGAGAAACAATTTGCATATATACGAGGCTGAAATTACAAAGTTCTAACCAATAATTATTATTCTAATAATAAATAATAATAATAAAGTGCATAAATTTTTTGCATTGCAGGTTAAAGTAAAAAATGCAATGATGGATAAGAATCAAGATTTTGTGGGAATAAATTGGTTGAAAAGAATTACGGATATAAAGAATTGGCCTCTAAAACAAGATTTTTATCCATGGGAACTACTGGCATCTCGATCGTCCACGACTAATAGACTTTTAAACAATTTTGATAAATTTCAAGATAGTTATATCGAAGATGTTGACGAATCTACTTTATCTCGAATTTTGAATCAGATAAGCGTATGTTTTTACAGTATTTTTATTTTATTCTTTAACCAAAATTCACTATCTTCATTTTCAGAAACTTTAAAGTTGAATTTAATATGTTTTTAACATTAGAACTGCCGAAAGGTAAAATTACATAAATCCGCACATTTTCTGTTAATTTATTTGTCATCAAAAATTATAAAAAAGCGATAAAATCTTTCGGCATCTGCTGGACAGTTTATAGACAAGAAAATAAACGTGAAAAAATTTCATCGCTCTATAAATATTTTTTGATAAAAATAAAAATACAAGAATATGCTCTTAACTAAATACTGTCGATAGTTTTAGTGTTAAATCAATAGTCCATATAAAATATACTATTGATCTATATTTTTATCAAAATATAAGAGAATTGAAAATTTTAAATACTTTTTTTCTTTATATTCCAGATAATTACAGAGGAATTCTCGACTGAAGATTTTAAAAAAGTCGAAGAAACATTATTTTCAAGTCCATCGCCATTTTCAATTTTTAGAGGGTTTGTCGGATTTTTTCATAATCCTGAAGACAAACAAAAATATTCGTTTAGATTCTTATCAGGAAATGTTGAAATAAATGTTAATGAACATGTTACTCATATTTTCTTAGAAGAAAATAATCAAAGTATTATTCAGAATTATCATGCACAATTTCCTAATATTGTTATGATCAAAAGTAAATACATTGAAGATTGTTTCAAAAAAAGAGAATTATTGGCATGTGACGATTATATTATTAAAACAAATTGAATTTGATTAAGTCTTTAACAAATTTTGATAGAAAATTTGTCTTTAAATAATGGATGTAAATAAATAATTTTATAACCTATATAAATTTATTTATGTAAATATTGTTGATGTGGTTCTTTTTATTAAAAATAAGCTGTTAAAATGATAAAAAAAATAAAAAAAGATGCAGTTTTTTTTTTAAATTTAAATATGGTTTATTATTAAGAAAAGAGGGATTGAACAATTTTTAATTTTAAAAAAAATTTGCATTGAAATGTTCACAAGAATGATTCTTTTATTAGAATATTTAAAATAATTGGAAAACCATGTAAAAAATTATTATTTTTGAAAATAATTGAATTACCAAGGAAAATTTAAAACTTTTGGAAAAATTAAATTACCAAGAAAAAATTAATACTTTTAAAAATAATTAAACTATTGAGATAAATAAGATTAATAAAAATAATTTAATTCTTCCAAAGAATTAAAAGAATAATATTTTTATAAATAATTGAATTTTTCGAGGAATTGAAATTAAATTTTTAAGAATAATTACATTTATTGGTAAATTACAGTAAAACTTTATTAAAAATAATTAAAATCCTGGGATGAATTTTATTATCTATAAAAATAATTGAATCTTGTGTCAAAGAATTTGATTAAAATTTTTTAAAAATAATTGAATTTTCGGGAATAATTTTCTATTTATCGAAATAATTGAATTTTTTCAAAGAATTATTTATGTAAATAATAGAATTTTTTCAAAGAATAATTTATGTAAAAAATTGAATTTTTTCAAAGAATTGAAATCCAATTTTTAAGAATAACTACATTTTTTGGTCAATGACTGTAAAATTTTATTTAAAAATAATTAAAAACCTGCCATGAATTTTATTATTTATGAAAATAATTGAATATAGTTTCAAAGAATTTTATTAAAATTTACAAAAATAATTGAATTTTCAGGAATAATTTTCTATTTATCAAAATTATTAAGTTATTTTTGAAAAATTATTTATGTCAATAAATAAATTTTTTCTAAGAACTTAAAAAAACCTTTCTTTTAATAATTGAATATTTTGAGGAATTGAAATCAAATATTAAGAATGATTACATTTTTTACTCAATATTATTGTAAAATTTTATTAAAAATAATTGAAATCCTGAGATGAATGTTATTATTTATATGAAACTAATTGAATAGTTGGAAAGAATTTTATTTAAAATTTTTTCCAGAAGATGAATTTCTGAGAAGAATTTTATTATTTATAAAAGTAATTGAATTGTTACAAAAAATTTAAATAAATTGTTTAAAAAAATTGAATTTTTTAAGAAAAAAATTATTACTTTAAAAAATAATTGAATTCTTATCATGAATATTGTTATTATTTATGAAAATAATTGAATTTTGCTAAAAAAAAGTATCAAAATAATTGAATTTTCAGAAATAATGTTTTTATTTTTTGAAATAATTGAATTCTTTGAAAACATTATTTATTCATAAATAATTGAATTTTGGGGAAGATTTTATTAAAATCGAAAAGAATAATTGAATTATTTCAAAGAATTTAATTAAAGTAATATTTGAAATAATTGATTTCTTTCGAACATATTTACTAAAATTTTTCAAAATGATTGAATTCTTGTGATAAATATTATTTTTGAAACAAATTGAAGTTTGCAACGAAATTTTTTCAAAATTCCTCAAAATAATTGAATTTTCAGTAAAAATTTTGTTATTTATTGAAATAACTGTATTTTTCGCAAATAATTGAATTCTATTAAAGATATTAAACAAAAACCTTTTTTTTAATAATTGACTTTTTCGAGAAATTGAAATTAAATTTTTAAAAATAGTTATATTTCTTGGTCAATTACTGTAAAATTTTATTAAAAATAATTGAAATCCTGCGATTAATTTTGTTATTTATAAAAATAATTGAGTATAGTTTCAAAGAATTTTATTAAAATTTTCAAAAATAATTGAATTCCTGAGAAGAATTTTATTTATGAAAATAATTGAATTATATTGCACCAAAAAATTTTGTTAACATGTTTAGAAAGAATTGAATTTATTTGGAAGATTTTGTTATTTTTGAAAATAATTGAATTCTTAATAAGAATAATTTTATAAACATTGTTTTAAATAATTAATTTTTTGAAATATAATAATATTAAAAAAAATTTATTTTAAATAATTGAATTCTTGTGAAGAACTTTATTATAGTGCAAAATAATTGAATTCTAGTTTAGAATTTTGTCAAAAAAATTTTTAAATTATTGAATTTCTATAAAAAACTTTATTATTGAAAGTTTTTAATTATTTTGAAGAACCGCATAAAAATTTTGTTAAAATAATTGATTTTTTCGAAATTTTTTTTCGAAACTTGCTATATTCTGAATTAATTGAATTCCTGTGTAAATGTTATTATTATATTTATGCAAATAATTGAATTTTATTAATTTTTTTAATAGAATTCTTTTGTGAAATCTTATGAAAATACTAATTGTTGAAAATAATTGAATTTCGAATATTTTTTGAAAATAATTGAATTTCGAATATTTTTTGAAAATAATCGAATTTCGAATATTTTTCGAAAATAATTGAATTTCGAATACTTTTTGAAAATAATTGAATTTCGAATATTTTTTTTTTTGAATGTAATTGAATTTCGAATATTTTTTTGAATATAATTGAATTTCCAATATTTTTTGAATATAATTGAATTTCGAATATTTTTTGATAATAATTGAATTTCGAATATTTTTTGAAAATAATTGAATCGTTTTAAAGAATTTGATTATAGTTTTTGAGAGTAATTTTTTGGCTTCTAATATTAGAGAATTTAAAGTAATGAAAATTAAAAAAAATACATTGTAGCTTCTAGTGGCTGAAATCTAAAAAAATTTACCCAAATATTAATAGCGTGACGTAAAAAAAGTTGTAAATCCAGTAGGTTTTGAGTGCAAAGCCTAAATATCAATTCACAACATCGTAATAATGTTAACATTTAATTATAGACACCTATCACTCAAGTAAATAATGATTATAAAGTTTAAAATTCCATTAAATAATAATTATAACGATATGATAATTTGGGTGAATGTGAAATTATGCGCCCCTATAATTTATTAATCAAAACAAATCAGACGATCATCAGACGACTCTTCTCTGCCAATCAAACTTCACTACGTGTAACTCTAATTCTCATTCATTTATTCTTATATATTCTTAAGCCAAAAATAATGCTTTTTTAATTACTCTTTAAATCATTTTAAAAATATAAACATTAAAATTTAATCCATATTTGGAAATTAGTCTCAATGGGTAATATTACGGGGATTAGAGTAGATACCATTGTTACCAACAGTTGCGAACTAACCTTCTCATATTCGTTCCTGTCAAAGCATGAGCATAGCTGACATAGCTGAGAGAGCAAGACCAAGCTCAGCTGAGTGCATAACACAATAGTTGCAAATAGTTTCATGTCAGCTTGGTGTGGTTAGCCTACTTCTATAAAGATTTTGCGAACAAAATTTATTCTACACATGTTTCAAGGCTACAAAGATTAAAGTCAATTCAATTGACTATATACGTATAACACCCATTTTGACGTTGAGTGATGAAGTTGGTGAAGTTAAAATTTTTATTTAGTTTGTGTTATTCAGGAGAACATTGCCTTGTCATTAGAGAAGAATAACCGGTTATTGAAATATTTTTCAAGATTGATGAAAGATCCAGAAAGTACCAATTTATATTTTATTATGATTCTTTTGAAGAATAATTTTACTCATAAATAAGCTCCACTTTTGACAGTTGTGTTTTCATAGAAACATTGAGGTAAGTAATTTTCTTTCCCTATATCATTTATATAGAGCTAATTATATATGTATGTATGTGTATATAATTATGTACGAACGCACATTGTTTCAATCTATTTACTTTTTATCAATGAAACAAATTTTCGTCTACTATATTATTTCGATTAATTAAGAATTATTGGTACCGAGAATTGTAATTAAAAGATTTCTCTGCAATTGTTTGTAAAATCTTTTCTTGTTTATATTTACACTTTGACTTCATATCCATCTGGTGGTGGACTTGATAATTGTTTTGTACTCTTAATTTTTGTTTTATTTAATTTTTTTACTTTATTAGTAATACAATAATACAATGTGAATTAAAATATTTTTTTCTGAATATAAATTTTGCGAATTGATTATTAAACTTCAAATCAAGTATTAATTTGTAATTTAATTTTTTGTTGATGTATTTCATTTATTTTAAAGGTACAATTATGTTTAAAAGTTATTTTGAAAAATTATTTACAAAAATTGCAATAAGTCGAAGGTTGATAATTTTAGCAATTGTCGTAATCATTCTACTCACGATAACGTTGTAATATAATATAGACAATCATTGCTCTTCTATGTAATCATTTTTTAGTGCAGATAACGGACTGTTAACTTTTTTTTTTTTTTTTTTTAATTGTTATCACTGCACACTTATACTTATAATAATAAAATCTTATTTTTTAAATCTGAATTTGTAGAATTCTATACTAAGAAATAGTAAAAATTTTCCTTATTTTTAGTAGTTTTCGTAGACGACTTTTCTTTTTTTAAGTTAGTAGAATATTAATTTTTCTACTTTTTCCTAATCTAAAAAATAAAACATTTTTCAATTTTTATATAGTACGAAAAATTATAATAGAAAAATTATTTTTAAATCATTTTTAAGATAATTAAATTTGCTAAATATGTAAATCTAGAATAAAAATTATTTTGAATAAATGAAATTTTTGAAAGTTTAATTAAAACAAATTAATATTTTCCAAGTATTTTGTTACAGCTTTTGAAAATCCAGTTTTGAAGAATTTTAATTCCAAATACATATAGAAACTAATATTAAATTATCAAAAATTTTAATGAAAAATTTTTAAATGTAAATTTAAAAATGAAGATTTTTGAAAATCCAGTTTTGAAGAATTTTAATTGCAAATATTCAAAATATTCAAAATATTATCAAAAATTTTAATATAAAATCTTTAAATATAAATTTAAAAAAAAGATTTTTTGATATCAAGTTTTAAAGAATTTTAATTGCAAATATTCAAAAATTAAATATATTCAAATTATTATCAATAATTTTAATGAAAAATCTTTAAATATAAATTTAAAAAAAAGATTTTTTGAAATCAAGTTTTGAAGAATTTTAATTGCAAATATTCAAAAATTAAATATATTCAAAATATTATCAAAAATTTTAATAAAAAATCTTTAAATGTAAATTAAAAGAAAAGATTTTTATAATCAACTTTTGAAGAATTTAAATTGCAAATATTCAAAAATTAAATATTCAAAATATCAAAAATTTTAATGAAAAATCAGTAAATGTAAATTAAAAAATAAAGATTTTTGAAAATCCAGTTTTGAAGAATTTTAATTGCAAATATTCAAAAATTAAATATTCAAAATATTATCAAAAATTTTAATAAAAAATCTTTAAATGTAAATTAAAAGAAAAGATTTTTATAATCAACTTTTGAAGAATTTAAATTTCAAATATTCAAAATTTCAAAAATTTTAATGAAAAATCAGTAAATGTAAATTTAAAAATAAAGATTTTTGAAAATCCAGTTTTGAAGAATTTTAATTGCAAATATTCAAAAATTAAATATTCAAAATATTATCAAAAATTTTAATGAAAAATCTTTAAATGTAAATTAAAAAAAAAGATTTTTTGAAATCAAGTTTTGAAGAATTTTAATTGCAAAATTCAAAAATTAAATATATTCAAATTATTATTAAAAATTTTAATGAAAAATCTTTAAATGTTAATTTAAAAAAGAAAATTAATGAAACTTAGTTTCTAATTATTAAAACTTCCATATTTTTACTTTTTTCAATTACATATTTCCGCAAATTCAAATACGTACATAAATTAATATCATTTTAGAATTATTTTTATTAATTTTGAAAAAAATTGTGTTGTAAATTTTTAATTAAAATTCTTAAAAAACTTAATTAGTATTTTTGAATTATACAAAAATTCTTTCTAAAAATTTAATTATTTTCAAAAAATTACGTTTAAATTGTTTTAAAAATAACTTATACTTAAAATTATTTTATTATGTATTATAATTTTGTAAGTTTCAATTTTATCTTCGAATAAAGTTATCAAAAATTTATAAAAATTTACTCTTTTAGATTTATTAAAATTTCGAAGAAATTATGGTCCTATTTGTAATTAAAATTTTTTAAAAATTTGATTACTTTTATATTTACTTATTTAGGAATTTTTTTGAAAATTCAATTATTTTAAAAAGATTCTACCAAATTTCAATTGTTTGGAAATTTTTTAATTTTATCTCTAATTGAAAAAATTATATTTTTTTAACAATTATTTGTAAGAAATTAACTGAAGTTGGCGTCGACGCTCAGCATCGAAAACTATTTTTTCTTACTTTTTAGTGATAAAATTTTAATAATTTAATTTCTTTGATTCACTGAAAAAAGAAAAAACTTTTTAGGGTATTTTTTAAATCTTAAAGCTTGAAAACATTGAGTTATTTTTTCGGTGTTGTGAAGAAAAATATTTTTCGACGATCAGCGTCGACGCCAACTTTAGGGACCTAGAATTGATTTTTTATAATTTTTTGAAAATATTATGCCTTAATAGCTTGAGAAAAAAAACATCGTCAGTTATAATTTATTATAAAAAATAGTTTTTTTTGTATTCAAATTCATTTTGTAAATTGGATTCTAAAAGAACTTTAGGAAAACTATTTAAAACACAATTGTTTTAGTGCTGAAGTTTAGTTGAAAATTGTAGAAAATAAACGAATTCAAAAAGCGAATGGAATTAAAAAATCGAATTAAATTGTAAATTTCAGAAATTATTAATGTTTATAAATGTTACTCGTTTTTCGTAAAATTTCTTTTTTTTTTGCCGAAAAAAGCATTTCGTCAGAGAAAATAATTTCAATAACAGTAAATTGTCAGGGAAATTGACAATGTATTAACAGAATTACTACTAAATCATTTCGTCGACGATTTTTCGTTATTTCATTAGTAATTTTCTGCTAATTCAGATTTAAAGAGTGTATTATTAATTTTTTACATAATAAATGATTTTACATAATCAGATTTCGAATCAGTGGTTTAATTTTCATTTTCTTATTTACAGATATTGAAAGTGTCATCAAAATCTATAAATTTATTTCATGAAACGAAAAATTATCAAAAATTGAAACTCCAAGAAGCAATGCAGAGTTAAATGTTGAAAAAAGGAAAAATGCAACGCAAATAGTGCCAAATGTGTAGCTGAAAAAAGCTACTTACTCAATCATGTAAATTCATGACTCATTCGAATGAAGAATTAAAAGAAAAAAAAAATTGTTAAATCAGTAGTAAATGAAAGAAATCTATTTTTGTCATCACTTATAAGAGTTTATTAGAATAATTTTTGTAAATTCTAATGATTAGTATTTTGAAAAAGAGGATAAACTGGAGGTAAAAGAGGATAAAAGAAGGTAAAAGAAAAAAGTTTTCCAAAATGTTTCTCTTGACTTCTGTATTTCATCGAGTGACATTCTCAGTGGTGGCACTATTACTGCTATATTTTCTATTCATGGATATGATGTTATATTCGAGAGTGCATAAATACTCGATAAAAGTAAACGATAATAAGCCGCAATACGAAGGATTGATTCCATGTTCCTTCGATCCTTTATGCGTGGTAACTGTGAAAGGCCTAATGTTAGATCATCCAAATTATTATCTACTGGGCCCACTGGCTGCAATTGTGAATCAAGCATTCGGAATCAGTGACTGCAAATGGATTTCGCCAAATTTAATTAGTGGCTTTCACGTGTTGGTTGCAATAGCAGCGGGTAAATGTGCCTCCAGCGATTCACTCTCCCAGAGGCGACTTGCGGTACTGCTTTTTGAAATTAGAACCTGGTTAGATGATTTGGATGGACATGTAGCTAGAAAAAGGAAGCACATTAATGGAGAGCATTCGGATGTTGGTTCCGTTGGCTATTTCGTCGATGGAATTTGCGATGCCCTCGGTTGTATAGCATTGATGATTGGAATATTTTGCTATTTCCAAAAGAATCCACCTGGACGAGGTTATGAGAAGTTGAATAATGTGATACCACTTGTGGAGAGTCGTGACGTTGATCCAGAGACTATTTATAAGAGACGACGCTCGAGGAATGTTATTGGAACGGTGATACTTTTTGTTGGCTATTTATTGGTCAGTAGCGTCGGTTGGAATCGTTATATTTCACTCTATCAGGATTTATTGGAAACCGATACAAGCTCGTCTTCCATTACTAAAGATGAATTGTTGATTAGACAGGCAAAAGTGATGCAGTCGAGTTCATTTTGGGCGATGTCTACTGCCTGGAAGCTTGTCAATTTTCATATTGCCGTTGACTGTATGCTTTTGGCAATGTTTTTAGATAGACTTTGGGAATACATGAGAACATTACGATGGCTTGGCTATATTGTTGTTCTCGTTGTGGTTTATTTCACGGAATTTCATTTTCTCGAATCTTATGCATTCGTTCATGGTTCCGCGCCTACTTTTGAAATCATGTCAACTGACACTATGCCTACGTGGAACGCGACGAATGTTCAACGATAGTGATTTAGAGAAAAAAATTTCGTTATATTATATATATTATATATTTCGCAGACTTTCTCAACGAAATGGATCGCATTAACTTTCCACTATCGGTACTATAGGTAACACATTTTTTTTTTACTTCTATTTTTATCATCATCATTTTTTGCTACTATTTATCTTCATTTTTGTAAATTCTTTATTTTTACATTTTATTATTTTTCTCTTGTTGTACTATTTTTCTCTTTTTTTGATTTTTACAAATCCGAACCTCAACAACACTTTTTTTTATTGCCCTCAAAACAGTAAATTTATTTTTTACCAATAAATCATTATTTATATTTCAATACTGTTCATTCTTTTTTCGAATGTAGAAGTAATAGAACACTTTTTTTCATTTCTATATTTAAAACATGGTTTAGAATTTTACAAAATTGTGTTTATTTTTGTATATTTTTGAAAGGTTTACGCGATCCATTTTTATTTAAAGAAAGCGTGATGAAAAATTTTGTGAAAGTTATATTAACGGAAGAATTAACTGCCTACTAAATAACATAAATACGTGTATAGAAATGAAATGAAAGCTCAAATTAAGATAAATATATTTTTGCATTACCTTAAAAAAATATATTCTACACATTTTAAATGATTGAAGAAATATACTTGAGAATTGTCCAATTCTCTAAGAAATAATATTCCACAGGAAAATTCATATATTAGTCAAAAGAAATATCCTAATAATAATAATTTAAATATCTTTATATATATTCACTATATGTAAAATTTTTTTAATTGTGTTTTGCTTATAACAATAATATATTAGATTTTTTTTAAATTTGTAAGCAGAAGCTAATTATGTTAAAATCGAATTTTGTTATTTCCTTAAAAAAAGGAATAATTTGCTTGCTTTTGTAGTAACTTTAACGATTTTTCACGTTATATTAACGTGAGCATTTCTATTACTATTTAACATTTTTTATTCAAATCGTCTTAAAAGATAGATTAAGTTGCGTAGATTGTAAATATTAAATTTTAAAATGTAATCTTCAAGTGGTTTATATTTTTTGTAAAATATATAATTTTTAAACCATGCAAAAGGCTATTTTATAATTTAGTTTACACGTTACCTACATAATAAATTTTTCAACGTATCTTTATTTAAATAATAGTCTTAATCAAGGAAAAATAATTTTTTTTAATAAAAATTTTCCTATTTTTCAAAATTAATTCGATTATATAAGATTATTAAATTTACTACAAAGGCGATTTTTTACTCAGCTTTTTTTTTAAATGAAATACAGCATTTAAAAGTAGTAGAGAAAAATATTACAAGATCAACTGGTTCGCTTTATGTATAATACGTAATTTTTTTAATAAGAATTATTTTTAACTATATTAAAATGTTTTTCAGACAAAATCTAAATAAAAGTTTGTTAAAATAGATTAACAGATGTTACATAAGTTACAACCCACATGAAAAGATTCTTTTAAAATTGGGAATAGTTTACAACGAATCTTTCCACGTGGAAATTGATGTAAAATTACATTTCAATCTTTGGTCATTGGCAAATATGAGAAAACTACTATAATAGAACCTCTTTTAGTAACGCGACGACTAAACCTAAAAATCTTTATATTGTGTACTCAACCTAAAAGAATAATAGTTAATATTATATTAAACCGGTTGGAGGACAAAAGTTCAAAAAAAAGTTCTGCCATAATTCTTTATTTCAAAAGCCAAAAGTTCTGATAATTCTTTGATCCAAAAATCAAAAGGTTCAATAATTCTTTGACCCAAAAATCAAAAGGTTCAATAATTCTTATTTCCAAAAAGGACAATTTTTTCAAAATCAGAAACATTTTCGTCACTTCCGCCACACTTCTAAGAATTACGAAAAACAAAATGGCGGCGAACATACAAACAGCTGATCCACTTGAAATTTTAGAATTCATCTAAATTTCAAATAAAACGAAATTAAATGTCGATATTTTTTTAAAACAATTCTTCCCAATGGCAAGAATGTATGTATGTGTAAATAATAGTATTAAATATATAATTCTTTTAAATAATTAAATAATAGTAAAGTGAAATAATTTAATATGATGATATTTATTAAAAATGTACTATTTTATTAATATTTTTTATTATATAATTATTAATATCATATACTATACAATTAACAATACTTATTATTTATATAGTAATACATTTTTTATTAATTTTTTAATTTTTTACGTTGTGTATTTTGATCTTTTCAACATTGAAAGTTTTTTCTACTTCGTACAGTTTATAATTTTCTTATATTGAAACTTTTATTTTTGAACTTTCGTCCTACAATCTGTTAAACCAATTATAGTATTATAAAAAAAATGGTTCATTCTTCCGTTAATTAATTCTATAATATGCGCATAAACATATCCTTTATGATCATATGCATTATTTTAAATCTGCAAAAAGTTAAGTCATGTTTTTAAGTTTGAAAATTTTTTATATTGCAACAACAATAGATGTTTTGAGATTCTAAACTATTTTTAATTTAATTCGAAAGTATTTAACTTTCAAAGTTTCAATATAATTTTTCCGCTATGTTCATATTATATTATAACTATAAATGTAAGATACGTTGATAAGACTGACAAGAAGATAGTTTTTCTAAATATTTCATCTAGATTCTTGTTTTTCAGTATATGTAAATCTATATTTATATATATATATATATATATATATATATATATATATATATATATTCATTTATATATACTGAAAGTATAAGCAAATTAGTATATTTAACAAATAAATATGTACTCTATTGAAAAAAAAATCAAATCCATATGAATTTGAAATTAAATTAATGTATAATTGCGCATGTATTTTTTTCAATAGGGTATAACATAAATATGTACATCGAAGACAAAATATTATATAGATTATTGATAAAAAAAAATTCTATTCTACTATTCAAAGAAATTAATTGTAATTGTTTATAACAACGCAAAATCAAAGAATTTTTTATAATATTAAATTTCTTTCTTTTACAAAGTATAACTGATATTTGATTATTATAGTTCTTTAATTATATATATAATTGTAGCGGCGAGTTACTTTTCTCATCTTTAATATTATAAATAAGGTATATTTAAAAAAAAACCCTGATGGATTTATAATTTATTATATATTATACGATATATAATATACACTATATACTATATTCATATGTATAAGATTTATGAAAAAATGCAACTGTTAAATCGTTTTAATTTTTATTATGCCTATGTCAAACAATTTTCTAAATAATGTACAAAAAAAAGCTAAAAATACATGATTTTTAATTTATTTCAAATTTTGATATTCTTGCTTAAACAAAAATATATTATCAACAGAACTTTTAAATAAATAATTTCTCAAGACGAATTTAAAAAACAAATGTTTAAGAATATTTACATTTTTAGAAAAATTTGATTAAAATTGTATTTAAAAAAAAATTAAAATTCTGCGTTGAAGTTTTTTAATGAAAATAATAGAATTCCTAAAGAAATTTTATTATTTTAGAACATAATTAAATTTTTGCAATAATTAATAATTTCTCCAAAAATTAATTTTTTTTCTTCTTTTTAAAATTCAATTATTTCTAAAAGCTCACGCCATAAAGCTTTTAGTATTCAATTATTGCATTCTAAAATTTTAAGTGACATTAATTTTTAAATGAATTTTTATTAGAAAATTCGAATAGAAGTCAATTATTTAAATTAAAAAATTAATTTTTATCAACAAATTTTCAAATAATTGAATAATTTTGACGAATTTGAATAAAAGTCATAAGAACGATTACACTTTTCGAGGAATTTCATTATAATTGTAATTCAGTATTCAGTTTTATTATATTTTTAAAAATAATTGAATATTTGTAAAAATTTTATTTTTCATGAAATCAAATGAATTATTTAAAAGAAAATTTGAAATAATTGAATTTTGAAAATAATATTGAATTCTTGAAAATTTTAATGAATAATCTACAAGTGCAAATTCAATAAAAAGGAAAATTAATGAAAAATTGATTTTTTAAAATTATATTAGGATGAGAATTCGTGAAATTTTCCACCGAAAACAAAAAGTATTTTTTTCAAATCTAAATGTTGAAAAAACATTTCTATTTGGTCCTAGGAAAGTGTCCACCAAAGAACACAAAAAAATTTATTTTTTGTAAAAGTTATTGCGAAATTAATTTTTTTGCAACTTTTTAAACAAAATGTTATTTCTCCTAAGTGAATGAACCGATTTAAATAAATCAAGCGGAAATATAAAGGGGATAAAATATACTTTCGTTTAGAATTAGAAAATTTTTAAAAAGTTTATTTTTTAATAATTATTTAATAGATTTTTTATAAACAATTAATTTTTTTTAATGTTCTGCGCCTTTTAAAAATTTTTTAAAAATATCTACATACACTTAAAACTATAAGAAATCAAAATCCGTTGAGAAAATTTAGGAGCGACAATTATTTTAAAAGTTATAATGGAAATTATATTGAAAGGAGATGCGATTTTGATGATTTTCAGAATTAAAACATTATTTTTAATTACGAAATGAACAAAACACTGTCAAATTATTTTTATTCAGTTATATAACCATAAAAATGATAAAAAAACTAAGTTCAAAAATGTTTTTTCATCATTTTGATTTTAAAAAAATACTTTTTGTTTTTTGTGAAAATTCCATGAATTCTGACCCATTTGAAAATAGTTTTGGAAGAAAGTAATTCTTTGAATTATTACTAGGTACTAATTTTTTTAAATTCAATTATTTTTAATATTATCACAAATTTGAATTTGTCAATTAAAATCTTTAACAAATTAAGTAGTTTCTTTTAAATTATACAAAAATTCTTCAATTATTTTCGAAAAATTACCTTGCAATATTTTATAAAAAAAACCAATTCTTAGAATTGTTTTATCATAATTCGAAGGTAATTACCTTCGAACAATGTAAATTAAGTTTTTTTAAAAATGTACTATTTTTGACTTTTTCAGATATTATTTATAATTGAAATTCCTTAATAAATTTGATTAGTTTTTTTATATTTTTAAAAGACTCAATTATTTTTCAAAGATTTTAGTAAATTTAAATTTTATTTTTTAAAAGATTTTACGAATTTACATTTTTCTGGATATTTTTAAATTGTATTTAACTGTAAAACTTGGCAAAAGATTTTTTTAAAAATATTTTTAAAAAGTTAATTTTACGAATTTAGTTAAATATTGTAGAAAATAATTGAATTTTTGGAAGGGGGTTATAGTTTTAATTCTTAGAAATTGTTAAATTTCAGAAGTTGACATTTTTTCAATTTTATTTCCTGTGAAAAAAAAGAAGCAGTAGTATTTAAATATTTAATCAGAAAAATTATACAAGTTTCGATTAATTTGAATTTAGAAATCAGTGAAGAATCAGGGAAGTGCAAAACAACATTTTTGTGACATCACTAAATTAAATAAACGACTTATTTTACTTTTTTTCTATTTTTAATCGACTAAAGCTATTTTTTTGTTGCTCGATCCGAGGCCTGTAATTGAAAGAATTTCGCGGTATTTTTTATTCGAAACTGTCATCATATCTAACTCTTATAATAAAGGTTAACAGTTAATAGTAATAATAATCAAAAAATAAAAAGATGGGAAAATTTATATAAAAAAATATAAAAGTTAGTAAAATGAAGCAGGTGAGATCAATTTACTCGCAAGAGAAAATCTCTATAATGGCAGTAAATGAAGCACAGGAAGGAAAGTATATTGCGGAAGTATCAAGGAAATATATATAATGTGCCAGAATCTGCAATCAGATCAAGAAAATTAGGTAGATCAAAAAAATATTTTATATTTAATAAATTATTGTAAAAAATTATGTTCCTGTTTGTGATAGTTGTTGTGATATTATTATTTTAAAAAAATGAAATTATTGAATATAGGTACGAATTCGTGAATTATAATTATATATATATATACTTATTCATAAACTTGATTTTAAACAAGAAACAAAATTTTAACATGAATTAATTGGCTTGAAATTCGTTACTCGAGGTTTTTTGGGGTCGCTGATTACGAATCTGGTGTTAGTTTTCCTAAATTCAAAATGGCGAGAACGACATATTTTCAAAATATGAATTAATTATCTTGAGAATCATTATACTCAGGGATTTTTGGAGTCGCTTACGAATC
This sequence comes from Leptopilina myrica (nomen nudum), assembly GCA_032872475.1. NCBI lineage: Eukaryota > Metazoa > Arthropoda > Insecta > Hymenoptera > Figitidae > Leptopilina > Leptopilina myrica (nomen nudum). The sequence continues at coordinate 43,342,447 of CM065463.1, forward strand.
TCATTTTTATTTTGAAAAACTAACATTAAGACTCTATTACAAATTCTATTTGGTGTATCCAGGGCTCGAACCAGTGAAAGTATTTAAAAATACGGACTTTACGGACCAAAAATGAAAAATTACGGACCAATTACTGACAAAAATATATAAGAGAACATTTTACTTAAAACTATAAACTAGATTTTTTCATAACTAAAAAAACATGAAGATATCGATAACTCGATCGATTACTTCATGTTTTATTATAATTAAAGATAGAGTGATAAAATCATTATCAATTCAATTATTATTTTCAACAATTTTTAACTAAAATTCTTCTTAAAATCGATTATTTTTCATAATTTTCGAAAAAATTCTTTGACAATTTTCAAATCAATTTCTTTACAATATTCGATTTTTCAATTATTTGTAAATTCTTCAATTAAATATGTATTAGAAAATAAAAACTTCAAATAATATAAAAAAAAATTCGCAATTAAAATTTATCAAAAAAATTAATTCCACAGAATTGTTACTTAGTTAAAAATATGAAAAATTCATATTTTCAAAGATTTGAATCTGAAACCTTTTCAAAATTTAATTATTTCTAAAACTTTACGCTCTAATACTTTTGATATTCAATTATAATCTAAAATTTTAACTGAAATCCATTTTTAAATCAATTTTTATGAGAAAATTCAAACGAGAATTTCATTATTTAAATACAAAAAACAGTTTCCTGAATAATTACATACGTTTCATAAAATTGAATTCTTTTAAAGAATTGTGTCAATCAATTTTCAAATAATTTGAATTCTTCTGCAAAATTTTATTAAAATAGATATTAAAAATAATTAAATTGGGTAACATTTTTTAACATAATTGAAATTTTGCCAAGAAATTTATTAAATTTTTTGAAAATAATTCAATTTTAGAGAAGAATTTTATAATTTATAAAGATAATTGATAGTTTAGGCAAAGAATTGCATTAAAAATTTTGAATGCAATAATTTTATTCTTTAAAGAAATTTAATCAAAAATTTATTTAAAATAATATTTAAATTCTAATAAATAAAGTGTAGCAAAGTTTATTAAAATAATTAAATTTCTTTGATAAATTTTAATAAAATTTTTAAGAATAATTACATTTTTCGAGAAAATCGATTAAAATTGTATTAAAAAGAATTGAAATTCTGCAATTAGCTTTATTATTCATCAAAATAATTGAATTCCTAATAAGAATTTTATTATTTGCCAAAAAAATTAAATACCTGTAAAAATTTTATTGTTTATGAAATTAATTGAATATTGCGAAGAAATTTATAAAAAAAAATTTGTAAATAATAAAATTCCTGTAAAATTGTTATTATTTTTTGAAAATAATTAAAGGTTTGTGTAGAATTTTAGTAAATTTTTTTTTTAAATAATTAAATTCTTTTGGAAAATTTTATCAGAATAGTATAGATATCTATTAAAAATCATTGAATTGATGAAAAAATTTGAAAATAATTGAAATTTTTCCAAGTATTTTATTAAAATTTTTGAAAATAATTGATATTTCAAAGAAGAATTTAATTATTTTATTTTTATTTATTTCTCCATTGTACACTTTACAAAAGTTTTACAATATACTTTCCCTGATTATACTTAAATTAGAAATATCTTATAAATAATGGTATTAATTCCTATATTATATATTTAATCACATCAAGAAGAATTTAATTATTTCTAAAGATAATTGAAATGTAGACGAGAATTTAAAAAATTTTTTGAACACAATTGAATTTTTGCGAAGAATTTTATTACTTTTGAAAATAATTGAATTCCTTCAATCATTTGTAATTTCTCTAAGATTATCATATATATATTTGTCAATTATGGTTATGAACTAATGGAGAAAAGGATATTTTTTATAAAATAAATGAAAGGTTTTTAATTAAATAAATATAATTAATTATTAATAGTTAATTACTCACATTAATTAGAATATTTATTTGTTCATTTACTTCGACTGAATTAATTTTTTTTGACATTTTAACCTCAAAAAATTGTTTTGTTTTTATTCACCAAAGAATAAAAATAATACACAGTCAAATGGGATACTTACTTTTGTTTTGAGAAGAAAACTTGAGACGATATTAGATTATTTTTCCTCTAACTATGAGATTACTTTTTTTAAGGGTGTACATACTTATTCTTCAAGATTTATTTACACTACTTTGCATTGAACATGTTATTCATGAAGATTTCTAAATATTTATTATTACATGTAACAATAAATTTGACACTTTGAGGTTATGTATTTTGTTTTTTTATTGTCAGCACTCGGACTATTCTATGGTCAGTTTCGAAACTATTTTTTATTCGTATTTTAGTCGATATAATAAAAACTAATTTATCGGTAGCGTTCGGCTGTAGCTAGAGAAAATTCAATATTTAGACGTTTCAGCTCGTTCTTAAAATAAGATGTACTTTTTACTGTGATGTAATTATTCTCAACAATATTTTGGTCCGTAAAGTCCGTATTTTTAAATACTATCACTGCTTGAAAAGCCCTGCCGGTATGTAACGGGACGTTTTGGAAGCCAATGTATACACGCCAGTAACTTTGTGTCATTTTTTTGGCAAACTACTCAATCAATGTTGAATCCCGGCGCTTTAACAGTCTTGGCATTTCTCACTTGGGATAATGCATTATTTATTATTTTTTTTTACTGCCGCTATTAACTATCCATAGCACAGAGAATCGCTGTGGCGCGTCGCAAGATTTACAGTAGTGGTGGGGATCTGGCAGTCGCAACTACTTTGCGATTTTGCTTCCATGTGGAACCGCTGTTAGACGGTGTGCACAGTCTCAAATGCGAGCATTCGCCGGCGAGCGCTCAGCGCGAATAGTACACATCATTTATTTACATGTATGTGCTTAGCAGTCGACGCTTCTTAACCGGCATCGTCGTTATTTCGTGAAAAATAACGCTCAATTCTTTTATCAAGTGAAAAATTCCTCATTACCTCTGGATATTAATGAAAAACTATATATTTGCAAAAGAAAAATTTTTCATCCTCTAGTGAAATTCACGAGAATTTAAGTGTGTGCACACAAGATTTACAATTTCGCGATCGGTGATCTTAACGAGCTTCTCATTTGAGAAGGACACTCTTAATACTTATCGAGGTAAGGTTCAATTTGAACTCTGCCATGACCCCTTTTTTTTCACCTCTATAGAAAAGAAAGAACAAAATAATGCCTCTCTCGCGTTATCAGTACATAAATGAAGCTTCATATAATTTATGCGAAAGGTTGGGTATTAATTACATTTGCATCTATAGCTATTAATTAATACGCCACCTCTTTTTTTTCTTTTTTAGATCAAACGGTTTGATATTTGTAATGCAAAAATTTGCATAAATGCCATGCATGAAACATAGGAATTAATAGATAAATAAAAACTATCATGTTGACCAACAATAATTTCAGATAAAACTTGAAACTATATGCAAAAACATCTCTACGAGAAATTTTTTTATTCAATTCTATATGTCGCAAGTGTATAATAAGGAAATGCTGACAAAACTCATTATTCTTGTGTGTACATTTTTGTAATTCTCCTTATAAATAAACTTCAATATTGATATTTTTCGGTGGAGAATGTATATATAATGCGGAATTTTTTTCTCGCAACGAATGATGAGCGCCGTGTAATTGTTTTTTTTTTATGGTTTCTCAGTATTTTGAGACGGAGTAAAATATATTCCTTGAACGACAAAAACAGATAAATTTGTTATGTGTACAATATTAAAATTTAAATATAATGAAAATGCTGTCAATTTCTTTGAAATTTGTAAAATTTTTTGTTTCTCAAAATTTTTCTTATTTACATCACTGATTATGATGAAAGAAATTTATACTGAAACTTCTTGTTTTTTTGTCGATCTGAAGAAATACCGAGCGCACGTCTGTATTATCAAAAATACAGGGTGCATCATTAATCTTATCTTTAAAGAATGTTAATAAATACTTCCTTACTTGATAAATGTAATTAATTCAATTGGATAGTATACCTTGTAACGAATTCTATTTATGTGCTCTAAAGTTTATCGCAAATTAACATCTGCTGAATTTCCTCTATCGTTTCCTATAATCTGATATTATTTTATGCATTTGAAAATTTCCCGCAATTTCAATATTAAGAAAGTATTTTTATTTTCAAAGTCGTTAAAACAGAAATCGTTAAGGGTTTAGAAAAAAATATATATGGCTATATGTAAAATTCAGTAACTTTTTTTTTTTATCTCAGTGCATTATTAATATTCCGTTATTATTATAATTATTTTTTTCGAATAAAAAAAATGACTAAAGAATTATTGTACTAAATAAAAAATTTTATTTGTAAAGAAAACTTTCTTTACATCGGATAATTAATTTTTTTTATTTTCTCTCTATACATGAATATCACGTGTCTTTTGGCATACAACGAGTGTCAACAGCAATAGATCATGCGTGAATGAGGAAGTACCACTCAAAAGATCTGCATATATATACGCGTAAATGATAAATGACTAGTCATTGTTATCAGCTTGTGATCAGTTTTTCACGTGGGTTGTGCAAGTGTTACGTGTCTCCTATCACCAAACAATAAACCAAATCGTGGATCGCGATTAGGTTCAGAAGCCCAATACTTGAACCTGCGTGCCTTAATCTTTTTGCACAAGTTTTTTTTTTCATCTCTCTCTCTCTATATATGCTTGCGACCTGATTAATCTCACGCTTTAATCTTCTTAATCCATGTAGTTGCTTAATATCAGTTCTTTATAGTGCCTCAAATCATTCAAAACAATCAATTTTGTTTACCTTTTTTATAAAAAAAAAAAAGTTTGATAGGTATTTATCTAATAACAATATTGCAAAACTACTCCCTTGCAAACGAGCGCAAAATTTTTTTTTCCTTTTTTTTACTTTCAAAACTTGCTTTTCCAAATTTAATCCAAATTTTCCAAATTTAATTTCAAAATTCTTATATTCTTATAAAAAATATAATTTTTCTTACGGTTTTTCATTGAATTTAATTATTTGAACAAATCGTTTGGTAAATACCAAAATATTTCTAACAGCAACTTGAATTAAAAATCAAAATTTATTTCAATAATAGCTGGCAACATTTCCAATAGTTTCAAGGTTTTAAAATTATTTTCGAGAATAGAAGTATTTTTAGAAAATTTTATCGTTTCATTTTTTCAAGAAACAATTTTTGGCAATTTCTGAATTTTCAAAACTTTAAATACTTTTTGTTAAAGAAAAATTTTAAAACTCAATCATATATTTATTTTTCCCGAAAAAATTAAAATATCAAATAATTTCAATGAAAAACCTCATAAAATATAATTATTTCTAAAAGTTGTAACTGTAATTCATCCAAAATTCAATTATTTGTTTAGAATTTTCGAAAAACTTTAATAATTTTTGAAGAAAAAGTAATATGATTAAATAATTTTTAAAAATAAAAATTTTAATTGAAAAGCAATTGTTTCGTGAAAAATTCTGGGAAAATGTAAATAAAAATTTTAATATTTTTAAACTTCTGGTCCCTTTAAATTTTCAAGGAACATAATTTAAAAGCCTTTTGAAATTTTATTAATTCCTATAAAATTCCTGTTATAACGGTTTAAATATTTAATTATTTTTTAAACTACAGAAATTTTTGTTGAATCAATTCCTATCAGAGTTCAACTACCCAAATTGAATTATTTAAATAGAATAATTTTTGTAAATTCTTCTTATTCATATTTATTTTTCCCAAAGAATTAAAATTTCAAATAATCTCAATGAAAAACTTCATGAAATATAATTATGTTATTACATCATTTTTTAAAATACAAATTTTAATATTTTCAAACTTTTGTTTCGTTTAAATTTTCAAGAATCAATTTCATAAAATTAGTGAATTAAATTTTTCAAAACTTTAAATGCAAACAATGTTAAACAAAAATTTAAAAACTTTTCCATATTTATTTTTCCCGAGGAATTGAAATTTTAAATAATTTCAATGAAAACATTAACATTTAAAATAAAAATTTTAATATTTTCAAACTTTTGTTTCGTTTAAATTTTCAAGAAACAATTTTACGAAATTTGTGAATTAAATTTTTCAAAACTTTAATACAAACAATGTTAAACAAAAATTTAAAAACTTATTCATATTTATTTTTCGCGAGGAATTAAAATTTCAAATAATTTCAATGAAAAACCTTATGAAATATAATTATTTCTAATATTTGCAGCTATGTAATTTATCCAAAATTCCTTTTTTTTAAGAATTTTTTAATAAAATTATTGAACGAATTTAATAATTTTTAAACAAAAATAATGTTATGAATAATCCTTTTTAAAATAAAAATTGAAAGATTTTAAAACTTTTGCTTCCCTAAAATTTTCTAGGAATTTATTTTAAAAATCTTTTAAAATTTAATTCATTCGTGAAATTCCGGTTATAACCGGGTTTAAATATTCCATCATTTTTAAAAATTTGAACTGAAATTTTTGTTAAATCAATTCCTATCAGAATTCAAGTATACGAGAATTGAATTATTTAAATAGAATAATTTTTGTAAATTCCCAAAATATTATAATTTCAAAAATATAATTGTAACGCGCTTCGAAGAAAAGGTACCCAAGAAGCAAACGAATTATAGGTTAGGGTCGTGTTAGATTTTTCTTAATTAAAAGTTTATTTTTCATTATCTGAATTTGAAACTAATTTTTATTCATAATTTTGGATATAATGAAGACTTGAAGATCAATAATTTTTAATTGATAATTCATCTTCTTTCTGTATTTTTATTTGAAAAATTAAAACATAACCTCAAATTTTTTGCTTCTTAGGTATACCATTTCTTCGGAGCGTGACACAATTATATTTATATAGACAATTTTTAAACGAGGAAAAAATAAAATTGTTTAAAATATAAAATTTTACATAATTTCCAATTGTTTCAATTTGTTCAAATTATTATTGTGAATTCAAGTACTTTTTTCTTTAAAAAATTCTAATTACTCTTTTTCAAATACCTAATTTTTTTAAAATTTCCAAATTAAATTTTTTCAAATTTTAATAACTTTTGTAAAATAGATATTTAACTATAATTATTTTTTGTTTATTTGCGCTTAAAATTTCGAAATGCTTAAATATTTCAATTGCAAGTCTTTTAAAATTCAATTCATTTTCTAGAATTTTTGAGTAATATTATTCAAAATTTAATTTTTAAGGAAGCTAATAAATTAAAACACTATACACATTTAAATCAATTTTTTTTTAATACAGTTTATAATACAATATTTTTTTACATACAGTTTATAAATTAACTTTCCATCTTTTGACATATCGATTTAAACTACAAAAGAAAACATTGTAATTTGTAATAAAACAACGCTAACTTCAGGTGAGGACAGATTATGACGATTATTATAATATTTCTATACTTTTTTCGAATTTTTCTTTTAGTATTTATAATTTACAATTCATTCAATAATGTTCAAAAAGTGAATTAATAATCTAAACAATAAACAGCTGGAAAAGTCGATATTTTAGGTTAGGTTAGCCTTCGAAGAGAAGTCGATATTTTAGGTTAGGTTATGTTATTTTCATGACAGTAATTTTGTGATAAAAAGAAACAGTTTAAAGCAAAAAAAAAGAAAAATCGATTCGTTTGAAATCCGTGACCAAGAAGACCTGTAAATTTTGATTATTATTTTTTTTTGACTCTTATTACTAAAAATTTTTTTTTGTAAATTGCAGAATTGGCGAGCACCACGTGACGAGACGCATCTGTCGCGACCAGTACTACCTCCACCACCATCGACACACTGTCATCATCGTGGAGTTACTTACTCCCAGATAAGTCCCGAGGACGCAGAGAAAGTGAAGTGATCGGCCAAAGAGAGAACTGGAAGCGTAGTCAAGAGCTAAGTGGCGCCTCGGCACTTTGAGTGGTTGCTCTTGTGCCTTCATTACGCGAATTCCTGCGGCTATCTTCGTGACCCTCAACGGAGAATTATTTTTAACAAAAATAAATAATAAAAAAAAAGAATTCATAAATTTTTCCAATCAGAAAATCAAATCTAAAGTGAAAAAAAAAGGAAAAAAAAACACCAAAGTAACTGTTGTAATTTAAGTGGAAAATTTAAAAAAAAAATCATTTCTTAAAAAGAATTTTTTTTTTTTGCGCAAAATTTCAGAATCCCATTTGATGGCAACCGCAAAGTGTTTTGATAAATGAGAAAGATAGAAGTGCTTTGAGGGGATAAATGAGAAAAGTTGCGGCTGGTAATTTAGCTGCGGCAGTTCCCTTCCTGTATATAAAGAATAATTACAAAGCGGGTTTTTGTCTTATGTTGTGATTATACTTTTTGATACCGTGTCTCAGAGTGTGTTACTTTTTTGGAAATTCGCGGAAAAAGCACTTGTTTACTATATACGAAAGGAAATTATTTTGTGCACCCAGGTAATCTTGTGAAGGAGTGAATAAATTTTACCGGTGGACCGCGAGAGAAAAAAAAAAGAGACAACGTATTCTGGGATGTTGCGGGCAAAACGCGGTTGAAACGACGACTAAAAGGTATAAAAGGGAATCCGATCCGAGTTAGATGCAAATCAGTGACAGTTGGCGCGTATTGTCGTGTTTGTAAACACTTTTATCAAAGCAAAAATCTCGCCAAGTGAACAAGACTCACCTTTACCCCCTACATCATTTGAAGTGGGTCAGTGCTCTCCTCTCTTTTAAAAGAGACCGCATATTGTGATTTGGAAAAACAGTGGGAATTCGCGCGCGCGCGGTCAATTTTTGGGGGGAAAACATAAGAGAGATAAAGGAAAAAAGTGAGCAGAATTGAAAAGTATAATGTGCCTATGTGCTTCCAATGACACCTAACATTTCGCCCGGCCAGTTGATGACGAACGTCAATAGGATAAAGGTGGTCGTCCTCGGCGGCCCCAGAGTCGGAAAATCCGGTAAGTTTCCCGGTCATGTTATTCAGTGGGAAGTTTTTCCATATAGTAAAGTATATGGGGCACGTGACCACTGACTAACATAACCTTGAAAAAAAATAAAATATAAGTAATAGTATTTTTTTACATAAGGTATAGAATTGGACACAGAATTTGTTACTTTATATAAAATAATTATTTATCAAAAATCAATCTTAGAAATGTAATATAATATCGTATGAGTATTTCTTTTTAAACTGGGCGACAGAACGGCGGACGCCTATCAATGTTTGTAAACCATTTTTTGAACAAAGACTATTGCATTAGTATTAAGGCTTATAGTCAGCTTTGTCTGGTCCTTTGATTTCCATTTCAGTCTTAATCGACGATCAAGCATACAGTAAAGATACATATGCATCTTCCAAGTGCGAATTCAATAAAAGCAGAAATTAAGATATACTTTTGTTTCTTATTTTTTGCATATGCGCCATGCTACATGTAAACAAACCAAACATAACCCCAAAAAATTTTCGTTGACTGATCGAGTTGGTATATAATAGCAGATTTTTAGGCACTTTTTTGATACCTTTTCGTGACCTAAAGACATTTTTTAGTTTTATGAAAGATTAACTAATGAATAAAAATTATACAAACATTTTACGATTAAAAACTTGACTCGAATCTTCGAAAGTGGCTGGTAGTAATTTCCACTCGTTCATACAGTTTTTCTGAAATTCACTCACTCATTCACATACATTTGAATAATTAATCACACAAACTATCATTATTATTATTATTAATTATTAATTATTAATAATTTCTTAATTATAAATTAGTATTATCACTATAATACATACATGTATTCGCATAGGAACTTAAATATAAACACACATTTAACACTTAAAAGTAGGAATCGAAATGTTATTTTAAACCACATGGTGAAATTTTTCACGACTTGTGAGACAAGCTATTTTTACTAAAAAAATCGGTTATATATAACATTCTGTCTTGTGAGAAACAGAAAATAAAACATTTTTTTGAAAGTCAATTCTTAAAGACAAATATTTATTAACACAATTTGTTTTTCATAAAATAATTATGTTTATTATTCATATTTGAAATTAAGAAAAATGGAAACAGTTTGACTAATCACTCGTTTTAATATGTTTGTGATTTGTAAATTTTTATATTTTAATTTTTTGTTGTATTGTGTATTTTGTAAAATTTAATTAAAACTAAAATAATCATTTTTTCAAGTATTTTATTAGAGTTTTTAAAAATTAACTTTTAAAGAATTTTAATGGAAAATTTTGAAAGTAATATATTGAATTCTTGAAAATTTGAATTAATAATCTTCAAGTGTAAATTCAATAAAAATGAAAATTCATGAAAAATTAATTTTTAAAATAATATTATAATAGTTTTGGAAGAAAGTAATTCTTTGAATAATTACTATACGTACTAATTTTTTAAAATTCAATTATGTTTAATATTGTGTTCGAAATTTTCAATTAAAATTCTTCAAAAAATTAATAATTCAATTAATAGCTGAAATATTAAAATGGACGTTTTTAAAAAATAAAAAAAATTTTGCCAGAATTTTCTATGTTTCATATACTTTTACAGGAAAAAATTTTTTTTTTACTGAGCAAGAACTTTTAGGTTGAATCTGGTTAAGACACACAGTGTAATCATTTAATTTACACTGGAAAAATACGCGCTTCTGGTTTATATATGCATTTCATTTTTTTATTATTATTGCTTTGTAAACAATGATAGTATATCATTCTATAATGATTGTGAAATAATATAAGAAAATATTCTTTTATATTAAATATAAAATCAGAAAACTTGATTGCAATTTTTTTATTTTCATGCAGATTTACTAAATTAACATTTTTCATGAACGAGAACGTTGAACAATCATATCGATTATATTTATTTGCATTTTAAATTTTAATGAAGATTAGATTTATACAAATAAAAATGTTTAAAAACAATAAAGTAGAATTGCTTTATTGAAATTATATCTTACAACAATGGTTTTGATAAAAGGACTTTGTTTTATAAATTAAAAACAAAAGGACAATAGTATAGTATATACAAGTGAAATAAAAATATTAAAAGTATAATAGGGTCATTCTCTATATAGAATATAGGACAAATGACACGTTCAAGACGTTTTTTTTCAAGAAAATAAATATAAAATTAATTAAAAAAATTTTTTATATGAAAAAAACTTAGAAATCTGAAATATTCATATTTATATTGTTTAAAAACTTCACTACATACACTCTAAACCTAAATCAGTGAAAATTTTTACTGATTTCAATTCAGTGGACGAGTTTTCTTTAATTCATCAGATTTAGTTTCTTAGTAAATAAATAATTTTGAAACTCACACTGAAAAATCTATATAATTAAATTCAATTATTTAGAATATAGTTTTTTAGATTTCAATAACTAAAAGCTACTATTTCTGTATTTCTTTTTTTTTTGAGAATTTCCATTACTTTAAATCCGCTAATTACAAGAGATAAAAAAACTATATCCACAAAAATTATAATATTAAATTCTTTAAAGCGATATAATTAATTTTCAAAAATACTCGAAATTCAATTATTTTCAATATTTTGTATCTTCTTGAAATTTCGCAAAAGAATTCAGTTATTAAAAAAATAATCATAAAGTTTTTTCGAAATTAAATTATTTAAATAATTAAATTTTCATTGAAATTCAATTATTTTAGAATAGCATTTTCAAAAAGTTCAGTTATTTAACACATTTTTTACAATATTTCAATTATACTTTCACTAATAATAACATTTTTTATGTAAATAAAATTAAAAAAAAGACTTTTGTTAAAATTCTAAAGCAATAATTTAATTATTTTTATAAATAATAAAACTAATCGAAGTATTTCAATTAATATTAATACAATTTTAAATTAATTAATAAAAAAATTGAATTGTTTTTTAACATTTTAATAAAATTCTTTGCAACTTTTCAATTATTTTCATAAATAATTTTATAGCAGGATTCCAATGGTTTTTTAACAATTTAACAAGAATTGCTCGGGAAATTTAATGATTCTTAAAAAATTTAATTTTAATTCTTCAAAGAAATCAATTACCTATTTAAATAAATTTTTTTTAATCCTTTGGAAAATTTCAATTTTTTTTTAAATAATTAAATTTTTCACAGAAATTTAATTCGTTTTAAAACATTTTAATAAAATTTTTCTCAATAATTCAATTATTTTCGTATAAATAATAAAATTCTTCTCAGGAATTCAATAAGTTTTTAAAAGATTTTAATAAAATTTTTAGCAGCTATTCAATTATTTTCATAAATAATAAAATTCATTGCAGGATTTCAACTATTTTTAATACAACAATTTTACAGGAATTATGCTCGAAAAAGATTGTAATTATTTTTAAAAATTCAATTAAAATTCACAGAGGAAATGAATTATTTTAAAAAGATGTTTTTTGAAAAAATTCTTTGAATGAATTCAATTATAATCATAAAAATATAAAATTTTTTACAGGATTTTAATTATTTTCAAGTATTTTAATAAATTTGATTCAAAGAAATCAATTGTAATTAAATTTTTATTGAAATGATTCAATTATTCTTTTAGTTTTTAATAAAATTTTTTCCCAGGAATTCAATTATTTACGAATAAATAATTCTTCGCAACAATTTAATTATTATTAAACATAAATAACAAAATTATTTCTAAAAATTCAATTATTTTGAGTCATTTTAGTAAAATTTTTTGCAAAATTCCATTTTTTGAAAAGTATTAAATTTTGTTTGTTAATACAATGTTTTTTAAAAATTATAAAAAAAATTCGTTCGCAAGAATTCAATAATTCTCAAAATTTTAATTATTTTTTATTAGAATTTGCACAAAATGAGTCGAGAGAAATGAATTATTTAAAAATTATTATATAAATATAATATAATATTACAATTTTACAAGAATTATGCTCGAAAAATAATTATTGTTAAAAATTTAATTTCAATACCCCGAAGAATTGTTTTTTTAAAATTCTTTGGAAGAATTCCGTTAATCATAAAAATATTAGAATTTTGCATATGATTTTAATTATATATATATTATTTATATATAAATAACAAAATTATTCACAAAAATAATAAATTTCTTCTTGGAAATTCAATGATTTTTAAAAATTCTAATATAAAATCGTTCGTAAGTACTCAATTATTCTCCAAATTTTAATTATTCTTTGGAAAATTCAATTATTTTTAAAAACTTTTTGCAATACAATGATTTTCAATATTTGCCATTTTTCATAAAATTTCCAAACTGAATTCAATTTTTTAACTTTTTTTTGTAAAACTCTTTCTAAGAATTCAATTTTTTCACGTATATAATAAAAATATCTTAGGAATTATATTATTTAAATTAGAATTTGCATAAAATTAGTCGAGAGAAGTGAATTATTGATAAATAATTGTGACGCGATCTGAAGAAAGGGACCTTAGAAGCAAATCACTTTGAGGTTATGTTAATCTTACCTATTTGTTGATTAAAAGTTTCTTTTTACTTTTTGCAAATTAAAATCAGTATTTATTAAATATTTCAGTTATAATGACAACTTCAACATTAATGATTCACATTAAATGTTGATCATTTTTTTGTATTTTCGTTTAAAAAATTGCAAACATAACCTATAATTTTTTGCTTCTAAGGTCCCTTTCTTCAGATCGCGTCACAATTATTGATAATTATGTAGGTACTTTTTTTTATCAAATTATTTGAAACATTTTTATAAAATTCTTCTCAAGAATTAATTTTTTTGTAAATAATCTTTGATAGTTACTATTTTACTACTTTTGTTTAGTTTGAAAGTTACTTTTTAAAAATTAATTATCGAGTGCGAAGTCTCCACCCCATAAACCCCCCGAGTAACAACTTTTAAGCAAATCCAGTCAATTTTTAAAAATTCAACAGCGAATAAGAAATTCTCTAAGTAACCGCATTTTCATGTAGATCTAATAATCTTTTAAAAATTCGGCCTCCATTTTGGATCCGCCATTTGGAATCATAGAGATAGAAACAACAAAACAAGAAAAATGTTCCATCAATTTATATTAATTTTTTTAGTACCATATTATAAATATATAAAGATGTGTTAATTAACTGTAAGAGTGGTAATTAATAGCTGAGTTGAACCGTTAAAACGTTTAGTTGGTAATTAATTAGTATAATTATAATTTCATCTACATTTTTTTTAATTATCGTATATCTTCCAGTGACTAATCTAATCCTCTCTCTCTCTCTCTCTCTCTCATTAAAATGAGTTGTAGGAAAGTTATAATGTCAGACCGCTCATTTCGAACAAATATTCCAAACGCAAATTCAGTAATAAAATTGATGTTCTATATTATAGAGAAAATATTTATTAGGGAATAAATTCCGATTAAACCCTATACATATATATTGAAAGTTGTTTTATAAGAGGAGACAAGGAATGTTAAAAGAAAATACATACACAAGTCGTGAGATCTCGTGTTTTACTAGCTATAATGAGGATAAGGACGGTTCGAGGACGTTATCGAATAGCACACGACGACTGGACGGTTAGTGAGGCTCGTTCGTTCACCGGTCCACGAAATCCTGATACAGCTTACAAAGATGTGGACATCCGATATAGTGAAAATGATGCTATATACTGAGAAAAGAAAAGAGAGAAGAAAAAAGAAAGAAAAAGAAAAAAAAATATTTATATAAGGGGAAAATCTAAATAAAAATAACGTGTGTACTTACGTATAGATAAGCTTTCGTTAAAATGTCCACGTGGATTCCAAGTTTACGCATTCACATTAGTTCTCCTTTTATATATATATATGTGGACGTTCACATGAAAAGGGCCCATTTTGGCACTATTGGACTTATCCATATGGGCGAATTCCTTGCAAAATTACGAAAATTTTGAGTGGTCATACAACTCTTTTTGGTCAAAAATTCGATTAGTTACAGAATTTCAAAGTTTACAGTGACAAATACCTCATTTCGAGAAAAACGGAATTAAAGATTGTGATACCTATTAATTGCGATATCTCCGGTTCTTCTGGGAAGTTATTCAGATAATAATTGTTTTCAGTCCAGGGCACCTTAAAGATGAAAAACCAATAGGTTTCAAATTTTTAAAACCACCCCCTCCCCCTTAATTTTGAAAATACATAAAACCGCCGAAATGGGCCCTTTTCTAAAAAAAGACGATTTTCTTATTAATAAACCATTTTTGTACAAGATTAATGATTGGAAACGATTTTATTGTGTCATTTGAAGGTAAAGAATAGAAATTAAACTTATTAAAAAATTTTTAACAGGTTTTATTATGAAATTTTGACGAAATATCGACATTTTTTACATCTACGACTAAGTAATCAATGACTCTAACATTAATATCTCTGGTTCTTCTCGGAAGTTATTCAGATAAAAATTGTTTCGAGTTCAGGGTACTTTAAAGATGACAAATCAAGAGGTTTTAATTTTTTTGACCCTCGATTTCAAAAATACGGAATATTTTTGCAAAGGACCGACAAAATGGGCCCTTTTCTTTTTCTAAAGAATCAATAAAGTTAAACACTTAAATTAACGATAAATTAATCAAAAACCTCATGATTCGACTTGTCAAAACATGTAGATTGATAATAAAAAAAAATAAAATTAAGATTTTTCTCAAAAAAGTATTAAATTATAACTCGAAAACTAGAACCGACAAAATGGGCCCATTTCATGTGGACGTCCACATATATTCTCGTGGTGTGCGCTTTTTCGCCACGCTTTTAACCCCCTTCAATATATATATACAGTAGCCGCCGTGCCGCGCTCATCCTCCAGGATAATTCCTGTGTCTCGTTAAAATAGATCCCAGAGGGGCTCCTCTCCCTTTTATATATAAGCTCTTTCTGAAATCAAACAATTTGCCGCATTTAATTTTTATATTTGAAAAATTTCTCGAATAATTCCTGTGATTTAAAATCCTTTAGTTTATTAATGTTCTAGCTGCAGCATAGCGCACAATTTTTTTCTCTCCATCTCAGCGGCTTTAAATATTTCATGTCGTTTCTTGACAAATTACGTTTTTTTTTATTAAATTCTATGAGAAAATAAATGAATTGCATTTTAGAAAAATTATATAAAATTAATATATGCTTGGATAACTGCGAAAGCGGAAAAAGAGAAATTTGAAAATTAATTTAATATCAAAAACGGTCTACGCACAGAAAACGAATCTAGCTTCAATAGGACGTAGTATTCTACATAATTATTAAAATCACAATTTTCAATGTGTCTAAAGTTTCGAACGTTCAAATGAAAAATATTTTTCTAATTCTAATTATTATTTCATTTACAAAAAAAATTATTTTTTAGATTAAAAAAATTTATTCTAAACTAAATATTTGTTTAATTTCAATTATTTTTCTTTTTTTTTTGATAATAATTTTCAAACACAATTTGGGTGAAAAAAAATTTCGTTCAAAACTTTAGCCCCATAATTTTCATTCAAATTAAACAAAAAAAAGTTTTTTTAAATTTTCGGTATTAAATTTGTTATCGATTCCTCGATGACGATTTTTTAATTTTTGTATTTTTTAACTTTAATTTTAACTTGGAAAACCTGAAAATGTCAGGAAATGTCAGGAAATTCTATAAAAATTGAAAAAATATGGAAAAGTCAGGCAATTTTGATCCAAATCCTGGAAAATTGTTGTTTTCTAATTGTATTTATTCTTGAAATCTAGTTTTACTTAAGTATTTCAAAATTAATTCAGTTTCAAAAGAGTTGCGTTTACGATTTTCCTGATTAAATGAACTTGAAAAGATTTTCATTTGAGATTTTTGTAAAATTTCAATTTTGTATGAATTTCATTAGAAATTTTAAAAAACCTAGATTTTTAAGAGAATTTTAGTAACTAAAATTTTTATGAAATTATAGTTAAATTTTTAAATGTAATTTAATCGATTTTTTCAAAATAATAGATTTATAGAAGAATTTCAGTTAAAAACGCACTAAAACAAATTTAATTTCGCCGTAGTAATTAGATATTACGGCAGAAATTCAATTATTTTTAAAAGTAGTAAAATTCTGCTTAGTAATTCAATTATTTTATTTTTTTTTACTTATTCTTTAAAGAATTAAATTATTTTCAAAAATTTTAATGAAATTCTCCTGTAACAATTCAATTTTTTTTCAAAATAGTTTTAATAAAATTTTTCGTAGAAATTGAATTAATTTCCAAAAATTTGTCAAAATTCAATTATTTTCAATATTTACTATTTTAATAAACTTTCAGAAAAGTAATCAATTGTTTAAAGCGAATTTTAATAAAATTATTCTCAAGAATTCAATTATTTTCAAAAGTAATAAATTCTTTGTAAAAATCAAATAATGTTGAAAAATTTACACAAATTTAAGTCAAACTTTCAATTATCTTTATAAATAATACAATTTTTTTTCGAAATTCAATTAGAAGAAAATTTTTAATAAAATTCTTGGCAAAATTTAAATTATTTTTAATCTTTTTTATAAAATTTGAAGGTCCTTGAAGTTGCCATCGATGCTCAGCATCGAAAAATATTTTTTGCACAAAACCAAAAAAATCACTAAATTTTTTCCAAAGTTTTAGGTTAAAAAAATTCTGTTAAATAGTTTTCTACTTTATTAGGTGAATAAAAGGAGTAAAATTAGTTAAAATTTTTTTAATAAAAATAAGGATAAATACTTTTTAATGCTGAGCATCGCGATACAAACTTCAGAAACAAAAATTCGTTTCATCAATTTTCTCCAAAACTGAAGTTATTCTTAAAAATTTTATTCAAATTTGTTAAGAGAATTCAATTCTTACTTAAAAGTTTTAAAAATAATTAATTAATTAATTTTTTTATTTTTTAGAAAAATAATTGAATGTTCGTGTAAGAATATTTTAAAAATCTTTGTTTAATAATTGAATTTTTTTACTATAAAAATAAATATTTCATAAAATAATCGAATATTTTTAAAAATTTAATTTTCATAAAGAGTTTCATCAACAAATTTTTAAATAATTGAACTCTCTTGACAAATTTCAGTAAAATTCTTAAGAATAATTTCATTTTTCGAGAAATTTGATAAAAATTGTACATATATTAAAAATAATTGAAACTCTGACGAGAATTGTATTAAAATTTTTCAGAAATGTTTGAATGTTGGAGGAAAATTTTATTGTTTATTAAAGTAATTGAAAATTTACTAGAATTTTTGTAAATTTTTCAACATCATTGGATTCTTGCAAATAATTATATTATCTTTAAAAATAATTGAATTCTTGTTACGAATTTTATTAAAATAATTGAATTCTTGAGACAGATTTTATTAAAATTTATTTTTAAACAATCGAATTCTTTTGTTAAAATTTTTTGAAATAGTAGACATTGAAAATAATTGAATTTCGGCAAAATTATTTTGAAAAAAATGAAGAAAAATTTTTAATTTTTGACGTTCCTGAAGTTGGCGTCAACGCTCAGCGCCGAAAACTATTTTTTCTTATTTTTAGCGATAACATTTTTACAATTTTACTTCTTTCATTCACTGAAGTAGAAGAAAACTGTTTGAAAGTATTTTTTTAAGTCATTAACCGAGGAAAAAATGGAGTTAATTTTTTGGTTTTGCAAAGAAAATATTTTTTGACGCTCAGTGTCGACGCCAACTTTAGGGACCTAATTTTTGAAAATAATTTAATTCTTTGAAGAATAAATAAGCGCTTTAATTTTATTCCCTAAATATGTGGAAAAGTTATAAAGTTACTTACTTTGAGTTGAAGAATTCATGTTGCAAAATTAAAATTTATGCGCAAAACAAATTAAACCACTATTCGAAATTTTCTTCCCTATGTTTCGAAGCAAACAAAAAGTAGAGTCTTTTCCCCAACAAATTAATCCTAACTATTCAACATATTAAAATTTTCTAACTAGAAACTAAATGGAAACAAAAATCTACTAGATTTTGCTAATTTAATTTTCCTCAAGTTTTTTCCTAAACTCTTTTCAGAGAATATTATTTGATGTGCTGAAATTGACGACAGGACGTCGTTGAAAAGTTTTTCGTACTGCCGACGAACAATCTATAAACGGAAAGGAAAACGTGTTGTCCATTTCGTATTGATAACAGTATCGATTAGTCCGTTATGTTCTATGGAAGGAAAAGGGGAACACGCTATCGACATCCATGTGATGTGTCGTAGGCACCTAATGACCCATTTTCTCGATAAAGTAATTAGCAAAATAATTACCATTCATTACAATTTTGTTTAATGTTTTCTTTGAGATTCATTATATTGATATGAATGTACCGAAACAGCTTTTCGATATTTATCAACAATAAACGAAAGTTTATATTGAAAGTCATTTATTGCTGCTTTCTATACAGTATCATAAATAAAGAAAGAGAGAACCTATCGAAAGGACAGTTTAAAGTTGATATTTTTTTCAAATAATAATAAACACATTTGCCTATTCTTTTCAATAATTAAGGATCGTACAAATGATCATTACGTTAATTCAAAAAAGGTATAATTATATAAAATGTAATTAAAAAAAAAGAAAAAAATAATAAACATTTTAAATCATTATCCCATACACTTTCGTTTAATGGAAATTAATTTTTTGTACGTTTATTCATCTTTGGTACATAATGAATGTGTAATTGTGTGCAGCATTTAATTATCACTCTTGTTTCCTTGACTGATTTCCAGACATGGTTTGCTTGGGCAAAGTGTCCAACAGGTTTGGTTCGTTAACTTTTAAGAAAAACCTGTTGAAACACTTCGCTAACAAAGAAAGGATTCCGGAAGACTGGATTAAAAAAAATGTGTCATGTTACCTGACACCATCAGCAGGGTTCTGTGTTCAAAAGTCGAAAGTTCAATATCAACCAGTTTCGCAACAGGAAATAAACCTAAACCCTTAATATTGCGTTTAAAATGTATATTTATAGAAATCATACATTTATTCAAGAAGCTTTTTTTCTAAAATAGCTTTTAACATATAGCTATTTACATTTTACTTATTAATGGCAGAGTATTTAATCAATAACGAAAATTAACAAAAGGTATAGTAGTAAGAATTCATGAATAATCACGAGAGAAAATACTAGAAATAGATAAGGTGACTGACCGATCAGTAAACAGAAGAAATAAATAGAAATAAAACAGATTGAAAAATTTAAAAAATGCGACATTGGCAGAATTGTTCAAATTATTATTAAAGAGGGTTGCCACAGGTCAGGGAAGTCAGGGAAAAGTCAGGGATTTTTAGTAAAAGTACTGGAAAAAATCAAATTTCAGAAATTCATGAAAAGACTCTAAATTTTCATGTTTTTTTGTTTGCCTTGTAAACTATAAAAATAACCACGAATTTTAATACAAAACCTTGAATTTTTTCTATTTCAGACAATAATTTCTTTTTAAAGAACTATCAAAAAATTATGACTTATAAATTATGTAATGAATAATTTTTACAATTTTCATAAATACTAGATTGATAAAAGAATTTAAATTAAAAATACAAAAAAAAAAATTTAATTTTGGAAAAGTTACAAATATTTATAGAAATTCAATTACTTTCAAAAGTAATAACATTTTTCGCAGAAATTCAATTATATTCAAAAATTTTTAAAAAGTTCTGGTCATTTCAATTATATCTTTAAAAATAAAAAAATTCTTCTTCAAAATTCAATTATGATCAAAATGTTTTTAAAAATTCTTGTCAAAATTTCAATTATCTTTATAAATAATACAATTCTTCTACGAAATTAAATTATTTTTAAAAACTTTAATAAAATTCTTGGAAAAATTTCCCAGAAACTCAATAATTTACAAAATTTTTCATGAATTTCTTCTAAATAAACCAATTATTTTCATAAATAGTAAAATTTTCATATTTCATATTTACAAAGAATTTTATAAAATTCGTCGCAAGAATTCAGTTATTGAAAAAAATTTTACAAATTTCTTTTCAAGAATTCAATTATTTTTAGAAATAGTCAAATTCTTCACCGAAATTCAATTATTTTTATAAACTTAAATAAAATTCGTTGGAAGAATTAAATTATATTCAAAAGTAATAAAATTCTTCGCAGAAATTCAATTATGTTCAAAAATTTTTGTCAAAATTGTAATTATTTTTAAAAAATAATAAAATTCATCAATATTCAATTATTTAAAAAAAAATTGTTTAATTCTCGTCAAAATTTCAATTATTGTTATAAATACTACAATTCTTCTTCAAAATTCAAATCTATTTATAAACTGAAATAAAATTCTTGTTAAAATTTCACAGAAATTCAATAATTAATGAAATTTTTAATAGATTTCTTTATAATAATCTTTATAATAATCTTCATAAATAATAAAATTTTCACGTGAGTTCAATTATTTAATATACAAAATTTTATAAAATTTTTTTAAAAATATCAATTTTTTAAAAAGATTTTTATAAAATTCGTCGCAAGAGTTCAGTTATTGAAAAAAAATTAATAGAGTTCTTTTCAAGAATTCAATTATTTTTAGAAATAGTCAAATTCTTCACCGAAATTCAATTATTTTTATAAACTTGAATAAAATTCGATGCAAGAATTAAATTCTTTTTAAAAGTAATAAAATTCTTCGAAGAAATTCAATTATGTTCAAAAATTTTTTGTCAAAATTTCAATTATCTTTATAAATAATAAGATTCATCAATATTCAATTATTTAAAAAAAATTTTTTTAATTCTCTTCGAAATTTTAATTATTGTTATAAATAATGCAATTCTTCTTAAAAATTCAAATATATTTAAAAACTTGAACAAAATTCTTGTAAAAATTTCACAGAAATTCAATAAGTTATGAAATTTTTAATAAATTTCTTTGAAATAATTCAATTATTTTTCATAGAAATAATAAAATTTTCACGTGAGTTCAATTATTTAATATACAAAATTTTGTAAAATTTTTGAAAAATATCAATTATTTAAAAAGAATTTTATAAAATTCGTCACATGAGTCAATTATTTAAAAAAAATTTAACAAAGTTCTTTACAAGAATTGCATTGTTTTTATAAATAATAAAATTCTTCTCTGATATTCAATTATTTTGGATAAATTATAATAACATTTTTGGAAATTTTTAAAAATTATTATCATGAATTATAAAACTCATCCCAAGATTTTAATTAATTTTATATACAATATTTTAATCAAATTCCTCGAAAAATGTAATTATTCTTAAAAATTTTATTAAAATTTGTCAAAAAAGTTCAATTATTAAAAAATTTGTTGATAAAATTCTTTATGAGAATTCAATTTTAACAAACATTCAATTATTCAATAAATTATTTATTTTTCAGTTTAAATAATTGAATTTTTCTAGAATTTTCTAATAAAAATTTATTAAAAAATGAAATTACCGAATAATCGATTTATTGTTTATGAAAATGGTTGAATTGTTGCAACGGATTTTGTTACAATTTTTCAAATGATTGAGTTTTTTTTTAGAAAATTTACTATACTTTTAAAAATAATTGAATTCTTGCGAAGAATTTTTTTGGGATTTTTCTAAATAATTGAATTTTTGTTGACAAATTTCATGGTTATTTAAATTACAACAAAACATTAAGAATTCTTTATGTTTTGTAATAATATTCTTATAAATTGTTGAGTTTCAAAAAGGTTTGAATTTGAATTATTCTGAAGAATTTTAATTCCTGTGAAAAAGTAATAATTAAATACTTATTTAAAAATTTAGTTATTGCTGTTTTTTTGAATAATTTTAGAATTAATGAAATTTTTAAATAAATTTAATAGAACATTTTTTTGAGTATCTAATAATTTTTAGTGTGAATCAGAATATTCTTTATGGTCAGGGAAAAAGTGAAAATTTTCTCTGGAAATCAGGGAGAAGTCAGGGAAAAATAAAATTAAATATTTGTGGCAACCCTGTTAAAGGAGATCCATTTAATGGATCATTTAGGATCATTTAATGCTCATTAAATTTTCTCGCAGAGATACCGGAGTTCTAAAATAATTCGCATATTGCGTTCAAACTGACTTTTTTCCCTTCTCTGAAAATATGCCTTGATAGAAAATTCTTGAACGCCTTGAGACGAATAATTTATAAGTTGACGTTACAAGTCAATTTACGACTTTGGTATTATTATTCTATTTTTCGCGTCTTTCGCGATTGGCGCCATTAATAATCAGTAGGCAGTGAGTAAGTAAGAATTTTTCACTATCACGCCTTGCCCATCATTGCCTAGGGACTTCTGTCAAGATCGGCATAACTGTTATGAACTAAAGATGAGTATCGATTGCACTTGATGTATAAAAGCCTTACAAAAAAGGATTGTATTAGGTCACATTAAGTCCATGGCGAATCGTAAAAATATACCATGCGAACAGTGTATGTAAAAAAAATAAGAAACTTTTTATTGTGTATAATATAAATCTCTCTCTCTCTCTAGTCGAGATTAGGAACATAAAAATACAAAATAAGCCTACAAAAAATATGTTTTATGCTTTTAAATTGAAATCGCTATCTTCATGGTGCGCTGAACACGAATCTGAAGTCCGTTTTACTTCATCTCTTTAGGGGTTTTTTTCTAATATCAAAAAACATGTCAAATTTTTAATCGTGTACTAATTTGTTTGAAAAATAGATTTTTATGAAACAGATATTTTTGGGGTCGCTGGTTAACAATGTGAGGTCAGTTTTAATAGGGGATCCAATATGGTGAACATAAAACCATTTAACATACATATCATTTGACATAAAATCTATTTGGTATAGAAAACATTTAATTTTAAATTCATTTGACATACATTTCATTAAACACACAATTTTTAATGCATAAATGGCATTTTATATGACATCCATTTGACATATGGCAAATTTTTTTATGGCAACAAAAATTTATGTTACATCATTTTTATGTCAGTGAGGAAAAAAAAATCTTAGACATAATTTTCAAGTGTATCTCATTGGTTAAAAAAAAGTGTTTGCCATATTGGATCCACTATTTTGAACTTTTAAAAATTGACTTCAGATTCGTAATCAGCGACCAAAAGAACATTTCAATACCATGTTTCACTAAAATCCGTTAATCTTTTAAACCTTCTGGTTGACATGTTGGATCCGCTATTTCGAATTTTCAGAAACTGACTTCAGATTCGTCTATTTACAGAGTAGAAAAAAAACTCAGAATACTCAGAATTTAATTAAAATCCATTAATTTTGTAAACTTAATGTTCCGCTATATTTGATCCACCATATTGAATTTTCGAAAATTGACTTCAGATTCATAATTATTGGATCCAATAACTCTGACACAGTAATGAATGCTAGTCTTTAAATGTTTTATGGAATGTTTCTAAAGACAACCATCAAATTACACAAGTACCTACAAAAAAAAATTCAAACAAACGTAATGGGCCCTTAAACAGAAGTCAATTATTTTTCTTTGCTTTACAAATTTTGGCCTGCGTGCTGGCATGTCCACTTTGACGTTCTGTTTCAAAGAAAGTATATGCAGTTTAGTGACCTGTACGTCCTTTCATTACAGAAAGCATTGATACTCAACCCGAACTGTACTCTTCAAGTAAAACTTGCAATTTTTAAACTTTCTTTTGAGATTTTATCCATAGCTAAATCAGAGTTTTTTTGGCATATTGAAAAAATTGCATACCACATAATTTAGTACAACGCTTGTAATACTGTCTTGGTACAATCGACATGTCGATTCTGGCTTCTCTTGAGCAGTAACAGTGCATGACACACCTCCTTGGTATGTCTGTTGTTCCAAAACAGATACATATGCCGTCCGAAGTGTTATTGAGGCAACCCTTGAAAACATTCGATATTTCGATTCACCAAAATTGTTTCCGTGTTGAAAATAAGGCCGAACTCCACAACGTCTTTAAAAACGAACACAAAAAAATAATGGGATGGTAAAATTTTAATTCTTGGTTCTACATCATGTTAGTTTTTGATAATTGTATCATTAGTGACAGAATTGATTTTTTTACAAATTAAAGCACATGAAAATTAGAGATAAATCGAATTTGAAAAAAATTCTTTTTTTAATTTTCGGTTTTAAAACGCTGCGGACTTGACAGGCATTGGATATTATGAATTTTTTCGACTATTTTCAAATAATGCGACTTTTTCGACTTTTCTTCCAAATTTTGCGCCAAAATACAATATTTTTGGTATAAAATGGAACTTATTTCGATTTTTATACCGAGCAAAGTATAACTTATTATAGACAAACTTTTGGAACTTTATTTTTCAATCAGTTTTCTAATTAAATGTTTCAAAATTATTAAAATTAAAACGATTTTGAAGAATTGAAATTCTGTAAAATTTAATTCAAACTAAATCATCTTTTCAAAGTATGTTTTCTTCCAATTTTTGAAAATTAACTTTTCAAGAATTTTAATTGAAAATTTTTGAAATACTATTAAATTATCAAATATTGTAATAAATAATCTCCCAAGTATAGATTCAATAAAAATGAAAATTAATGAAAAATAGTTTTTAAAAATAATATTAAAATAGTTTAAGAAAAGAACAATTCTCTGAATTATTTCGTTTTACTTTTTTTTTAAAATTCAATTATTTTAAATATTTCCAAAAATCAAAATTCATACTGAAAATAATAAAATTAAAATTGTTCAAAATTATTTTCAAACATTTTGGAGAAAATAATCATATGTGACGCGATCTGAAGAAAGGGACCTTAGAAGCAAATCACTTTAAGGTTATGTTAGTGTAACTTTTTTGTTGATTAAAATTTTCTTTTTACTTTTTTCAAATTAAAATCAGTGTTTATTAAATATTTTATTTGTAATGAAAACTTGAATATTAATGATTTTCATATACAGTTAATTATTTTTTTGTAATTTTGTTTAAAAAACTTCAAAAATAACCTATAATTTTCTGTTTCTAAGGTCCCTTTCTTCAGATCGCGTCACATATATTTCAAATTTTCAATTAAAATTCTTGAAAACAATTTTGTTTTAAAAATTATACAAAAATTTTTTCAATTATTTTTGAAAAATTATACATTAGAATATTTATAAAAAATTAATTCTTACGATTGTTTTATTACAATTTTTTAAGATTCAATTAACTTCGAATAAAGTAAATAAATTTTTTTTTAAATTTACTACTTAAGAATTTTTCAGAAATAATTTATTTATAATTATAATTTTTTTTGAAAAATTTGATTTTTTTCTACATTTTTAAAAAATTTAATTATTTTTCAAAAGATTTTGACGAATTTTGAAGTATTTTTTAAATGTTTTACTAAATTTAAAATAGTTTTGAAAAGATTTGACCAAATTTCAGTTTTTTAGAAATTTTTTAATTGTATTTAATTCATTTAATTGTAAAACTTTTTTGTATTTTCAATAAATTATTTAAAAATATATTTTTTTTAATTCTTGAAAATAATTAATATCTTAAGTAGAAAAAATGTAAGGTTTAAATTATTATAAAAAATTTGATATTTTTTTATTTAAATAATTGAATTTTTGAAAAAATTGCAAAAAATGATTACAAATTCATATAGAGACTTGATTTAGAGATGGAGTTTAGTTAAAAATTGTAGAAAGTAATTGAATTTCCGAAAGGGTTATAGTTTTAATTTTTAGAAATTATTAAATTTGAAAAGTTGAAATTTTAAAGATTTTATTTCCTGTGAATAAAGAAGTAAGAAGTATTTGATTATTTATTTAGCAAAATTATACAAGTTTTGATTAATTTGAATTTTTGTGACAGCACTGAATTAAATAATCGACTTTTTCGACTTGTTTTCTATTTTTAATCGACTAAAGTGACTTTTTTTGTTCGTTAAAGTCGATCCGAGGCCTAACTTGAGCTTCGTTGTAGGATTCGAATTATCTTAGAAACGCTTTGGGATTTTTGAAGTTCCTGGTTCTTAAACTTAATGTTTCAATAATGGTCTCTTCACTATTAACTTAAAAGTATCAAATTGCAACGAATTGATACCCAAAATGTGGATCAAATAAAAAATTGATCTAAATTTTTGGCATCATTTTGATTCACTTTAGTATCAATTTGACACTTTAAAGAAAACAGTGTTGTAAATTATTTTACATTTCTTTTGTATCTTATAATTTTATTTAATGTAAATCCTTAATATTTATACTAGTCCAAGAATAAGTTTTAGATTTGTATTTTGGTTTTCGGAGATAACATTAAAGTTTCAATATTTTGGAGACAACAATAATACAAGTTTTTAGAAAAAAGGAAGTATATTTTCAAGTCAATTATTATTATTCTTGAATAACGTTACTATATTTATAAGAATAAGTTTAAAAAGTAGTCCTGTGTGAAATTAAAATTTTTTCCCCCCCTGTGGGTAAGTTGTAATTTTTAATACTACTTTACATATATATAAAGTCCTCTGGTTTAAATTTTCATATAAAGTAGCAAAATTATTGAATATAGATTGACAATTCTTAAAGATTGGCATTCCGCTTTTATATTTTTGAACATTAAATAAATGTCCGTAAATATACGCGAAATCCCATTAAATCGCCAAGTTGAAAACGAAATAAATTGTAAATTACGTTTTCGCTATAAGTATGGCTCTTCCTCGTATATCTGTTTGAAATATAACACAGTAAAGCTGAGTAATAATAAAAGAATGTGAATTTGCTGTGATATTATGGTAACACAGGTATCATGCTTGAAGGATCAGGTTATAAATTCCTTGTTAACTCATATTCGCTGCACTGCGAAATGTATGATTTCGCTTACGACGACGACGACGAGAGTCTGAACTTTCGATCCTGAACGATGCGACGCTTATAGAGTATATATAGTGAACATTTAATATATTCTTCATTCACATATACTTATTATAGCTATTCCACATAATATGTCACAGAAAAGTCAATGACTTTTTACTTTAAAAAAAACATTTTTACTTTACACACTTTTCAAAATTCCATCGAATTTACCATCGTGTTTTGTTTTTTCAAAATTTATATATCTTAATTCTTCGCTTCTTAGCGCATTTATTTCTAGAAAAAAAGCATCAATAGAATCTAAAATTATTCAGAACTTGTAAAAGAGGAGCGTATAATATCGAAGAAATTGAACGTTTTAAAAAAAAATGTGAAAATACAAGTATTTGGTTTTTTTTTGGAGGGTAAATGCATATGTGACAAAGATTACATTCAGTTGAATTTTTTTTTTTTTTGTAAATATCTTTCAATGTTAAGGATTTTTTCGAATTTCAATGCGACAAAGTATATAGAGAAAATTCAAATGCCAACATGATATTGTAGAGTAGGTTGTGTATTTTTTTTACTCTTTTAAGCGGAAGGCCAACATGACACTCGATATGCAGAGAATACGCGCAGGCATTGCGTGGCGCGCTTCATAAATTTCTCGATACTTGGCGAACTTAAAGTTAGAAAGGTAGTGTCGCTCATCGATGTTATTTCGCATCGACCTCACGAGACATATAGAGTACAGTCAGCCGAGAATTACGTTCTGTTCATAAATTTGTCTCCTCAAAAAAATACACACACTACTGGTCTTCTCTCTATATATAATTCATACTGCGAAGATCGCTTGATAATCGGAAAATGATAAATATTTCAGGGCTCGAACCAGTGAAAGTATTTAAAAATACGGACTTTACGGACCAAAAATGAAAAATTACGGACCATTTACGGACCAATTACTGACAAAAATATATAAGAGAACATTTTACTTAAAACTATAAATTAGATTTTTTCATAACTAAAAAAAAACATGAAGATATCGATAACTCGATCGATTACTTCATGTTTTATAATAATTAAAGATAGAGTGATAAAATCATTATCAATTCAATTATTATTTTCAACAATTTTTAACTAAAATTCTTCTTAAAATCGATTATTTTTAATAACTT
Source organism: Leptopilina myrica (nomen nudum) (assembly GCA_032872475.1). Taxonomy (NCBI): domain Eukaryota; kingdom Metazoa; phylum Arthropoda; class Insecta; order Hymenoptera; family Figitidae; genus Leptopilina; species Leptopilina myrica (nomen nudum). Next base: position 43,371,393 of record CM065463.1, read on the forward strand.
TCGAAAAAGTTCTTTGACAATTTTCAAATCCATTTCTTTACAATATTCGATTTTTCAATTATTTATAAATTCTTCAATTAAATATGTATTAGAAAATAAAAACTTTAAATAATATAAAAAAAATTCGCAATTAAAATTTCTCCAAAAAATTAATTCCACAGAATTGTTACTTAGTTAAAAATATGAAAAATTCAAATTTTCAAAGATTTGAATATGAAACCTTTTCAAAATTTAATTATTTCCAAAACTTTACGCTCTAATACTTTTAATATTCAATTATAATCTAAAATTTTAACTGAAATCCATTTTTAAATCAATTTTTATGAGAAAATTCTACGAGAATTTCATTATTTAAATTAAAAAAAACAATTTATTGAATAATTACATATGTTTCTTAAAATTGAATTCTTTTAAAGAATTGTATCAATCAATTTTCAAATAATTTGAATTCTTTTGCAAAATATTATTAAAATAGATATTAAAAATAATTAAATTAGGGACCATTTTTGAAAATAATTGAAATTTTGCCAAAAAATTTATTAAATTTTTTGAAAATAATTCAATTTTAGAGAAGAATTTTATAATTTATTAAGATAATTGATAATTTACGCAAAGAATTGCATTAAAAATTTTGAATGCAATAATTTTATTCTTTAAAGAAATTTAATCAAAAATTTATTTAAAATAATATTTAAATTCTAATAAATAAAGTGTAGCAAAGGTTATTAAAATAATTAAATTTCTTTGATAAATTTTAATAAAATATTTAAGAATAATTACATTTTTCGAGAAATTCGATTAAAATTGTATTAAACATCATTGAAATTCTGCAATTAGCTTTATTATTCATCAAAATAATTGAATTCCTAATAAGAATTTTATTATTTGCCAAAAAAATTAAATACCTGTAAAAATTTTATTGTTTATGAAAATAATTGAATATTGCGAAGAAATTTATAAAAAAAATTTGTAAATAATGAAATTCCTGTAAAATTGTTATTATTTTTTGAAAATAATTCAAAGTTTGTGTAGAATTTTAGTAAATTTTTTTTAAATAATTGAATTCTTTTGGAAAATTTTATTAGAATAGTATAGATACCTATTAAAAATCATTGAATTGAGAAAAAATTTTGAAAATAATTGAAATTTTTCCAAGTATTTTATTAAAATTTTTGAAAATAATTGATATTTCGAAGAAGAATTTAATTATTTCTAAAGATAATTGAAATGTTGACGAGAATTTAAAAAATTTTTTGAACACAATTGAATTTTTGCGAAGAATTTGATTACTTTTGAAAATAATTGAATTCCTTCAATCATTTGTAATTTCTCTAAAATTATCCAACTAATATCGTATAATTTACGTACTTTACGGATCTTTTTCAACCGAATTACGGACTTTACGGACCTTTTTTCAAAAAAACGGACTTTTACGGACTTCAAGCAAAGTTACGGACTTTTACGGGATTTACGGACCTAGTTCGAGCCCTGATATTTCAATAAAATGCACTTTAATGGGAAAAAATTATATAGTTTACTCCTAATTTTAATTATTTTCAAAAACTTTAATAATATAAATTATTGAAAAAATTTACGTAAACAAATTAACTTCAAATGGTAACAATTTGAAATTTTAGAAACATTCAATGTTGAATTAATTAAAGAACTAAAGTTTTGAACGCTCAAATGAACGAAATTTTTTCACTTTAAGTATTTTTGAAAATTACCATTTGAAAAATAAAAATAATTTGAAATTAAACAATATTTAGTTTAGATTTAATTTCTTTTAGTTATAAAAATAATTTTTTTTATAAAGAATATTGTTTACATTATCGTCAAAATTTGAATTATCTTTAAAAATAATAAAATGTTTCTCCAAATTTTAATTATCGGCAAAAACTTTAATAATATAAATTCTTGGAAAAATTTCAATTATTTTCCAAAATTTTTCTCAATTCAAAGATTTTCAATATCTACTATTACAGTCGTTCAAAAGAATTTAATTATTTAAAAACAATTTTAATAAAATTATACACAAACATTTAATTACTTTCATCAATAATTAAAATTTCACAGAAATTCAAATATTTACGAATTTTTTTATAAATTTCTTCGCAATAATTCAATAATATTTCATAAATTAATAAAACTCATCCAAGAATTTCAATTATTTTTAATCCAATTTTTATCAAATTCCTTAAAAAATGAACTATTCTTCAAATTTTTATTAAAGTTCGTTAAAAGAATTGAATTATTTTAAATTTGTTAATAAAATTCTTTATAAAAATTAAATATTATGAAACCTTTAATTATTCAATAAATAATTTACCTTGTATTTGAATATTGTATTCTCGTAGAATTTTCTAATAAAAATTGTTTAAAAATGAATTTTATTTAAAATTTTAGATAATGGAATATGAAAATAATTTTTAAGAAGTTACTTAGTAACAATATTTTCATAATATGAAATAATAATTTTAGCACTCGATCAACTTTAATTATTATAAAACATAAAGAAATCGATCGTTAATTAATTGTTATCTTTATGTTTTATTACAATATTATTAAAGTTGATTAATTAAAAAAAATGTGACTTTGAAATTATTGAAAATCATAATTCTTATGGAAAAATAATAATAGTTAAATATGTAAAAAAGAAATTATTGTTTTCGATTAATTTTACAATTAATGAAATTTCTAAATAAATTTAAAAGAACAATTTTTTCCAATAAAATGTTTTCCTTTATTTTCTAAAAAATTTTAAATTATATTTTCTAATTAACAAATGTAATTTTTAAACAGTTGCTTTTTTTATTAAAAAAAAACTTTGAATTTTATTAAAACAATGGAAATTAATTCAGAAAAATTTAAAAAAAATCAATTTTTGGAAATTCTCAAGGAACATTTACAAAAAATATTAAAAATAATGCATTTATAGAAGAATTATAGTTAAAAACACGAAAAACTTTAATTTACATGAAATTATAAATTATTGCAGGAAATCAATTATTTTCAGGAGTAATAAAATTAAGACGCATGACTACGCACGAAATCTTATTTGACATAATACTGATTTTGCATAAAACCTTTTAACATAAATATCATTTGACATAAAATCTATTTTGTATAGAAAACATTTAATTTAAAATTCATTTGACATACATTTCATTAAACAGACAATTTTTATTGCATAAATGGCATTTTATATAATATCCATTTAACATATATTTCATTAAACATAAAGTTTACATAACATATATGTGTCATTTGACATAAAATTAATGCATCATAAATTTTAATTGATATAAAAATCATTCAGCATAATTTTCATTTAGAGTAAAAATACAATATTGATATGACTTTCATTTCACATGAAAATCACTTGAGATATATTTTAATTGACATAAGTTTTATTTGTCGCAGAACATTATTCATTTTAGGTAAAATTTGTTTAACATATGTCATTTGACATAATACTTTGATATACATTTTATTTTGTCCCAACATTCATTTGTCATCAATTTCATTTGACATAAATTTTACTAGAAATAAATTTTACTAGACATAAATTTTATTTTGCGTAAATGTTATTTAACATAATTCTCATTTAACATAAATTTCATTTGACGTAAAGTTCATTTAATTTAAAAGACATTTAACAAAATTTTTATTTGACATAAAGTTCATTTAACATAAAAGACAATTATCATAATTTTTATTTGACATAAATTTCATGTGACATAACTCTCATTTGACATAAATTTCATTTGACATAAAGTTCATTTAACATAAAAGACAATTATCATAATTTTTATTTGACATAAATTTCATTTGACATAACTCTCATTTGACATAAATTTCATTTGACATAAAGTTCATTTATCATAAAAGACAATTGTCATAATTTTTATTTGACATAAATTTCATTTGACATAAAAGTCATTCAAAACAATCTCCTAAAGATAGATTATGTATAAGAATTGGATTTGAAAATGAAGCTTATATCAGCAAACACACCTTCTTTATCACCAACAGTCTTTCTTGACTTTCAACAAACAAGATTATCTATAGACAAAAAAGATTTGAAAATAATGACAGAGGGCGGTTAGAATTATTGCTGGTTTTGATTGTGCGAAGACTTGCGCACTCTTTATCGATATGTGTAGAATAAAAGGTGTTTCGCATTTCATTTGCATATATTGTTTTCTTTTTGTTTTTGCTGTATACATATTTGCACTATTGTACACCGCAATTATAAGTGATTTCAAAGTTTTAAAAATATTTTTGTGTTTTTTAAGAATTAATTCAATTTTAAAAGCGTTATAGGTTTACGATTATCATAATTAAATGAACTTGCAAAGATTTTTATTAAAAATTTTGTAAATCTTCAATTTTAAATGAATTTGATTAGAAATTTTTAAAAAACCTAGATTTTCAAAAGAATTTTAACAACAAAAATTGTTCTGAAATTAGTTAAATTTTTTAATATATATAATTAAATGAATTTGCAAAGATTTTCATTTTAAATTTTGTAAATCTTCAATTTTATATGAATTATTTGATTTTTTTAAATAATGCACCGAAAAAAAAAATAATTTCAATTTTAGACTATTCCTCTTCTTTTGCAATATTTTTTCCTCTTATATATGGGCACTAAAGTTTTCATTTCTAATTGAGAGGATTTTCCTCTTTTATATTTTCCATTAAATGTCACTTTTTAAACAGTTTGAAGCTGCGTTCAGAAAAACAAAAAACAACTTAAAAATCTTCTTTCTAGTATAAATTTGTTTCAATTTCGTTCAAAGAAGAAAGGTTAAAATTCATCTTTTAGTTAAAAAACTTTCAAATATATAAACGAAAATTCCACTTTTTTGTAAATGAATATTCGTATATTAAAAATAAAATGTAAAAATAATTGTTAAGCGGAATTTTGTTCTCACTTTGAGATTATATTTTTTTCGGTGTGGATTTATAGAAAAATTTTAGTTAAAAACACTATAACAATGTGAATTTCTGCAATAATTAGAATATTACTGCTGAAATTCAATTATCTTTAAAAGTAGTAAAATTCTTTTCAGAAATTCATTTATTGTATTTACTCTTCAAAGAATTAAATTATTTTCAAAAATTTTAATGAAATTCTTTTGTAACAATTTAATTTTTTTCAAATTAATTTTTATAAAATTCTTCGTAGTAATAAATTTAACAAATTTGTCAAAATTCAATTATTTTCAATGTTTTCTATTTTAATAAAATTTAACAATTGAAGTCAATTATTTAAAACGAATTTGAATAAAATTAGTCTCAAGAATTCAACTAATTTCAAAAGTAATAAATTCTTCGCAAACATTTTCCCTCGAAATTCAATTATTTAGAAAAATTTTTTATAAAATTCTTGTCAGAATTGAAATTATTTTTAATCTTTTTGATAAAATTCGTTTCATCAAATTTCTCGTAAACTGAAATCATTCTTAAAAAGTTTATTCAAATTTGTTAAGAGAATTCAATTCTTATTTAAATTTTTTTAAATTATTAATTAATTAAGTTTTTGAAATTTTTATTTTATTTTATTAATATTATTTTTATTTTAGAGTTGAGCCCTTTTCGAAATTCACTATTTAATTGAATGTTCGCGTAGAATATTATAAAACTCTTTGTTTAATAATTAATTTTTTTTATATAAAAATAAATATTTTATAAAATAATTGAATATTTTTTAAAATTGAATTTTTGTTAAGAATTTTATTAACAAATTTTTAAATAAATGAATTCTCTTGATAAATTTTAGTAAAATTCTTACGAATAATTTTATTTTTCGAAAAATTGTACATTTATTAGAAATAGTTGAAATTCTGCCAAGAATTTTATTAAAATCTTTCAGAAATGTTTAACTTGTCAGGGAAAAATTTTATTATTTTGTAAAGAAATTGAAAATCGACGAGTATTTAACAAAAAAGTACAACTTTGTAGCGGTTTTTATTTATTTATTTATTTATTTATATATAAGCACCAAAATGTTTCATACGTACAAATAAACTTATACATTTCATTTTTTGTTATCTTTATAAAAAATATTTTTTTAATTAGAAATTTAAAAAGATAATTTTTTTTTCAATTCTTAAAACTTGAAGAAAAAGTGAAAATATTATTTTTAAAAAGCAAATCATAAGCAAATTTAGTCAATTTTTATAAAACTGTTCGACATCTTGAATTTTAAAATCATAAATTAATATTTTCTTCATCGATTTAAAAATAGAGTTCAAAATTTGCAGGTTGACACACTTTATGTCTTGTAGGTGAAAAATGCAAATCCAATGATATTATTTGGAGCAAATTTACACGATTTCCGAAATTTCATTTTTCATCACATATTTTGTTTTTCAATTAAAAAAAAAATTATTAAAAAAAATTTTTATTTATTATTTTACATATTATTATTATGTTATATATTATTTTAGATTTTTACATTTTACAACCTGCAAGCATTTCTCATGTAAAAAAAGACTCAAAAAAACGAATTAAAATAAAAAAAAAATTTTAACACTAAAGAAGTATTTTCTTTTAATTTCCTCTTGTATAACTTTTTTGGAAAAAAATACATGAGAATATAAAAGTGTAGTGATATAAAATTTTTTTTTATTTTTTCATTTTAATTTTGTTTTTTGAGTCGTCTTTTCAGTAGAACTCAAAAAAGGAATCAAAATTTTCGACAATTTGAAAATTTCATTATTATTTTTTTTATATAAAAACAATATTTTGTATACCTGCTGAAAATTTTATAAGTTATTTTTTTAATAATATCAAGAGAGAAAAAAATTGTTCACATTAGAATTTAAAAAAAAAAATTTAACATTAATTCAACACCTACTGTAATTTTTTTTAAATCACTAGGGTTGAAGACTTGTTACTTACCTCGAAGCAATCATGGTTTTAAAAAAAGGTCTTGCTTTGCTTATTGCGTTCCTTTGGTATTGGCAATCGGATCAAGGCTCCGTTTTTTAAGGTGTTAGGTTGTTACGGTGTGTAATTACGATTCGATGGAGGACCACGAAGTAATCTTCTTCTTATTCTTTGGGCACAATTCAAAGCGAAATTGCAGGGTATTCTTATATTCAAAGACTCAAATCGTCTTGAACAATCTAAAAAATTCTCTTTTATTCTTTAAATCGTGGTTTGATTTTTATTTTATTTTCATACGGAAAAAACTTGTCCAAAGCATTCTTAAAAATGGTCATTCGGTTCTAGATATACGCTTTTTTTTACTAAAAGAACTGGAAAAAATTGAATTTTTAAAATTCATGAGAAAACTGAATTTTTCTTCTTTTTCCCTCGTAAACTATGAAATTACAACAAATTTTAATACAAAAACTTCAATTTTTTCTATTTCTGACAATAATTTATTTTTAAATAACTTAAATTTTCAAAAACTATCATAAAATTAATAATTAATAATAAATAATAAATAATAATAATAATTAAATAAAATTAATAATAACTATCATAAATTATGACTTATAAATTATTTTATGAATAATTTTTACAATTTTCATAAATACTAGATTGATAAAAGAATTTTAGTTAAAAATACTAAAAAAAAATTAGATTTTGGAAAAGTTACAAAAAATGATTTCAGAAATTCAATTATTTTCAAAAGTTACAAAAATTCTTCGCAAAATTTCAAATAAGTTCGAAATTTAAAAACTATTCTCGTCAAAATTCCAATTATTTTTATAAATAATAAAATACTTCATTAAAATTCAATTATTTTTTAAAGTTTTAAAAAAATTCTTAACAAAATTCCACAAGAATTCAATTATTTAATATTTAATAAATTTCTTCAAAATAATTCAATTATTTTCATAAGTAGTAATAAAATTTTTCACAGGAATTCAATTATTTAAAATTCAAAATTTAATAAAATTTTTCGAAAAATATCAATTACATAAAAATATTTTTATAAATAATAAAATTCTTCACCGAAATTTAAGTACTTTTATAAACTTAAATAAAATTCGTTGTAAGAATTCAATTATTTATATAAACTTGAATAAAATTCATTGTAAGAATTAAATTATTTTCAAAATTAATAAAATTCTTCGCAAAAATTCAATTATTCTCAAAAATTAAAAAAAAAATTTTTTCAAAATTTCAATTATATTTATAAATAAAAAAATTCTTCATCTAAATTCAATTATATTTAAAAATTGTAATAAAATTCTTGGCAAAATTTTGTAGAAATTCAATTTTAATGAATTAATTCAAAATAATTCCATTATTTTCATAAGCAATAAAATTTTCACAGGAATTCAATTATTTTAAATACAAAATTCCATAAAATTTTTCGAAAAATATAAATTATTTGAAAAATTCTTCACTGAAATTCAATTATTTATATAAATAATAAAATTCTTCACATAAATACAGTTATTTTTATAAATTTGAATAAAATTCGTTGGAAGAATTAAATTATTTGTAAAATGTTATAAAATTCTTGGCAGAAATCCAATTGTGTTCAAAAATTAAAAAAAAATTCCTGTTAAAATTCCAAGTAACTTTATAAATAATAAAATTTATTCTTCTCTAAAATTCAATTATTTTATGAAAATATTAAGAAAATTTAAATTATTTTCATAAGTAATAAAACTCATCGCAGAATTTTAATGATTTTTTATACAATATATATTTTAATCAAATTCTTAAAAATTTTATTAAAATTTGTCAAATTAAATTCATATATTAAAAAATTTATTGATAAAATTCTTTATTAGAATTGAATTTTAACAAAGAACATTCTATTATTCAATAAATTATTTATTTTTTAATTTAAATAATTGAAATTTTCTAGAATTTTCAAATAAAAATTGATTTAGAAATGAATTAACGGATAATCGATTTATTATTATTTATGAAAGTAACTGAATTATTGACACGAATTTTATTCTATTTTTTTAAATAATTTAATTTTTTTGAGAAATTTTACTGCTTGTAAAAATAATTGAATTCTTGCGAAGGATTTTTTGAGGATTTTTGTAAATAATTAACCTATTCTGAAAAATGTTATGGTAATTATTCTTAAAAATTTTCGTAAAATTTGTCAAAAGAATTCAATTATTTAAAAATTTGTTGATAAAATTTTTTATGAGAATTTAATTTTAAGAAACATTCAATTATTCAATAAACAATTTAGTTTTCAATTTAAATAATTGAATTTTTCTAGAATTTTCTAATAAAAATTGATTAAAAAATGAAATTACCGAATAATCGATTTATTGTTTATGAAAATAATTGAATTATTGCAACGAATTTTATTACAATTTTTTCAAATAATTGAATTTTTATGAGAAAATTTACTACTTTTAAAAATAATTAAATTCTTGCGAAGGATTTTATTAGGATTTTTGTAAATAATTAAATTTTTGTTGAAAAATTTCATGGTTATTTAAAAATATAGTTATTGATGTTTTTGAATAATTTTACAATTAATGAAATTTCTAAATAAATGTAATAGAACATTTTTTCTTGATTATCTAATAATTTCTAGAGTGAATCAGAATATTTTTTAAAGTCAGGGAAAAAATGAAAATTTTGTCTGGAAATTAGGGAAAAATAAAATTAAATATTTGTGGCAACCCTGTTTAAGATGTTTCTTTTTGCAGTGAATTCTACATTAGTTTGACTATTAAAACAAGTCCAAGGACTGTAAAAAATGTTAATTAGTTTCGTAAACATTGAAAATTTATGAAAAGTATGCTAATTTATAACCCAAAATATTTTAAAAACTGTGCCAAGGGTCAATCAAAATAAAGGAAAAATATATTGATATGTATACTTCCCTCGGTCTGTCAGATATAAACGAAAGTTACGGAGTAAATAAGTTATTTTCATTAATGCAAAAATTATATCAATAATTTTTTCCAACAAATAGTTATACTATCAAAATTAAATTAATTTTGTTTAGAAAAAATAGTCTACGTGGTCGAATAATTTATTTAAATTTGATATGGAAATAAAGTGCCCTTGTAATGAGGTGTTTGAACTTAATACATTTATAATATATATTATTTTACGAACAGTTACTTTCTAATATCTATGACCACCTGACAAATTGATCGATGTCAATTGGGGTATTAGAGAGGAAAAGTTCATTATTCTCACTCTCTCTTGTAAATTATTATTAAACCAGTAATATATACCTCACTCGCTAACAGTCGTTCGGTTGTAATTAAACATATTTGTATATTATTGAAATTTTATATATTTAATAATTATAATATACGGGTAATGATTAAAAATTATTCTCTTATAGTAAATTTGTTTAATTTTGGTAACGAGAATTCAATATTTATAAAATTTCCTTTTTCAGTAGTATATTTGAACGAACTTTCTAAAAAGTTGTAAACATTTTTTTATCTTCTAATCAAACAATTAGTAATTTTTTTTTGATGTTACACTTTAGGAATTTTGATTCGTGTATTAAATAACATTGTTCTTATATTAATTAACTTTGATTTTGCTGACAGTTGTTTGGAAATTATTGTTGTTCACCATAGGTCAATACTCGAAGAGGTTTTTCAGGGTCGCGGACAAAGACCATCGACCGATTGCGCTTTTGTGCAATTATTTTTATTGGTTCATTCAATCATTAACACGCACATGTACATTTATATCTTCATATTACACTTTATTTTTATTTTGAAATTGCCTTCTTACATTGCATTTTATGTTCAAAATGAAATTCTTCATCCTTAAGAAAGTCTTCAGTATAGTATGTAACAAAAAACATTCCAATGAAATCATAAATTCTTTTACATAATTATTTATTAGGGATTAGGAAAGATTTGGAAACAAATTAATTTTTTGGGGAATATAGGAGATAAAATTATTTTTGCAAAAAAAGTGTAATTTACTGTCATTAACCTGTGAGAGTAATTTACTACTTAAAACTAAATGTAAACAAAACATAGTAAGCATTTTAGGTTTAAAAATTTTAATTGTTCCAAAAATGGTGATTTGTTCTTGAGGCGGTACTTGTTGTAAAGGTGAAGCTGAAACTAAAATTTCCGGTAAACATCGCTTTTGTAAGGAAGAAACGATGTTACTAAACAATTTGCTTATATTTATATTTTATATTAAAACAAATACTGAGAAATTTGAAATAAAAATTTATGTGATTTCTTTTTTTGTTGCAGCCGTTGTAGTACGATATTTAACGAGACGTTATATTGGTGAATACAGCTCTACTAGTGGTGAGTGTTTATTAGAAATATTATAAGCTACCCAACATTCTCAAATCTCAATCTTTCATTTCTCTTCTTCACCAAGAGAGAAATTATTAATGTTCCAAATATATTGGAATATATTGGATAATATTGAAATATTAAATCCGAATCATTTGCTACAAATCGTAACTATTCATTAATAAAAACTGTAACTAATTTAAAGAAACTCTACACAATTAATAAAACTCTCCAATATCTTTCGATTATGACAACTCGTAAAAAACCGCGTCACAATTTCTTGGAAGCCCACAAATAAGTATCGAATCATCTGATTGTCTCCCAGTTGGCTTCCTCATTATCAAGTACTTTCCTTGTTTTTCCTTCGCAATTTTCGGAAGAACCCTTCTTCCTTATTTTCACGGAACTGCATCTGAAAGAGACTAAGAAAAGGTCGCTGACCATGTGACGCACGTTAGTAATTAATCATGCGCAAAATCATTGACTTCAAGGAAATCATATAGCTCCTCACATGCTGATAGGAAAGAAATAGGTACACAAGAGTCTTGACAAGTAACGAGGCAGACCTATGATAAGAAAGAGATAAAGGATCGACTCTTTATACTTTGAATATATATGCTTCTTCTGCACATGACAAATTAGGTAGAGTAAGTGACGAAACACTTTGTTATTCCCTCACTCAATGCTTTACATCAATCCAAATGTATTCTTTATCCATTCGTACCACTCTCTCATTCCGTGCCTTCTCTCTCAACAGCCATGTAATTCTACCCTTCCTACACGTTCTATCCTCATCAATTCCTATCACACTTCCTTCCGACCTCGTTTTCAGCCTCATCACATCCATTTTCTTCTCCTCACTACCCAACTCCATCATCCATAACTTTCAGGGCTCGAACCAGTGAAAGTATTTAAAAATACGGACTTTACGGACCAAAAATGAAAAATTACGGACCATTTACTGACAAAAATATATAAGAGAACATTTTACTTAAAACTATAAATTAGATTTTTTCATAACTAAAAAAACATAAAGATATCGATCGATTACTTCATGTTTTATAATAATTAAAGATAGAGTGATAAAATCATTATCAATTCAATTATTATTTTCAACAATTTTTAACTAAAATTCTTCTTAAAATCGATTATTTTTCATAATTTTCGAAAAAGTTCTTTGACAATTTTCAAATCCATTTCTTTACAATATTCCATTTTTCAATTATTTGTAAATTCTTCAATTAAATATGTATTAGAAAATAAAAACTTCAAATAATATAAAAAAAAATTCGCAATTAAAATTTCTCCAAAAAATTAATTTCACAGAATTGTTACTTAGTTAAAAATATGAAAAATTCCAATTTTCAAAGATTTGAATATGAAACCTTTTCAAAATTTAATTATTTCCAAAACTTTACGCTCTAATACTTTTAATATTCAATTATAATCTAAAATTTTAACTGAAATCCATTTTTAAATCAATTTTTATGAGAAAATTCTACGAGAATTTCATTATTTAAATTCAAAAAAACAATTTATTGAATAATTACATATGTTTCTTAAAATTGAATTCTTTTAAAGAATCAATCAATTTTCAAATAATTTGAATTCTTTTCCAAAATTTTATTAACACAGATATTGAAAATAATTAAATTAGGGAAAATTTTTTAAAATAATTGAAATTTTGCCAAGAAATTTATTAAATTTTTTCAAAATAATTTAATTTTTAGAGAAGAATTTTATAATTTATAAAGATAATTGATAATTTACGCAAAGAATTGCATTAAAAATTTTGAATGCAATAATTTTATTCTTTAAAGAAATTTAATCAAAAATTTATTAAAAATAATATTTAAATTCTAATAAATAAATTGTAGCAAAGATTATTAAAATAATTAAATTTCTTTGATAAATTTTAATAAAATTTTTAAGAATAATTACATTTTTCGAGGAATTCGATTAAAATTGTATTAAAAATAATTGAAATTCTGCAATTAGCTTTATTATTCATCAAAATAATTGAATTCCTAATAAGAATTTTATTATTTGCCAAAAAAAATTAAATACCTGTAAAAATTTTATTAGTTATGAAAATAATTGAATATTGCGAAGAAATTTATAAAAAAAATTTGTAAATAATGAAATTCCTGTAAAATTGTTATTATTTTTTGAAAATAATTAAAGGTTTGTGTAGAATTTAAGTAGATTTTTTTTAAATAATTGAATTCTTTTGGAAATTTTTATTAGAATAGTATAGATACCTATTAAAAATCATTGAATTGAGGAAAAATTTTGAAAGTAATTGAAATTTTTCCAAGTATTTTATTAAAATTTTTTGAAAATAATTGATATTTCGAAGAAGAATTTAATTATTTCTAAAGATAATTGAAATGTTGACGAGAATTTAAAAAAAAATTGAACATAGTTGATTTTTTGGGAAGAAAGAGTTAATGAAGTTAAAATTTTAAATTCGAATGAAGTTAAATTACTAAAGTATTTATTTAAATCCTTTAGAAATAGAGAGAAAGAGTAGATCCAGATGTCTCCAGGGGTACTGAAACAAAATTATTACTTTATGGAATTAATCAAGAATTTAACTGGGACAAAGATTTTAGTGTATTGGTAACTTACCTTTAAAAATTATTTTTAGAGTCTTATATCCAACAAGCGATACTTTCTTCAGTGTGAGGTGAAAGAAATGACGTTTGGTAAAAAGAGAGAATGAAGACTGAAAAAAAATTTGTTCTGAAATTAAGAATACATACAGGGCACCAAATTTTAGAATATTTTATACTTAAAGGACTCCGCACTAAATACACTATAAAAATGACTTTCAGTTAAAATTCTTAAGATTTTCCAAATTTCTAGTTAAAGGTTTTCTGTTTAAAAAAGAATTGAGGGAAGGGTAGGTTATAAATATAATCGAAAGTTATTTTCAGTGTGTTTAGTGCGGGGTCCTTTAATGTACACCATCCTTAAAATATGAATATATTCTTAAATTTATTATATTATAATACTAGATGTTTGGAATATATTCTTATTTTCAATACCTGATTTTCATATCTACTCGTTTCTAAATAAGGATCTGTAACTACACACATTTTAAGACGATATTTGGCTCCATTACACTCAACCCTGTTTGGTCAAATTTTACCGAATCATTTTTTTGCGTGTGGAGATGGCCTTGGATAAATCGTCAGAACAAAATGAAGAATTGATACACAGAGTAAAGCCTTTCTTGGACCTGTTTTGGAATGAGTATATATAAAATAAATAAAATCAATCTTGAATCATGTATTCTAAAATGTTAAAGCAGTCAATTATGTAGAATATTACAAAACATTTAAGTTTTTATATTTTATTGTCAAAATATAGTTTACAAATTATAAATACACTTAAGACAATTCTTTTTCTTTCGTGCTGTTCGCGTTTAAACTGGACACAGAAATAAAGTGCGACTTTATTTCATCAAAGAGAACCATGTCAGTTGATCTAGTTTTTATGACACGAGACACACTGTCTTAATTGCTTTATTATCGGTACACTCTATTTTCTGTTACTTTTTCTCCTCTTAATTTTTACGCGCAAAGGTGTGAGAATTAAAAAAATTACAATTCGGAAACTACTTAATATAAAATTTAATTGTTCTTTTTAGTTGAAGTATAATATAATTTCGTCAATTTGTACATGATTGGAGTAATGGTACAACATTTTTAAATACTTATTCTTATTGTTAGTTTAATATGTCATGTAGTAGGATTAATTTTTAATGATTTTTTAAAATGTAATGATTGTACAAGAGTATTGGTAAGATAATTTTGTAGCAAAGTGTTAGACTAATTAGATTTCAGAACGACTAAGCAAAATAGTGTCCAACTAACAATCTATACTTGAAACTAGATGAAACATCCGTTGACAATATAACGGAGTTGAAAATCGGGTAACGATTTCCACAATTGATTGTTGAATTCTCCGAAGACCGGTAGTTATCAACTATATATAAATGAGGCTCATGTCTCCACGTGCTTCAAGTCCAGTTCTCTTTAAGGTCGAGTGAGCAATCGCTAATGGTAAAAGTCAAGTTAACATTCTCTGCACATTGCCGACAAAAATACCATTCAAGAAAAAAGCGTTAATTCTTAACTCTAAAATTAATCAGCTGTTAGCTGTTTTCTATAAGATATTGACACAATTTTTAAGGTTATCGCTGAAAGGCAATCCAAATTTTTATTACTAGAAATTATATGCATTCGTGGTCTTGAAAATCTGACCTTGGATATATCCCAGAAAACCCTTAGCCATACCAACTGAGTGGAGAAATGATTCGGACTTTAAAGGGTTAGGTCTGTTTGTTTGATTTATACGATTTGGAGATGATTGTCGTTGTTTCGAGAATTATTTTTTTAAGACTTATTGGAACAGTGAATCAGAGGGCGGAGATATGAACACTTGATATAAAATAGAGCCTCAGGGATAGTCTACAGAATGCAGATCTATCTCTCTCTCTCTCTTTCATAATTCACAGGGGTAACCATGGTACAATAATTGCTACATGCCTGAAAATAGCAAAACGTAAAAAACCAAATAGCTGAGTCATAGAACCTTCTTCCTTTTCGTCGTAATCCGCTAAATACATGTATACCCTTCTCCAGTATATATAATGTCAAAATTCGCGCGGTAGGGTTCGGAAACACCTATTAAATACACAAGTCAATTAATTTTATTCTTTACGATCCTTTAATAGTTTCGCGAACATGCCTTGGAAATTGTTTCTCGCACTCATCTGAAATTTAATCCTGCAATTAATTTATGATGAGCGCCGACAACGGAATGCTCCTAAAATTATACTTTAACCACTGCAACTTATTTTTAAAATAACAATTAATATTGAATTATAATAATTAGTGTATTAACTAGTAATCAGTCAATATTGTGAAATAAAAATTAAGTTCTTTATAATAATTAGCAATCTTTGTAACATAATAATTATAATGGAATATAATAACATAATTGAAAGGCTGCATACTTTAAGAGGGTACGCGTCATGTTGAAGTGAGTATTCCTTTAGAGCATCCAGCCGAGGCACCTTAATTATTATTTATAATTATTGTTAAATGTTATATCAGCGTATAAAATATCAAACAAATTAACAAAATTGTAATGATTAACAAATTTAAAAATTAACAAATAGTTGTGACGGGAAAGTCATTCTGACGTTATTTCAAGCCATGTATTGATCAAATATCTTTTAATAAAGGTAAGGGTTGTAAGACCAATAGTTCGCCCCTGCGACCTTACATCGATTGAAGCGCCAATAATTCGATCAATTGACGCATTACCAAATTTTCAAAAGGAGCACGTTACTCTTTGTTCGACCGTATAGAAGCTTTGATTACTTTTTGTATGTGAATGTTTGATTTTAAATTTGTTCGACGAAATTTGTTAAATTGAGAGTGAACGACAAGAGTCGATATTTGATCAAAATTGCACGTAAGTGATTAATGTTTTCTTGATCATGTTTAATAAATCATGTTCCTGGAAGTCGCTTGATCTTTATTTTTATATTATTTTGTTAGGGTTCCCCAACGGTACCTACCCTGTGATCTTTTGCTTATTTTAAATTTTGTGTTTTGTTAATTTCTTATTATTTCTAAAATTCCATTCGTCTCATTTGAAAATTCTATCCATCTCATAGTAAACATGAAATAGCAAATTGTTTCTAGTGTAATTAAAATTTTGTAAATTATTTATTTTAGTTGTCGGTATATTGTATTTCTTTTGTGTTTTTTGTTTGTTCATAAAGTACGAGCGTTGAAATATAAATCTATTCAGAAGGAAAATCCAAACTGAATCACACAACTCAAGTGGTTTGTAATAATGATTTGATTCTTTTCTACTAAAAATTTAATTTACAATAATTTATTAATAATTGAAAGCGTTAGTTTTTTGTGTAACGGATTCACGAACGACAAAAACTATTATAAGAAAATGACTTAGTATAAAAAACAGCACGTGCAACTGAAAATCGAGAAAGGGCCAAATTCCATAAGCCAAGTGTCCAAACAGTAATTATCTGTCATTCAAAGAACCGACTTAGAAATAATTAGACAACAAGTCATTGTCTCCGTTGAGAGAACGTTGAACAACCCCCCGCAGTGTGACAAGAAAAAGCACTGCGATATTGTACACAAGAGTCTAGAATTAAAGAGAAAATTTATACTCCAGACTCATCTTCTCTTCGAAAGTAGAAAGTCTATAGGGTTTTCTATGTTTCACTTTAGAATAAAATATAATATAAAAGATTCATTATTGTAATTTTAAAAATTAGGAAATGCAAGTAACTTTCATATTGTTATTTCTCAAAACTTTTCCCAATATTAACTGTTCATTTAATTCAATTAGTTGGAATTAAAAACAGCTTTTTGAATGTAAATTGACTTGGTGCATCTCTAATATTAACAGGAAGTTTATTCCAAAGTCTTGTACCTCTTATAATGAATGATTTTTGCAACTTACTAGTGCGATGAAACAATTCTTTCTTTCTCGAAGCCTGGAATAATTATTTTCATTTAGGTTTTTAAAAATAAAAAAGTCATAGAGGTATGAAGGCATTTTGCTGTTAAAAATAGAATGTATATTAAGTTGCCAATAAAAAGTTGTCTTCTAGAAGCAACATTTAAAAGCCCGGTCTTTATTCTATATTGTGTTATATGCTCAGCCTTAGGTAAATCGAAAATAAAACTAATGCAAGCATTCAATGATCGTTCCAAGTTAACATTTAGCTCATCAGTGATATCATCATAAACATGACAACAATAATCAAAAAAGGGAAGAATGAGCGATTTGACTAACAATAAACGAGTTGAACAGGGGATAGAGGCTTTATTTCTATTTAATTGTCGTAAAGTTATAAAAGTTTGACGCGAAATTCTAGAAACTTGCTCCTTCCATGATTACCAAACCAAGGTCCTTGGTTTATCAACGTCTTATTTATCATTTCAGATATATATGAATATAAAAGTTCAAAGAAGAACCAAGAAGTACACCAAGGTCTGGAATCTTATACACTCTCGAACATTCTATACATTATCAACCATATAACAGTAAACAAAAGTCGTCTTCGTTTTGTTGTATTAAATTTCTGAACATTTCTTTATATTTAAAGGTATTCTGCTAGTTCGACACCATTTCACCAAACTATCCAAATCAGAATGCAAATTGTGAGAGGCAGTACAGTTTGTAATACCTAATTTCATAAATTTTAATATTTAAATTTAATCCTTTTTAATCTGTTCGAATCTGAAATTCCAGTAGTGATCAAAAACGACCTTTTTAAGGACTGTATGCCAAAATTAATGCAGAAGGCAGGATATACTATTAGGTGCATCTGACAACTACATACTGTGGGGGTTAATTGTAACTATACAATAAAATTAATACTTCAATGAGTATGGGGTTGTTCAGAAATATTCTTTCAATTTGGGGACCCCTATTGATAAAAAGTAGCAATGTTTGTTTCTAATGTAAAATTCCAAAAAAATACCATGATCGGAAGGAATAATGAAGAAATTTCTTGACAACAGTATGTTTAAATATTTGTGTAGACAAACGTGTGACAAATAAAAATATTTTCTATTAAGAACTAATATTGACTGTAGTAATTGTTGATGAGCAGGTGTAGGCTGAAGCGCGTGCAGTTATGTGGCGCCTGCATTTGCATTGGTTATTGCTAACTTCGTGTCAATATCTGTATTTTTGACGTATGTAGGTAGCTTCGGTGTCGTGCGTTAGTGTATTAATTAACCGCGTCTATATACATAAGCGAAATAAACATGTGTGTGTTTTCAAATATTTATTTAACAAATATATTAGGATGACTGTTATTTACCAAGTTGAAAATTACTTTTGGGGGCCCCCTCTTTATCTTTGGTCAAAATGATGAAAAACCTTGGCTAAAGAAATTAATGTTGATTAACCCTTAACCCTACATGAATTTTTTTTAGAACTTTTGGGTTTTTTGAAAATAATTCTTTATCTCGTGAATATTTTAAAATCTTTTCTAGCCTTTAAAACAGCTAACTTTTGAGCAGCTATACCGAATTTTGGTTTTTGATTTTTTAAAATTGGACCTTAAATTATGACCTAGCGTCGAAAATACCATAAATAGGGTAAAGTTTGAAGTCTTTTGTCCTTTTTTGAACTTCAAGTTAACCTAACAAATTAAATGAAATGTGTGTTTTATGCAAAACAAACTTATTCCAACCTATCTTATTTAATGAATCTAAATGAAAAGTATCACAAACAATTTTCACTTTCACCTATTTAATAAAATCGTTAATATAATAATATAAAAGCAATAAAAATATATTTACAGTGGTTAATGATTCGTGAAAAGAGAAATAAAATAAATTAATTCAGCGCAAACTGTTATATACGTCGTATAAAAGAACAAAGTTTTGGAATGCAAAACACGGGATATGTCTAAATTGTATATTCTCTTTTTAAAAAATGTTTTTATAACCCGAGCACTCACGGGGAAAATATATTCAATATTTATTTTAAATGACAAAAGTATACCTCATTTGTTTAGTGTGTAACAAAGAATCCACAAGGAAAATAAAATTCAAGTCACATTATATATTGATACTAAATTCATTTTGTTTTTTTTTATTTTCTTAATCAAAGTGTAAATTCTAAATTGTACGAGACAATATTTTTTTCCCTATTAAAATGAAGGAATTTGCAGTGTCCTATATCCGCAATTAATTCTTTTAAAAAATTGCAGAAAGTAGTTTTGCATAAATAAGTGAAATCTATTGAAACTTTCATAAATAATCCAAAAACTATAAATGCGCGAAATAAAAAAAAACGGAAGTTTAATTACCCGGAATACCTTGACAAACACGCAGTTAAATATTGTCCTACTTTTTTATTAGATATGTTACATTAAAATGTACTGATATTTGTTTACCTAAGAGAATGTTTTTCACTATCGTTCGATTTTTAATAATGATAATAATTTTCATTTTTCGAATTTGCCTTCATCTTTTTAGTGTCGAAAGTAACCTTGACTTTGGATTTAAATTTAACGTTCGTTTTCACTTGAGATTTAATTTTATTTGCGTGAAGATATTAAATTTCAGTGGAGATTTTTATAATATCGTATTCAAAGGAATTTGAATTTGATGAAAAAATGTTATAAATTCAATAAATATACTTGAAACTTGTTACTTTATTTATAGCAGGACTCAAACTGGGTTCGTAAATCCCGTAAAAGTCTGTAAAAGTCAGTTTTTTTTAGAAAAAGTCCATAAAGTCCGCAATTTGATAGAAAAAGTACGAAAGTTCGTAAATTGTACGATGTAATTTGGAAAATTTTTTTAAAATTACAAATGATTGCAGAAATTCAAATGTTTTCAAAAGTAATAAAATTCTATGGAAAAATGCAATTACATTTAAATTTTTTTTAAATTCTTGTAAAAATTTCAATTATCTTTAGAAATAATAATATTCTTCTCCAAAATTCGATTATTTTCAAAAATTTCAATAAAATTCTTGACAAAATTTCAATTATCTTTAGAAATAATAATATTCTTCTCCAAAATTCGATTATTTCCAAAAATTTCAATAAAATTCTTGACAAAATTTCAATTATCTTTAGAAATAATAATATTCTTCTACAAAATCCAATTATTTTCAAAAATTTTAATAAAATTATTGACAAAATTTCAATTATTTTTTAAAAAAATTTTCTCAATTTAATTGATTTTCTAAAAGAATTTAATTGTTTAAAAAAATATTAATAAAATTCTGCACAAACATTTAATTACTTTTATAAGTATTCAAATTTTTACAAGAATTCAATTATTTTCGGAAATAATGAATTCGTTTTATAAATTTAATTTTTTTCACAAATGATAAAATTGTTCGTAAAATTTAAATTTTTTTAAATACAATTTTCATCGAATTTTGTCGAAAAATGTAAATATTTTTAAAAATTTAATTCAATTTCGTTCAAAGAATTCAATTATTTAAAAATTTGTTGATAAAATTCTTTAAGAAAATTTTACAATAAAAAACATTTAATTATTTATTTTTGTATTTAAATTATTGAATTCTAGTAGAATTTAAAAAATTGATTAAAAGATGAATTTGACAGAACATTTTAGTTTATATAATTGAGTATTAAAATATTTAAATTAAAATATTTAAAAATAATTGAATTTTGAAAAGGTTTAAAAATACAAATCACTGAAAATTATAATTTTTTTAATATGCAACTAACAATTCTGTTGAAGAATTAATTTTTTTTGAAAAAGTTTATTTTAATTTAACTTGAAATTATATTTTTGTAGTGTTTATTTTCTGATATATATTTAATTGAAGAATTTCAAAATAATGGGAAATTTAAAAAATTTAATTTTAACAAAATGAATTAAAAAATTTTAAAAGAACTTTTTCAAAAATTATTTAAAATAATGAATTTGTAGTAGAATTTTAAATTAAAATACAAGAAAAATTAATTTCGATAAAATTACGAATTATTACAGAAATTTAATTATTTTTAAGTGTAATAGAATTCTTGGCAGAATTTTAATTATGTTAAAAAATTTTTTTTAAAGAATTTAATTATTTTCATAAATAATAAAATTCATTACAGAATTTTATTTATTTGTAATACAATTTTAATTGAATTTCTCGGAAAATTTCATTATTCTTTAAATTTTTATTAGAATTCGTCTTAAGAATTTAATTATTGAAAAATTTGTTTTGATAAAATTATTTTTGATAATTTAATTTTAACAGACATTGAAACATTCAATAAATTATTTTATGTATTTAAATAATTGAATTTTCGTAAAATTTCCTAATAAAAATTAATTTAAAATACTTTTCAGTTATTATGTTAGATAATAATTGAAATTTTGTAAAAATAATTAATTTTTCAAATTAATTTGAAAATTTTCAAACATTATCAAAAATTATTAAAAAATGAAGAATTTCAGCAAAAAAACATGGAAAAAAATTTAATTTTCAAGAAATTACCAATGATTGTGTAATGATCGTCGATAATTTACGCGCGTAAAAATGCGTGAAAAACGAGCCGACCTCGAAATTGTCGAATTCGCACGCACAGAAAACGTCGACCTCGAACGTGCGCGCGAAAGAACGCGAAAAGTGTAGGCGCCGCGCAACCGTCAAGGTCTCTCCAGCCGCGACGTAGAGACGAGTCGTCGAGCGCCCCTCCACCACGCGACCGACCAATCACGCGCTACTCGTTGGCGTAGCGCGTGTATAAAAGAAGCGGTCGCAGAACGAGAAGTCGCACTTCGCCAGAGCGGTTTTACCCTCTCGCAAGATGCCTGACACCGACGAGCGGTTTGACCCTCGCAAAGCGTTTCGCCACCGAGTGTTACTCGGGAAGGAGTCTTACTCCTCGTTGAGTTTTACTCATCGACATCGATGCTGCGTTGAGTTTTACTCATCGTAGCAGAAGAAGAAGAAGACGACGACGACGATGAGGAAGAAGCCGAAGAAGATAATCAGTCCTTTTCAGGGCTACCTTAACGTAACGAATATTCAACATCCAGCGAGGGAAGAAGAACGACAACGATGGGAGAGTTATTACTCTCCCATATTAATAACAGAATAATGAGAGAGTGTTACTCTCTCATTATACACATAAATCCATACGTCCGTTTCCGTCGGTAAAATCGTCGCCGTACTCGCGAGTAAACTTTTCGTCGCGTTTCTCGCGTATTTACCGTTTGCCGTAATTCGTCGTGTTTTATAATATTTCGTATTATTTTTCGTATTTCGTTTAACGTAGTAGTAATTTCCGTCGGCCGTATTTCATTATTAGTATTTTCGCGCATATTTATATTTTCCGTAGTTTATTGTATTTTATCGCATGTAATGTTTATTTCTGTTTATTAAACCGTTGTTTATTTACGTTGAATTTGTAGTGTTTGTAAACTTTCATTTTTCTATCACGAACCCTGATCCGGCGAGCTAATCCGCAACTTCAAATTCCATTACATTCATTACAGATTTCTGGCGCCCGAACACGGACTTGAAGAGTAATTTTGCTAATAATCATTATAGATTTATGGCACCCGAGTACACGGACGTGTATTAATTTACTTTTCGGTCATAAAATATTTTCGTTAGTATCATTCAAATAATTTTTTATTATCGTCGGTTATTTAAAACGTTTTTTTTAATTTCACGTGTCGTTTCCCTTTATCCGTAAATATCGTTTTTAGAAAACATTCTGTATGTTTGAACTAGTTTGTTCGCTCGTTTAAAGGACGAATATTAAATCTTTGATTACATTTTTATTAATTTGTCAATCGCTGTCGTTACTCGTGTTATAATGTCATATAGTTATTATTAAATGTTTAGTATGTTCGTATTTGTCGATTCTTTTAATCTAAAAGAAAAATAACCCGTCGTAGTCGCGTCGAAGACATTATCCGTACCATCGTTTCGTAATTTACAGTATCGTCGTTTGTAATTGTTATCCGTATCGTTGTTCGTAATCATAAACCATATCGTCGTTAGTAATCGTAATCCGTATCGTCGTGTCGTAATCGTTTTCAGTTTTTAGAAAATAACTAAATCAAGGTTTTACCTGTTTATGTTAACTAGTCGTCGTGTATTTCCGTTGTTTCAATAATGAATACTTCAGTTATTTCATTATTACGTATCCGTATCCGTATGTCGTTTCGTCGAGAGAAAATGTTAGTCGCGTTTAGTCGTAAAGACTTGCGCATACCCAGGCTACATTTAATTCTGAAAAATTTATCTATCGAATTATTTTATTTACATCGCGCCGGAAATGTAAGTAACTTCGTGTAATCGACCTGTCGTAGTGTGGATGGCGCTGTCGTAGGGTGACTAGAGTCTTTCATCTGGCGTTGCGTATCCATAGACGTTTAGGCGATTCGTATAGTCATTGTTTTCGCGCTCTATTTCTTTTTTATATATATAGATCCATTTCGTTATCGTTTTGTCCTTATGATTTTCTAGTAGCTATTATCGTCGGCTTTAGTTTTCGCCGTACAGAATTTGGCAGTTACTATTAATCGTGTCGACCCGTTAGAATGAGAATCCGTCGTTGTATCCGTAAACCGTTTCATACGAAATGTCTTATCGTCGAAAAGAAGACATTCTTATAACGTTCGTCGTTCGTTAATTCACGTCATTCTCAATGAACCCGTTCCGTCGTTATCGTTACGTTGTACGATTGTTTAGTAGCAATTTTCATCGGTCATACGTCGGGCCGCATCGAAATCGTTGGTTACTATTAATCGTTTACAATTCGCTCGAATCCGTACGCGAGATATACGTTTCACTGAAATGTGTGCTAACGTCGTAAGCCACATTCATTTCGTCCGTACGTTCCCGTTTCTAAACCGTTTTAAGTCGCCACGTTAGTCGATCCGTTTAATAACAAGTATCGTCGGTCCTTGATCTGACCGCACCGATTTCGTATGTTATTATTCGTCGTTTGTAATCTGTTCGAAACACGCAATTCAAGAAACATGTCTAATCGTCGAAAGACTGTTTCTATTCGTTCCGTCGTTCGTAATTTTACGTTTAAGTCAGATCACTGTAGCGAAACACATCTGTACTATCCGATCCGAATAAAACACGCTTGTTTTATTATCCCGTCGTCGAAAATTGTTTAATATGTTATTCGTTAGTTTACTTTGTAATCCGTTCTATTAACTATTATCTAGTTCGAGTTACCGTCGTTGGAAGATATCCCGAAGTTAAAACTGTTCGTTTGTTTTAGTCAATTTTATTGTAACGTATAGTCGTCGTAAAATTGTTTTATTCATATCTCATTAACGTTATTTAAAAACAATTAAAACTCCGTAGCCGTAGAGATATTTCGAAAGTGCAATCGTTCGTTCGTCACGATGAATCGTATCGTTTGATTATGTTACGCAATATTTCATAATCACATTTTGTATTTTACGTATATTTTCTATTTAAGCTTGTTCTACGTTAATAGAAAAATTTGTATTTCGTTTTATCCGCTTAACTTGTCCGATTCGATACCGACATTTAATTTTTAATTAATTAAAATTCTCAACTTTTTTGTATTAGATATTTTCGAATTAAAATCGCTCGCATCGGCTACATCATAAGGTATATTCGTGCTCCGTTACCATTTATATCCGTACTTTATGTGGTTACGCGTTTAGTTAATTGAATACTGTTTATCATTTCGTCGTTGTAAAAGTCGAGACCTGAAGAAGATGCCGCCAACGCAGAGAAGTCGAATATGTCCGACGAACAGTTGTTTTGAAGGTCATCACCAGAAAAGTCAATTCAGTTGTTACGTACGTCGAGAGTCAGTTTAGTCAAAGATGTCCAGTTCAAATACGTCGAATCAAGGAGCTGTGATATCCAGTCCACGTCAGTCGAGTCTCAGTCCTGTGTGAAGTTATTCGGATCACTGTAGTATCAACCGAAACTTCACTTATACTATCGATGTCACCGTCATCCGTATCGTTACCAGTCGCTGTTCAGATGAGCTTTCCTGTTCAGTAGTTTGAAGTCGTACACAGATGTCAGTTTTAACACCGTTTTCCTGCAAGCAGACCGTCATTGACTTTGGATTTTCGACTACGTCCACAAGATGACTCCAGCACAAGCATCGTTCGCAAGTTTGGTCCGACTTATTGTTTTAATCCGTTCATCGATTTAATGTTTTGTACTACGTTTTCGATATTTCACGTTTTTTTTATCTACGAATTAAACCCGTTTTGTTTTTTTTTACGCTCCACGATTTTATGTATCTACGTTTCCGATTTTTTTTTGTAACTTACACCCGTCGAATTTAATTGCTTTTTATTGTCAACGAGACAGAAAACTTAATCGTAAGTTTTCTTCCTTTACGAAAGGGGGGTGTAATGATCGTCGATAATTTACGCGCGTAAAAATGCGTGAAAAACGAGCCGACCTCGAAATTGTCGAATTCGCACGCACAGAAAACGTCGACCTCGAACGTGCGCGCGAAAGAACGCGAAAAGTGTAGGCGCCGCGCAACCGTCAAGGTCTCTCCAGCCGCGACGTAGAGACGAGTCGTCGAGCGCCCCTCCACCACGCGACCGACCAATCACGCGCTACTCGTTGGCGTAGCGCGTGTATAAAAGAAGCGGTCGCAGAACGAGAAGTCGCACTTCGCCAGAGCGGTTTTACCCTCTCGCAAGATGCCTGACACCGACGAGCGGTTTGACCCTCGCAAGCGTTTCGCCACCGAGTGTTACTCGGGAAGGAGTCTTACTCCTCGTTGAGTTTTACTCATCGACATCGATGCTGCGTTGAGTTTTACTCATCGTAGCAGAAGAAGAAGAAGACGACGACGACGATGAGGAAGAAGCCGAAGAAGATAATCAGTCCTTTTCAGGGCTACCTTAACGTAACGAATATTCAACATCCAGCGAGGGAAGAAGAACGACAACGATGGGAGAGTTATTACTCTCCCATATTAATAACAGAATAATGAGAGAGTGTTACTCTCTCATTATACACATAAATCCATACGTCCGTTTCCGTCGGTAAAATCGTCGCCGTACTCGCGAGTAAACTTTTCGTCGCGTTTCTCGCGTATTTACCGTTTGCCGTAATTCGTCGTGTTTTATAATATTTCGTATTATTTTTCGTATTTCGTTTAACGTAGTAGTAATTTCCGTCGGCCGTATTTCATTATTAGTATTTTCGCGCATATTTATATTTTCCGTAGTTTATTGTATTTTATCGCATGTAATATTTATTTCTGTTTATTAAATCGTTGGTTTATTTACGTTGAATTTGTAGTGTTTGTAAACTTTCATTTTTCTATCACGAACCCTGATCCGGCGAGCTAATCCGCAACTTCAAATTCCATTACATTCATTACAATTGCAGAAATTCATTTATTTTCAAGAGTAAAAAAATTCTTCTCTGATATTTAATTGCGTTCAAAAATAAAAAAATTCTTTTTGGGAATTCAATTATTTTTATATATAATAAAATTCATCGTAGAATTTCAATTATATTTTTAATACAATCTTAGTCAAATTTCTCGAGAAATGTAATAATTCTTAAAGATTTTAGGAAAATTCGCGTCAAAAGAATTTAATCAATAGTTGAAAAATTTGTTGATAAAATTCTTTATAAGAATTCAATGTTTCAATATAAATTATGTATATTTTTATTTAAATAATTGAATTATTTTTGAATTTTCAAATAAAAATTGATTTAAAAATGAATTTCACTTGAAATTTTAGATGATAAAATTATTATTAAAAGCAATATAGCGTGAAGTTTTACAAAATAATTGAATTTTAAAAATTAATTTTTTTGGAAAAGTTTTAGTTAATTTTTTTTTTTTGTTTGAAGTTTTTATTTTCTAATATATATTTAATTCAATAATTTTCGAATAATTGGAATTTCGTGAAATTGAATATTATAAACAAACGGATTTGAAAATTGTCAGAGAACTTTTTCGAAAATTAATTGATTGAAAGTGGAATTTTAGTTAAAAATTCTTGAAAATAATCATTTAATTGAAACGATGAAAATAATTTGTAAGAAGTAAGTCTAATAATATAAAATGATGTTGGCGAAGTTCACAACGTTTATAATCAACGATTTAGAAGGAAAAAATATTTGATATTAAAATTTTTGCACAAAAACACTTTTGTGAATTATTTCATCAATAATTTGGAGTAGAAAAATTTCTGAACAAAACATTTTATTGTTTTTTTTTTATGAAAAATAATTTTTCGTTGATAATAAACGTTGTGAACTTCACTGACGTATAAAATGATGATTTTATCGCTAAGCCATCTTTAATTATTATAAAATAGGAAGAAAGAATCTTGACGTTTTATAGTTATGATGACAAGATGTAATTTACAGTTTTAAGTAAAATGTTCTCTTATTTGACTCGGACGGATTAAATTTTTGTCTCTAATGTATATTATATTTGACCCGTATAAAGATCATATTTTTTTAAAATACTTTCACTAGTTCGAGCCCTATATTACAAAGAGACATGGATTTTCTATAAATGATTTATTGAGAAAGAAAATAATTTCCTTTTGATTTCCGGTTCTTGAAAAAATCCGCGGAAGATGCTAATTTAAATGTCGAGTTGAGAATGAAGGCAGGGCGAGTGTATATAATTATATTCATAATTTATTACGGATTTCCCTCAATGTATATGTACGGACAGGCAATTTTGACACCTTTTTCTCATAACAAAACAAAAGCAGAACACGGAGGGCGTGAAATTGAAACAAGCTTATCTAATGAGTACCTTAGAGGTGCAACTATAGGAAAAAGTGATCGATTGACTTGATTTCTCACCTCTCTTTTGAAGGTTCTCGTCGGAAAAGCGATTAAATCAATCACCATTGACGCTATAATCGCAATGGAATTATTTATTGACCGCGAATCGGTCACACACACACACACACATTATCATTGTGTTGGGGATAAAATATTGTAGACATTACAATAGTGCAATTGACCTCATTTCAGAATATATATGTATATTATATTTACATATATGTATATTGTGGGCGTTTAGTTTATCAACTCTCAACAATGAAAGTTTTACGGATTCCCAAGGCGTTATAATTTCACCGGAATTTTATTTTTAATATCTACCTCTTTAATAGCTACTTCTACTTCTACTTCTACTTCTACTTTTACTGTACTATTAATAGTAACAGCTAATATTTCTGATACTAGAAGTTCTTTTGTAAAAGTACCATATTCACTCAATTTATATATCTTTCTCTCCCCCTTTATATATATGTATATGCGGTGCAAAAGATCTGATTTCACTGAAAAACCGGTTAAATTCACCTTACGGTAAAATCATCGGATACGAATAATGTAACCACAAAAACCGATAATTGTGTAAAGACGCTATAATGAAATCATTCTATGGGCCGGTAAGAAAACACTTGTCTGATTAGGTAAATATGTTCCTGTTATAAACTTAATTTGCGATAATTAGAATAATATTGCCTTACTTTTTTTTTTATCTAATGTAGAAATTTATTTTCCACCATCATGAGATTGGAAAAATTCTTTAAAAATTCTCCAATATTGCTTGTAAAGTTTATATTCTGAAAGATTGAAATTTATTTTCCTATGTACATAAGATATTAACATCTGACGTAGTATTAAGTAAAACATTATTTGTGACTATCTTTATTAGACACATATTAAAGACCCCTTTGGTGCAGCATCGATTTACAAGGAAGTTAAGCAATTTCACTTTTCAATCAACATTCCGTATAATATTTTATTCTTGTAATATTATAAAAGGCGTGGGAGAAGGAGTTTCTAACGCTTAGTTCTATTGAAGAAAATCCTAGTCACGTATATATAGTTGCTAATTGAACGTCGTTTAAACGAAAACAGCCCTGACAAATGGACCTCGTTCGATGTAAATTCACCAGGGCAGGTCATTTACATCGGATCGGACTTGCATCCGAGCTCTTATTAGCGCTGCTTATTGTACCTTGGCAAAGATACTCGCGTGATTGCCTTTCATTAGGACTATGTATGTGTATATATATATATAAGTTGGCAAGAGATTAAACGAGTTTCAGAAGATGTATCATGGATCTAGATGATACCGTATTTTTGTCGATCGTTAAGTAAAAAGGCCCTGGTTTTTGAGTGCAAGAATCGTTAGTGAGTCGAAAGTTGGATTCTGACTTCAAATATAGAGGAACATCGTTATTTACCTGAACCTCTTTTATGTTGGTTTAAGAATTCCTGAAGTGGACCCCTAATATCTTTTTTTGGGTAAGGAATATAAATAATACCGATATGTTTTAAAACCCAATAGTATTTCTCATTAAAAAAGACAGCAATTTTTTTTTGACTGGAGTTTGAGGGTGATGGTACAGATTGGTTGTGAAAATGCCATATGGTGATAATAAAATAGCCTGATCATATAAATTATAAGTTCTTCTTTTCTTGTTTTGGATGCAGATTGGTACAGATTGGTTGTGAAAATGCCATATGGTGATAATAAAATAGTCTGATCATATAAATTATAAGTTCTTCTTTTCTTGTTTTGGATGCAGATTGGTACAGATTGGTTGTGAAAATGCCATGGTGATAATAAAATAGCCTGATCATATAAATTATAAACAATGTTCTTCTTTTCTTGTTTTGGATGCGGATTGGTACAGATTGGTTGTGAAAATGCCATGTTGATAAAAAAATAGCCTGATCATATAAATTATAAACAATGTTCTTCTTTTCATGTTTTGGATGGTTAGAGAAAGAAAATTAATTAATCTGTTAGAAGAAGTTGGCTTCTGACACCTATTTGTAATTAACTATACATTAATCTTGATTTTCTTTCATATTCATTCTTTCCATTCTGTCCGCAGTTTGAAGTTAGTTTCTGTGAATAAGTTTTTGCAAAAATTGTGATTAACGAATAACAACCATACCCATTTTGTTTTTACATATGAAGACTTCCACGGAATAAGGATCTTTGGTACATTTTGACATAAATGCAATTAAAATAAAAATATGTGCACGTTTTATTGAATTTTGAGCCTAAATGAATGAAATCGAAATAATTAAATAAATAGAAAAAAAAATTTATTAGTTTTAATTATAGATATTGTGGTTACAATGACGATTTATGGCAATTCAAAGTTGAAAATTGTAAGCATTTTTAAATGTGCCATAGATCGTTATTCCGTGGAGGTCTTCATATGCTTTTTTGTATATAACAAATTTCGTCTTACTGAACTTTATATTATACAAATTATTCTACTCTTTATTTATAAAAAATATTAGAAAATTGTTAATTGTTAAAAATTTACATTAAGAAGTACAATAATGTACCCTATTCAGAAACAATTTTTTCTTCTTAATAACAATATTTTTTACAAACTCATTTTTTTTCTTTTGGAAAGATTTTGTAGAATCATAAGGAAACAATTTGCATCAATTTTATTTCTTAATTTTCATTTTTTTAATAAAATTTAAAGTTTTTTTCAAATAAAGAAAGAAAATGTTTATAAATAACTACATTTGTCAATTAGAAAATTTAAATTCAAATTTTTTTAGAAAATAAA
This sequence comes from Leptopilina myrica (nomen nudum), assembly GCA_032872475.1. Classification (NCBI taxonomy): domain Eukaryota; kingdom Metazoa; phylum Arthropoda; class Insecta; order Hymenoptera; family Figitidae; genus Leptopilina; species Leptopilina myrica (nomen nudum). Next base: position 43,402,753 of record CM065463.1, read on the forward strand.
GGAAAACATTTTATTTAAAAGAAAATTTGGTTCTGTTAAAGTTTAGGAATTTCATTTATTGTAAAATTATTCGAAAACAATAATTTCTTTTGTAAATATTCAATTATTATTATTTTTTCCAATGGAATGAAGATTTTCAAAAATTTAAAAGTCAAATTTTTTCGAAATTAATTAACTTTAATAATATTGTAGTAAAACATAAAGATGACAATTAATTAACGATCGATTTTTTCATATTTTAGAATAATTAAAGTTGATCAAGTGTTAAAATCATTTTATATTATAAAAATATTGTTACTATGTAACTTCTTAAAAATTATTTTCATATCCCATTATCTAAAATTGAAACTAAAATTCATTTTTAAATAGATTTTTATCAGAAAATTCCACGAGAATTATTCAATATTTAAATACAAAGGTAAATTATTTATCGAATAATTAAAGGTTTCATAAAAATTAATTCTTATAAAGAATTTTATTACAAAATTTGAAATAATTGAATTCTTTTAACGTATTTTAATTAAAATTTGAAGAATATTTACATTTTTCAAGGAATTTGATAAAAATTGTATTAAAAATAATTGATATTCTGCGATAAGGTTTATAATTTCATGAAAATAATTGAATTATTGCAAAAAAATTTATAAAAAATTTGAAAAATTTTAATTTCTGTGAAATTTTTATTTTTTATGAAAGTAATTAAATGTTTGTGTATAATTTTATTAAAATTATTTTTAAATATTTAAATTCTTTTGAACAACTCTAATAGTATATATTAAAAATCTTTGAATTGAGAAAATTTTTTGAAAATAATTGAAATATTTGCAAGAATTTATATTATTAAAGTTTTTGCAAATCATTAGAATTTGGAGAAAATTATTATTATTTTTAAAGATATTTCAAATTTAGAAAAGAATGTAAAAAAATTATTGAACATAATTGATATTTTGACGAAAATGTTTTTTGGTAAGTAAAATTAAAAAAAAAAAAAAATTCTGCAATCATTTCTAACGTCTTTGAAATTCAATTTTTTTAGTGTTTTTAATTATAAAATTCTTCTATATAAATTCATTGTTTTTAATAATTAATTAAATATATGTTGACAAATTTAACTAATTTTAGAAGATTTTGAGTTATTTTATTTCAAATATTTAAGTTTATTAAAATTTCTAATTAATTCAACATTGAAAGTTTCATAAAACTTCAAATTTTTGCCGTTTGAGGTTAATTTATTTACGTAAATTGTAAACGCAACTCTTTTAAAAATGAAATAATTTATTTAAGTAAAAGTATTCATTAAATAATTTAATTACTTTATGATAGTTGTTCAAGTTTTAAGTTATTTAAAAAGAAATTGTTGTCAGAAATTGGTAATATTGAAGGTGTTGCATTAAAATTCGCGGTAATTTTATAGTTTATGAGTTAAAAAAAGAAACAAAAATATTTAGAATTTTCTTTATGAATTTATAAAATTTAATTTTTTTCAGTACTTTTAATAAAAATTTCAGAGTTTTCCCTAAATTCCCTATGTCACATTATAATTATAGTATTATAAAAACTGCATTTTCCATTTTACATTCTATTTTTATAAACAAAATTTGTATTAAAAATTTTGACATTCTGTTATTTTTAAAATTGCTAATTGTATTTTAAAAAGAGGGCGAAAAGTCAGCAGCGCGCTAATTCTTTTAAATTACTGTCAAGTCAAGAAAGTTTATTCTGTCATTCAATCCTAATTCATGAGTAAATTTTAAATCGTCATTAAAAGAATTAAAAACATTAACAACAAAGTCAACATACTCTGTTTTTACATACAACAGAGTATCATCGACATATCTAAAATGAAAACTCGGTTTACAATTAAAATTTTTTCCAGTATATTTAAACTTTTCAGTTTCAAGGTCATCCATAACCATATCAGCAAACAACGGATAAGAAAGAGAGAAAAAAAATTATTCTCTTATAAATTGGAGAAATCATAGGGATACCAAATATTTGTTGATAAATTTTTTTTATTAAAGGCAAATAATGTGTTATTAAAAAGAAACTTGCAACAAAAGAAATTTTACAAGACTTTAATTTTATCATATCTTCTGTTCAAACTCCGAATGACTAGAAAAGAGATATTGAACTGAAGTCTATTGGAAAGAAGTACAATATCACTTGGAATAACAATGTCTTTAAATTTTTCTTTCAATTCAAAACATTTTACATTGTGAGGGAAATTAAAAATAAATTTTTTCTCGGATAATGCAATAGACAATACTCTCAAGTATCAATATGAAGGAGTAGATTTTCCTTGTTCCTACATACTATACATGATGTTAAAGAAGCCAACAAATATCGTTATAGATCAAATTTTATTGTGCACTCTCTGCTTTTTCTCACCAAACATGGCTTCATCATCCTTTTTCGGATCCGATATAGAAGTTCCTTTTTTTAAAATTTTAATCAATTGTTTAGTTGTGTATGAATAAATTGTGGTTTCACGATCACTTTGCTTTGCATTGTGCAGCAGTAAAACTTTCTCGGCTGTGACGCAATGTAACGAGAGTCCTTGTTTACTTAGTCCTCTAGTTTCTGGCGGAGTTATGACTTACGGATGTTTACGAGTTTATTTATCCTTAGAATAAGCTTCCCTCTGTCTGTTGGTTAGTTTCCGCATTTCTAAAATTATCTTTTCTTGAACCTGAACATACGTGAATGTCTCTTGGAAAAGCCTCTTAGGAAAATTATTAGATTAGTGTGTCATGGAATGAAATATATTTTTCACAAATTAGTGGAGTTTGTATTTTGCTCTTGAATCTTCTTTCTGTGGAGAAAATCCCTAGAATTCCAATTCTATAAAGAAAGTCTCATCATTATAATCCTACGGATTATATTTAACGGTGAACAAATTGTAGTGTTACAATATTCATTGTAAGGAGATTGGATTAAGCTAAAATTGATACACTTGAAAGCAGAACACAAGAATAGTCCCAACTAGAATGCTTTCTTCGTAAAGACTCGTCGATAACTTTACCAATAGGAAGAGGAAGTTCAACAGGTTGAAAACTGGTTCATAAAGCCAGGAAACAGAAACGTGACAGACTTAAATTCTCCTATAGGAATAGGAAAAATTGTATTTTTCGCTGAAATTTAATGAGCTTTAAGAAATACTATAATACGTCTCTATAAAATATTGAACTTAATTTATCTAAATGACTATTGATAATATAATTGAAATTACACTGCAGCAGATGATTATAATCAGTCTCGAGAAAATAATAAACAACTTTGATCCAATAAAACGTATTCCTCAGCAATTCTCTGTATTAATCTTATTAATGGAATCAATTTTACGATAGGTAATTGAGCTTCATATGGTTATTTTCTATAGATAATAGACCTTAAATTAATTTTCCCTTTGGGTGCAATCAAATGCAAAAAAAAAAAAAAAAAACTGCATTCAGAGGTAAACGATTCGTGATAGAAATGGCTTGGTGCACCTGCTGAGTTGTATTTATCACTTGGATAAAACTTGAATAAAAGACTTTCGATAAAGATAGGACTTATTTTATAGATCTCTTGTTTATTAAAGTGATCATTTTCACGTAGTAAAGAAGATTATTTATATGGGCAAAGCTCTGGAACTCTTCATTTATGGTGCTTTAATATTACTGTATTTATTTTCCGTCTTGTTATTAGTATCATTTTAATGACTTTTTGTCGTTTACGATGTTGTTTCTGAAAAAGTTTATTAAACCATAACCACACCCGCGTTTCGTTCCCCAATTGGACATCACTAAGATGTATAATTTAAAATAATTTTTAATTACTGTTATTAAAATATTACTTTTTCTTAATGTTAAATTTTAGAGCTATTCAAGAGTTTAAGAGTTAAGGAATTAAAAAAGGAATTGTTAAATATAAAAGGAGAAATTTAAGTAGATAATTCGATTCACGATTGTTGTTGAAAAAGAAGTAAATTTTTGAATATGACTCTTCTACTAAAAGCTACTATTCGCTATAGTTTTTTGATGCGAGGCTACTTTTTGGATACTTTTTTGATCCAAATGCTACTAAAAGCTACTTTTCTGAACAAATAGTCAAATTTAGATTTTTACTTTTCACATTTCCATTTAAAAACAGTGTTAAAAACTAAAATCGTTAATGAAAAACGACCGCCAATAAGATAATAAGAAATAATTTTACCGACATTTACTCTTTCAATAATGACTGATTATAAATTGTGTTTAACCTTTAAATTCCCCGATTTTCACGGTTTTATTTTCTCATCCAATTTTTATTTATTTCATTTCCAGCATAAATCTACAATTTGGAAAATAATTGAATTAAACAAAGAATTATTTCAATTTTTCAAAAACAAATCATGACTGTTCATAATTATAATTGAAAAATTTTATTAATTCAATTTCAATAAAATTTATTGACACTAATTGAATTTCTGCAAAGAATTTTACTATTTATAAAAGTAATTGAATCCTTCAAAAGAATGTTATTACATATTTATGAAAATAATGAAATGTTTGTGTAGAAATTTATTAAAATTTTTTAAAGTAAAATTGAATTGTAGAGAACAATTTAATTATTTATAAAGAGAATTGAAATTACGGAGAATTTCAAAAAAATTTTAAACATAATTGAATTTCTGCGGAGAATTTTATTACTTTTGAAAATAATTGAATTATTTTGTTTAAATTTTATGGAAATTTATAAAAATAATTGAATTCTTGTGAGGAATATTTTTCAAAAATAATATTCAAAAGAATTTAGTAAATTGAAAATATTTTACTATTTGCGTAGAATTTTATTAAAATTTTTGAAAATAATTGAATTGTAGAGAAAAATTTAATTATTTATAAAAATAATTGAAATTTCGGAGAATTTCAAAAAAATTTTAAACATAATTGAATTTCTGCGGAGAATTTTTATTACTTTTGAAAATAATTGAATTGTTTTTTTTAAATTTCATGGAAATTTATGAAAATAATTGAATTCTTGTGAGGGATATTTTTCAAAAATAATATTCAAAAGAATTTAGTAAATTCAAAATATTTTACTATTTGCGTGGAATTTTATTAAAATTTTTGAAAATAATTGAATTGTAGAGAAAAATTTAATTATTTATAAAGATAATTGAAATTACGGAGAATTTCAAAAAAATTTTAAACATAATTGAATTTCTGCGCGGAGAATTTTATTACTTTTGAAAATAATTGAATTATTTTGTTTAAATTTTATGGAAATTTATGAAAATAATTGAATTCTTGTAAAGAATATTTTTCAAAAATAATATTCAAAAGAATTTAGTAAATGGAAAAATTTTTCACTCTTTATGAAAATAATTGAAATAATTGAATTCCTTAGATAAAATTTAATCAAATTTTCAAAAATAATTGCATTTTTCGACGAATTTGATTAAAATTTAGATAAACTCTATTTTTAATAATTCAATTCCTATAAAATTTTCATTCTTTTAGAAAATAATTGAATAATCGTGTAGAATTTTGTCAAAATTGTTTTTAAATAATTGGAATACTTTTTGGAAATTTTATTAAAAAAGTATACATACAAATTATTGAATTAAGAAAATTTTTTTAAAATAATTGAATTCTTGTGGTGTATATAAATGAATTTTTGTTATTTATAGAAATAATTGAACTTTTCCAATGAATTTTAATAAAATTCCTAAAAGTAATTTAATTTTGTCGAAGTTTTACTGTTTGAGAAAGTAATTAAATGCATTGCGAATGAATTTTTAAAAATAAAATTACAATTATACGGTGACTAACTTTCTTGGATTATTTAGAAAAATTTATATAAAATTCTTTAAAAGAAGTAAATTATTTTTAATAGAAAGTCAAGAAATTTCTATTACATCAAAAATTTTCAATTATTTGTTTATAAAAATTCAATTATCTTGAAATAACAGAATTAAAAAATCCTATTTTTCAAAATTAAAAAAAAACTGCGAAAATTTAATTTTATTAAAAAAATTGAAGTGTGTATTTTTTTAAAAATTAACTAATAAAAATTTTAATTATTAATCTTCGTACTAAGAAACGTGAATACATTAGAATGTGACTCCTTCTAAAATTTAATTATTTATCAATTATTAAATTGAAATACTTTGAGAATTCGATTTTTTAAAAAGTTTTTAATGAAATTCTTTAATTCTTTTTTGTTGTCATCGAAGTTACTGTTTCCATGAGACTGAAGTCCACAACGTTTTTAAAAACGAAAACAATAAAATAATGGTAGGGAATTTTTATTTTTGATTCCAAACCATGTTATATTTTAATAATTGTATCCTCTGTGACTGTTAACTTCTTAAGGGCATTTGAAACATTATGACGTCACAGTATAACAAAAGCATATGTTCTAAAGGCGTGACGTCATAATGGTTCAAATTCCCTTAAAAATTAAGACACATAAAAATTAGAGATGAATTCAATTTTAAAAAAATTCTTCTTCGATTTTTCGTTTTTAAAAACGTTGTGGACTTCAGCTTCGTACTGTTTCCTTCTTTTTTTGTCATCAAGGATACTTTTTCCTACTTTTTTTAAAATTCATAATCGAGTACGAAGCCTGTATGTAGAATGATATAAATTTGGGAATTGACATTTGTTTTTATTTTCGAACAAGACACCGCAATTTTAAGGAAGCGAGTGCCACTTTTCGCACGTCTCGTGTGTTGGTCCCTCAAGCGTCGAAGCAATTTACATGTTACACGCAACTTTTGCACACGTATGTTCGATATATTACCGTCGCGTGGAAGTAATCTTAGCCGCCATGCTTATTCATAAAGAGCACCACAAAACCGGTTAAAAATCTATAGCATTTAAAATCCGTCAAAGGTCACTGAAAGTAATAACGGTTCCAACTGTTACCACTGTCGTACCTATTTTTACCTATTGTTATTGTTACCTTCTTCCTTTTCAACAAAACAATTTTAAATTCTCCTCATCTTCACTTTTCTCATTCAGTTTATAGCTATAAATTGTTCACCTGAACCAATGAACCTCACTGTAAAAACACTGCAAAAACAAGTATCTTAAAATACATTATAATCACTTTTAAAACGATTAAAATATCTTATTTTTCAATCTTCTATCTTAGAAACTAATGCATTTTAAGATGCTTTTGATAACTTTTTGGAAACAACTAGAAAGTGCGACTACCAAAGTATCTTAAAATAAGATGCCTCTTTTTGCAGTGCTAACCACATGTAGAACATTAATGATTGTAATCGTAATTTAAAAACACTAACACTGTTAACTTAAAGGTATCAAATGGCAACGAATTGATATACCAAAAATGTGGATCAAATAAAAAATTGATCCAGCGTTTTGGTATCAATTTGATTCACTTTAGTATCAATTTGATACTTTTAAGAAGACTGTGAATCCATTACCAGTCATTCTTCAAAAATGGGAATCAAGCAGTAATTCAAAAGGAAATGAATGTGTAGCAATGGGTTAACTTAAAACTTTCTGTTTAAAACTCAAAATAGGTGAAAGCTGGATTATCTTTCTCTTATCAAGTTAATTTTGAACCCATTTTTTTCAGCATTTGGAGTAAATTGAAGGTTTAAAATAAAGTTGAAGAGAATTGTCAATGGGATATTATAGTCTACTCCCGGAAGAAATAAAATGGGTCATTCGACAGTGGTTAAAGGTATAATCAATGTCCTCCTTTAAATTCAATTTGACTGTAGAGAAATGCAGCGTCACTTTTGCGGTGCATTATTTTGATAAAATATATACCAGTACCGTAACAATGGCCTCAGGTTTTATCGCGTATTATTACGAGCAGCCAACCAACAACGTCGCAATATTTCTATATACTCTTTCCTTTCATATTTACTCCTATCAATCCTTCTTAACGTCTTTCCCATCTTGATTTGTTCTCTGCATTAAATCTTTTTCACTCGCATTATTTTCTTTGTAAATTGACAATCTTCATATATAAATATATCGTTGTCGGATCATCCTCAGTCTCCTCACTTTTAAAAATATAATTTCTCTTTATTTCTTTTAAAACGTCTTTTTAAATCTTTTACAGCATTACATTACTTTTCACATAATCCTTTTAATATTATGATTGAATAATAATTTTTACGACTTCTTGCCGAAAGTTCCGCTTTGGAAACCTCTTATATTCATGATAAGTTCGGAAGTTATTGCAGATAAGTTCACAGGAAGGATATGGTTGTATAATTTATGACAATGGCTCCGAACGATACTGTGTCAACTCTGGCGAATGCTGTAATTATGTATTAACTCTGAGACGTTCGTAAAATTGTCTCAACTTTAGAGAGCCGCTGTATAATGTAGTAACATTAATGAGCATTTTGAGAAGCGCTTATTAAACATTGTGGAGTGATTTAAAAATCGTTTTCGAACTTTCATTTAGAATGTTGAATATCACATGGTTCAATGTGATAATACATTTTAATATTGATGTTCAAAAACGATTTTTAAATCACTCCGCAATGTTTAACTGTTAGAAAGTATTCTGGATGTGCGACATTCATATTCTGGCTTTTTACTCTAATGTCGAGTTTAAATATTTGTAAAAATTAAACATGTGTGTCGATCCCTACTTCCAAAAATTACCCATTACAACAGATTTTTATTAAAGTGGGTATAAAGACCCCAAAAAAGTGCAGGCTTCGCACTTATCTACTAAAACCTACTATTTACTACTTTTTTCAGTGACGCTACTGTTTGGGTACTATTTTTAGGTTTCGGCCACTATAAGCTACTATTTAAATTTTTTTTAATATTGTGACTACTTAAAATTCGCTAAAACTATAAAACGAAAAACTATTTTCAAAAATTATAATCAAATTCTTTGAAGCGATTAAATTAATATCAAAAATAATAATATTCTTCTCTAAAATTCAATTATTTTCAAAAATTTTAATAAAATTCATAGTAAAATTTCAATTGTATTAAAAAATTATTCTTAATTCAATAATTTTTAATATTCTTCTATTTTAATAAATTTTTCCAAAAGAATTCAACTATTAAAGAAAAATTTTCATAATATTCTACACGAACAGTCAATTATTTTCCCGAAAAAAATAAAAATTTCACAGAATTATTTGAATTGTTTAAAATACAATTTTCGTACATTTTTTTAATCGAATGTTTTAAAATTTGGCATTAAATTCTTAGCAGTAATTCGATTATTTTTATAAATTAAAAAATTCTTTTCAAGGATTTAATTATTTTTGTAAATAAAATCATTGGCAGAATTCTTTGTAAAAATTCAGTTATTTTCAAAAAATCTAAAAAGAATTGAAAACGTTTCAATTATTTTTATGAGTGCAAAATTCTTCGACAAAATTAAATTTTTTTTCAGAATTCCATTATTTTTAAATATTTTAATAAAATTGTTTGAAAGAAATCATTTATTTTAAACACAATTTCAATTAAATTTTTATGAAATAATTCAATTATTCTTTTAGATTTTAATAAAATTCTTCTCAGGAATTCAATTATTTACGAATAAATAATTATTCGACACATTTCAATTTGTGAACATAAATAATAAAAATTATTCCTGAAAATTTAATTATTTTGAGTTATTTTAGTAGAATTTTTTGCAAAATTCAATTATTTTTATAAACAACAAATATTCATCACACGAATTCAATTATTTTAAAAAAGTATTAAATTTCTTTTTGTTAATTCAATTATTTTTAAAAGTATTAAATTTCTTCTTGTTAATTCAATTATTTTTAAAAATTCTAATAAATCCTTTCGCAAGAAATCAATTATTTTGATAATAATAGAAAGCTTTTTAGGAATTGAATTTTTTTTTTATTAAATTTAAATGAAATGCCACACAAATATTCAATTATTGTGAAATATTTTAATAGAACTCTTTGTAAAATTTAATTATTTTTAAAAATTTTTCTAAATTTAACGATTTTCAGTATTTTAAAAAAATTTGCATACAGAATTCAATTATTTAAAGATTTTTAATTAATTTTTTTTTCATGAATAACAATCATTTCTCAGGAATTTAGTTATTAAAAAAAATTTTGCATAGAATTAGTCGATAGAAATTAGTTATTTAAAAAACATTTTTTAATTATTCACAAGAATTAAATGATTTTTATAAATATTGAAATTCTTTCATGAATAATAATTTTCGTTGCAGAGATTCAATTAATTAGCATTAGCATAAGAAGAAAGTAAATATTTTTAATAAAATTTAGGAAAATAATTGAATTTCTGCGATGAATTTTCTTATTTTTTAAGTTAATTGGATTTTGCAAAGAATTTTATCAGAACTTTTGAAAATAATTAAATTTGCATGATAAATTTTATTATTTTTTAAAATAATTGAATTTTGCAAAGAATTTTATCAGAACTTTTGAAAATAATTAAATTTCCATGATCAATTTTATTTTTTTAAAAAATTGATTTTTGCAAAAAATTTTATCAGAATTTTTGAAAATAATTAAATTTCTACGATGTATTTTCTTAGTTGTTAAGATAATTGAATTTTGCAAAGAATTTTATCAGAACTTTGGAAAATAATTTAATTTCCATGATGAATTTTTTTATTTTTGAAGATAATGATAATTTGACGAGCAATTAAAAAAGATTTGAAAATAATTGAAATTCTGACAAGAATTTGATTCAAATTCTATGAAAATAATTGAATTACAGAGAATAATTTTATTATTTATAAAGACAATTGAATTTTTGAACAGATTTTTTTTTTAAATGTTTAAAAGAAATTGAATTTTCAAGAAGAATTTTGACACTTATAAAGATATAATTGAAATTTTGGGAATTAAAATAAAAAATTTATAAACTTTTGAAGATATCTGCATTTTGCAAAGAATTTTATCAGAACTTTAGAAAATAATTAAATTTCCATGATGAATTTTTTTATTTATGAAGATAATGATAATTTGGCGAGAAATTTAAAACAATTTGAAAATAATTAAAATTCTGCGGAGAGTTTTAATACGTTTGAAAATAATTGAATTTCCATGATGAATTTTATTATTTATAAAATTTTGACGAGAAATTTAAAAAAATATTTGAATGTAATTGAATATTTTCAAATTTTTCATTATTTTTGAAACAAATGAATTTTAGTGAAATTTTGCAATGCATTTTATTAAATTTTTCTAAAATAATTGAATTTTGGAAAAGAATTTTATTATTTATAAAAATAATTGAAATTTTGAACAGATTTTTTTTAAAATGTTAAAAATACCTAATTAAAATTTTGCCATGCATTTTATTAAATTTTATTAAATATTATTCCAGATTGTTTGATGTTAAAGTATGTGTTGGCGAGAAATGTGATTTTTTTGACAATTTCGTGTTTCCTTTTTGGCGTTTTTTTTCTTAAAATTTCATTCGACTTTTTTCCGACTTTTCGTGACTTTTGTTGTGAATTTATGCGACTAAAGCGACTTTTTTTTGAGTCTTAAAGACGATCCAAGTCCTGATGTCTATAAGATAAAAAGAAAATTACAAATTTTATTAATAAAATAAATTAGTTCTATTTCTTTATAATAAGATTTTAATGTAATTATTCAACCCTTTCGTGCCCTGAAAAAATCCAGAGATTGGATTTTGTTGAAACTTGTTATTCAGAAGTTTTTGGGATCCCTGATTACGAATCTGAAGTCATATTTTCAAAATTTTAAAAATTCAAAATGGCGGACATTTTTTTTCCAAATTGATCAAGTTTTCATAAAACTTGTTACTCAGGGGTCTTCGGGGTCGCTGATTACGAATCTTATTAGTCAGATTTGAAAAATTCAGAATGGCGATCCAGAAAACCCCTGAGTAACAAGTTTCAAGCGAATTTAAACAGATTTGAAAAAAATGTCCACTATTTGGAATTTTGAAAATCTGACATTAGATTTGCAATTAGTGACCCGGAAAACCCCTGCGAATAAGAAATTTTAGGCGAATTTGAGGAAATTTTGAAAAATTAGATTTCCTTTTTTTTATAAATGTTTTCCCTATTTATAATAATTATAATCGTACTAGATAATTTATTATTTTTTAAATTGATTTGATTTGATTTGAATACAAAAAATTTGTTTTTTTTATAGAAAGACTAAAAATATCCTACATTCGAATAGAATTTGCCTTGGAGCTTAGAGATCTAGGCCCCCTGATGTAGAGTGGGGGAAGGCTTCTTCTCCTCACAGGACGAAGACGATGACTTCCCTCTAGATCACTCTCTGGTATCTCCTAGATAGTGATCCAGAATAGGTCTATCATATATCAAAGTGTCAGTTTAATCTCGTTCTCCTCTGTTGCAGATTTCCTCTACCGTCATAGCGTTCCTATCGATAATGTTACTACCGAGGTCGAGATACTGGACACTTCCAGGTGCGAGGTGAGTTTCCTTTAGCACTTTAATAATGATGTGTTACAATGAAACGTGGAATAAAAATTTCCATACATCCATATCATGAAAATCATGGGTGCAGTCAAAAAGGTCAACACACAATTAGACTGCGCACATATTCCAACTTACAATGTGAGATAGATATTTATCAAACATTGTCAGAAAAGCAGGAAGTGACTTTCATTCGCGAAATATTTTTTTTTTTCTTAATTAACGATGAAACGTAACTTGTTCATAAAAAAATATTATTATTATTATCATCGTGTGAAAGTAGTTACTGTTTTACAGTTTCTTTTATTTCGAAGCATTTGTTTGCTTTACGATGTTTTTGCTGTTGCTTTGGTTTTTCATAAATCTTTACTGGAAAAAAACTTGTTTCAAGCTTCGCACTCATCTACTAAAACCTACTGTTTACTACTTTTTTTACGTTATGCTACTATTAGGGTACATTTTTTATATTTCAACAACTAAAAGCTATTATTTCTGTTTTATTTTTTTTTGAGAATTTTTATTACTTTAAATCCGCTAATTACTAGAGATCAAAGAAGTATCCACAAAAATTATAATAAAATTCTTTAAAACGATTTAATTAATTTTCAAAAATACTCGAAATTCAATTATTTAAAATATTTCTTATTTTCTTGAAATTTCGCAAAAGAATTCAATTATTTAAAAAATAATTATAAAATTTATCCAAAATTCAATTATTTAAATAATTAAATTTTCATTGGAATTCAATTATTTTAGAATAGCATTTTCAAAAAGATCAGTTATTTAACAAATTTTTTACAATATTTCAATTATACTTTCACTAATACTAACATTTTTCATGTAAATAAAATTAAAAAAAAAGACTTTTGTTAAAATTCTAATGCAATAATTTAATTATTTTTATAAATAATAAAACTAATCGAAGAATTTCAATTAATTTTAATACAATTTTCAATTAATTAATAAAAAAATTGAATTATTTTTGAACATTTTAATAAAATTCTTTGCAACTTTTCAATTATTTTCATAAATAATAAAACTTATAGCAGGATTCCAATGGTTTTTTATACAATTTAACAAGAATTGCTCGGGAAATGTAATTATTCTTAAAAATTTCATTTCAATTCTTCGAAGAAATGAATTATTTAAATAAATTTTTTTTACTTCTTTGGAAAAATTTAATTTTTTTTAAATAACAAAATTCTTCGCAGAAATTCAATTCTTTTTAAAACATTTTAATAAAATTGTTCTCAATAATTCAATTATTTTCGTATAAATAATAAAATTCTTCATAGAAATACAATTAGTTTTTAAAATTTTAATAAAATTTTTAGCAACTATTTAATTATTTTCATAAATAATAAAATTCATCGCAAGATTTTAATTATATTTAATACTACAATTTTACAGGAATTATGCTCGAGAAATAGTGTATTTTATTTTTGAAAATTTAATTTAAATTCCCTGAAGAAATCAATTATTTAAATCAAAATTTTTTGTTTTAAATTCTTTTGATGAATTCAATTATATTCATAAAAATACTAGAATTTTTCACAGGATTTTAATTATTTTCAAGTATTTTAATAAAATTGTTTGAAAGAAATTAATTTTAATTGAATTTTTATTGAAATGATTCAATTATTATTTTAGTTTTTAATAAAATTCTTCCCAGGAATTCAATTATTTACGAATAAATAATTCTTCGAACCAATTCAATTATTATTAAACATAAATAACAAAATTTTTCCCGAAAATTCAATTATTTTGAGCCATTTTAGTAAAATTTTTTGGAAAAAATTAAATCTTTTCTTATTAGTACAATGATTTTTAAAAATTATAATAAAAAAATCGTTCACAAGAATTCAATTAGGCTCAAAATTTTAATTATTCTTTGTAAAATTCAATTATTTTAAAAAACTTTTCGCAATATAATGATTTTCAATAACTACCATTTTTTATAAAATTTCCAAACAGAATTCAATTATTTAAAATTTGTTTTTGGAGATATCTTTCTAGGAATTCAATTTTTTTTATAAAAAATAAAAATGTCTTAGGAATTCTATTATTTAAATTTGAATTTGCACAAAATGAGTTAAGAGAAGTGAATTATTAAAAAATTATTATAAATATAATATATAATATAATATAATGTTCCAATTCTACAGGAATTATGCTCGAAAAATAATTATTGTTAAAAATTTAATTTCAATACCCCGAAGAAATCAATTATTTAAAAGAAATTTTCTTTTAATTCTTTGGAAGAATTCCGTTAATCGTAAAAATATTAGAATTTTTCACAGGATTTTAATTATTTTCAAGTATTTAAAAAAAATTGTTTCAAAGAAAACACTAATTTTCAATGCAACTTTAATAAAAATTTTTTGAAATAATAATTAAATTATTCTTTTCGATTTTAATAAAATTTTTTCCAATACATCTAATTATATGTCGATAAATAAAAAAATTGTTTCCAAAAATATTAAATTTCTTCTTGGAAATTCAAGAATTTTGAAAAATTCTAATAAAGTCGTTAACAAGAATTAAATTATTCTCAAAATTTTAATTATTCTTTATAAATTGGAATTATTTAAAAAAAAAACTTTTTGCAATACAATGATTTTCAATATTTACCATTTATTCATAAAATTTCCAAACAGAAATCAATTATTAAAAATTTTTGTTGTAAATTTTTCTTTCTAAGAATTCAATTTTTTCATGATTAATAAAAATGTCTTAGGAAGTGTATTATTTAAATTAGAACTTGCATAGAATTAGTCGAGAGAAATTAATTATTTAAAAATAATTACATTTAATTATGTACTTTTTTTTATCAAATTATGAAAAAAAATTTTCATAAAATTCTTCGGAAGAATTAATTTTTTTTGTAAATAATCTTTGATAGCTACTTTTTTTTTACAACTTTTTTAGTTTGAAAGATACTTTTTGCTACTTTTGCAAAATTAATTATCGAGTGAAATTTTGTTGCAGCAAATTTTCACCCCAAAATCTTCCTCATAGAAATTTTAATAACAATAAAGTATATAAATTTTAAACAATTATTCTTAAGTGCTGTAATATTTTTTTCTCTTTATTTAATACTTTCACATGAAAAACTTTTTTTTTCACAATTTCTGTTTTTTAAAATATCAATAACTTGTTTATTTCTAATCGAAATAGCTTCAAAAATAGGTCAATCGAAGCGTTTTTTAATGTTCTACAAGTTGGTAACTGTGGTTTTAATTTTATTTCTACATTTTTCAACAAAATTCTCAAAAAAGTCTTATTTTCCAAAATTTTTGATTTTTGAAAGTTTAATATCTCCGGTGAATATGAACGAAAAATGTTCATTCTGGGCTCAAAAGATGCGTCTAAAAAAACTACAAAATTAGCGAAAAACATTTATAGGTGTCTTAACATTTTTTTAAAGTTATGGGCAAAAAACGTTTTTTTGAAAAATTAAAAATCAAAAAAATATATAGTTTAACTTTATTAATCTATCTGAAAGTACTCTTATTTTGTGTCCGCAGATGAGACCTACAATTTAAAAAAAAATTCAGCCCAAAAGCTCTTTATAATTTGGAGATATTTATGAAAATATGTTTACACACACAATGACATTTTGTAAAAATGTAATTTTTGAACTCCTGAGGTCAAATAACATAAAGATATGTTAAAAAATCGAAAAATGTTGGTATCACAATACTTTCTCTATATGAGGAAGGAAGTAATTTATACTTTATTTTTCTTGTGGCAATTATCATGAGTTTGTGAAGGAAGAACATTTAGATTGTTGAAGTCAGGTAAAAGTGGTCTAAAATATAAAAAGGCTTGTTTTAAAAGTACCTTTATTTATTCATAATATGAATGTTGTTTCAAGATAAATAAGATTTTTCTCGCTAAAAGTCTGACTGTTTCTAAATATAAATCTCGTTTGAAGGGACCCAAGGGCCACGTCTGTCATATGCCGGTCATATGTAAGTCTGGAATAATGCGCCTTGCAAACGGTTGCGGTTATTCGTTGTCTGCAATTCTCGTTAGCCAGTCGCAGTGCGTCCAAGTTACATATATACTTACTCTGACTCCTTCGCCATTCTGTCTTGCAGTCTGGAGAAAAGCAGCACCTGAAAAATATGTCTGATGGCTTGGCAGAGACAAGGACGAGAGCCTCATATATGCTCCCCATCTTCCTGGCAAACTCTGTCGCCATATCTTCATGAACTACTTAGTGTATGATTCCATTTTCGAGATATACTCTTCTCAAGAAATATAACTTCAACCCACGTAAATCAAATTTTATCCCCTATTTCATTTTTACACTATGGGAAAAGAATACGTGTGAAAAGAGTTTTTTGCATTAACTTCTGAAAGACATATATGGTCATCCAAAAGTCTGACTTCTTCGAAAAGAAGATACAATTTTTTTAAAGTATAACTAATATGGGGAAGGAAATTAAAAATACTCTTTTTATAGTTAGAGGAAGTAAAAAGGCAGGGTTACCACAGGTCAGGGAATTCAGGGAAAAGTCAGGGACAGTAAAATTAGTTAGAAAAATCAGGGAAAAGTCAGGGATTTTTAGTAAAAGTAGTTGGAAAAAATTAAATTTCAAAAATTCATGAAAAAACTCTAAATTTTGATGTTTTTTTCTTTGCCTTGTAAACTATAAAAATAACCACGAATTTTAATACAAAACCTTGAATTTTTTCTATTTCAGAAAATAATTTCTTTTTAAATAACTTAATTTTTAAAGAACTATCAGAAAATAATTGTAACCTATAAATTATGTAAGGAATAAGTTTTACAATTTTCATAAATACTAGATTGATAAAAGAATTTTTGTTAAAAATACTGAAAAAAAAATTAATTATGGAAAAGTTACAAATAATTACAGAAATTCAATTATTTTCAAAAGTAATACAATTTTTCGCAGAAATTCAATTATATTCAAAAATTTAAAAAAAGTTTTGGCCATTTCAATTGTATCTTTAAAAATAAAAAAATTATTCTTAAAAATTCAATTATGTACAAAATTATTTTAAAAATTCTCGTCAAAATTTCAATTATCTTTATAAATAATAAAATTCTTCTTCGAAATTCAATTATTTTTAAAAACTTTAACAAAATTCTTGGAAAAATTTCACAGGAATTCAATAATTTACAAATTTTAAAATAAATTTCTTCTAAATAAACCAATTATTTTCATAAATAATAAAATTTTCACAGGAATTCAATTATTTAATATAAAAAATTTTTTAAATGATTTTTCAAAAAATAACAATTATTTAAAAAGAATTTTATAAAATTCGTCACAAGAGTTCAGAAATTCAATTATATTTATAAACATGAATAAAAATTCGTTGGAAGAATTAAATTATTTTCAAAAGTAATAAAATTCTACGCAGAAATTCAACTATGTTCAAAAATTTTTGTCAAAATTTCAATTATCTTTATAAATAATAAAATTCTTCAATATTCATTTATTTAGAAAATTTTTTTAAAATTTTCTTGAAAATTTAAATATATTTAAAAACTTGAATAAAATTCTTGTTAAAATTTTACAGAAAATCAATAATTTATGAAATTTTTAATAAATTTTTTTTGAAATAATTCAATTATTTACAAGAATTTAATTATTTTTATAAATAATAAAATTCTTTACCGAAATTCAATTAGTTTTTAAAATTTTAATAACATTTTTAGCAACTATTCAATTATTAAATATAAATAACAAAATTTTTCCCGAAAATTCAATTATTTTGAGCCATTTTAGTAAAATTTTTTGCAAAATTAAATTTTTTGGAAAAAATTAAATTTTTTCTTGTTAATACAATGATTTTTAAAAATTATAATAAAAAAATCGTTCACAAGAATTCAATTAGGCTCAAAATTTTAATTATTCTTTATAAAATTCAATTATTTTAAAAAACTTTTCGCAATATAATGATTTTCAATAACTACCATTTTTTATAAAATTTCCAAACAGAATTCAATTATTTAAAATTTGTTTTTGGAGAAATCTTTCTAGGAATTCAATTTTTTTTATACAAAATAAAAATGTCTTAGAAATTCTATTATTTAAATTAGAATTTGTACCAAATGAGTTGAGAGAAGTGAATTATTTAAAAATTATTATAAATATAATATAATATAATGTTCCAATTCTACAGGAATTATGCTCGAAAAATAATTATTGTTAAAAATTTAATTTCAATACCCCGAAGAAATCAATTATTTTAAAAAAATTCAATTATTTTTATAAACTCGAATATAATTCGTTGGAAGAATTAAATTATTTTCAAAAGTAATAAAATTCCTCGCAGAAATTCAACTATGTTCAAAAATTTTTGTCAAAATTTCAATTATCTTTATAAATAATAAAATTCTTCAATATTCATTTATTTAAAAAAATTTTTTTAATTCTCTTCAAAATTTAAATATATTTAAAAACTTGAATAAAATTCTTCTTAAAATTTTACAGAAAATCGATAATTTATGAAATTTTTAATAAATTTTTTTTGAAATAAGTCAATTATTTACAAGAATTTAATTATTTTTATAAATAATAAAATTCTTTACCGAAATTCAATTATTTTAGAAAAATTTTAATAACATTTTTGGAAATTTTTTAAAATTATTTTCATGATTAACAAAACTCATCACAGGATTTTAATTAATTTTGGATACAATATTTTTATTAAATTCCTCGAAAAATGTAATTATTCTTTAAAATTTTATTAAAATTTCTCAGAAGAATTCAATTATTAAAAAATTTGTTGATAAAATTTTTTATGAGAATTCAATTTTAACAAACATTCAATTATTCAATAAATAATTTATTTTTCAATTTAAATAATTGAATTTTTCTAGAATTTTCTAATAAAAATTGATTAAAAAATGAAATTACCGAATAATTGATTTATTGTTTATGAAAATAATTGAATTATTGCAACGAATTTTATTACAATTTTTTCAAATAATTGAATTTTTTGGGAAAATTTACTACTTTTAAAAATAATTGAATTCTTGCGAAGGATTTTTTTTTGAATTTTCGTTGAAAAATTTCATGATTATTTAAATTATAACAAAACATGAAGAAGGTGAATTATGTTTTGTAATAATATTCTTATAAATTGTTGAGTTTCAAAAAGGTTTGAATTTGAATGTTCTGAAGAATTTTAATTCCCGTGGAAAAGTAATAATTAAATACTTATTTAAAAATTTAGTTATTGATGTTTTTGAATAATTTTACAATTAATGAAATGTGTAAATAAATTTAATACAACATTTTTAGAGTATCTAATAATTTTTAGAGTGAATCAGAATACTTTTTATGGTCAGGGAAAAAGTGAGAATTTTGTTTGGAAATCAGGGAAAAATAAAATTAAATATTTGTGGCAACTCTGCATAATTATTTTTTTAAGTGAATAAAATTCTACGCGGGCTTTAGTAAAGTTTTTTTTTATTTATAATGATAACTGAAAATAAAAACTAAATTATGTCAAAGTAAATTGATGTCAGGAGGTTGAACACTTTTGCTTTTGCTACATCTTCTTCGTGCGGTCAGTAGTAGGGAATCTCTCCACGATTTTTTTGTTAATTCCCGCAGAAGAATCTTTCCGCAAAACACACAAGCATAGAGTTAGGGAATCATCTTGTGATGGTCATTTAAAATAAGCATATGAACGTCTTTCAAGAGACACTTTGCAACCGCATTAAATTACTGTTCTACTGGACTTCAAGAATTGAGGACATCCTGCGGCTTAGGCAAGGAATGAGAATTGTCGCTTCGGTGACTTGAGGTAGTACCGGTTGTCCGATATATGTGTAGAGAAGCATTTTAATGCCGATTAATCCAAATCATGAACCAGATCTGTTATGTCTAGTTAGAAAAAAAAACACTTCTCAGATTATATTCCTCTTTGCCTTCAGTGAATTAGCTCTAAAATCTTTCTCTCTAATTATAATTTAAACCACACTAGGAATAAATTAAATCAAACAATATATTAAATTTGACAATTAATTATCAAGCTAGCGTCTGTAAATTAAATCCCAGGTAAATTGAATTAGAAAAATAGATTTCGATTTTGAAATAAATTTTTCATCAGACGATCAAAGAGACTCGTAAATTAAAATACAAGAGAACGAGTCTCCTGATCTGACTAACTTCAGTTTCTTATTTTACGCTTAGTTTAATAA
This sequence comes from Leptopilina myrica (nomen nudum), assembly GCA_032872475.1. Taxonomy (NCBI): domain Eukaryota; kingdom Metazoa; phylum Arthropoda; class Insecta; order Hymenoptera; family Figitidae; genus Leptopilina; species Leptopilina myrica (nomen nudum). Next base: position 43,423,343 of record CM065463.1, read on the forward strand.
TGTCGTAAAATTATTTTTAAAGCTTGCTGTATATGAAAGTAACCGGTGTAGACATTTTTATGTGGTGACATTATGAAAGTCTCAATTAATTAGGACGAATTGGGTTCAAATCATTTTATAATTAAGCGAGAATGTCTGCAATGCTTTCTAGTATTCTCTCTCTCTCTCTTTCTTATATATAGCCAACTGCAATAATGTAACTTTATCATTAGTAGAGAGAGTAATTTAAGACACGTATAAAATGTTCGTGAGCAAGAGTAATAATAACATTTTTTTTTCTTAACCTTTTTTTCTTTCCCTTTGAAAAGCGAAGGTACTTGAAATCAACACCTTTTTGTTGCTTCGCCTAAGGTTGTAAACACAACTATTTTTATTTATTCGATACCAATCCTTGTTGCTGAGGTGTAATGCTTTTTTCTCAGTCTCGGCGCCGCACAGCGATCTGCTTTACTGTCAGGATGAGGAATCACGTTGTTATGCCGCTCACGAATCACCTGATGAACCGTGCACATCGCTTGGTCATCGTCCTTTCTCGTGTTCATCTGATTTTTTCACTGTTTTTTTCTTTTCTTTTTTCTTTTATTTCTTTTCTTTTCTTTTTTTTTTTTTTTGATAAAAGAGAGAAAAAACAGGGACAAATGAAACTTTCATCCAAGGGAAAAAGTTGTTGATTGGTATAACTTAGAATGAAATGTGAATTTTTATTCAGTCATAAAATATTCGAATTTAAATTAATGAGAAATGTACAATTTAATTACAGATTAAGGCGAAAATTAAATAAACTAAATAATTAATATATTTAATTAATTAATTTAATTAATTTAATTAATTTAATTAATTTAATTAATTAACTATTTTATTCATTTTATACATTTTACAGGCTTCGCACTTCATTATGATTTTCAAAAAAGTAGGAAAAAGTATCCTTGATGACAAAAAAAGTAGGAAACAGTAACCTCGATGACAAAAAAAAAGAATGAATGAATTTAATTAAAAACTTTTTAAAAAATCGAATTCTCAAAGTATTTCAATTTAATAATTGATAAATAATTAAATTTTAGAAGGAGTCACATTCTAATGTATTCACGTTTCTTAGTACGAAGATTAATAATTAAAATTTTTATTAGTTAATTTTTAAAAAATATACACTTCAATTTTTTTTTATAAAATTGAATTATCGCAGTTTTTTTTTAATTTTGAAAAATAGGATTTTTTAATTCTGTTATTTCAAGATAATTGAATTTTTATAAACAAATAATTGAAAATTTTTGATGTAATTGAAATTTCTTTACATGCTATCAAAAATAATTTACTTTTTTTAAAGAATTTTATTTAAATTTTTCTAAATAATGAAGGGAAGTTAGTCACCGTACAATTATAATTTTATTTTTAAAAATTTATTAGCGAAACATTTAATTACTTTCTTAAACAGTAAAACTTCGACATAGTTAAATTACTTTTAGGAATTTTATTAAAATTCATTGTAAAAGTTCAATTATTTCTTTAAATAACAAAAATTCATATATATTAACCACAAGAATTCAATTATTTTCAAAAATTTTTCTTAATTCAATAATTTGTATGTCTATTATTTAAAAAAAACTTCCAAAAAGTATTCAATTATTTAAAAACAATTTTGACAAAATTCTACACGAATATTCAATTATTTTCTAAAAGAATGAAAATTTCATAGGAATTGAATTATTAAAAATAGAGTTTATCTAAATTTTAATCAAATTCGTCGAAAAATGCAATTATTTTCAAAAATTTTAATAAAATTCTACGCAAATAGTAAAATATTTTCAATTTACTAAATTCTTTTGAATATTATTTTTGAAAAATATTCCTCACAAGAATTCAATTATTTTCATAAATTTCCATAAAATTTAAACAAAATAATTCAATTATTTTCAAAAGTAATAAAATTCTCCTCGCAGAAATTCAATTATGTTTAAATTTTTTTTGAAATTCTCCGTAATTTTAATTCTCTTTATAAATAATTAAATTGTTTTCTACAATTCAATTATTTTCAAAAATTTTAATAAAATTCTACGCAAATAGTAAAATATTTTCAATTTACTAAATTCTTTTGAATATTATTTTTGAAAAATATTCCTCACAAGAATTCAATTATTTTCATAAAATTCCATAAAATTTAAACAAAATAATTCAATTATTTTCAAAAGTAATAAAATTCTCCGCAGAAATTCAATTATGTTTAAAATTTTTTTGAAATTCTCCGTAATTTCAATTCTCTTTATAAATAATTAAATTGTTCTCTACAATTCAATTATTTTAAAAAATTTTAATAAAATTCAACGCAAACATTTAATTATTTTCATAAATATATTTAATAACATTCTCTTGAAGGATTCAATTACTTTTATAAAAAGTAAAATTCTTTGCAGAAATTCAATTAGTATCAATAAATTTCAATGAAATTGAATTAATCAAATATTTTCAATTAGAATTATAAACGGACAAGATTTTTTTTGAAAAATTGAAAAAATTCTTCGTTTATAATTGAATTATTTTCCAAATCGGGGAATTTAAAGGTTAAACACAATTTACAATCAGTCACTATTGATAGAGTAAATGTCGGTAAAATTATTTCTTATTATCTTATTGGCGATTGTTTTTCATTAACGATTTTAGTTTTTAACACTGTTTTTAAATGGAAATGTGAAAAGTAAAAATCGAAATTTGACTATTTGTTCAGAAAAGTAGCTTTTAGTAGCATTAGGCTCAAAAAAGTAGCCAAAAAGTAGCGAACAGTAGCTTTTAGTAGAAGAGTGCGAAGCCTGATTTTATGAAACTTTATAAAACTAAAATATCTAAAATATTCGTTAGTATGTTATTGCCATTTAAAAATAGATGGACGAAAATAATGTTTCGAACTTTTAGATGTTATGCAATTGAAATTGCATATGCATCTCACCTTCAATTAAACACGTCCTTAAAGTTTTAAATTAGTATCTGACAGACTGTCGCATCGGATTTCCAGTCTCTTTTTTTTAAAAATAAGCTGATTGATTAAGTTAGCTGTAAACTGTGGCACATCTCGAGACTTTAATTTACAATCGTGGCCTTCAAGTGCCGGACATAATTTCGTGGAAGAACCACATAAATGACACGCAGAGTGTTACAGTTACACGTTTTTAGTGCACTTTAAATATAATGAGCCTTAAGGTAGTTTATGAATTATACTTCGGGTTCCACTAAAGAAACGCCTTCAATATACCTTTAGACCAGTTAAAGGAGAACTTTATAGCATTTTCGGTATGTTTGGCAAATCATCTTGAGTTGTATTATGGGTTAAGACCTGTGAAAGGAAACACGCTGATAATGTTTACAGATTATTATAATTACAATCTTTGTAAGATGTCAAATGCACTGAATAATAAAAAAAAATTTGATAATAATTAAATAATAATCTTCAGGAATTACTGGATAATAATTGAATAATAATCTTCAGGAGATACTGGATAATAATTAAATATTAATCTTCACGAGATACTGGATAATAATTAAATAATAATCTTCAGGAATTACTGGATAATCATATTTATTTAAATAATTCGTCACTCAGGACGTTTCGATATCAATGAAAAACAATCTGTCAAAGTTTAAATAACACCAAAAAAACTCAATTTCTTATGATAATAAACTTTATCAAAATTTACAACCATAAAATAAAAATGAACTTACTAAATTTAACGAAGAAAACAATGATTATATAGAACAAGTATCTTAAAAGTGATGCTCATTTATTTTTAATTCGCAGAAATTTATTTTTAAATAATATTTTTTATTAACATTATACAGACTTCGCACGCCTTGAATAATTTTTAAAATGTAGCAAAAAGAAGCTTTCAAACTAAAAAAAAGTAGCTATCAAAGATTATTTACGAAAAAAATTAATTCTTCTGAAGAATTTTATGAAATTTTTTTTAATAATTTGATAAAAAAAAGTACATAATTAATAATAATTATTTTTAAATAATTAATTTCTCTCGACTAATCCCATGCAAGTTCTAATTTAAATAATACACTTCCTAAGACATTTTTATTATTCATGAAAAAATTGAATTCTTAGAAAGAGAAGTTTTACAATAAAAATTTTTAATAATTGAATTCTGTTTGGAAATTTTTATGAAAAATGGCAAATATTGAAAATCATTGTATTGCGAAAAGTTTTTAAAAATAATTCAATTTTACAAAGAGTAATTAAAATTTTGAGAATTATTAAATTCTTGCGAATGATTTTATTTAAATTTTTTTAAATCATTGAATTTCTAAGAAAGAATTTTTTATTTTTGCGAATAATTTTGTTATTTATCGACATAATTGGATTTTTCTGGAGGAATATTATTGAAATGGAAAAGAATAATTGAATTATTATTTCAAAAAAATGTAATTAAAATTATATTGAAAATAATTGATTTTCTTCAAACAATTTTATTAAAATACTTGAAAATAATTGAAATCCTGTTAAAAATTCTAATATTTCTCTGATTAATTGAATTCATCCAAAGAATTAAAAAAAAACATTTTTTTAAATAATTGATATCTTTAAGAATTGAAATTAAATTTTCAAAAATAATTACATTATTTTTCCAGCATAATTCCTGTAAAATTGTAGTATTAAAAATAATTGAAATCCTGCGATGAATTTTATTATTTATTAAAATCATTGAATAATTGCAAAAAATTTTTCAAAACTAATTGAATTCGTAAGAAGGATTTTTATTATTTATACAAAAATAATTAAATTATTCAGGAAAACTTTATTAACATGTTTTAAAAAGAATTGCATTTCGGAGAAAAATTTTGTTATTTCAAAAGAATTGAATTTCAGAGAAAAATTTTGTTATTTACAAAAAATTGAATTACTGAGAAAAATTTTGTTATTTAAAAAAAATGAATTTTTCCAAAAAATTAAAAAAAAATTTTTTGAAATAATTGATTTCTTTAAAGGATTGAAATTAAATTTTTAAGAATAATTACATTTTACGAGCAAATCTTGTAAAATTGTACTAAAATTAATTGAAATCCTGCAATGAATTTGATTATTTATAAAAATTATTGATTAGTTGGAAAGAATTTTATTAAAATTTTCAAAACTAATTGAATTCCGAAGAAAAATTTTATTATCTATACGAAATTAATTGAATTATTCAGGAAATTTTTATTACAATGTTTAAAAAAGAATTGAATTTCTGTGAAATATTTTATTTAAAAAAAAATTCAATTTGTTCAAAGAATTAAAAAAAATTTATTTAAATAATTGATTTCTTCGAAGAATTGAAATTAAATTTTAAGAATAATTATTCTTAAAATTTAATTTCCTGAGCAATTCTTGTGAAATTGTATAAAAAATAATGAAAATCCTGCTATGAATTTTATTATTTATGAAAATAATTGAATTCTTGCATTAGAATTTTATCAACAGTTTTTCAAAAATTTTATTTCCATATGAAAAATATTATTAGAGAAAGTATAATTGACTTATTGTAAAAAAAATTGTATATAAATTTTGTTAAATAATTGATCTTTCTGAAAATGCTATTCTAAAATAATTAACATCTATAATGAAACTTTAATTATTTAAATAATTGAATTTTGGATGAATTTTATCATTATTTTTTAAATAATTGAATTCTTTTGCGAAATTTCGAGAAAATATTAAATATTGAAAATAATTGAATTTTAAATATTTTTTGGAAATTAATTGAATTGTTTTAAAGAATTTTATTATAATTTTTGTTTATAGTTCTTTGATCTCTAGTAATTAGCAGATTTAAAGTAATGGGAATTTAAAATGAAAAGAAAAACAAAAATATTTTATTCAAAAACAAAAATTTTTATTAATAAGAAAAATAGTAGCTTTTAGTTATTGAAATCTAAAAAAGTACCTTAGTTGTAGCATAACGTAAAAAATGTAGTAAATATAGTAGGTTTTAGTAGATGTGTGCGAAGCCTGACATTATAAACTTTTTTTTACACATCGTTTTCTATTGTACACTCAATTTTTTCTTATTGCAATTTGTTTAGATGATAAATATGGTTAAACCCCACTTTTTTGAATTCTTTGATTACAATTTAAGACTGTCATCTTCGCTAAACTTCTAGCTTTATTCGCTGCAAATCCGACAACATATGATAAAACATAATCGGATGTTGTAAAGCGAAAGAGATCATGATCATCCAATAACTCTGCAACGTCTGCAATCGTATTGCAGTTGTGTCCTTTCAGAATGATTTTATTTATTACAGATAACCTTATTTATGGTATTTATTTGTCATCTTCCTTTAAATATAGAACAGCATTCATAATTCCACTGCTTGCATGTTATTTCAATGATCAAGATCAAAATGTCTAAACATTTCAATCTTTCAATTAATTTAAATTTTAATATTTTTAATATTCAATTATCTAAATCATTTAAGAACAATATCTAAATCTGCCACACCAAAAAACAAGAAAAAATTATGAATTTTAATGTTGTTTTTGTCATTTTCCAACTAAACCGCGTGAGAGAAAAAAAATATCTGTATAAAATAATTTTACATTAACAAAATTATTTGCAGTTAGCTCACACGGTAAGCTTTTTATGTCTATGAAATTTAAGCTAGCAGCAATATTGCGACGAGGTTACGTGCTATCTGGAATTATTCTTCCCCATGTGGGGTTAGAGGATTGCTTTTTTAGTTCGAAAGGAAAGAGAAGAAAAAACGAACACTTTCAGTTTTAAAGAAGAGTGCGCTCTGGGCAAAAAGTTATTTAGTTTCGTGCGTTGTTTCTGTGCCGTTAGTTCGTTTTGTTTTTTTTTCTTCAAAAGAACCAGTTGTAAGCTGAGCTGATGCATGCTTGTAGTAATTTCACTCATAATGGAACACTTGTATTGTTGCGCGCACCACTATAATATTTCGTGAATGATCCACCCACCGTTTTAAAAATGAGTGCAATTCTTTTTTAACCAGTTATTTTTTTTTTAAATTATACTTTGTTCTTCATTCACATTCTTTTTCAAATCTCTTAATTTTTAAATTTTCATTTTCTATTATCAATTAAAAAAAACCGCTGCTAAGTTATAAATTTTTGTTATAATTTTGGTGCTCATTTCATTCGTTTTCGTAAATCTTGTTGTGTTCATTTCATGAACACTTTGCTTCCTCATAGAGATGTTAATAACAATAAAGTATAATTTTTAAACAATTATTCTTAAGTGCTGTAATATTTTTTTCTCTTTATTTAATACTTTCACATGAAAATTTTTTTTTTCACAATTTCTGTTTTTTAAAATATCAATAACTTGTTTATTTCTAATCGAAATAGCTTCAAAAATAGGTCAATCGAAGGGTTTTTTAATGCTCTACAAGTTGGTAACTGTGGTTTTAATGTTATTTCTACATTTTTCAACAAAATTCTCAAAAAAGTCTTATTTTCCAAAATTTTTGATTTTTAAAAGTTTAATATCTCCGGTGAATATGAACGACAAATGTTCATTCTGGGCTCAAAAGATGCGTCTAAAAAAACTCTAAAAAATTAGAGAAAAACATTTAAAGGTGTCCTAACATTTTTTTAAAGTTATGGGCAAAAAACGTTTTTTTGAAAAATTAAAAATCAAAAAAATAAATAGTTAAACTTTATTAATCTATCTCAAAGTACTCTCATTTTATGTCCGCAAATGAGACCTACAATATTAAAAAAAATTCAGCCCAAAAGCTCTTTACAATTTGGAGATATTTATGAAAATATGTTTACACACACAATGACATTTTTCAAAAATGTCATTTTTGAACTCCTGAGGTCAAATAACATAAAGATATGTTAAAAAATCGAACCTGAAAAATTTTGGTATTACAATACTTCCTCATTATGAGGAAGCAAAAATGTCGTTTATTTTAAAAAAACCTTTGAAACTTTTTTAATTTTTGTCCTACAAAAATGTGTCCAGAGGTGAAGTTGTTTGTTTTTGTTCCAGTTATCAGGAAAAAAAAGAATAAAACTTTCAAAATGAAATTGCAAAAAGTTACTGAAAACTGAAATTTCAAAATGAAAAAATGTCTGTTATTTTAGAAAAACCTTTGTAACTTTTTTAATTTTTGTCCTACAAAAATGTGTCCAGAGGTGAAGTTATTTGTTTTTGTTCCAGTTTCAAGTTACAAAGGTTTTTCTAAAATAACAGACATTTTTTCATTTTGAAATTTCAGTTTTCGGTAACTTTTTTCAATTTTATTTTGAAAGTGTTTTTCTTTTTTTTCCTGATAACTGGAACAAAAACAAACAACTTCACCTCTGGACACATTTTTGTAGGACAAAAATTAAAAAAGTTTCAGAGGTTTTTCTAAAATGACAGACATTTTTTCATTTTGAAATTTAAGTTTTCGGTAATTTTTTTCAATTTCATTTTGAAAGCGTTTTTCTTTTTTTTCCTGATAACTGGAACAAAAACAAACAACTTCACCTCTGGACACATTTTTGTAGGACAAAAATTAAAAAAGTTACAGAGGTTTTTCTAAAATGACAGACATTTTTTCATTTTGAAATTTCAGTTTTCGGTAACATTTTTCAATTTCATTTTGAAAGCGTTTTTCTTTTTTTTAATGTGTCATGAAAATTTGATCATTTATCACCTGGAAATCATGGAATTTTATTAGGAAAAATTTGTAAAAATCCTGAAAAAAGAATTAAACATTAATTTTAGTCAAAATGTTATACAAAGGTTTTTCTAAAATAACAGACATTTTTCATTTTTAAATTTAAGTTTTCGGTAACTTTTTTCAATTTCATTTTGAAAGCGTTTTTCTTTTTTTTCCTGATAACTGGAACAAAAACAAACAACTTCACCTCTGGACACATTTTTGTAGGACAAAAATTAAAAAAGTTTCAGAGGTTTTTCTAAAATGACAGACATTTTTTCATTTTGAAATTTAAGTTTTCGGTAACTTTTTTCAATTTCATTTTGAAAGCGTTTTTCTTTTTTTTCCTGATAACTGGAACAAAAACAAACAACTTCACCTCTGGACACATTTTTGTAGGACAAAAATTAAAAAAGTTTCAGAGGTTTTTCTAAAATGACAGACATTTTTTCATTTTGAAATTTCAGTTTTCGGTAACTTTTTTCAATTTCATTTTGAAAGCGTTTTTCTTTTTTTTCCTGATAACTGGAACAAAAACAAACAACTTCACCTCTGGACACATTTTTGTAGGACAACCATTAAAAAAGTGACAGAGGTTTTTCTAAAATGACAGACATTTTTTCATTTTGAAATTTAAGTTTTCGGTAACATTTTTCAATTTCATTTTGAAAGCGTTTTTCTTTTTTTTCCTGATAACTGGAACAAAAACAAACAACTTCACCTCTGGACACATTTTTGTAGGACAAAAATTAAAAAAGTTACAGAGGTTTTTCTAAAATGACAGACATTTTTTCATTTTGAAATTTCAGTTTTCGGTAACTTTTTTCAATTTCATTTTGAAAGCGTTTTTCTTTTTTTTCCTGATAACTGGAACAAAAACAAACAACTTCACCTCTGGACACATTTTTGTAGGACAAAAATTAAAAAAGTTACAGAGGTTTTTCTAAAATGACAGACATTTTTTCATTTTGAAATTTCAGTTTTCGGTAACATTTTTCAATTTCATTTTGAAAGCGTTTTTCTTTTTTTTAATGTGTCATGAAAATTTGATCATTTATCACCTGGAAATCATGGAATTTTATTAGGAAAAATTTGTAAAAATCCTGAAAAAAGAATTAAACATTAATTTTAGTCAAAATGTTATACAAAGGTTTTTCTAAAATAACAGACATTTTTCATTTTGAAATTTAAGTTTTCGGTAACTTTTTTCAATTTCATTTTGAAAGCGTTTTTCTTTTTTTTCCTGATAACTGGAACAAAAACAAACAACTTCACCTCTGGACACATTTTTGTAGGACAAAAATTAAAAAAGTTTCAGAGGTTTTTCTAAAATGACAGACATTTTTTCATTTTGAAATTTAAGTTTTCGGTAACTTTTTTCAATTTCATTTTGAAAGCGTTTTTCTTTTTTTTCCTGATAACTGGAACAAAAACAAACAACTTCACCTCTGGACACATTTTTGTAGGACAAAAATTAAAAAAGTTACAGAGGTTTTTCTAAAATGACAGACATTTTTTCATTTTGAAATTTCAGTTTTCGGTAACATTTTTCAATTTCATTTTGAAAACGTTTTTCTTTTTTTTAATGTGTCATGAAAATTTGATCATTTATCACCTGGAAATCATGGAATTTTATTAGGAAAAATTTGTAAAAATCCTGAAAAAAGAATTAAACATTAATTTTAGTCAAAATGTTATACAAAGGTTTTTCTAAAATAACAGACATTTTTCATTTTGAAATTTCAGTTTTCGGTAACTTTTTTCAATTTCATTTTGAAAGCGTTTTTCTTTTTTTTCCTGATAACTGGAACAAAAACAAACAACTTCACCTCTGGACACATTTTTGTAGGACAAAAATTAAAAAAGTTTCAGAGGTTTTTCTAAAATGACAGACATTTTTTCATTTTGAAATTTAAGTTTTCGGTAACTTTTTTCAATTTCATTTTGAAAGCGTTTTTCTTTTTTTTCCTGATAACTGGAACAAAAACAAACAACTTCACCTCTGGACACATTTTTGTAGGACAAAAATTAAAAAAGTTACAGAGGTTTTTCTAAAATGACAGACATTTTTTCATTTTGAAATTTCAGTTTTCGGTAACATTTTTCAATTTCATTTTGAAAGCGTTTTTCTTTTTTTTCCTGATAACTGAAACAAAAACAAACAACTTCACCTCTGGACACATTTTTGTAGGACAACCATTAAAAAAGTGACAGAGGTTTTTCTAAAATGACAGACATTTTTTCATTTTGAAATTTAAGTTTTCGGTAACTTTTTTCAATTTCATTTTGAAAGCGTTTTTCTTTTTTTTCCTGATAACTGGAACAAAAACAAACAACTTCACCTCTGGACACATTTTTGTAGGACAAAAATTAAAAAAGTTACAGAGGTTTTTCTAAAATGACAGACATTTTTTCATTTTGAAATTTCAGTTTTCGGTAACATTTTTCAATTTCATTTTGAAAGCGTTTTTCTTTTTTTTAATGTGTCATGAAAATTTGATCATTTATCACCTGGAAATCATGGAATTTTATTAGGAAAAATTTGTAAAAATCCTGAAAAAAGAATTAAACATTAATTTTAGTCAAAATGTTATACAAAGGTTTTTCTAAAATAACAGACATTTTTCATTTTTAAATTTAAGTTTTCGGTAACTTTTTTCAATTTCATTTTGAAAGCGTTTTTCTTTTTTTTCCTGATAACTGGAACAAAAACAAACAACTTCACCTCTGGACACATTTTTGTAGGACAAAAATTAAAAAAGTTTCAGAGGTTTTTCTAAAATGACAGACATTTTTTCATTTTGAAATTTAAGTTTTCGGTAACTTTTTTCAATTTCATTTTGAAAGCGTTTTTCTTTTTTTTCCTGATAACTGGAACAAAAACAAACAACTTCACCTCTGGACACATTTTTGTAGGACAAAAATTAAAAAAGTTACAGAGGTTTTTCTAAAATGACAGACATTTTTTCATTTTGAAATTTCAGTTTTCGGTAACATTTTTCAATTTCATTTTGAAAACGTTTTTCTTTTTTTTAATGTGTCATGAAAATTTGATCATTTATCACCTGGAAATCATGGAATTTTATTAGGAAAAATTTGTAAAAATCCTGAAAAAAGAATTAAACATTAATTTTAGTAAAAATGTTATACAAAGGTTTTTCTAAAATAACAGACATTTTTCATTTTTAAATTTAAGTTTTCGGTAACTTTTTTCAATTTCATTTTGAAAGCGTTTTTCTTTTTTTTCCTGATAACTGGAACAAAAACAAACAACTTCACCTCTGGACACATTTTTGTAGGACAAAAATTAAAAAAGTTACAGAGGTTTTTCTAAAATGACAGACATTTTTTCATTTTGAAATTTCAGTTTTCGGTAACATTTTTCAATTTCATTTTGAAAACGTTTTTCTTTTTTTTAATGTGTCATGAAAATTTGATCATTTATCACCTGGAAATCATGGAATTTTATTAGGAAAAATTTGTAAAAATCCTGAAAAAAGAATTAAACATTAATTTTAGTCAAAATGTTATACAAAGGTTTTTCTAAAATAACAGACATTTTTCATTTTGAAATTTAAGTTTTCGGTAACTTTTTTCAATTTCATTTTGAAAGCGTTTTTCTTTTTTTTCCTGATAACTGGAACAAAAACAAACAACTTCACCTCTGGACACATTTTTGTAGGACAAAAATTAAAAAAGTTTCAGAGGTTTTTCTAAAATGACAGACATTTTTTCATTTTGAAATTTAAGTTTTCGGTAACTTTTTTCAATTTCATTTTGAAAGCGTTTTTCTTTTTTTTCCTGATAACTGGAACAAAAACAAACAACTTCACCTCTGGACACATTTTTGTAGGACAAAAATTAAAAAAGTTACAGAGGTTTTTCTAAAATGACAGACATTTTTTCATTTTGAAATTTCAGTTTTCGGTAACATTTTTCAATTTCATTTTGAAAACGTTTTTCTTTTTTTTAATGTGTCATGAAAATTTGATCATTTATCACCTGGAAATCATGGAATTTTATTAGGAAAAATTTGTAAAAATCCTGAAAAAAGAATTAAACATTAATTTTAGTCAAAATGTTATACAAAGGTTTTTCTAAAATAACAGACATTTTTCATTTTTAAATTTAAGTTTTCGGTAACTTTTTTCAATTTCATTTTGAAAGCGTTTTTCTTTTTTTTCCTTATAACTGGAACAAAAACAAACAACTTCACCTCTGGACACATTTTTGTAGGACAAAAATTAAAAAAGTTTCAGAGGTTTTTCTAAAATGACAGACATTTTTTCATTTTGAAATTTAAGTTTTCGGTAACTTTTTTCAATTTCATTTTGAAAGCGTTTTTCTTTTTTTTCCTGATAACTGGAACAAAAACAAACAACTTCACCTCTGGACACATTTTTGTAGGACAAAAATTAAAAAAGTTACAAAGGTTTTTCTAAAATAACAGACATTTTTTCATTTTGAAATTTCAGTTTTCGGTAACTTTTTGCAATTTCATTTTGAAAGTTTTATTCTTTTTTTTCCTGATAACTGGAACAAATTTTTGATATTAAATAATTGAATTCCTGTGAAAATTTTCTTATTTATGAAAATAATTGGTTTATTTGAAAGAAACTTATCAAAAATTTGGTAAATTATTGAATTCCTGTAAAATTATTCCAAGAATTTTATTAAAGTTTTTAAAAATAATTGATTTTCGAAGAACAATTTTATTATTTATAGAGATAATTGAAATTTTTCCGAGAATTAAAAAAAATTTTTTTACATAAATGAATTTTGATGAACTTTATTATTTATAAAGATAATTAAAATTTTGACAAAAATTTTTGAACATAATTGAATTTCTGGGAAGAATTTTATTACTTTTGAAAATAATTTAATTCTTCCAACTAATTTTATTCAAGTTTATAAAAATAATTGAATTTCTGAACTCTTGCGACGATTTTTATAAAATTATTTTTAAATAATTGATATTTTTTGAAAAATTATTTTTGAAATTTTTTATATTGAATAATTGAATTCCTGTGAAAATTTTATTATTTATGAAAATAATTGGTCCATTATTTGTAAATTTTCCAAAATTAAATTTTTTTTAGTTTTTTTTCATTAAAATTCTTTTATTAATGTTGTATTTATGAAAATTGTAAAAATTATTAATTACATAATTTATAAGTCGTAATTTTATGATAGTTCTTTAAAAAGAAATTATTGTCTGAAATAGAAAAAATTCAAAATTTTGTATTAAAATTCGTGGTTATTTTTATAGTTTACAAGGCAAACAAAAAAACATCAAAATTCAGAGTTTTTTCATGAATTTTAAAAAAATTCCATTTTTTCCAGTACTTTTACTAAAAATCCCTGACCAATTTTACTTTCCCTGACTTTTTCCTGAATTCCCTGACCTGTGGCAACCCTGTTTAAAAATTTGATTATTTTTATTTAAATATTTTTCAAAACTTCAATTATTTTTGAAAGATTTTACCAAATTTTAATAGTTTGGAAATTTTTCAAAATTGAAAAACTATTATCGTTAAAAAATTATTTTAAAATATTTTTTAAAAATTAATTCTAAAAATTTCGTTATAATTTTTTGAAACTATTTTATCCTAGAAGAAAACTATGAAGAGTCACAATTATTATAAAAATTTGAGTTTATGTATTTAAATAATTGAATTCTAGAAGTTTGGGAAAAGTATTTGAATTATCTGATTTAACGATGAAGTTTAGTTGGAAATTGTAGAAAATAATTGCATTTAGAAAGGTTTATAATTTTAATTTTTAGAAATTTTTATAGAATTTTTCTTCTAATTGTTTAATTTTTCTTTTTTTTCTTCTAAATAGAGTGTAGGGTGGGACAAAAAAGCCTTATATCGTATATACTGTTATTTATAACAAAATACACACCACTGTTTTCAAATGATTAAATTGTTTAGTTATGTAAAAAAGGAAAATTATTATGATGTCTTTTCTGTCACATTGTTGATCTAAGATAGAATCTGAATTGACTATGTCCGATGTCACGAATTACCCCGATGCTAGGGTAAATCGTGACAGAGTGTGGGGCAATTCGTGACATTGCAATATAACCAATGGCAATACTGAAATCTATTGTTTTATGAAACATAATAATGACTTTATTTATCTATTAAAAGAATCAGAACATTAAGCTATGAAAAGACATTTTTTATTCGTGGAATTTTACAAAAATGAAAATAACTAGAAATTATTGGAAATCAGGTATTTTTTCAGGCATCCATTCGTTGTCTGCGAACTGGCTGCGTTCTGAAAGGATCTTTCCTCACATTCCTTTGGGGGTTTTTTTTGTGTGCTCTCTTCTACGAGTGTGTCTATTTCTGTGGCGTCAGTCCAAATTACAGATCTCCTAAGTTTTCGTCCTTTTTTTTGGCACATTTCTTTCACCGCAGCCTTCGAAAACGATCGAATGGATTGAAGAATAACCTATAGTCGAGTTGAAGGCGTATGATTATTTTCCAAAGGTTATTTGAACGAAGTTATTTTACCGAACTGCATTTGACCGAAGTTGTCCGAACTGCATTTGATTTTGACCGAAATGTCAATTAATCGAATTGTCTTTATAAGGAAATTTAACAAACTGGCTACCATCATCTAGTAATGTTTTTACACTTCCAAAATTAGGAACAAATAATACAATTGTCGTATTTCGTTAAATACTTTAATAAAGACGTAAAACATCAAAAAAGTAATTAAAGCAAATTTGTTTTTTTAATGTCGAAACATAAATTTAACATATATACCTTTTTTCGTCATTCGTTATTTCCTTTGCATTCCATCATACAGTATAATCTCCTGTCCATGAAACGTGCGTTGTATGGTCTGCACAATTTACGTTCGGTAGCCCACTGCTTGGGAAGCGGCGGGTTGTTTTTAGCAGACTGGTTTTGCCCTTCCTCCCCTTTTATTACAATTGCTTGCGCTGTTTATCTTCACTTCGCTCCAAATCTTTGCACCTGTCGCTTCAAAGCAACGAATTTCAGTCTCAGAACTCTCAGATATTATCGAAAATGCAATATTAAAATTTTACACGCATTTACTGACACTGTAGAAACTGTTTTCTTTTGTAGAACATTCCAAAAATTGTCAATGCCAAAGAATTAAACCCTTCTGCCATTGTTTTAATACATTAAAAATTTTCAAAACAGATAAAATATTTCTTAAAGAGTGGTCCTGAGCCAAAACAGATTTTGACCAAGCTGGACCTAAAATCTGGTTTGTTAATTTCTGCATTATCAAAATTAAAAATCCGTTGAGATCATCAAAAGTTTAGTTGCGATAAATATATGTAAATCATGAATTTAAAAACAAAATTTCTATTATATATTAAATAAGGTAATCTATAGAATTTTTATTAAGGATGAAAAATGAAGTAAGATGATGCGCGTCATGGGAATTGTTTATTGTCTGGTAAAATTTCAATTGAACTTTATTATATATACACGATCTAAGTTATATAAGATCATATGCATAAGTTTTGCACACAAACAATGTACTTAAATGCTCTGCATTGAAAACAATAGCTGCGTCACAAGTATTACCGCGTTAGCTCTCTAGCAGAAAAGGAGATAACATACCTATATGTATAAAAGGCACCACCGTTACTGTGCACATCACAACATAAATTAGTTGAAGCAGGAAGCTACTCCCAAGATTTGTATGCTCTTTATACAAACTTGCCCATTGGAAAATTTGAACTAGAATTTATTGAAGTATTTCACGATGGAAAATAAATTTATAGGTTTCAATTCAGGCTCAAAAAATTCAGGGCTCGGATTGTGCGACTTTTTCAACTTTTTTTCGACTTTTCTAAGGAAATGTGACTTTTTTCGACTTTTTTGTGAAAAAATGCGACTAATCGACTTTTTCCAGATTTTTTTTAGTTAAAATGCGACTGAAATTTTTTAAATTTTCAGAAAAGGAAAAGGTTTTAGTCAAAAAATTTTTCTGTTAAGTTTATTTACAGAATTCTTTCAAATTTTTAAAAAAAAACATCAATAACTTCTTTTTTAAATAAATATTTAATTATTATTTTTCCATAAGAATTAAAATTCTTCAAAAGATTCAAATTCAAACTTTTTGAAATTAAACTACTTATAAAAAATTGTTATAAAATAATAATTAAATAATAATTAAAGATGACCGAGTCATAAAATCAGTATTTTATATTATAAGATTTTATAAAAAAAAAAGAATTTGAAAATAACTGAATTTCTAGGATGATTATTTTTTATTTATAAAGATAATTAAAATTTTAACAATAATTTTATTAAAATTCTTTGCAAATAATTGAATTTCAGAGAAGAATTTAATTATTTATAAGGATAATTGAAATTTTGAACAGATTTTTTTTTAAATGTTTAAAAGTAATTGAATTTTGAAGAAGATTTTTAATATTTTTAAAAATAGTTGAAATTGTGGGGAGAATTTAAAAAAATTTGAAAATAATTGAACTTCTGCGATGAATTTTCTTATTTTTTGAGATAATTGAATTTTGCAAAGAATTTTATCAGAACTTTTGAAAATAATTAAATTTCCATGATGAATTTTTTTTATTTATGAAGATAATGATAATTTTGACGAGAAATTTAAAAAAAATTTTGAAAATAATTGAATTTCGACAAAGAATTTCATTACTTTTGAAAATAAATGAATTTCTAGGATGAATGTTATTATTTATAAAGACAATTACAAATGTACAGAAATAAATAAATAAACAAATAATTGAGACTCTGACAAGAATTTTATTAAAATTCTTTAAAAATAATTGAATTACAGAGAAGAATTTTATTATTTACAAAGATAATTGAATTTTTGAACAAATTTTTTTTAAAATGTTTAAAAGTAATTCAATTTTGAAGAAGAATTTTGATATTTATAAAGATAATTGAAATTTTAAAAATTAAAAAAAAAATTTTTGAAAATAATTGAATTTTTGCAAAGAATTTTCTTACTTTTGAAGGTATATGAATTTTGCAAAGAATTTTATCAGAACTTTTGAAAATAATTAAATTTCCATGATGAATTTTTTTATTTATGAAGATAATGATAATTTGACGAGAAATTTAAAAAAATTTGAAAATAATTGAAATTCTGCGGAGAATTTTATTACTTTTGAAAATAATTGAATTTCTAGGATGAATGTTATTATTTATAAAGACAATTACAAATGTACAGAAATAAATAAATAAACAAATAATTAAAACTCTGACAAGAATTTTATTAAAATTCTTTAAAAATAATTGAATTACAGAGAAGAATTTTATTATTTACAAAGATAATTGAATTTTTGAACAGATTTTTTTTAAATGTTTAAAAGTAATTCAATTTTGAAGAAGAATTTTGATATTTATAAAGGTAATTGAAATTTTAAGAATTAAAAAAATTTTTTTTGAAAATAATTGGATTTCTGCGATGAATTTTCTTATTTTTTGAGATAATTGAATTTTGCAAAGAATTTTATCACAACTTTTGAAAATAATTAAATTTTCATGATGAATTTTTTTATTTATGAAGATAATGATTATTTGACGAGAAATTAAAAAAAACTTGAAAATAATTGAAATTCTGCGGAGAATTTTATTACTTTTAAAAATAATTGAATTTATATGATGAATTTTATTATTTATAAAATTTTGACGAGAAATTTAAAAAAAATTTTGAATGTAATTGAATTTTTGCGAAGAATTTCATTATTTTTAAAAATAAATGAATTTTGGAGAAGAATTTTATTATTTAAAAATATAATTGAAATTATGACAGACATTTTATTAAAATTTTTTTAAATAATTGAAATAAAATGAATGAAATAATTGAAATTATTTTTTTTTTTTTTTTTTTATTTTTTATAAAAATAATTGAAATTTTGAACAGATTTAAAAAAAAAATGTTAAAAATACCTCATTTAAATTTAGCCATGCATTTTATTAAACTTTTTTTTAAATAATTGAATTTTGGAAAAAAAATTTTTTATAAATATAATTGAAATTTTGAACAGATTTTTTTAAAAAATGTTAAAATTACCTAATTAAAATTTTGCCATGCATTTTATTAAATTTTTCTAAAATAATTGAATTTTGGAAAAGAATTTTATTATTTATAAAAATAATTGAAATTTTGAACAAATTTTTTTTAAAAATGTTAAAAATACCTAATTAAAATTTTGCCATGCATTTTAATAAATTTTATTAAATATTATTCCAGATTGTTTGATGTAAAAAGTGTGTGTTAGCGAGAAATGTGATTTTGACAATTTCGTGTTTCCTTTTCGGCGTTTTTTTTCTAAAATTTAATTTTACTTTTTTGCCGACTTTTTTGGAAATTTTATGCTACTTTTCGTGATTTTTTGTTGTGAATTTATGCGACTAAAGCGACTTTTTTTTAGTCTTAAAGACGATCCGATCCCTGAAAATTCAAAAAATTAAGAAATTAAATGATAGTTTAGATCTAAAATATAATAATGGTAGAAAAAGGAAAAAAAAATGAGAGCGTAACAGGACTGGTTCCTGTCTAAAAGTGTTTCTTGAATAAGACAATAATTCTCTGCTATCTGTACGGAGAAAACTGGTATATTTAAAATAAAGATATTCAAAAATATATTGACTTTTAACATCTCATTTTTTAATGAAGTTATTTTTGTACATCGTCCATGCTTGACTTCAGTCTTTTAAGTCTTGAAACAAATGTCCTCGTTAATCGGACTGCTTCGATAAGTATTTATATATACGTATATGGATGACATGGGTACATTCCTCTAAAATGTGCACACACATTTGCCACACGTACTTTAATGTATATAATACAATATATAAAAGGCACAAGTGGGCGTACTTGTCGCACCTAATCTTCTTTTAAAAGTTGAAATAAATAATCAGGCAGTATGTCAATTCAAATGACAAAACATTTACTTTACGAGCAATATAATATCTTTATACGTTCAATAAATTATATTTTATTCGAAATTCGATTATGCAAGGTTTAACAAAAAAAAAAAAAGTTCTTTTATGTTTCTTATCATTCATTGTTTCAAATATTTTTTTCTAAAAAATTCTAAAAACTCTTTACCTTTAAATTCTGCTATTTATTTTTCATTTCTTTCAAATTAACGAGTTAGAACATATCACAAAATACTAAAGTTAACTATTTCGAATCAGAATATGTTTCAATATATAGGATTAAGAAATTATTATTGATATAGATTTATTTTATTTCTCAAAGGTAAATTTTCTTATAACCGCGATAATGAAGATATGCTAACGCATTTCGTATATACACCAGCAAAAAATATACAACTCAATTTATGTTACGCTATTTCCATCTTTCTTTCGCGAAAAAATGTTTTACACAAATTTTGCTCTTTATCAATATTATCATGTTTCAATTTTTCTGTTGAGAAATTATTTTTTATTATTTACGAATATACAATAATTTTCGCCTGTAATTTAGAGCTTTAAGAATATATTTAATATTAAATATTTTTAGCAAAGAGTATTCACTACACTGTAAAAAATTTAGGGAGTTAACGGACTCGGGAGTAGGGAGTTAAATTTTTAGAGTTAAAAATTAACTCCAAAAGAGAGTTAATTTTTAACTCCCTTCATTTAACACCCGCGGGAGTTATTTTTTCCATGGGGAGTTAGCATTTGGGTGTTAAATTTTAACTCCTTTTATTTAACTCCCCTCGCATTAACTCCCAAATTGGGTGCGACTTTTATAGACTCCCTGGGGAGTTAAAATTTAACTCCTTTTTTTTACAGTGTATACGATTTCACTTAATCTCGATTCGATTTCTATAAGCTGTATAGAGACAATCGAATCTTGAATAAAATTCACTGAAAGCAAAATATTCACTTCCGATTCAATATTGGTACTCGAATATAACATTGATTTCAAGAGATTAGGTTAATTTTTCAGCGACTATATTTACGTCGAGAATGATGGTATTTATTTGATAAGCAGCACGTGCGAGCAGGGCCAATAAACTCGATATATTCACCGATCACTCTTCAGCGTCTTCAATGCGCCTCTGGACATCATTCATACCAATCATTCAAAATGACTACCGGAAGGCATTACTTCAATAATAGTTTCAATCGCCACCAACCAGATTTGAAATTTAATTCAATATTCCGCTATCACTATGCGAAAATCCCGCTATCATATCAGAAAAATATTCTTTCCATTTGCATAAACATTTATGCAAATTCAATCTTATTAGACTTGTTTCTATTTTGCTCTCTGAAACAGATTAAGTTTTTCGATAAAAACCTTTTTAGAATTTTCATCAAAAATTGCTTTTATTGGAAACTTTCGCTTAGAAAAATACTGGAGGAGAGTATTTTCATATACATATTTCAAAAAATATTATTATTTTATTAAGTTACTTAAAATATCTGTATTTACCGTTTAAACACTGGATGAAATTATTTTTCAGAATAAAACCTTACTTCAGAATAAGGTTTTAAATTATTAAACTGATAACCTTTTTTTTAAACCTTATATTCTGTTCATAACAAACCTAAAACGTTTTTCTTTTTAATTTTCACAAAAAAGATATATTTTTATTGCATACTTTATCGAAAGTAACGGAATTTAAAGGGATATCTAGTCTTTTAGATAAAGAATCGAATGCTCTTTGGTTTTTTTTTTAAATCCGTTACAAAGATTTAGAGAAAAGTGAATAGGTATAAGATTCAATTTAATAAATTGGTTATTCTGATAAAATTACCTATTCCTAAATTAGGCCTCACTATCAATTTAGAAGCATCGAATGGCAACGAATTGATGTACCAAAAATGTGGATCGAATAAAAAATTGATCCAGATCTTTGGCACGAATTTGATCCACTTTAGTTTCAATTTGATACTCTTAACAAAACTGTGCTCAGGGTAAACATTTAAAGCAAAAATTTAACAATTATCGATTACAAATTTTATTAATTATTTATCAATAAGAAATGATACATAAGTTATAAGTCGAGATTTTACTATGTACCTCGGATGAAGACTTTACAATTTGCTTTCAACTCTTAGAATATTTATAATTCACAAACTTTTTTTGGAAATATTTACAAGAACAAATTTTTCAGATTTATCGCAGAATACTTTTGTAAATTAATTATTTACAAAATCTGTCAATCTGTCAATCGCTTTAAAAAAATTAGTTTTGTTATATGCTGACACGTTCGCACAGCATACCTAAATGACGCATCAGAGAATTGAAACATTTATCAATAATACCGATTGCATTTCTCATCAAAATTGATAATTATACACACATTCCAATCTGATAAAGATACCTTTGAATTTAATCCAAGACACTTCCAAGCAAAAATTTAAATATTTGTGGAAATGCAATTGTTATCAAGTCAGAGGACAACAAACCAAGTCAGTGTTTCATGTCAGACTTCTTCTAAAAGTAAAGTTGGACCATATTCTAATCTTTGTTTCAAAATTTGTGTTACTTGCAAATCTAAAAGCTTGTTGGAGATACTTCTTGTTATTTGGATGTAAAAATTAAAATTTGTCTTTTAGTGAACTCAACCTAAATTGAGATTATATTACACAAACAATAGACAGCATAGAGCACATTTTCTGAATCTGAATCTTCTGAATGCTTTATTGCACTGGCAGTAGAATAAACACTACTTCAACGGGGGCCTGGATTTATTTTAGAAAAAGTAGGAAAACAGCATGTTTTGATGACCATTTGTTATTCCAATTTGAATGCACTTAAATCAAAAAGCGTACCACAACTTTTGAGAATAAGTGCATAATGGACCATACGATGTTTTGGCTTCAAAGTATCATTAAATAGCCTACAACACATTTCGTGATGCTCGGAAAAAAGAACACATTCTCTATGAACAGATGAAGCCATTACGATGTCTCCAATCTTACCAACACAAACATAAAAATTCCAAACCTCATCATGCGATATTAAGTCACCTACAAGTATAGGGACAAAAGTATAAATGAAAGCCATCATTTCAGATGCAGGCATTTTCAAAGATTTATTCGATAGTTCTGATTTTTAAATGAGCGGAGGACGTGCTTTCTGCAATCGAATGACGAAATTTTATCGTTTATGACATTTTATTTGCAGATTCGTTTACGAGTGATATGTGTCCCCATGTCGTAAGAAAAACCTCCCTCTGGACTATCATATGCATAATATCGCCAGTGCAATTTTCGCATAAACGTGATGGTTTTTAACCTCATTTCGAATACTATTCTCGATAATATCAGTGAATACCAGTTTTCTCTTTTTGCCGAAGATGACATCTTGTTCATAATTTTCGATCCTAGCTAACTCGTTGGTTGTGTTGTATATCCAACTCGTTGGATGTTTTTCTGGTCTTGCCAGTTTGTTGACGTGCGGCCAACTCATCGTAATATCTATTATCTAAATAATAGTTGCAGAATCTATTTTACATGTAACCAATTAAAATAGCAACAATAACTATGTGCTGCAGTTAATATAAAAACTCCTAATACTCCTAAACTCCTTCGATAAGGTATACCTTATCCAAGAAAAATTGGGGTTCCCAACCAATCAACTGTTTATCAGCAATTGTTTTACAATATTCTTAATTGGTTGAATTAGTGTAAGATTTAGCACTTATGGATTGATAAGAATGATTTGTTTACAATTCTTTATTGTTGAATTGTTTAAATTTTAATCTCGAGATGTGCAAAAGTAAACTCTTACTAGTTAGAAAATTTAAAAACCACAACATTAAATCCGCATTGAAGACTGGTACGGCAGCCAGTATTGAATAAAATTAAGATGAAAAGAAGGAATGATTAAGAATAACGTCGTAATAAATTAAACATGTTCAACCATTGATCATTGCGTGGTGTGTGATAATATGTTCCTATAACATTATTCGTTTTAGTAATAGGCGCTAAGAAGAGATAGAGAATTTCGCTTGTGTTTGGTAGAAAATGTAGAATAAAACCACACGTAGGAAGTCGAGTGTCAGGCTCATCCTCGAGTCACGATGGGATTAATATTTCTATTGGGCATTGTTTCTTGTCATATAAATCTTAATGGTGCCCGAGGGCCTGAACCACATGAATCAGAGGCGTCTTCCCGACCGCGTACGCAATGTTTCCCCATATATAGGATGCTACATCCAATTCTTTATTTTTAGATCACTTTAACCAAACAATAACATATATCTTGTGAGTTTTTATTTGCATTGCATTTTTCAAAGAGTGGCCCTTTGTTAATCATTTATGATTAAGGGGTAATTTATTATGTAATTATATAGATTTGTACAAATTTCTTTTGGCAAATAAATATTTATTGGATACAAAATATAAATAATCTGATTATTTTGCTCCAATAGTTTTTTTAAACCATTCGAACAGTAAAGAAATAAGTATTAGGTTTTTAAAATTCTAGTAGAGTGGTCATTCCAAAAGTAAAACAACAAAAAGGTTTATTTTTAGAATAATTTTTTTTAATGTTTACTTTTTGTATTTTTTTAAATATTTTAATATTGTATATTTTTTATATTTTTTATATTTTTTATCCAATTCGAAGTATATTAATATACATATGATAGCAATTGTAATATCAAAGAATATGTCTATTTATAAATCTAATATATGGGAACTATTATTCGGAATTGGAAAAAATGAATACAAACAAAAAGTTTATATATGTTAAAACACATAATATACAGTAAAACTACAAAGCAACAACACATTATTTATAAATGTGAAAGTTAAACTTCAAACACTTAAAATCACAAAAACAGTGCGAAACACGTATATTTTATGTTTGTTTTGATTTAAGCAGTTGGGTAGATCGACGCGACGCAAGCTCGTATAAAATTATACGAGTACAAATAATTATTTTTCATTCATTTTAATGTTTATAAAAAAAATCATAAATTCTAATAAATATAAATGTTTTCAAACTCTTATAATTTAAAACAATTCAACAAAAACTTCAACCATACGATTGAAAAAATTAAAATTTATTACCAAAATTTTAATTCCACTTTTTACCGTCAAGTGGAATTATTTTTTGACTCTCTGATTTATTAACATTGAGAATTAAAGAAATGAAAATGAACTATATTATATATGATGTGGATATCCTTCTGAAGGTGTCCTATTATGATTGGCCTGATTTATTAAAAAAAAACTTTGTAGATATTTCAGAGTAAATTAAAAGAACCTGATAACGTATTTTTTTATTTTATTTTAAAAATAATTATACATATTTTTATTTAAGTTTATCTTGAAAAGTTGTTTTTTCTATTTTCCTATTTTATGTGATAAAATAGAAAGGCGTTCTAATGTCAGTCTCTCCATCAGTCGTATACAAAATGCGAGGCTACATATCAACAGATTATTATACTACCGATTTTACACAAACATACATCACTCTATGGGTAACAGACATCTCTCGCTTTAAATGTTAATAAATTAATAAATAACCTTTAGTTTGTTTTACACTGAGAGAAGGGAATAGTTAGGGTCAGCATTTTTTTCCAAGATTACTTTATTTATAGTTAACTGAATTTGCTAATAATTTTAATTTTTCAAATCCTGGAAAACTTAAACAAATTCTTATTACTTGACAATATTAAATACTACCTCCTTCTCATTTAGAAAAGAAATTGTGAATTTCATGCGCCTTTTAGTAACAACAGCCGAACACTAGCAGAAGATCATAATTTTGTATAATTTTGCCAAATAAATTTTTAAATACTTCTTAATTTTCATTAAAAAACGTTCCAATTAAGTTGTATTCAATAATTCTATTATTTTTTACCAAGTTACAGACCTTGGTTCGAATTTAACATCGCTTTAGTCGATTAAAAATAGAAAAAAAGTCGAAAAAGTTGTTAATTTAATTTAGTGATGCCACAAAAATTTTATTGTGTACTTCCTTGACTCTTCACTGATTTCTAAATTCAAATTAATCAAAACTTGTATAATTTTGATAAATAAATATTGAAATACTTCTTATTTTTTTTCTTCACAGGAAATAAAATTTAAAAAATGTCGAATTCTGAAATTTAACTATTTCTAAAAATTAAAACTATAACCCTTCCAAAAAATCAATTATTTTCTACAATATTTATAACTAAACTTCATCTCTAAATCGATTATCTATATAAATTTTTAATAATTCTTTAAAATTTCTGAGAAAATTCAATTATTTAAATACACAAAAAGTCCAATTTTTTATAATATTCCAAACCGTCAATTTTTCTATTCAACGATATTCATGAAAGAAGAATATTTTCAAAAATTTTAATAAAGAAATTCGTAAAATTAACTTTTTAAAAAGTATTTCTAAAAAAATTTTTGAATAAGTTTTACAATAACATACAATTAAAAAATGTCCAAAAAATTGAAATTTCGTAAAATATTTTTAAAAATAATTTAAATTTACTAAAATCTTTGAAAAATATTTGAGTTTTTTTGAAAATATAAAAGAATTAATCAAATTTGTTAAAGAATTTTAATTATAAATAATTTCTGGAAAATTCTAAAATAGTAAATTTTAATTTACATTGTTTGAAGGTAATTGAATCTTAAAAAAATGATGATAAAACAATTCTAAGAATTATTTTTTTATAAATATTGTAATATAATTTTGTCGAAAATAATCGAAGATTTTTTTGTATAATTTTAAAAAACTACTTAATTTTTTAAAGAATTTTAATTGAAAATTTCGAATATGACAATATTAAAAATAATTGAATGTTAAAAAATTAGTACGTAATAATAATTTAAAGAATGACTTTCTTCCAAAACTATTTTAATATTATTTCAAAAACCAATTTTTTCATTAATTTTCATTTTTATTGAATTACATTTGAAGATTATTTATTAAAATTTTCAAGAAATCAATATTATTTTCAAAAATTTTCAATTAAAATTCTTTAAAAGATAATTTTCAAAAATTAAAATAAAATACTTGAAAAGATGATTATTTCAGTTTTAATTAAAATTTTACAAAATTTAAATTATTCAAAATCTTTTAAATTGTATATATGGTCAACATCGCGGAAAACGAAACTATTGTAACGTAGCAGTCTTTTTAAAATGTTCATAACTTTTAAATAATAAATTCAAAAAATTTTATTTTCATAAGCAATATCGACAAGAAAAATATATTTTAAGATGCATCCAAACAAATTTATTAATTTCTTGTTATTTAAAAGTTACGGACAAAACAAAAAGACTGTTACGTTACATGCTTCGCGATAATGACCATATATTAAAATTTTAATTAGAAAAATTATTTGAAAATAAATTTCGAAAGATACTAAAAATATGGTTTATAAAAAATTTTTGAAAAAAGTCGAAAAAGTTATAATATCCGTTGCCTGTAGTTACTAGATAGTTGCTGGTATGTTACTAAACAACCTCCAGTTGTTTACATTCTTCGAACACTTATTAATTTTTTGTATTCAACATAAAGCTTCTTTCAAACTTTAGCATAAACTTATTTTTAAAATAAAATCTTTGAAGAGAAAAATAAGGACAAATTTGAGTATTTAAATGCTATCCTTCAACAATTTGTCATGTAGCACCGGACAAGAGTGAAAATGTTTTATATTTTAATTACTGGACTTGAGAAAGTATTCTGTTATTATGCCTTAAACTAAGAAAACAGACCATTTAATATAAATAACTTGAAAAATCTGTTTAGTATAATTATAAACAGAAAGTCAACGTAAAATACGGTTTTTTAAGACCCTCAATGTAACGTACATTCATTTTTTACAGTGTTCCCAAACTTTTGAAATTTATAGAAAATTCAAAGTCTTTTAATATTGAACATGAAAAAACTGAGCCAATATTTCCGAAAATGTTGTTAAAAGTTATTAATTGATTATAACATTTGCAACCATAGGCTAATTTTCCACTTGATGGTTATTTCTGAGTAAGGGATTTATTTTAAAAAAGTGAAGATTTTTAAAATTATTAAATGAATGTATTAGCAGTATACTATTTATAGTTTTCATCCAAAAAAAAGTACTCTTCAATATTTATGACACGTAACTCATTTTCCTTGGAGTAATGTACAGATCAATCATTCTTTTAATAATGTTGATGGATTTTTTTCGACTTTCAGTAATAAAGTCAAAATTTAATAACATCATTTGTAATGCTTTGTAAATATACGAGAGGAAATGAAACGCTCTTCTTGATCCCGAGTTCATCGTTTAATTATTACTTTTTCGATACAGCTTGAGAAATAACGATCTTGAGGAAAACTCGATATGAGTTACTTCCCAATTAATATTATTCGTGAAAGCCTTTCTTATTTACAGCCCAGTATCTTCTTTGTATGGTTTTCAAATCATAATCATCATCATTTCCTGTTTTTTCATTAATTTTTTCATACTATTTAGAATTATTAATTGCAAATTGTTTGTATTTTGCTTCCTGGTGGAGAAGACTTAGTAGTTCTTCAAACTATGGACTTTTGTAAACTTGTTTTTGCTGCTCATCAAAATGAGTATTGTACGGGGATCATTTTGAATTCAAGTCGGTTTCTGTCTGGTCTAGAGTGTATTGAAAATTTAGAGAATTAATCGCAATTAAAAATAATTACACATGTACTTAAATACAAGCAAATAATTAACTGAATTATATTTATTGGATCAAAAAGTGTCGATTTGGGAAAAATGTGTTTAAAGAAGAAAGAAGTTAATGCTTCCTTCGAGGAAGGGAATTTATCTGCTGAAAACTCTTGTCATGAACATCTGTATAATAAATAATCTTCTATCTAATTTAAATAAATAGCCAAATTTTTCAAAACTTTTGATTTCAACTTTTTAGCTATAAAAACTCTGTCATTGTTGGTGCTAATTTGGTCTATATTTAATGTTTAAAACAAAGGAGCAAAGTTATCGCAGACCTTGATAGTCTTGACCTCGTGACTGATCTGTAATTAAGGCCATTGCTGCTCGAGAAAAGGAAATTAAGCTTGAAGCGAGATTGGCAATATTGCAGTAACCCGCCTATCGACATCAAACTTTAGAGACAGCACAATGGCGTTCATAATGCAAGTAATTCGTGTGATCAGCATTTTCGTTTTCTCCTTTATACATTATGTGTGACCCTTAATTTTTTCGCATGACACGGCATCGATTTCATTTTTTAAGCCCTTGACAAAGCAACAATCTTCATTCGCAGCTACGAGATTACGTATACTAAATATAGACTACTTCCGTCTCAAAATAAACATACTAAACCTTTGAGTTATGTTAACACTTAAATACACGCATTTTCACAAGTACGATGCTAATATTAACTAACTTAAGCAAAGTGGATGTTAAACTTTTATTACGTTCAATATCTCATATTATTATAAACAGTGAGAGTCTATTTTCATTACAGTATAGCAACTTCACACTAAATTTTCCACAACAATTTACTACCTAGTAAAAATCCCTATAAAATCAATTGGTACACGTACTTCATAACTGTTCATTAAAATTCCCTTTTTGGAAATTAAAAAACTAAATGATAATGCTCGTCAAAAGCATTGCAACCGTGATTCTTGAACGATTTTTTTGCAGACAACCGTATATCATCGTGTTCGTAATAAAATTATCTTTCTCTCCACACATATATTTGATTCGGTAAACAAATGAGTGCAAATAACTATTTCCATATACCTGTTTGTACGTGGCAACCTGTGGCAACCATATAGTTATGAACAAAAAAAAATGTAGGCAACCCATCGGTTGTTTATTCTTCAGGTTTCTTTCGTTCCATTGGTATATAATTTATATTAAAAGATGTATTTTTATGTTGACCAGAATAATTTGTAGTCAAGAAGCTGTAGAATAATGTTTGTTTTCGCTGGTCTTTATGTAAAGAATTTCAAGTTTAATATATGTAGGTAAACTTCTATAATATATTTATAATTTATTTGGTAAATAAGTATAGTTTTTTAAAATATGATAATTGTACTCTTAAATAATCATGTCCTTGAACATATGATTTTAGGCAACCAATTCTTGATATCTTTGGGTACATTCAATATTTGATGATAGAACATTATTATATGAACAGATGAGTGAAGGTCCTATTCGGATCCTGTACTAGTACTTGTGTCGTAGTACTGGACAATAATGTCAAATAATCAAATCTAATTACAATAATAAAAATTAGGTGCTTTTTTCGATTTTTCATCATCATGTTGGTCTACATGATCTAAAATAACATAAAGGCTCTTTTCGAACAATGTTCATAGGGTCTATGAAGATGGTCTCCTAACACAGTTATTCCGTATGATAAAATATATGCAAATCTCTTCCAGTCTGACAATGAGAAAGGCATACATGCTTTTCATCCTTTTCCGCCTAACGAAACAAGAAAAAATACAAGAAGATAAAAGAGACCTTCTAGCTGCCTTGAGAGGGATAGTGTTGTACGCGAATACTGAGACAATCGCCTTTCACACTTTCATGTCACTAGTTATAATACTTTCGTTTGTCTAGTTGAAATCGAGTGTGGCTGCTTCGTTTAAGAATCAATATCAGCTGAACCCAGGACATTTTGTGTACTACATACCTAGAACTCTTAACTATGATGATGAGAACCTGTCTTAAAGCTGATTGCGAGTTCGTTACACCCACTTGTCTGGTTCACTGACATCACAATGTTCTGTCGTAACGCTTTCATTTCAAGACTTAAAACCGTGTGTGGAGATCGAGTGTACTTTCGCTCAATGTCCGCAAATGACATTATTTAAGCATCCCTCTTTCGTCCCGCCCTTATGCTTTAAACTGCGTGTACACTTACATTCTATTTTTGCTAATCTTGGTTTATTTCTGTCGAACATTAATAGTCTGCGGCAATGCTTTTACGAGCCCATTAACACTCCATATCAGTTTTGATTCACTTGCAAAAAATTGCAACTAATTCAAGAATGCTACAAGCGATAATAAAAATCAAATTTTTGAATTCTCTTCGGTAAATTATTTCAGGGAATACTTAACTTCTATGATAGGAAACATATAGTTTTCCTAAAAGTCTGTTTAAAGTCAGTGTTTTTTTTAATGAATATTTCAATTACTGAATTGGAACATTATGTTCAAAATGTAGAATTAGTAATTAATAATCTATTCAATAAAAAGATGTTCTAACACTTTGAAACCAGCTCGAGGTAATTGATTGTATAATGCTATCAAGATCTATATACTTAAACGGTCATCCCCATCACGAATACTTTGAATCGTTCTTCTTAATATGATTCACAAACTAACTTCTATTAATAACTGAGGCTTAAGCCGTGAGTGACTTTCACTCATATCATAATCCCTTCCCTGTAATGATAAAGTATTTAACCTGCTCCTCTCTTTTTCATCTGACCCCAATAATTCACGTCGTGTCACACCCTCATTTTCAAACTGAAATATACTCAAAAAAAAAATTGTTACAATGCGAACTAACTTATCTCTCGATATAAACAAATTTCGCCGCCGGGTTCAGCTCCCCATAAAGACGCTTATAAGTCAAAATTCAGGTCAAATTTTACAAACACAATATGAGGTTCCGTAATAACCATTACATTAAATTTTAGGTTACATTTCAAGTATTTTTCAACCTACTGTTCAAAAAGATACCCCATGAAACAGATTAACTTTAATCGTTACTATTTCTTCATATTATTGCTTTTATGTTTAAGTGCAACAATATATAGAATATCGAAAAAGGGTTTGATGATAAAATTCTGTTATTTCCGAGGAAGTATTTTAAAAAGTCTCCCCCTCTTGGCCAATGTGTGCAAAATGGGCTAGACAGAGTGACATAAATATAGACCTTCGCTTAGCAAATATGCAAATGAACCTCTTTATACTCGAAGTGCTTGGGATATAAGCAGCATTTGTGTGTCCATTGCTTCTCATGCTGTTTACATTTTTTCACATAACTCAGATCAAGTAATTGAGGTCGTAGAATCAAAGGCAGAAATTACACCTGCTTATTACCATATATCTACTGATTCTTTTATGTGAACTTTTTTTTAATAACTTTTGCGACTATCTAATATTGAAATTTACATCAACTTTATTTTCTTCACATTTTGTATTCTTTCGAATTTCGATAGACTTTTATTTATAACTTAACATTCATTATTTTCAAAGAATAAGTCACGATTTTTTGCACTTTAAAACATGATAAAATAGCTAATTATACAGATATATACATAATAGTTTTGTTGAGGTTCTAAAAATTACTCTTGCAGAAATTTACAAACCTGGAATATTAAAATAGTGGCAGATATAAAACATTCAATTATCAATAATTTACACAAACAAAACTTTAATCTCTTCGAAGGCAATATGTGAAAAGCATGTAATAATTTCGAATTATAATTGAATTCGATTATGGATAATTAAATTTATAATTCATTCCAACTTCTAGAAATAATTCTAAAACATTGAAAGGTTGATAGTAGATTATAAATGCGGGTATTAATCAGATTACATTCAGTATGATCTTATTCTAATTGTATAATCCATTTTCTCTGTGTATGATCTTATCCTAATTGTATAATCCATTTTCTCTTTGTGGATCACCTGTCTAATGTGTTTTCTCGACTAAGAAGAGGTAATTCTTTAGTTTTTAATATAAAAAAAATAATTAATGGCTCTAAAGTTAAGACAATATTTCAATTTAAACATTTTATAGTAATGGATTTCATAGTAAGCTATATCGTGCTATAATGTTGTAAACATTCTAAATTATAAAATAAGAAACAGATTTAATCTCTCTAAAACTCACTTCGACACATCTTATTTTTGTAAAATGGAAAATTTTGATCCAATGGAAGGTAGATAAATAACAACAGATAGTGTTATTTTATTCATTTAACAAAATAGCGACGTTTCGATGACATGGTTTGTCATCCTCTTCAGGTTAACTAAGAACAATTTGTACACCAATTAAAATTTTTTTTTAATTATCACAAATTAGAAAAAGTGAAATAAAAAATTTATAATTTTTTTATTTTTAATATAAATAAATTACCTAAAATTATAAATGTAAGTTAAATAGTAACATGTCAATAAGTATAAAACTATGTCTTGTCGTTGCGATTAAAATACCGATACTAACAAAATAAGGTGTGAAAATTATAATTCGAAAACAATGCAGAAAGTCAATGAACTGCGATATAAACAATGTGACGTAGAAAACAAAAGACTGATAACTAATTCAATTTTCTAATTATAGAAAAATAAATTCGATTCAAGAATTGTATGTCATTTTTCTTGTTAATAGTAAAATTATTACTTTTTATATGTAGCATTTCAGAAAAACAGCGTTTTTTATAATCAGGTTCACGATCAAGAATAGAAACATTAGACCAATCAAACTCATGACCAGACTTAGATTGATGTGCATTCACTACAGATGTATCAGATTTATTATTTTTATTTTCATCAATTCGTGTTTTTAATGTGCGTTTCGTTACACCAACATAACAAGCCGTGCAATTTTTACAACTAAACTTATATGTCAATTTTTCAGTTTTATCTTTACCTAATTTAATAATTGATTTTAAATTTTTATTGATAATTGGGATAGATAGAATATTGTAAGATTTTTAAATATGTGATAAACTATTGAAGTCAGGATAATTAAATGGATTACAAACTTTTTGCATTTTATTATATATGAGAGCGTGGGGATTTTTTTAATTGTATTATTGGTATTATGGCACTTGATTGTATTTTTTCGGATGTTTATGTATTTATTAATGAAATCAGATGGATAATCATTATCATTTAAAATGTTTTTTACATTCGTTAAGTTGTCCCTGTGAAATGAAGAATGCGAAAGTAAGATTGCTCTATCTACTAGATTGTATACAATATTTATTTTTTGATGAATAGGATGATGCGAAGAAAAATTAATTAGTCTACCAGATGCAATTTCTTTCTTGTACCAATGACTTATTTTTATTACTATAATCCGCTTAGGACGAAACTATCTTGAAGTTGGCAAAACTAAACCAAAGTGTGCTGTGAACATTAAACGTTCTTTTACTTAGCCTATATACCTACTGGACGGAAAAATTATCAATTGTTCACTAAGTTCAACCATAATTGTACTCACACATTTAAAAACTCCTACACGGATTACCATTATTTTTTTTATTTTTTCGACAACTACATTTTTGACACTATATCTGAACAGATCCAATATTGCTTTCTACTGACAATGAGCAACACCAAAAAATCAATTTCTAAGACTACAAGTAATTAATGTACTTTACTCATCTCAAAAGAACCTAAATTAATAAATAGTGATTGTTATTCATATGTACGTCACCGTGTTTCATTAAACCTGCTATTCACACTACAATTAAATGTTTAATTGCACAAACAATATGTTTTTTTTGTAAACGTTATGGTTGCAATAAAACATGTAGTTCACCTCCATTTCACGAACTATTCCTGTCATGAAAATAAAAGAAAATTGAAAGACATTAGTGTCTGTATTTTGCGCTCACCCCCAGGTTAACTCTGGGTTAATGGTGGTTGGTTAGATCCAACAGTTTGTCTTTTGTGATTGGATCATCGTTAACTCTGGATGAGTGTCGAAAACAGCCAATGTGCAAGAAATGTAAATGTACGACAGATAATAATGCTACGAGAATGATGCCACATTTTTAAAACATGTTCCGGCTTCTCGAGTGATATCAAAGCAGAACTAATCGGCTTAAACGTAGAAATCAATAATGTAAAGCAAAATTTAAATATATTGCACTTGAATGAAAACGAGAATCACGAGTCAGAAACAGGTAATTTAAATTCGTTAACAAATAAACCACGTAAGAAAGCTGTCAGTTATGAAGTTGCACGTAATTGTATGGAATTAATAATCTGTTTCTTAAAAAAGTCTAAAATGAATAATGTAATAAATAATAAATTACTTTTTGTTCTACGAGGGAAGTTGGAGACTTTTTCATTAGCAGATACCTCATGGCCCGTGCCACGATGTTAAGTGGTGATAGCAATTAACCCACTACGTGTGTAGATTCACATGAATTAAAGATTTTTTTCTATCTTTCACTTAATATTGCTTTTCATCTTTTCTTTAATAAAGTTTCATTACGTTTGATCTATACCATGAAGGAGTAAAAGTCAAGGCAATGTTTGGATTTGAAAAAATTTTTGAAAGGTCAATTTCGGTATAACGGTTGGCTTTTGTATATTATACAGTTTCATAAGCAACATAGTAATGTTAAGCATTGAATATTGCACAAGAACGCTCGCGACCAAAGCACGTCATAGTATCACAAGTGCCCTGAACATACGTGGAATCCATTCCGGTATCACATCCAATTGTCTCGATACAATCGATCAATAAATATTTATGAGCCATTAAAGTGATGTTACCACATACCTTACGTGTTCTCTTTTCCTTCCATGTACCGCCAATGTCCCGCTGCTGAATGAAATTCCATTTCAATGTTTCTAGAGTTGTCAATCTGGAAATTTCAATTCTCATTTTCATTTTACAATTGTGGGGGAAAAAATTATTAATATTCATAGAATGGAGGGAAGAAATTAAATTTAACAAATAGTTGGGAGGAAAACATTATTATAAATTTTTGCATTATTGTGTAAAGAAAGTGGGATTAGTGAATTGATTACTATTTTTCTTAGTATACTTTAATGTTGATTTAAAAATTAAAATACTCTCTGGAGTATTTATTGAATATTTGCAGTTTGACTGAAGTTCATCTGACAAGGTCATGGTTCACAATTGGGGAACAAAAAACGCCTCACTTTAAACTCGATACTTGGGGGCCCTTTCTGGCAATCAACAATTTTAAGCTTTAACTTCAGATTCGAATTCAACGACCCTTAGAAAGCCTCGACTTAGAAGTTTCAAGTAAACCCTTTCGATTTTTAATGTTTTTCGTACGCCATTTTATATTTTTAAATTTCGAATCCAGCCACCTCAAAAACTCTTGAGTAAAAAGTTTTATGGACAATATCATTAGTGAAATAATGCATCGAAAAGATTTTCTGATATGGATTTTAGTTGTTGTAGTACCTAGTAGTAGTAGTAGATTTAACATTTGAATTTATTATTTTATGTTTCAGGAAAACAATTGTCTATACTCGCACATAAGATGGGGTGAGGCATTCGTCATTGTTTACAGCGTGACCTGCAAACAAAGCTTTCAAGAGGCGAGAGGACTTCTGAAGCAACTGGCGGATCTGCGTTTACCATCTTATTTCACTGCCCTTCTACTTGGCAACAAACGAGATCTCGATCATGCCCGGTTAGTACACCCTCTATATAGTATTCCTATTGCTATCATTCACGGAAGAATCCACTGTCCTGGGTCATACCACCAGCGAAGTGAGATCAGTCGTTCCTTGAACCTACTCTACTTGCTTTGATAATCGGTTTCTCCCTTAAACCGGTTTCTCTCCTCTTTAATTTGACCTGACGATCAAGATCTCCTCTCTCTGTGTATCCCTTTCTCTCTCCCTCTATATATATGTTTATATTCAATCAGAAATTGATTACTGGCGTAGTAGTCAAAAAGATGGTATAATTTTGGGATGATAACATTTTTTTTCAGTGCTGATCAATGACTTAGGTACACAAAAGAAGTGTCGGGGTTGGGAGATCATGCTTTTTCGATCACTGAACACAAGTTTGGTGTCCCTTTAGATCCATCAGGTCTGGATTTATTCCTAAACTCAAAACCGTGTCAAATGTTTGGTGGTGTACACGTTTTATTCAAAATTGATGGATTTAGATGAAACTTGGTACCTAGAGGTTTTTGAAGCCTCTGATTACGAATCTAAAGTCAAATTCAAGTCAGCCTTACAAAACTTTTCAGAAAATAAAAAGAGTCCACAGTACAAGCAAATTGTTGCTAAAATTATAGGGGAATTAAAATCAAAAGTAGTCTTTTCAATTTGGACTCCAGATTCGTAATCAAAAACACCAAGATACCAAGTTTAATCAAAATCCATCAATTTCCAAATAATATCGTCGCAGACTTTTATAAGAAGTAATTTATTTTTATAAAAATAATCGTAACAGGGTTTTTAAGGTCGCTAATAACTTTCCTTTAGACATAGAAAATTCTTAAAATGTTTTTTTTTAACAATTATTAAATAAATTTTTTATAAACTATTTTCTTTTAATATTCCGAACTTTTAGAAATTTGATAAAAAAAATCTCAACATTCATAAGGAATCAAATTTATTAGTGAAAATCACTAATCCATTTCAATTTTAGTTTTGGAAGTACTCTGAGAAATTTGAGTCGGGATCAAGTTGGATTGACCCGAACTTTCCCCAAGTACACTAAAGAGAAAAAATGTTGAGCTTCTTAAAATTGCACCTTTTCGTTTATTTGACCAGAATATTATTATTAAGTAATAATTTATTTAACTAAATTATTTCTCAATAATTGAAAATTATGTTCGTCGATTTTATTCATGCTGATCGTTTTTTCTTGTCCTTTCATTTACTGTTGTTTATTCGATGTCGTTAGTGCGCAATCTACGTTACGTGATATTTTCTAGAGAAGCAAATGATAAGCTCATTCAACTTACAAAAACATTGTGTATCCCCAGGATGAAAGTAATAAAAAAAATTGCACGCTATTAAAATGTGCTTGCAGACTAAACTGTTCTTAGTATTAGATACTTTTTTAAGGTTTCTAAAGAAAAACGAAATAAAATTATATGAACTTAGTTTTGTTACAATATATTTTGTATCAACATCGAATTAATTAAAGAGAATTTATACTTTACGCGGAGGTAGAAATTTTATCTTAGTACTGACCAGTCACTAGGGAGGTTTTCCAGATATAGTGACTAAAAAAATACTAGAAAATTAAAAAAAAAAATTTTTCGAAGATACTTTGGTGCAAAAATTAATATGCGAATTTTTATTTTGATCTTATTTAAAAGACATAACTTCGATCATTAATTTTTAATCTTTCATTATAAAGGTTTCATTAAACGACACAAGTTTACTGTAGCAATTTTGGAAAAAATGACAATTCGCAAAAGTGACATTTCGTAAAAATGACAATTCCAAAAAATGACATTTCGGAAAAATGACAATTCGTAAAAATGATATTTCGCAAAAGTAACAATTCCTAAGAATGGCGATTCGCAAAAGTGACATTTCGTCATTTTTATTTATTTTTATGGTGTACTTTTCCCTTGAAAATATAAAAGAAAACTATTTATAGAATTTCAATTATTTTCAACAGTATTAAAATTCTTCACAAAAATTCGATTATGTTCAGAAATTTTTTAAAATTTTCAACCAAATTTAAATTCTTTTTACAACTATGTAATAAAAATCTTCTTCAAAAATAAATAAAATAAATTAAATTTAATTGTGTTCAAAAATAGTAGAATTCTTTTTAGGATTTTAATTATTATCTTAAATAAAATAAAATTCATTGCAGAATTTTACTTATTTTTAATATCAACTAATGAAATTTAAAAAAAAATTAATTATTTAAAAAAATATTAATAAAATTCTACGCAAACATTTAATTATTGAAATTTATAAATCAAAAATTGATTGAAAAATGAAGTCCACTTAAAATTTTAGATTGTAATTGAATACCTATTAAAAGTATTACAACGTAATTTTTTTCAAATAATTAACTTTCGAAAATTTTAATTTTTTATACTTTTAACAAAAAAATTCTGCAAAAGATTAATTTTTTTTAAAAAGTTTATCTTAATTTTACTTGGAATTTTTTGTTTTGTTTTTATTTCTAATATATATAAATTTTTTTTAAATTCTCAAAGGACTTTTTCAAAAATTATTAAAAACGCTTGATTTAGAGAAGAATTTTAGTTTTAAACAAGAAAAAATATAATTTTGGATTTTTGGATTAAAACTAGTGAAAAGAATTTAAATATTTAAAAATTTGTTTATAAAATTCTTTACGAAAATTGAATTTCATGAAACATTTAATTATTCAATGAGTTACTTATTTTTTTGTATTTAAATAATAGAATTCTAGTAACATTTTTAAATAAAAAATTGACTTAAAGGTGAATTCCATCAATTCATATTTTTAATAATATTTGAATATTAAAAGAAATATGTCGTAAATTTTTAGAAATAATTGAATTTTGAAATTAATTTTTTTGGGAAAAGTTTAATTGAATTTTTTTTTATTGATTATGAATCGAAGGTCTAATTTTCAAAATTGAAGCCGGTGCTGCACCTGTAAAAGAACAAGTTTATTACACAGGCGGACAAAATTTTGGCGAATCTCAGTACTAAGAAGCAGACAATACTTT
Source organism: Leptopilina myrica (nomen nudum) (assembly GCA_032872475.1). Classification (NCBI taxonomy): domain Eukaryota; kingdom Metazoa; phylum Arthropoda; class Insecta; order Hymenoptera; family Figitidae; genus Leptopilina; species Leptopilina myrica (nomen nudum). The sequence continues at coordinate 43,462,334 of CM065463.1, forward strand.
TCCGAAGACTTATGACGTGCTAAATTCAAATCTGACCTCAGAATTGCCCCATCACGTCAGGTTTATGAGATATTCTAATCTGAAAGTGTCAAAAATATATGATTTTTGGCCTTTTTTTAAAAGTCATGTACAGTCAAGTGAAGATATTTTCTAAAAGTTTTTTACGGCATCTGAGAGTACTATTCTTTTTCTTTAAAAATCCTTTTGAAACTTGAAAAAAATTTTTATTTGGTATTGGCACTGAGATATCGTCATTTTGAGTTTTTTTAATCTCTGGTAAATTTGTCAATATTCGTAAACCGATTCAGCTTCCAAAAAACAGGGCTCGAACCAGTGAAAGTATTTAAAAATACGGACTTTACGGACCAAAAATGAAAAATTACGGACCATTTACGGACCAATTACTGACAAAAATATATAAGAGAACATTTTACTTAAAACTATAAATTAGATTTTTTCATAACTAAAAAAACATGAAGATATCGATAACTTCATGTTTTATAATAATTAAAGATAGAGTGATAAAATCATTATCAATTCAATTATTATTTTCAACAATTTTTAACTAAAATTCTTCTTAAAATCGATTATTTTTCATAATTTTCGAAAAAGTTCTTTGACAATTTTCAAATCCATTTCTTTACAATATTCGATTTTTCAATTATTTGTAAATTCTTCAATTAAATATGTATTAGAAAATAAAAACTTCAAATAATATAAAAAAATTCGCAATTAAAATTTCTCAAAAAAATTAATTCCACAGAATTGTTACTTAGTTAAAAATATGAAAAATTCAAATTTTCAAAGATTTGAATCTGAAACCTTTTCAAAATTTAATTATTTCTAAAACTTTACGCTCTAATACTTTTAATATTCAATTATAATCTAAAATTTTAACTGAAATCCATTTTTAAATCAATTTTTATGAGAAAATTCTACGAGAATTTCATTATTTAAATACAAAAAAACAATTTATTGAATAATTACATATGTTTCTTAAAATTGAATTCTTTTAAAGAATTGTATCAATCAATTTTCAAATAATTTGAATTCTTTTGCAAAATTTTATTAAAATAGATATTAAAAATAATTAAATTAGGGAAAATTTTTAAAAATAATTGAAATTTTGCCAAGAAATTTATTAAATTTTTTCAAAATAATTCAATTTTAGAGAAGAATTTTATTATTTATAAAGATAATTTATAATTTACGCAAAGAATTGAATTAAAAATTTTGAATGCAATAATTTCATTCTTTAGAGAAATTTAATCAAAAATTTATTAAAAATAATATTTAAATTCTAATAAATAAATTGTAGCAAAGATTATTAAAATAATTAAATTTCTTTGATAAATTTTAATAAAATTTTTAAGAATAATTACATTTTTCGAAAAATTCGATTAAAATTGTATTAAAAAGAATTGAAATTCTGCAATTAGCTTTATTATTCATCAAAACAATTGAATTCCTAATAAGAATTTTATTATTTGCCAAAAAAATTAAATACCTGTAAAAATTTTATTAGTTATGAAAATAATTGAATATTGCGAAGAAGTTTATAAAAAAAATTTGTAAATAATGAAATTCCTGTAAAATTGTTATTATTTTTTGTAAATAATTAAAGGTTTGTGTAGAATTTTAGTAAATTTTTTAAAAACAATTGAATTCTTTTGGAAATTTTTATTAGAATAGTATAGATACCTATTAAAAATCATTGAATTGAGGAAAAATTTTGAAAGTAATTGAAATTTTTCCAAGTATTTTATTAAAATTATTTGAAAATAATTGATATTTCGAAGAAGAATTTAATTATTTCTAAAGATAATTGAAATGTTGACGAGAATTTAAAAAAAATTTTGAACATAGTTGAATTTTTGCGAAGAATTTTATTACTTTTGAAAATAATTGAATTCCTTCAATCATTTGTAATTTCTCTAAAATTATCCAACTAATATCGTATAATTTACGTACTTTACGGATCTTTTTCAACCGAATTACGAACTTTACGGACCTTTTTTTAAAAAAAACGGACTTTTACGTACTTCAAGCAAAGTTACGGACTTTTACGGGATTTACGGACCTAGTTCGAGCCCTGAAAAAAGCATAAAATAACTACACACACGTAATATTCGAGTGGTATTTTAAATTTCCTGTGTCAGCGATTATAGATTTGAAATCAGAATTACAAAATTCAAAATGGCGGATCCAATATGGCGGTCGAATTTATAAAACTCAATGGTTACATTTTTAGTCAGGAACTGGTTCGTAATTTTTGTAATTTTTCATTTTTGCTCCGTAAAGTCCGTATTTTTAAGTACTTTCACTAATTCGACCCCAGCAAGTAAGTCAAATGATTGAATATTGGTTCACTGTTTTGACGAGCTGCGTCAGGCGATGGAACCTTAACTGTAGCATGTCTTAGACTAGATTACACCCTTCAAAGTTTTGGTTTTTTTTATAAATAATAATAATAATAATTTTTTTTTTTAATAATTCACACATGTGAATATGGTTATGTATGTGTTGGTTATATTATTTAGCTGACACTTGTTGCCCCACTAAATATTAAAATGAGTCCACTTTCCATCTTGTTGTAACAGGATCTTCGTGAGTGTTTCCTATACATGGACGATTTTCGAGTAGGTCCTCGCGTGTTTATTTCGCCACTTGTAGCGCTTATATCTCTCTGTTTCGTGGTCCTGTGCATATGGAAACTATAGAACCAGTGACTTGCATCAGGCATGAAACCGGATCCCCGGTATATGGTGAGTCTCAGCCTCAGAACCTGACGACAGAGAAGCAATCGTCAAAGTAACACACCCGGCAGTGGTCAATCGTCAATCTGAATCCACTCACCTACATGGAAATTATTCACGCGATTGCCACTTGTTTTCTGCTTAATTCACTTCTCTCCTTACAAAAAGAGTAAAGTTGGATGAAAAAGAATTCAAAAATTATTTTTCTTTCGCAGTATTGAGAAATCTCCTTTTTCTCTTGCTCCACATCGATGCATTTTTTTGATGATTTATTTTTTATCATATCGCATCTGTGGTATGATAATGATGATAATAATGATAATATGGCGTCAAGCATGATCTGACCTAGTGCGCGATAAAAATCATTTCAGGTTTTTCATAACTTATAGAAATTTAAGTTATGGAAAACCTGAATATCGTGGAATTGTCATGGGATTTCATTTTGATTCATGGAATCATGAAAATCTTATTGAATCTCTAATCGGATCATGGGATTTTTTTAGTTTTTGTTGTAAACCCGAGTGATTTAAATTCGGGCTCCTTTATTATACTCAGGATGGTCACAAGTTTCAATTTATCAATTTTCCGTTTTTAGTTTAAAAAAAATACGAATCACTATTTCCCTTAGAAAATTCTTTTTGAAGAGGAAAGTATTAATGTTTACGGAAAATAAGTAAAATTTATTAACTTTAAACATTTCTAAAAATTAAAATCATAAACCTTTCTAAATGCAATTATTTTCTACAATTTCCAACTAAACTTCATCTTTGAATCAGATAATTCAAATACTTTTCCCATAGTTCTAGAATTCAATTATTTAAATACATAAACTCAATTTTTTATAATAATTGTGACTTTTCGTAGTTTTTTTCTAAGATATAATAGTTTCAAAAAATTATAACTGAATTCTTAGAATTAATTTTTAAAAAATATTTTTAAATTAGTTTTTTAACGATAATAGTTTTTCAATTTTGAAAAATTTCCAAACCATTAAAATTTGGTAAAATCTTTCAAAAATAATTGTAGTTTTGAAAAGTATTTAAATAAAAATAATCAAATTTTAAAACAGGGTTGCCACAGGTCAGGGAATTCAGGGAAAAGTCAGGGAAAGTAAAATTGGTCAGGGAAGTCAGGGATTTTTAGTAAAAGTACTGAAAAAATAGAAATTTAAAAAATTCATGAAAATACTAAATTTTGATGTTTCTTTCTTTGCCTTGTAAAAATAACCACGAATTCTAAAACAAAACTTTGAATTTTTTCTATTGCAGACAATAATTTCTTTTTAAATAACTTAATTTTTAAAGAACTATCATAAAATTATGACTTATAAATTATGTAATGAATAGTTTTTACAATTTTCATAAACACTAGATTAATAAAAGAATTTTAATTAAAAATACTAAAAAAATTTAATTTTGGAAAAGCTACAAATAATTATAGAAATTCAATTATTTTCAAAATATTTTTTTAAATTCTCAAAATTTCAATTACCTTTATAAATATCAAAATTCTTCTTCAAAATTGAATTACTTTTAAACATTTAAAAAAAAATCTGTCCAAAAATTCAATTGTCTTTATAAATAATACAATTCTTCTTCAAAATTCAAATATATTTAAAAACTTGAATAAAATTCTTGTTAAAATTTCACAGAAATTCAATAATTTATGAAATTTTTAATAAATTTCTTTGAAATAATTCAATTATTTTCATAAATAATAAAATTTTCACGTGAGTTCAATTATTTAATATAAAAAAATTTTATAAAACTTTTTGAAAAATATCAATTATTTAAAAAGATTTTTATAAAATTCGTCGCATGAATCAATTATTTAAAAAAAAATTTAACAAAGTTCTTTAGAAGAATTGAATTATTTTTATAAATAATAAAATTCTTTACCGAAATTCAATTATTTTTGAAAAATTTTAATAACATTTATGGAAATTTTTTAAAATTATTTTCATGAATAATAAAACTCATTGCAGGATTTTAATTAATTTTGTATACAATATTTTAATGAAATTTCTCGAAAAATGTAATTATTCTTAAAAATTTTATTAAAATTTGTCAAAAGAATTCAATTATTTAAAAATTTGTTGATAAAATTCTGTATAAGAATTCAATGTTAACAAACATTCAATTATTCAATAAATTATTTATTTTTCAATTTAAATAATTGAATTTTTCTGGAATTTTCTAATAAAAATTGATAAAAAAATGAAATTACCGAATAACTGATTTATTGTTTATGAAAATAATTGAATTATTGCAACGAATTTTATTACAATTTTTTCAAATAATTGAATTTTTTGAGAAAATTTACTACTTTTAAAAATAATTGAATTCTTGCGAGGGATTTTTTTGGAATTTTTGTAAATAATTGAATTTTTGTTGAAAAATTTCATGGTTATTTAAATTTTAAAAAACATGAAGAAGGTGAATTATGTTTTGTAATAATATTCTTATAAATTGTTGAGTTTCAAAAAGGTTTAAATTTGAATGTTCTGAAGAATTTTAATTCCTGTGGAAAAGTAATAATTAAAATACTTATTTAAAAATTTAGTTATTGATGTTTTTGAATAATTTTACAATTAATGAAATTTTTAAATAAATTTAATAGAACTTTTTTTTTTAATATAATAATTTTTAGAGTGAATCAGATTATTTTTATGGTCAGGAAAAAAGTGAGAATTTTGACTGGAAATCAGGAAAAAATAAAATTAAATATTTGTGGCAACCCTGTTACTGAATTTTAATTATAAACAGGGCCATGAATTTTTAAAAATGTTAATAAGTCCAAAAACTTGAATCTTAAAAGAATTATTACAAAACAACTCTAATAATTAGTTTTTGAAAATATTTTAATGTAATTTTTCAAAATTAAATGTATTTCGTAAAAGAATAATTGTCTTTAAGTCCTCAAGTTAAATTATTTTACACAATTGATTTATGTTATACTTTCCTCTTATAGGCGCACTGTTGTTTCCTCCTAGCGGGTGAGGAGAAACGTAACAATAATACTGTAGAGGTCAGAAAACCGATTTTTGTTACTTTCCTCCCACTTGGTCTCCCCTATAGAATAAGTTTTTAATTGAAAACTGTAATAAATCTTGCATTGAAATCTTATGACCGCATTTTTTTTTGGTGCTTTTCGATTTCTACAAAGCATCTTCCGGCCCGGCAGGGCGTCCACATAAGCTTTCCGTGTACCGTTAAGGAGCCACGGGACCGCCATTAATCACTCGACTATCTTTCGTCGCGATAAAACGGTTTGTCCGCAGTTAATTTCACCGATAAGAGTTTATATACATCGTGCTATAAGAAAGCGCAGACCGGGATAGATACTGCTGTACAGACCTATTCATGATAGCATATAGAATACCTACCTTCTATAGTAATTTAATACCGAACCTGACATTGATGACAAATTTTCATTTTCAAAAACTTTCTCGCGAGAGAAAACTGGAAGATGGTTTTTTTATTTTATTGTGATGACGTTTTTTTTGACAATGAGAATAATTATTAGGGTAGTCGGGATATATGTTGTTGACTCTGTCATGTGGCCCAAAGACGAATGAAGCAATTCTGATGTTGAATAGTGCCCAAAACCCAAAACTTGAAAATTGTTTTCTTTCTTAAATGCTAATTTTCCAGTAATATTTTATATTAAAAATGACTAATGAAAAAAGGTTTTCGCAAAAAAAAATTTCCCGGAGTTATCAACAATTATATATTCAGGGCACGGATCGACTTTAATCAGTAAAAAAAGTCGCTTTTGTCGATTAAAAATAGAAAAAAGTGGAAAAAGTCGTTTATTAAATTTAGTGATGTCACATAAATTTTATTTTGCACTTTCCTGATTCTTCACTGATTTCTAAGTTCAAATTAATCAAAACTTGTATAATTTTGCTAAATAAATATAGTTTGAGGGCCTTGCTAGCGCTGTATTTTGCACTGGTTAGGCCTATACTTGAATTTGCTTCTGCGTTGTGGAGACCTTGTCAAACATATTTAATAACGGATATTGAGAGAGTCCAAAATAGGTTTTTAAGATTTATAGCTAAACAAGTTGGTATTGCACTTGATTATCATAACCACGATTATTACTGACTTAAGAGTATCACTCAAAATACCATCCATATCTCAGAGATTTCTATATGCTGATTTACTATTTTTATTTAAAATTATTAACGGTTTTATCAATTGTCCTAGCTTATTGCGATTATTTAATTTTCATATTCCACAAAGACCTACGAGACATCCGCAATTGTTTAGCATTCAGTTTGCTAGAACCAATTATCTTGATAACTCAGTAATTTGTAGATTGCGAAGGGAGGCAAATGAGTTTAACGGTGTCATTGATTTTTTTGGTGTTTCAATCAATTTATTTATAACAAGTTTGCGAGCAATTATTTATGATAATAATAATAATAATGATGTAAATGCGGCCAACTAATTTTTTTGTAATGAATTCTATCACACTTCTAATTATATTTAGTACAATGTACGAATGGGCAAAGCCCGTATATATATCCAAATAAATAAATATATCATATTTTTTTATTCACAGGAAATAAAATTTAAATTTCAACTTCTGAAATTTAACAATTTCCAAAAATTTAAACTATAACTCTTCCAAAAATTCAATTACTTTCTACAATATTTAACTAAACTTTATCTATAAATCAATTTATCTATAATATAAATTTTAAATAATTTTTTGAGATTTCAGCGAAAATTCAATTATTTAAATAAAAAAAATCCATTTTTTATAATAATTTAAACCGTCCATTTTTCTTTTCAACGGCATTTATTAAAGTAGAATATTTTCAAAAATTTTTAAAAGAAATTCGTAAAATTAACTTTTTAAAAATATTTCTAAAAACTTTTTTGAAATAGTTTTGCAATTACATACAATTAAAAAATGTTCAAAAAATTGAAATTTCGTAAAATCTTTTAAAAAATAAAACTTAAATTTACTAAAATCTTTGAAAAATAATTGAGTTTTTAAAAAATATGAAAGAATTAATCAATTTTTTTAAGGATTTTAATTATAAATAATAATTTATGCAAAATTCTAAAAAAGTAAATTTTAAAAAATTTTAATTTACATCGTTGGAAGGTATTTGAATCTTACAAAAATTATGATAAAAATAAAACAATTCTAAGAATTAGTTTCTTATAAATATTGCAATGTAATTTTTCGAAAACAATTGAAGAATTTTTATATAATTTAAAACAAACTACTTAATTTCTTGAAGAATTTTAAATGAAAATTTCGAATATGATAATATTATTAATTAAATTTTAGAAAATTAGTAAGTAGTAGTAATTCAAAGAATTACTTTCTTCCAATACTATTTTAATATTATTTTAAAAACTTAATTTTCATTAATTTTCATTTTTATTGAATTTGCACTTGAAGATTATTCATTAAAATTTACATAAATTCAATATTATTTTCAAAATTTTAAATTAAAATTCTTTAAAAGTTAATTTTCAAAAATTGTAATAAAATACTTAAAAAGATGATTATTTTAGTTTTAATTAAATTTTACAGTATTTTAATAATTCAAAATCTTTTGAAGTGAATATGAGGCATTCCATTTCGAAACGACCCCCTTTATAAACAATTGCTATTGTAAGGCAATTTTCAAATAATTATAAATATTTTATTTGCATTTGATATAATTTAAAAAATATTTTTGTTCACTTACAATAAGATAATAAACAATATTTTAAAAATATGTTCAAGATTTTTTCAACCTTACTAACCAATATTCCTAATTCTGGAAGATATATGAAACTTTCAAAAAGAAAATTAACAAGTTTGAAAGAAAAAATTCCCTAATATATTGTAAGAAAAATTCTTTAAAATTTTACAGTAAAAATATCTCAGTGTTTTAAGGGGAAAATTCATCAAATTTTTTAAGGGAAAATTCCTAAGACTTAAAAGGGTTAAATTCTACAAGATTTTAAAAGGAAATTTCCTTGAGATTTAATGGAAAATTCCTCAAGATTTCAAAGGCAAATTTCCTCTAGCTTTTAGGGAAAATTCCACAATTTTAAAGAAAAATTCCCTAAGGTTTCAGGGGAAAATTACACAAAATTTAAGGAAAAATTCCACAAAAATTAAGGGAAAATTCCCCAAGGTTTTAAGGGAAAAATTCCACAAGATTGAAGGGAAAATTCGCCAAGGTTTCAAGGGAAAAATTCCACAAAAATTAAGGGAAAATTCCCCAAGGTTTCAAGGGAAAAATTCCACAAAATTTAAAGGGGAAATTCCCCAAGGTTTTAAGGGGAAAATTCCTCGAGATTTCTTGGGGAAAATTCCCCAAGTTTTCGTAGTGAATATTTACCTTTTTTGGTTAAAATTGCGTCACCAAGATTTTGGGGAATTTTCCCCAAAAATTTTTTACAGTGTATTAGTATTTTCATAAGAAAAATTTCTCAACCTTACGATAGTATAAAATTCTTCTTAAAAAATAATATTATTTATGAAAAAAATTAAGTTTGAAACATAAACTTTTAAAAATCTCAAAACACGTGAAATCCGATTTTTTTTGGAAGTTATGTGAAAATAAAGCTTTAATATTCTAGTTTCATTTCCTGTCAACATTATAATGAACAATTCAGGGGATTTTATAAAATTTATTTATTTCTATAAGAATTTCAAAGGTTGTTTTTTTTAAGTTTTACACAGTTTAACCTCTGACATCTTAGTACAATTTAATTAATTTCATAAATTCCCCTGAATTGTCCATTATAATGTTGGCAGGAAATGAAACTAGAATATTAAAGCTTTATTTTGACATAACTTTCAATAAAATCGGATATAACGTGTTTTGAGATATTTAAAAGCTTATCTTTTAAACTTAATTTTTTTCATAAAGAATATTATTTTTTAAGAAGAATTTTATACTATCGTAAGGTTGAGAAATTTTTCTTTTGAAAACACTAATAGTAAATAAAGTTTGGACCGAATACATAGAAGGAATAATTATTTAAAAATTGCCTTACAATGGCATTTGTTTATAAAGGGGGGTTGTTTTGAAATGGAATGCCTCATATGTTCAAAATTTAATTAGAAAAATGATTCAAAAATAAATTTTTAAAGACTTGTCTATATATTGTTATGCTTTTCACGCTATAAGAAACGAAATAAGTTTTATTTTATACTAAAAATATGGTATTTTGTCGCAAAATTTGGAAAAGAAGTCGAAGAAGTTAAAAAAACCGTAAATATCGAAATTGTTTGTATTTTGAAAACCAAAAATTTGAAAAAGTGACATTATCTCAACTTTTTTGTTTGAAAACTTTTCTTGAACTATTATAACTGTCTTGTAGGATATTTAAAAATACAATTATTTATCTAATATTTACTTACTTTTACTATATTTATAAATAGTTATTCATGTATTTTTATTAATATTATCTCTATGAGAAAGCAAAGTGATCATGAAATGAGTACCAAAATTAAAACAATAATATAAATTTTTTAGCAGCGGTTTTTTATTGTTTCTTTTTTTATTAGCTGTGCAGGGCTCGAACTAGGTCCGTAAATCCCGTAAAAGTCCGTAACTTTGCTTGAAGTCCGTAAAAGTCCGTTTTTTTGAAAAAAGGTCCGTAAAGTCCGTAATTCGGTTAAAAAAGATCCGTAAAGTACGTAAATTATACGATAAAATTTGGATAATTTTAGAGAAATTACAAATGATTGAAGGAATTCAATTATTTTAAAAAGTAATCAAATTCTTCGCAAAAATTCAATTATGTTCAAAAATTTTTTTAATTCTCGTCAACATTTCAATTATCTTTAGAAATAATTAAATTCTTCTTCGAAATATCAATTATTTTCAAAAATTTTAATAAAATACTAGGAAAAATTTCAATTATTTTCAAAATTTTTCCTCAATTCAATTATTTTTAATAGATATCTATACTATTCTAATAAAATTTTCCAAAAGAATTCAATTATTTAAAAAAAATCTACTAAAATTCTACACAAACCTTTAATTATTTACAAAAAATAATAACAATTTTACAGGAATTTCATTATTTACAATTTTTTTTTATAAATTTCTTCGCAATATTCAATTATTTTCATAAATAATAAAATTTTTACAGGTATTTAATTTTTTTGGCAAATAATAAAATTCTTATTAGGAATTCAATTATTTTGATGAATAATAAAGCTAATTGCAGAATTTTAATTATTTTTAATACAATTTTAATCGAATTCCTCGAAAAATGTAATTATTATTAAAAATGTTTTTTAAATTTATCAAAGAAATTTAATTATTTTAATAACCTTTGCTACAATTTATTTATTAGAATTTAAATATTATTTTAAATAAATTTTTGACTAAATTTCTTTAAAGAATAAAATTCTTGCATTCAAAATTGTTAATGCAATTCTTTGCGTAAATTATCAATTATCTTTATAAATGATAAAATTCTTCTCTAAAATTGAATTATTTTCAAAAAATTTAATAAATTTCTTAGCAAAATTTCAATTATTTTCAAAAATATTCCCTACATTAATTATTTTTAATATCTATTTTAATAAAATTTTGCAAAAGAATTTAAATTGTTGGAAAATTGATTGATAAAATTCTTTAAAAGAATTCAATTTTAAGAAACATATGTAATTATTCAATAAATTGTTTTTTTGTATTTAAATAATTAAATTCTTATAGAATTTTCTCATGAAAATTGATTTAAAAATGGATTTCAGTAAAAATTTTAGATTATAATTGAATATTAAAAGTATTAGAGCGTAAAGTTTTAGAAATAATTAAATTTTGAAAAGGTTTTAGATTCAAATCTTTGAAAATTTGAATTTTTTATATTTTTAACTAAGTAATAATTCTGTGGAATTAATTTTTTTGAGAAATTTTAATTGCGAATTTTTTTTATATTATTTGAAGTTTTTAGTTTCTAATACATATTTAATTGAAGAATTTACAAATAATTGAAAAATGGAATATTGTAAAGAAATGGATTTGAAAATTGTCAAAGAACTTTTTCGAAAATTATGAAAAATAATCGATTTTAAGAAGAATTTTAGTTAAAAATTGTTGAAAATAATAATTGAATTGATAATGATTTTATCACTCTATCTTTAATTATTATAAAACATGAAGGAATCGATGGCTCTAAATCGAAGACTCGGAGTTATCGATATCTTCATGTTTTTTTAGTTATGAAAAAATATAATTTATAGTTTTAAGTAAAATGATATATTTTTTTCAGTAATTGGTCCGTAAATGGTCCGCAATTTTTCATTTTTGGTCCGTAAAGTCCGTATTTTTAAATACTTTCACTGGTTCGAGCCCTGGCTGTGGAAATTTAATATGAATCTTTCAAATAGTGGAAAACGATGTTTTTATGTTATTTAATCGTATGAATGCATAAACAATTAATATGGTTTATACTGATTATTAGTACGGACCATACTAAATTTTTGTATTATTTTGTCAAAAGCTGATACGATCATATGATTAAATAATCTAAAAACATCGTTTTCCCCTGTTTCAAATGAACCATATTAAAGTTTAAAATGAATTATATGAAATTTTAAACCAAAAGTCTTTTAGTGTGTGTATTAGTTTCAAAGTTATGATGACTTTATTGCATTTGTGATACAGCGTATGTACCACTAGGCGCGTTAAAGGTTTAAAGCAAAAGAATTTGTTTCTGTTTTCATTCGTACATTTTAAAACTAGGTTAATATCAATTTAATCAATGTTGACATTGAACAAAAAATTTTGCCTGCTACTTTAAATAAAAAAAAAAAAATTTGCAGTATGCAGCTCCACGACCATTCTTCAATTTTTAATAATGGACAAAATAAATCAAAACTGATCTCAATTTTTAAAAAAAACGTGATACCTACGAACAATTCAAGCTTGATTGTGCCTACATGTATAACAGCGAGTGATTAAATATAAAAAAAAGAATATATATATATATATATATGTGACTTGCTGAGAAAAGAACAATCTGAATGCGCTATCAAGAAAGTAAGATAAGTATGTTAATGTCAAATGCGTCGATTCACGTCTTGAATTACTCGTTTTCATTCTAAATGTTTATGTATACATATAAGCAACATATACGCAAAGAGACCTCGCAATAAGTGGGAGGAAACTAACAACCAGTTCTGTGAGCGATAAAAATTTCACGGTTTAGCGCGTGAGGTGTTCTCCAACGTCCCCCCGGTTGTTGGCGCCCATTTAGTCGCGCTGAAATATCAAGATCTCCACTATTGATAAGTTTATTAATATGCAATTTACTCTGGTTATAACATACCCCGGTAAATGCGCTTCTCAGTGTGTATTAAAGGGTCTCAACAGACACACACATATATGCTTAAAGAAAACGGTTATAGTTTTATATACTCCTTGAGGTCCAATATAGTGTGTTGCCTAATCTTTACGGTCCCCATTAAGCAAACGAGCTACCGGTATAAAGGCGGCAAAAGTCTTTTTAAATACCACACGGCGCATTTACGGTTCTCCCCGCGTAAAGTTACTTTAAAATGTAATAGGGAAGCATTTTGGCTGTTATATGAGAATGACTCAGTGCAAAAGTGACGCTAATATTGCATAACTGTAATATTATACTTGTAGGATAATTATCGAAGTGAGTTGAATGTATAGGAGGACCATAATTTAGAATAAAAGTATTTGAAGACTATAAAAGCGTTCAAGTTGGTTGTGAAAAAATTGCGTTTTCCTTCTTTTAACAGTTAGAGATTAAATCATTCAACTATAATTACTATATTTATTTACGTCAATGTTAACCTGTTTTTGTGGTAATTATTCCGAGCTACATCTGTTTTAGTATATAGGATGTTCAGCCATTCTCAACAGTGTGCAATGTTTTTAAAAAAATGAATCCAATTTTAGCATCTGTGGTGAGTTTGCTAAACGTCTAAGGGTTCAATATCCATAAATCTTCTACCATCATCGTGAATAGACAAAAAGGAGAACAAACAACTTTTAGCAGCTGTTGTAGCACAATTTTTGTTATATTTAAACAATTTGGAGAAAGCCGACAACTTTTTTTATTATCGGATATCTAATTCGACTAAATTAGGTACTAATATAAATATTAAAGGAAGAATCCGATCAACAATCAACACAAAAGTTAGTCCAATGTCAAAGTTTCTTTTCTTTAATAAAGCCTAATTAAATTTTAAATTCCTTATGATAGAAGCGTATAAAGAATTTAATTTTCTACATTTTGAACAAATGTTTCCTATTAACAGCAAAATTGTGATTTTTTTCAAATGCAACTTTTAATCGTTTTAAATATTGAAAATTAAAGTCTTCACCTTTCTACCGAGACGAGTTTAAAAATTTAATTTGTCTTTTTCTTTTAAATTACAAAATTATTAATTATTAATAATGAATTGAAACATATTTTTTGATTCATTTAAATAAATATTATATTTAATTTAAACATAAATTGTGGTTGATTTTAAATTATTTATAATCGACTTTTAAGTTTGAATCAAAAAAAAATCTAATTGAATGCACCTTCTTTAAGGCACGCAAGGAGCTTGAACGTTTAATTTGACTCTTCCTTATCATTAAAAATTATTCTTCTTCTTTTATGTAATGCGTTTAATAGCATTTCTATTCATTGATCAATTTTTTGCACTTATCACTTTCACCATCTGTCCGGAAGTCGTTTTCTAGACACTTTAAGAATTTCAATTACAATGCACCAAATACAATGCTAAGTGTCACTATCTTCTTGATTATAAAACTATATGGTTTAAAAATTTCAATTATTTTTAAACTCTGTTCAAATATGAATTAAAAAACATTATTTACCCTTTAACACCAGGGCAAATAGAGAAAAAGTATAAAACAATGGATTACCATTCTCGGGGTTTTCAAGGTCGCTTATTACGAATTTGAACTCAAATTGACAATTTGACAGTTAATAGCTGTCAGCAACTCAAAAAATCTTTTTACGGTAATTTTTATCAAAAACAAAAATCACTTCTTATAAAAAAGTTGACAGTCATTTTGACAGCTGTCAACTGTTTAATTGTATTTGACAACTCTAAATTCGTAATCAGATGCCCAAAAACCCTATTTTAGATACTTTTAGAAAAAATAAAACCTTATAAAAATTGACAGTTACTTTGACAGTTCGTTTGATTGTCAACTACAAAATTGTCAATTTGGCGTCAAATTCGTTTTCAGCGACCCCAAAAATTCTTTTACGGTCTTTTTTTATATAAAAGAAATTAATATTAATCAAAGTTGACGCAGTTTGCTTGACAGATATCAACTATCATAATATTTTCAATTTAATATAAAATTATTCACTTGATTTTTTCAAGACGGAACAGTTTAATTTTTTTTACTATTTTAATTCGCCTTATTCCCGTCTTAAGTATGATTTATTATTGATAAATTATGAGTTCTATAAACAGAAAATATCGGTTTAATGAATAATAAATTTAGATTTCATGAATTACAACTATGGATTTAAATAATGTTATATTTTAGTAAGAGAAAGTAATAAAACAGTAAAAAAGTCGGCGGAATGAAACTCTATTTTTTATCTTTAATTTATTATTGTCAATTCTTAGTTTTTTATACCATTTTTAAATAATAATGCTAAACAATAATTGTTATTCTTAATGTTCATTGAAAAATTAAAATAAGAGCGATATGTAGACATAAATTTCTTCATTATTTGTGTTTTAAAAGAAACAATTTGTTTATAATAATTGTTTAGAATATTGTTAAATTACTCATTGTGATAAAAATTTTTCCTAGATGTCAGTTGGTTTTTTCTAACTAATCAAAATGTTAGATATTTTTTTGATATATTTCAGAAGCCATTTTCAATTTTGAAAAAAATAAAATTTCCAATAATGATATTTTGTCGTTCCAAATTTTTTCAGAAGCGATTTCCAATCAAAAATAAAGTTCCTGGAATTCATGGCAATGTTCTTGAATTTAAAAAAATGTCCTGGATTTTCAACTTTTTTCATTGAATTTTCCATATTTTGCTTTAAAATATTCAATAATTAAAAAATTGTACTCAAACTGAAAAAATCATTTTTTTTAATCTATCAAAAAATAATTCCAAACTTTTTTAGACAAATTCATCACTTTTAAATAATTAGGTCACTGTTTTGAATTTGAAAAAAGGAACATCAAATTCCAATTTGGCGATCCCGAAAATCCTCGAGAAACGAATTTCGATCGAATCGCATCAATCTTGAAACTATCCTTCATATTGAGTCGCCATATTGGATCCGCCATTTCGAATTTTTTAAATCTGACATCAGATTCGTAATCAGGGACCTCGAAAGCCCCCGAGAAATTATTTTCCGTTGAAACGCGTCAATTTTAAAATCATCCGCCATGTTAGGTCGCCATATTGAATCCGCCATTTTGAATTTTTAAAAACTAACCTCCGATTCGATTTCAGCGATCCCAAAAACCTTATATATTATGAAGTCATATTTTTTGTAAACTTTTTTTCGGACCGATTTTTAACTGGACTGCGAAGGGGTTAAAAATCATCAATTTGACAGTTTTTAAATATTATATTAAATATTATATTTTAAATATTTATTAAATATTTACAGTACCAGGCAAAATTGTCAGTCCACCCATTTATAAAGAAATGAAAAGAATTTTTTAACATAAAATTGTGTCACGCTCTAAAGAAAGGTAACTAAGAAGCAAAAAATTTAAGGTTATGTTTTTAATTTTTCAAGTAAAAATAGAGAAAGAAAATAAATTATTAATTAAAATTTATTAATCTTCAAGTCTTTATTATATTCAAAATATTCAATAAAAATTGGTTTCAAATTCAAACAATTAAAAATAAACTTTTAATCAAGAGAAATCTAACAATATTTGATATAGAAATTTATAAGAATTCGCGTTTTTAATGTTTTACAAAAATTTGAATAACTTCTAAAGTGATAAACATTTTTTAATGATCTTAAGCTTATTTTAAATGCCATTTTTTACACAATAAGAATTAGTTATAGACATTAAACTGCAATTTTTTCTTTGTATTAGCAGTACGTCAAGGTGAGACAAAAAAAATTTTTTAAATATGTTTGAAATTTAAAAATTATTTTTCTTTTAATAAAATTAATTGAAATTTTTTGAATTCTTTTGTCTAACTTTGACGTCCTTTTTATGTGGAGAAAAAATTATTAATATTTATAAGTAATTCTTATTCTATGGAAAGTGACCTTTAAAATAAGCTTTAAAATAATTTAAAAACTTTATTATTTTAGAAGTTATTTAAACATTTGTAAAACGTTGAAAATGCCAATTCTTATAAATTTCTAAATAAAATACTGTCCTCATGTCTTATTCTTTTTAAAATTTTATTATCTTACAAAGCATGTACTGAATAAAATTTTAGTTTTCATAAATTTTATGTTAAAAAATTCTTTTCATTTCCTTAAGAATGGATGGACTGACAATTTTCCCTGGTACTGTATACTTTTTTACTGAAGGCAAACTGCACTGAAAAAAAATTTGTTGGAGAAATTCAACTACTATTGGGTAGTAGAGTGACAAGTTAAATTAATTACTTTTTCATTAAATCTAATACTGTTTGTATAGTCTGTAAATTTTACTACTTCTTGTGTAGTTAAAAATTTAGAATTGAAGTAGTTAAATTTTAAAAATAACTACAAAATCTTGTTGCAGCAACAACATTCTTAATTATTTTAACTACTTTTCGATGGTTAACATAAGTTTTTTAATATCTTTTGGGGACTTATTCAACTAAGGAGAGTAGTTAAAAAGTAGTCAAATTTACTAAGAATTTTTTTCAGTGTGGAGAAATAAATATCTATTCGAAGGATATAACTCTGCAAAATTTTGTTACAAACACACCATGAGGACGTGACACTTGAAAATAAAATGGACTAATTAAATTATCTAGATAAGTTTCTGATCAAGGGATTATTTTGTACAATAGAGTTTTCTCCAAGCCTCTCACCTCGTAACATTTCTTTCCTTTTACGAATGAATGCGCATTAATCTCGAAAGCAAATGCTTAATTAGACAACAATAAGAAGAGTACTTCCTATATTGACATTAAAAATCTCCACTCACAAACTGTTTCACCTGCAACGACTACGACAACAACAGTTTGAAAATGATCCATATAAGGAAATGCTGCTCCTACATACAGTTAATCATTGATCTACACCATGAGCATAAGGATCAATGCCTCGAGTGTTGTTTTCACCTGTTGAAAACATTTCCTCTTCTACGATTTGAAGATTGAATTTTTAATTGGAATCAAAGGGAAAGAGTTCCGCCACTAGTTTTAAACACGTGTTGCCTGGGCGGTTCAGGACAAAATGTCTTGCTGCGATTGCCAAAGGATCGTGGGAGCGCGAGATGATCGTTTCGCGAAGATTGCCAGGAAGCTATAGTAGGCTGGATTTAACGCTATGCCTCATAAAGCAATAGGATCGCCCGTATAAAATAAGAGGACAGATTAACGATGTTGCTTATAGGTGAGACGCGTGCACCACACAAGCTTTTATATATATATGTACCACGCAGTTTGCTATGATGGTGAATCCGCGCTAAAAAGAGGCGTAGCCCTCCCACGCATTGTATCTCTTCATGGCCTTGAATATCACACGTTCCATGAATTTAATTGTCACCATAAATATCGCGTGTGTTCTAGTCACCAGAAACATCGTTTAAGATACGAGGCTTGGCACGATGCTGCTCTTATACCATATTATACAGAACCCGCCCTTGTTACGTCGACGTCGGAAACGTAGTTTACGTATAAATCACTAAGAATATTAAATAATAATATTCTTTTTATTAATTATTTTTTAGTCTAGACATTGCGTCTACTTGTAACGAAGTAAATTGTTACTTTCAGTGTGTGAATGAGTGTTCAGCGTATTTGTTTTCTGAAGTCAGCTCAAATGCTTTTGCGCATGATTGATAGTTTTTCGGGAGTCACGTGTTCAGCGACCCTTTCCTAATTTCTGTAGGTTTCGCACTGGAAGGAGAGGACAAGGAGGATTGATTAGAATGATTTATGGAAATAAGAGAGATGCCTAATTTTGAATTTCTGTTTCACCGGTTTCTTGAAAAAAAAATCATCGTTTGGTGCCTTCAGTTATTCAGCGAGAAGCGAGATTATTAGACGTGGTTTTTCCGAGCGATCAAATTGTAGAAAGAGTGAATCGAGTTTATAATTGTTTGATTTCTATTTGTTTAAATTAGATTAAAGAATTAAATTAGTTAGTAGTTGTTAATTAGTGATAAGTTTTAGTTTAATAAAGAGTTCAAAATCGAAGGTTGTTGCACCGCGGCGAGTCTTCTCAGCGGAATCCCCCTTTAATGAGATTGTTCAGCGTTTTATGAGAATAACTACTTAATTTGGAAAGAGTTTAGTATTAAATTAATTTAGGGAGAACGGTGCAACTCCAATCGTTATTCTAAATAATTGGAGCAATTTTCCCTTTACATACTAATTCAGGAACGAAATTCATCTTTTTCGTAAACAGGAATTCTGTTTTGACTTTGAGAAATAAAAGAATCACTACCGCGATTAATTAGGGTTGCCACAATATTTAAATTTTTAATTTTCCTGCGCCTTCTTCCGATTTTCCAGGTGCAAACTTAACTTTTTCCTTGAGTTTATAAATATTAAATTACAGATAAAATAAAATGGTCGCAAAACATTTATGCTGTTTAAACTTTATGGCCAACATTATTAACCTTTATTAAAGTAACTAAGATCAAAGTTTGTTGAAAATCTATTATTAAAAATAATAATTTTAGTACAAAATAAAAAATGGGTAAAGACTTTTCATTTGTTTTACTAAACACTTTAGGATTTGGATTTACAAACATAACAAAAAAAGTTTTCAAAAAAAAGACAAAAAAAGAAAGAAAAAATAAGACAAAACGTACTTTGTAACGATTCTTTTTAAATATTCATATTACACTGAAAAAAAAATTTATTTGATTAAAATAACCGATTATTTGACTATTATCAAATAAATATTTACTTAAATCAAATAATTTTTATTTGAATCAATTAAATAATATTTCCTTCAAATGCTGAAATATTTGATTCAAATACAGTTTATTTGATTCAAATAAAAATTATTTGATTTAAGTAAATATTTATTTGCTAATAGTCAAATAATCGGTTATTTGAATCAAATAAATTTTTTTTCAGTTTAGATACGCATTAACATTTTTTAAATATATTTTTAACAATTTGAACGTTTTATTAAATAAAATAAATTATATTTTTACTTTGTGGAACACTTAGAAAACATTTCTTAAACAAACTTATTTGGTATATTTTTAATAGGTGCATACCGTAAAAAATAATTGTAAATTTAAAATACAATATTTTATTCGATTTGAAATAATATGTATATTAACTATTTTGAATGTTTATTTTTTCAATATAAAAAAAATTAAATATAAAAAAGATAAGGAAAAATTTCCTGCTTTTTTATCGTTTTCCCTTACTTTTCTCGGTTTCAGACTTCGCACTCGATAATTAATTTTAAAAAAGTAGCATTCAAACTAAAAAAAGTAGTGGAAAAGTAGCTATCAAAGATTATTTACAAAAAAAAATAATTCTTGAGAAGAATTTTATCAAAATGTTTCAAATAATTTGATAAAAAAAGTACCTACATAATTGACTATAATTATTTATAAATAATTCACTTCTCTGGACTAATTTTATGCAAATTCTAATTTTAATAAAATAATTCCTAAGACATTTTTA
This sequence comes from Leptopilina myrica (nomen nudum), assembly GCA_032872475.1. NCBI lineage: Eukaryota > Metazoa > Arthropoda > Insecta > Hymenoptera > Figitidae > Leptopilina > Leptopilina myrica (nomen nudum). Next base: position 43,482,882 of record CM065463.1, read on the forward strand.
TTATTCATAGAAAAAATTGAATTCTTAGAAAGAGTGTTAAAAAAAGAATTTTAAATAATTGAATTCTGTTTGGAAATTTAATGAAAAATGGTAGACATATTGAAAATCATTGTATTGCAAAAAGTTTTTAAAAATAATTCAATTTTACAAAGAGTAATTAAAATTTTGAGAATTATTGAATTCTTGTGAACAATTTTATTAAAATTTTTTTAAATCATTGAATTTTCAAGAAAAAATTTATTATTTTGGCAAAAATTTTGTTATTTATCGACATCATTGGATTCTTCTGGAAGAATTTGATTAAAGTCGAAAAGAATAATTGAATTATTTCAAAAAAAAATTTTAATTAAAATTGTATTTAAAATAATTGATTTATTTCAAATAATGTTATTAAAATACTTGAAAATAATAAAAATCCTGTTAAAAATTCTAATATTTCTCTGATTAATTGAATTCACTTAAAGAATTTTAAAAAAACATTTTTTTAAATAATCGATTTCTTCAGGGAATTGAAATTAAATTTCAAAAATAATTACATTATTTTTCGAGCATAGTTCCTGTAAAATTGTGGTATTAAAAATAATTGAAATCCTACGATAAATTTTATTATTTATGAAAATAATTGAATAGTTGCTAAAAATTTTATTGAAATTATAAAAACTAATTGAATTCCTAAGAAGAATTTTATTTTTTATACGAAAATAATTGAATTATTGAGAAAAATTTTATGAAAATGTTTCAAAAAAGAATTGAATTTTTGTGAAAAATGTTGTTATTTAAAAAAATCGAATTTTTCGAAATAATTAAACAAATATTATTTAAATAATTGATTTCTTTAAAAAATTAAAATAAAATTCTTGTAAAATTATATTAAAAATAATTGAAAACCGGCTATGAATTTTATTATCTATAAAAATAATTGAATAGTTGCAAAGAATTTTATTAAAATTTTCAAAAACAATTCAATTTTTCTATTAATTAATTTAAAATTGTATTAAAATTAATTAAAATTCTTCGATTAGTTTAATTATTTATGAAAATAATTGAATTCTTGCATTAAAATTTTATCAAAAGCTTTTTTTAATTTTATTTTCATGAAAAATGTTATTATTAGTGAATGTATAATTGAATTATTGTAAAAAATTTGTATATAAATTTTGTTAAGTAATTGATCTTTTTGAAAATGCAATTCTAAAAAAATTGAATTCCAATGGAAATTTAATTATTTAAATAATTAAATTTTGGATCAATTTTATCATTATTTTTTAAATAATTGAATTTTGGATAAATTTTATCATTATTTTTTGAATAATTGAATTTTAGATCAATTTTATCATTATTCTTTAAACAATTGAATTTATTTGTATGAAAAAAGTTATTAACAATAATTTTAAACAATAAAATTGGATAAATTTGTGATACAAAGAATGTTAGATACTTAAATAGTTATTTTATAACTAAAATAACTTGAATAATTGAAAACATTTAAAATTAATGGAAAATAGTTGAAAAATGTTAGGATTTCTTTTTAAACTTAAGCTTTATAATTTTTCTTTACGTTTCTCTCTAAATCTGAATTAGTAGAAAGTTACTAATGAAATGGTGAAAAGTCGGCCACTAAATGATTTAGTAATAATTCTACTAACAATTAGTAAAATTTTACTAATTGTTAGTAGAGCGTTACTAATTGATTAGTAGAATTCTACTAACAATTAGTAGAACTGTTTTATTAATAGTCGATAAAACAGTTTCACTAATTCATTTAGTAGAATTCTACTAAAACATTAGTAGAATTTTACTAAAAATTAGTAATATTCTTCTAATTAAAAAGGTGAAAAGTCGTTCGTGAAAACTACTAAAAATTAGTAAAATTTTACTAATTCTTATAGTAAAATTCTACTAATTCAGATTTAGAGAGTTGACAATATTGTTGATTTTTAAGTTATAAAAAAAAATGTTTCAAATCTTTTGAAAACAAAGTTTAGAAAAACTGCTTGAAAAGAGATCGCGTTCTGCTATAAAAGCAAGAGAACGCGATAACGATAGAAATTGTAGAAAATATATGTTTCTGAGAATTAATTATCAGTATTTATGGGGGACGTCACACCCTGGATGAAATAGTTAATAAATAGAAAGTCAATAACCAGTAAATAAGACGCAGCTTGAACCAAGAGTGTATTATAAATATGGAGTCTACTGTATTCGTTACCTATGTTATCGGAGGTCAATAATAATCTGCCGTGAAATTAGAATTGGTGTTCGGTACCTCCTTCACTTCCTTCTTCTTGTCAATGTATTTTCTTCTTTCTGCTGTTAACGCCAATAGTTTGTCACTTCGTGTATTATCTTAACGAACTTGCCGTGACTTTTACCTGGCTTCTATATACTATACAGTAATTAAGAAATTCTTCACTTTGCAATATCTGAACTTCAATTACACTGTTTGCTGTTTCAGACATAAATCATAAAAACTATTGTACAGTTACAATGTCTATACACTTTCATATTTCTACTAGTGTCACGGAAATGAAACGTTATTTGCTCAAAATTATTTACTTTTTGAAATGCAGTTTTAAGTAACAAACGTTGTTCTCAAACTTCTGGGAAGATTGAAACTTCATGAAAATTCAATTATAAGAAACATTTTATTATTTAACAAAATATTAATTTTTACAGTAAAAAACATTCAATTATTGAACAAGAAAGTTTATAATATTCTACACGAACATTTAATTTTTTTCCAAAAAATAAAAATTTCAAGTTTACTTTTTATTTCAATTTTTATAGATATTTATACTCTTCTCTAAATTTGAATTAGTTAAAAAAAATTAATTTGATAGTAAAAATCAAGCACTAATTCAAACAGATTATGTTAATAAATTTTTAAAAATTATGGTGTTAATAGAAATATTGTGAAATTCGACTGAAAATATGTAATTGAATTTCTTAAAGAATTTCTTTAAAAACTTTTTAAGAAATAAAATTTTCAAAGTATTTTAATTTAATAATTAATTAATAATTGGATTTTATAATAGTCACATTTTAATGAATTCATGTTTCCTAGTGCGAAGATTAATAATTAAAATTTTTATTAGTTAATTTAAAAAAAAACGATTTGCACTTCAAATTTTTTATTAAAATTGAATTCTCGCAATTTTTTTTTTAAATTCTGAAAAATAAAATTGTTAAAATTTTTCAATTCCATTGTTTCAAGATAATTTAATTTTTCTAAAAATTATATTATTCTATTATTATTCAATAGTTCTAATTATTGAATTTCTCTTAAATTTTTATAATTTCAAATTTCTGAACGTTCAAATAAATGATATTTATCATTTCTTAAGCAAATTTAATGTTTATTACTTATTAAGTAAATAATTCATTATCACTGCTTTTTTTTATAAATTGTAATAAAATTCTTCACAGGAATTAAATTATTTTCATAAATAATATCATTCTTTGGAAGGATTTCAATTATTTTTGTAAATAGTAAAATTCTTTGCAGAAATTCAATTATTATCAATAGATATGTAATAAACTTGAAAAATAAAAGTTCCAATTATAATTATAAACAGACAAGATTACTTTTAAAAAATTGGAAAAATTATTTTTCAAATTTTCAATTAAAATTATTATTTATTTATGTTCGAAATCAAATTTAAATTTAAATTTTATGAGAAAAGAAAATCGGGAAATAACCGGGAATTTTGTTGAATGAAAATAGTAGACACCCTGTTTCCACAAAATTTTTCCTAAAATCTATTTAATAAAATTCATTAATGATCCTAGTAAGCAAAAAACCACATTCAGAGAAAAATTGTATTTATTGGTACAATTTATTTATATTTACTGTTAACTAAATCGATAATAAAGTATATTTTTTGATGATAATTTATCCAAGTCGAATATTTAGATCTGCTTATCTCCCCTGATAAGTATAATTTAAACCTAATCTACACATATAAGAAATCTTTAATATGCTTTTTCCTTCTGCGTAAATACTATTAAACTCCAACAACTTTCTTTTAAATTCTAATTGAACCTCAAACCATCTATTGCTTCTATTTTACATTCTTACGTTTATAAATATTATCGAAAATATATTAAATAATAGATATTTTACTAAAAATAATGTTGAATTACGAATTGACTGATAAACAAATTTTGTATCCATTTATTAATAATGTAGAATGTTATCAGGTCCTATAATCACTGAAGTACATTTTTTAAAATATAAATTCATATTAAATTACATAAAATTTTTAGTTATAAACGTTCTAAAAAATTTATCCCCTTGCTGCATTTTAATTTTTAAAATCTAACTGCATAGTCGTGATCGGTAACCCCAAAAATTCATAAAACCCAAAAAAACTCCGAGTAATAAGATTAAAGCGAATCTAATAGATTTTTGAAAAATAAGTCCGCCATATTGGATCCGCCATTTTGAATTTATTAGAAATGACTACAGATTCGTATTCAGCGACCCTAAAAACTCCCGAGTAACGAGTTTTAAGTGAATTCAGTAGATTTTTTATTTTCATGTTCGCCATGTTGGATTCGCCATTTTGAATTTTCGGAAAATTATATTGTTATTGAATAAAATAAATAATTTATTGAATAAATTTTTATTTATTCATCAAAGAATTGAATTCTTTTAAAAAATTTTAAATTTTTTCAACTTTTTTTCAAAATAAATATCAAACTTCAATTATTTGCAATGTCTACCTACTTTTTGAAAAAATTTCAACAAAAGAATTCAATTATTTAAAAAGAAATTTTAATAAAATTCGTCCCAAGAATTTAATACTTATTTTTAAAAGTAATATAATTCTTTGCAAAAATATAGTTATGTTGTAAAATTTGCTAAAATTCAAGTCAATTTTCAATTTATATTTTTATGAATAATAAAAGTTTTCTCGACAATAAAACAGTTCTAAAAAATTTTCATAAAATGTTTGGCAGAATTTATAATTATTTTTAATATATATACAATTTTTATCAAATTTTTTCGAAAAATGAATCCTTCAAAAGAATTCTATTATTTAAAAAAACTGTTGATTAAATTCTTCACCTGAATTGAATTTTAAGAAAATTTTAATTATTCAATAAATTATCTTTGTTTGTATTTAAATAATTGAATTCTCGCTGAATTTTCTGATAATAATTAATTTTTAAAATGAATTTCAATTAAAATTTTAGACAAAATTTAAAGTTTTTATTTCTTTACATATATATTTAATTGATGAATTTATGAATAATTAAAATTTCGTAAAATTGAATGTTGTAAACAAATGGATTTAACTATTTGTAAATTTTTTAACATAATTTAATTTTTGCCAAGAATTTATTACGTTTAAAAATATTTTAATTCTTGAGACTAATTTTATTAAAATTCGTTTTAAATAATTGAAATCTTTTGTGAAATTTTATTAAAACAGTATACATTGAAAATAATTAAATTTTGACAAATTTTTGAAACTAGTGTTTCTACGAAGAATTTTATTAAAATTATTTTGAAAAAAATTGAATGGTTGCAACAGAAATTCATTAAAATTTTTGAAAAGAATTTAATTTTCTGAAGAATAAGAAAAAACTCTGACTTATTGTTAAATATTATAGCAAAAATTTACAAAAATATTTTAGGATATAATAGGTAAAGGATTCCTAGAAATTGATTTTGCTAAGTATTTTGCTAAAAAAGAGAGTTTCTTTTAAAAATATATACATTTGTTTATAATGATTTTATTATTAACAAATTATGGTTTAGCAATTTTTTAGACTTGTTCATGTATAAGGATCTTGTAAAAGCTAAAATATCATCCTTTAATTACATTTTGACCTACTTTCAACCCGAAATCGAAACTGAAAATTTCTTTTTCCAAGCTAACAATTTATGAAACTAATTACCTTTAATTTTCGATTTTCGGGCACTTGTGAGAGGATGAGAAGAACTTTTCTTCATATTTAATGACCACATATCGCCCAGGTCATAATACTATGTTTAATCTCCCATGTATTCGAGCTTTCTCTCGGAGATAAAATAAAATAAAAGAAATAAACCCTTTAGATTGGAATAACTCACCGCAATGAAAAATTTAAGTACCAAATAGTTGAACACGCTCTGTAATTCTTTTGTTTCAGTGAGGTGTGTGTGGACGAGGGTCAACAGTTATCCTTGGCCCATGGCTGTCAATTTTACGAGGTCAGTGCCGCAGAGAGTCCTGCAGGTGCGGCCCTCGCCTTTCAAGCCCTCCTGAGGGAGGCTCGTTCCGTTCAACTCCTACGTGCATTACCCATAAGAAGAAAGCTCGGTGTGCATTCAGTGTCGAGGGTCCTGGGCACAATATTCGGCAAGAACACCACTAAGGACCGAAAAAAGAGACCCTCACTAAGCATATGACGCCTTCTGTGCGCCCTCCTCCTCGGAGGACGTAACGATCCCAAAAAAGGAACCAACATTATTATCCTCAGCAGTAATGTTTACGCCAATCGCTGATGAGAGACGATAATAAATTTCTTGGTTCCAAGTCAATTATATTCAGGGATGACCCTGGAAAACGAAAAGAAAAGAGAATCTCCAAGCTCTCAGGCCGAGGGTTGATATCGTTTTTCAGCATCGCCTGAAATCAAAGGACGTGCGATCTTAGAGCAGATGGAGTTTCTTGCATTTACGAAGATTCGTCACGAGTATTAGAACATAGCTTGTCACGTGACCAGTTTGTTCAGAAAAGTATTAAACAAGATTTTAAAAAAGAACCCAGAGACAAAACCAGGAGAAAACATAAATATAGTTTTCTCTTAGGTGTCATTCAAATTTATATCTATATGAAGCCAAAGAAAGATAATTTGTTTTATGTCAATGATGATGAAGGCAAAATATTGATAACATTCCCGTTTTGTATTAAAATCAAAAGATCTCTTTACCTAGAAATTCAATAGTCTCTTTTCCAAACTTTTCTAAACTATAGCAACAGTCAAAGAAGTTATTTTAAGATATTTTGCTAAATCTTGAGTCAAGTATGATTTTGATAAAATAAAGAAAAATTTTATTTGAAATCAGAACCACTGTCTGATTCATTTAAAAATTATTAATGATCCCAAGAATTCTGTGTTTTAGTCATTGGCGTTGAATCGTGAATCACCATTCCAATAATGAAGCAACTCCAGTGAGTAAAATCGAGTGTTCCAAACACTTTCCCCCCGGGATATCTTTTCAATAAGAATCAGTTTTTAATAAACAGATAACAAATAATTGAAATAATGAAGTTTAGTATAAATTTGTATTGAGAGGCAATGACCGTTTGTTCTTGGGTGAACAACCCCCTTTCTTAAAACAAAATTAGAAGGGATTAAGCATTCGACAACCGGAAATCTTTTAGTGAGAAGTGGAAATATTGGACGCGCGTGACAAGGATGAAGTTCCTGCGAGGTGAGAGTGGAGCTGTATAGGTATTACTCGAAAGAGTTAAGGTGGACATTTGTATACTCATATCTTTTCAAATGTCACTAGTCTGCTATTCATTCTAAGAAGGGTGATTATATAGACACGGAAATTCGGCGACATCCGATTAATCGTCGAAAGAAAGTTATTTGCTCAAGAAATGGTTCATTCAGTTGTTGTTGTTTTTTAAAAATTTTTAAATGTTACTTCCATTTTCTGCCAGCAAGTTACCTGAACTTGAATAGTCTCATACGATAGTCAATTAGTTGTTTAGTTTATAAAATAGAAATTTACGAAATTACCTGAGTCGAAATTTAGACTCTTTTTTTAGAACCTTCTAACGCTCGAAATTTTGTGGATTTAGGGCACGAAGCAAAAGTTTACATGAGAAATTATTTCCCTTTAATTTCAAACAAAGAATACTTGAATTGATTAAAAATTGTAGGCTGTAGACGTACTTGGAATGTGAATTGTAAAAAACATCCCACTCTGTAAATTTTAATCAGTGAATCAAACAGTACTCAGATCAGTGATTTAACAGCTTTTTTATTAATGGGTTCAGTAGTTTCTTTTCCATCTTAGTATTACTGAATTAAATCAGTAAATTCAACGCAGTCGCAGAAAATTCAAATTTCGTGTACCAACGCGTGTCTAAAAGCGTCTGTTTCTAAAAACTCTGATAATTAATTAAAAACATGCACTGATACTGTAATTCCTAAGTATTTTACTAATTATTGATTTTAGTAGCTGTGAAGTAATAACAACCAAATTGATTCGCTTTTCTTAAAGTTAAATTCTAACCTAAAATTCATCAAATGTAAACATGATTTTCAAATCTATTTTTGATAAAAGTTGTATACTAAAATGTATTGCATAAATTATGAGTGACTTGAATAGTTAATTGTCAATTTCAGTTTAAATTCGTAATCAGCGATCATGAGAACCCTTTTAAAGTGCGACTTTTATGCAAAACCGTTCATCATTTTAGAAAAATATTATTGACATTTGAGGACTTCTTTCACAAAAGGCAAGATTCTTATTATTTTAGCTGTGACGATTGCAAAATTCAAAATTCTGACTATAGACAATTATTCTTTTAAATTTTACAAAAAAATACAATCTGTGATAGTAGTTTTGTAGCAAGAACTTGAAATTTCTATTAAGACGATTACAGACAATGTGAAGTCATTGAAAATAAATCCCAATTGCCTATTTGATATCCGATTGGATTTGACGATAATATTCTTTAGTACTGAATTAATTCGTTAATAATAATTTTCAATAAATTTTTCATTTGAAGATTATAGTATTAAAAATTAATGTTAAGTTGTCCTACTCTTTAGATAGGTACGCACTATGCTTAAGAAGTTATATGACCAACGCAATTAGTTTATAAGGTCTATACATTTATATTTACTCTGTAAATTTCTCAAGTAAGTAGTTTTTATTCTGTACTTAAAACATATACAAATAACTTCCAAGCTGTTAAAAATAGAAAAGTTGCATAAAAAAGTTGATAAACTATCGTTTATCAAAATTTTAGTTATCGTTCGAGCCTGAGTGGAAAAAGTTTTAGTGAGATGTTCTGCAAGAATGAAAAACAATGTTGAAGGGTAAACAGGTGATTCCTAGAGATTTTCAAATTTTCACAGAGGATGAAAAAAGTAGTAAATGAGAGTAAAAGGAGAGTTTAGCAGACTGAAGGGTCTAAATTTTGAATCAAGTATAAAACTTAAAGATTACTGTTGGTGCGAAAATGGAGAAACAGATATGACTTAAAACAATCAAACAAGACTTTGTCAATTCAAAAGTACGCTTTTTTTTGCGTTTACAAGCACGATTTTTGACAAACTGCTGTTAACTATAAGAATATGAGCTATTTAAAATTACTTCCTTAGTGAATCAAAGATATGAATTTAATCATTACTGAATCCAGATATGAATTTCATCATTAACATCGTTTTATCGTAATAAACAGTTTTTTATTTTACAAACTTTTTCAAGTTTTATTTGAAATATTCTTTGTACCCGGTGTTGGTTAACAGTTTGTTTGAACTAAAAGTACATCGACTTCACTCAAGGTGAAGTCGATGTTAACACCGAAAACAACCCAAAATACAGAATTGTAACTCTACCTAATTTTTGATTTAACAAAATTTCTAATTAAAAAGCATTCTTCTTGAATTGACAAACTTTTCTCCGTGCTTTTAATCAAACTTCTCATTATAATAAAAAAAAATGTGCATTTAATATGTAAATACTCGAGAATATTAGTTTAAAATAGTATACGAATGTATAAGAATATACAAGAAAAGAACAATACATATCAGCAAACGATACCAGCTTGTCTTTCAAAATTTATCAATAAAAAGCGCAAGCAATGAAATATATGTATAAATGTTATTATTTTTATGTAGACAGTCATATTTTTCTCACAACCATTATAAAATTATAAATAACGCAAAATGTGTTTCAAAAGTGCCTTAAACTAATTTAGAAGAATAGAAATCAGAGCTTCGAACTATAGCTTTAGCTACATCATGGAATTATTCTTAAATATCCATTCAAAAAAAATTATTGTCGATTCAATACTTTAATTTTTACCATATTCTTATGGAATTTGTTTGTAAATCTATTTTTAGTCTACACTTTGTTCTAAAATATTACTAATTTAGAATTGTTTCATTCAAAAAAACAACTTGTTATATCTTCTCATACATTTCTAACATTTTATATATTATAGATTATAAAGGATGTGTTTATAGGTTATATTCATTATTTTATGAATAGAGTGATAAAATTATGAAATTGATTTCGAAGAACTGTCACCAGAATATAGATTTACAATCAATGAAAAAAGTTTTTATTTTCTAGAACATTAAATATTCGTGACATTCTATTGACATTTTGTGTTGAACTCTTGTTCAATTTAACATATAACTTACAAAAAGAACAAATTACTTCTTCAACAAAAGAAGACAAAGGAGAACTTTAGGTCACGTCCTATTTATTAATTTTTAAATCAGTTAATCTTCAAAGTATAAATGAACTAAATAAAAATTTACTTTCGTTCTAGCTTCGTGTCGACTCGAAAATAAATTAATGTCTAAAATATTAGTTTAGTGTCAACTTGAAACTAAATTAAGTCATTGAATTAAATGTTGTGTCGATTCCAAAAAAAATAGAAAAACATAATTATGTCGTGACAATTACAGAAAAATTCTTTCCCTCGACTTGCGTAAGTTACGTAATTAATCAAACTTACGTCAGTCACGTAATTAATTAAACTTACGTGAACTTAGTAAATAATTAATATTTAGAAAAAAATTAATCTTTTACAAAAATGGATTAAAAAATGGTAAAAATTAAAGTTTTCAGTATTTCGCATTTCAAAACATGTTTTTTTTTTACAAATTTAAGGATTATATGTTGAAAATCTTTCCGTTTTTACAAAGAATGAAAATTTTCCCATACCTTGTATGTTATTTATTTTTATACAGACACATTTGTGTACTTAATAAATATCTGTATTTGTATTATTATGATTTGACGTTTCTGAATTTTTATATATAGATATAATTTCGAAAATGACGAATGATGAGACATACTTTAAGAATTTATAGGAAAAGTGATAAGAAAGTACGAAAAAAAATGTAATTTTGTGTACATATTGAGACAAGTGGATGATGTGTTTGCTTTGCATTTTATTCTGTAGCTTCTGAAAACACTTACTTGAATTAATAACAATGTTAAGAAAAAAAGGAACTGTCAATTAAATATAATAAGGAAATTCGTATAAAAGATTGTAAATAAAATTAAATACATAAATGAGACATTTTATACCAAACCATATCGTAAAAATTTACATTTTTTATTTGTCTCAAACATTTTTGGTTTTGGTACAATAATTTGAAAAAAACAAACTCTTTTTCAACCAGTATACTAAAACATAAGAATGTTTGAGTGAAATAAAAAAATGTGATTTTTAAAATATTTGTTTGGCATGGAATGTCTCTTATTAAGTTATGAATTCGGATTTTCGAAAGAATTTAACTGCAAAGGATAGAAATTTTCTTTAAATCATAAATTTGCATTTAACTTCAACGAACTCTGAATTGATAATTGATTTTTAATTTTTAATTTCCTAAATTTAAACAAGTGATTTTCAAGACAATACATTTTTTTTTCTTCACAAAAGAATTTACAACTATTAAGTATGGTGAATATTGCCGCTTTAATGGTTAAAACTTTTGTAAATATAGTATTTTTCTGCCGTTTACTGAAGCCATGATAATATACGTACGATTTTGAATTAATAGACATTAGTTATTTTAGATGAAATATAATGTTATCGACTTTGTTGAAAAAATATAATATATGCAAAGAAAAACGACACTTCTATTCCTACATCTAGAGAAAAATTTATTCACATTTCATTGCAAACAGTAAATTAGTAAATCCGTTGATTTAAATTTTCCTTTCTCTTAAAGAAAAATTTACTTTCTGAATTATAACACAACCAAAAAATAACCAAACAATATAAAGAATAAGTTGTTTTGAAAAATATAATTTTTCTATAGATGTAACTTTGAAAGTGGTCAAGGGATTTTGTACATTCCAGAATGTATGCTTTTTAAGAAAAAAAAAGTCGTTCAAACGTATTTTAAGTGCTAGTCACTTGTTATATATAATAATGAAGAATAAAATTTTCTACAGTTTAATATTGTGACGGATTATTTACTATTAGAATTAAGTTCCTAGATGTAAATGATTTAAATTTGTTTGAGACATATAAATAAGAATTTAAAGAGTCTCAGATTTTTAATTGTACTTACCGCCAAAAAGTCACAATTTTTAAAGCAATAAAAAACAATTCTCTTGTTTTCTTCCTTTCGACATTTTTTTTAATTTTCCACCAATGAAGTCACATCGTTCACTTAAATAATTAAAAAAAAATTTGAAAATCCTGAAGAACGAATTTAAGGTGGATCTCAATAAAATTCAACTAAACTATATACATAATAATCATTAAAATCCTTTTGAAAACATGACTCTCTAAATATTTCAATGCAATTCGATTGTTGTTCACGGTTCATAGGTAATAAATTGTAAATGTAAAGCCTTGCGCAAAGTCATGAAATGCTAATGAAAAATTCACTTTGGACAAATAAAAGAAAATAAAATAACAACCCTCTAACTGATTTAGACGCATATATACTAAAGTAAAATAGAAATAAAATATCCATTCTCAGGAGAAAAAACATGAAAATTAAATCTTTACTAAAAATGATCTCTCTTCGTTATATGAATAGAAAAGAAAATTACAAAAATTTTATATGTTTCGTGTACGGAAGTCTCACAAAAATATGTTATGAATAATTTCCGAGTTATCGCGGCGTGTGATACATTTAAAGAGAACCCTTACTTGTGTGTTCCTTCTTCTTCCGCAAAAAAAAGGAAAAAAAAAACATTTACAAGGCATAAATCATAAATGAATCGTTTATTTGTAAAACATAATAAATGTCGAGACGCAGAGTAATGGCAAATGCTGCAATATTAGATATTCACGCGCAATGATAAATCATTTGTCGCGGAAATAGGAAATTAATGTTTCACCATTAATGGATTGTGCAACATTAAATTGCTAATTAATTAGCGCATCAATTAATGACTTCTTTGCAATGTAAGTATATTGTACGGGACAATATAGTCACCTAAAAGCATGCCTCATTCTTTATTAAAAATTTTTTCTTTTTTTCTATATTAATAAATTATAAAAGGTTAAGTTTAGTTGAATTTTTTATGTAAGATTAAATTTTAAATTGAGTAATTAATTAACTTGTATATTGTTAGTTCAATGCAATAATTCAATTCAATATTGTTAAGAGTCGGCACAATAGAGACATTTTTTATTAAGACTTACAAGAAAGACACGACGTAACCGCAACAAGAAAATCCTATATAGTCGTCCTTTGGTTAAGGCTTTAAGATTAATATTTTTTGTTAAATAATCATTTGTAGTTTATTTTCAAAATCCAAATTTTTTAATGATTAAATCTTTAAAATTTCAAATCTTTATTTTTATTTTTTATTAAACATTCTTCGGTTTCATTGCAAAAGAGGGCCATATTTATTATTATTAAACTAGCAAAACTATACGCGCGTGAAATTTTCTTTTCCGTTGCTTTCAAAATTTGCTTAATTTCCAAATTTAATGAAAATTCTTAATTTCTTAAAAAATATAATTTTTCTCACGATCATTCATTAAATGTAATTATTTGAACAACTCGTATTTGAAAATGCCAAAATATTTCTTACAGCAACTTGAATTAAAATTCAAAATTTTATTTCAATAAAATTTGGCAAAATTTTCGATTGTTTCAATTTGTTAAAAATTATTTTCGGAAATAGAAGAATTTTTTAATAATTTTAGTTTCATTTTTTCAAGAAACAATTTTACGAAATTTCTGAATTAGATTTTTCAAAACTTTAATACTTTTTGTTAAACGAAAATTTAAAAACTTATTTTCCCCGAGGAATTAAAATTTCAAGGAGTTTATTTCTAAAATTTACAACTGTAATTCATCCAAAATTCAATTATTTTTTAGAATTATTGAAAAAAAAATAATGAAAACTTGAACAATTTTTAAAGAAAAATAATTTTATTAATAATTTTTGTTATAACGGTTAAAATATTTAATTATTTCTTAAAATGTTAACTGAAATGTTTGTTAAATCAATTCCTATCATAATTCAACTACAAGCATTGAATTATTTAAATAGAATAATTTTTGTGAATTCATAAAATGATTTAATTTCAAAAATGTAATTATATTTATAGACAATTTTTAAAGAGGAAAAAATAAAATTGTTTAAAATATTAAATTTTACAGAATTTCCAATTGTTTCAATTTGTTAAAATTATTATTGTGAATTCAAGTATCTTTTTCTTTAAAAAATTTTAATTACTATTTTTCAAAAACGTAATATTTTAAAAATTTCCAAATTAAATTTTTCAAATTTTAATGACTTTTGTAAAATAAATATTTAACTAATTATTATTGTTCTTTATTTGCTTCAAATTTTAAAATATTTAAAAATTTGAACTGCAAAAACAAAATATTGTAATAAAACAACGTTAACTTCTGGTGAGGACAGATTATGTAGATTATTATATAATATAAAAAATTCTTTGTCAGCTAACAGAAAAAATTTATAAATATGTAGCATAAAAAATAAAATTTTATTTAAAAAATAAAAATGTCAAAATCAATAAATCATTTAAATTTTTGTTTTTATCGTTTAAATAAAAAATTGATATATTTTTTTGTTGTTCTTTGATTGTTTTTAGTATTGTGTGCAAGCTTAATTTTAAAATTATAAAGAGACACCTATATCTATTTTCGGTACTAATGTGTGAAAGGCTATATTTCCGGTTTCCGCCTTCTATACACTGTCCGTCTTTGCTCGTTCTCGTGCTCGTTATTTTGTTCTCAAATTCTACCTTTTGTATAAAAAGACTGTATAAATAAATACAATAATACTAACATTACTTTTCACTTTATTAATTCAAGGGTTTCAACATTTTTAACTCATTGAATAATATCGATTTACCTTTCTTGTTTAAAAATAATTATCTAAAATTAGTTGATTCAATTTAGTTTTTAAATTTTGAGGTTAAGAATTGTTTTGTAATACAATATTTCTATACATACGCAATTATTTCTACCTATAGGTAGAAATATTATTATATTAATTTATCCTTTTTCCGGTATTAGAATCTCGAAAACTTGTTTGTTCATTTTTATTCGTTTTATGTAACATTCGAGACAAATTTATTAAAATTGAAAAGTTAAATAAAAGATTAACTTATATTGTATACGATAATTTTTGATAACCTAACCTAAATTTTAGTCTTGAATTTGGAAATTCATGAATTGCTTCTGTTTTTTTAATCAACATAACTGGAAGATTTCCTTTTTGAAACATCGACCAATCAGAAGACTGCAATTATCATCGCGAACTATTATGTACACTAGAGTAATATTCATTTTTTTGTTGGCAACAACTTTCCTAGGAGAAAACAAACAATAGTAACTTTTTTATTCTTTTACCGGATTTCTTTGATTAAAAGACGTATTTCTTGTTGATATTTTTATTTTTGCTTTTATAAACTAACAAAAATTAAATTATTGTGGGGAGAATTATTAATAAGGGATTAAACTCGATTCTTTCGGCTATTGGTTTGGAGATTTCAGTGAAAAGGGTTTCAGTTTCCAAAGGAATTTATTTCCCAAGAGGAAATTGTTTGGCGTCTCGTGAAAAGTGCGGTTAACAACATTTTCTCAAAGTAAAATATCTTGATGATTTGTAATTGTGTTTCTTAACATTCTTCGTTTAATTTCCAAAAGGGAAAAATGGATATCAATGCTTGAAAATATTATTATAGCAGTCAATCATAACCTCACTTTCTCAAGTTTATTTTTTTTATTCAGAGAATGCGAATCATATAGAAGGAAAATAGTTTTTTCATTCTTTTGATTTTTTTCTCATGCTAAAATTATTGTGTAAATTCAATTTATATTTTCGATTAACTATTGAATGAATTGTTATTATAGAAATTAGTAGTTTAATTTTTCTTTTCTTTCTTTTTTGAATAAGTAAATTTAACCTCTATTAAAAAAAGAAATTTTTTTAAAAGGACTTTTTTCTCTTATAGCTTTCAAATCTATAGCTTAAGTATAATCACGATTCTCTTATCACCTTCACTGCGCATCAAAATTACAGTTGATTTGATAAATTGTGTCCTTATCTTCATTTTATATTTTACGTGTTTACCAACGTCATTCACTTCTCAAGGAAATAATAACGTTGAAAGTTGAAACTGAGTAAATTGTATTATTTTCTTTATTATTAAACTATCATTTATTCATATAAATCCATTTAATTTAAGATAAAAAAAATGTAATAAACCTTATTTATTCAAACTTTCTGACTTCGAAAGAAATTATAATAAAATTATTTTATATTAAATTTCAATGTGTCTCGTCCTTCTGACGAATGAGCGGATGTGATGTTTTTACTATTTATTTTGGTTTTTAGGGTTAAATTGTTCAAAGAAATTTATTATTTTCTTTTTCAAAAACTTTCTGTTTTATTTAACTCTGCAGATGTTTTTTAACTTTGAACTTTAAAATTTTTATCTGTATTCATTTTTTTTTTTGAAAATTCATTTTTGTGGGTTATTGTCATTTTTTTAATGTCAAAAAGAAACAAAAAAAACTCGTTTTATTCACTCCACAAAATTGACAAAAACTCCATTCTTTTTTTTTATTTTCCTGACTTTTTCCTAATTTTCATCAAAAATATTTACTTTTTTCTTATCCTGCTAATAAATTGAATTTATGCTACGAATTTTATTATTCATGAAAGAATTTAAAGTAATTTAATTCTTGTGAAGAATTTTAAAAAATAATTGAAAATAATTGAATTTTCAATGAAAAATATTATTATTTATAAAAATAATTGAATTTTTCAGAAGAATTTTATTATTTACAAAAATAATTGATTTCTTTAGGCAAATTTCGTTATTTATGAAAATAATGGAATTTTCTTGAAATATTTTATTCTTTATTAAAATAATTAAATTCTTGCGAATAATTTTTTAAAAAATTTTGAAAATAATTAAAATTTTCTGAAAAATTTTATAAATTTTAAGAAAAATTAACGTTTTTTTGAAGAATTTCGTAATTTATGAAAATAGTTAAATTTTTTTTTAATAGTTTTCTATTTTTATAAAAATAATTGAATTTTTGGAAAGTATTTTATCATACATTTTTTTGAATAATTGAATTCTGTTTGATTATTTTATAAAAATAGTAGATATTGAAAATCATTGTAATGTGAAAAGTTTTTAAAGGAAATTAAATTTTACAAAGAATTCTATTAAAAAATTTGGCAATAATTGAATGTCGGTGGGAAACTTTATTCAATTTTTTTGAAAATAATTGGATTTTCCAAAAAAACATTTTATTATTTATAAAAATAATTGAATTCTTGCGAACGATTTATTAGAAATTTTTAAAATAATGGAATTTCCAAGAAGAAATTTATTACTTTTAATAATAATTGAATTATTGTGATGAATATTGTTATTTATGAAAATAATTGAATTTTGAAAATAATTTTATTGAAATACCTCGAAATAATTGAATTTTCGGAAGTAATTTTTTTATTATTTAAAAAAACATTTTATTAAAATTATATTTAAAACAAATAATTTCTTTCGAATAATTTTATTAAAGTTTTGAAAATAATTGAATTATTGCGGAAAAGTTTATTAAAATGTTTAAAAAGAATTGAAGTTCTGTTGAAAATTTTATTACTTTCGAAAGGAATTGAAATCTTTATAAGAATTTTATGAACATTGTTTTAAATAATGAATTTTTAAATGTTATGAAAATTTTATTAGTTTAAATATTTGAATTCTTGTCAAAAACATTATTTGTGAAAGTAACTGAATTTTACGATTATGAAAATAATTAAATTCATGCTTAGAATTTAATCAAAAATTGTTTTGAAAAAATGGAATTTACATGAAAAATTTTATAATTATTAAAAGTAATTGAATTATTGGGAAAAATAAATTGCATAAAATTTTGTTAAATAAAATTGATTTTTTTCAATATTAGCGAATTAAAAGTAGTGGAAATTCTCTAAAAAAATATTGTCTATATTCTTTGTTCGGAAAGTTAAATACCTATATATAGCTAATAATTTTTTTACCTTCTCTATTCTTTAGAATAATTAAAATTTTCGTAATGAAGTTTTTTTTTAATTTAGGTATCAGATAACAATTTTTGTGAAATTCAATTTTCCTCGTACAAGAAAGTTTAATTATTTTCAATTTTGAAAATCTGATGCCAAATTTGAAATTAGTATCGTATTTGTTAAAGTTTTTTTTATATACTTTAAAGTTCGAAAATATAATATATTTTGAAAATTTAATTCTAAGTAGTTTTTCAGTTATGTGTCAATAATAAGTATTTCTTTAAAAATTACTTAAATTAAAATGACTTGAAATTGTTTACAGTAAATATTGTAGGACAACATTCCCGTGCGGATATTTTGACTATAGTTCATTTAATAAAGTTGAAAAAAATTAAATAATTTAAAATTACAATTAAAAATCTTTTCCAAATTAATATTATAAGTTTATCATATCGAACTCGAGGAAATCTCCCTCGAAATAAAATAAATATTGCACATTTTTACCGAATCTCGGTTAAATTATTTGTTCACAACACAAAGTATAAAAGAAACGAGTTTAAGTAATGTTAAAATTTTCAATATAAAACTTACATAAAAAAACAGGTGCATGTATGTCTACTAGAACTGTTATTAGACAAAGTGTTGGTTTAAACATGTCAAGAAAATTAAATTTTATTATAAGAGGAAGGAAGAATTCTTTCTATGATTAAAATTTACTTTTAGAGGACTGCTATATTTTCTATTATTAAGAAAAGAATGAGACACCAATTAAAATAAAGGATTCCTACTTTACAACTTTCACCATTTTCGCATCTATAAAGAAAAGTAGCTAATTGCAGAAGCAAGTATCAACAAAGGTAATAAATTACAGCATTTGTAAATATTTCAGTAATTTTAGTATATAGCACTCGATGTGTTCCATAAGACTGTATAGGCGTATCTTGTATTTAATGTTAGCTTGCATTTGAACTTTGCCGAACTTTCAGCAAAAGCAGAAAGATGAATTTTTTAAGCGCATAGAGTTTGAGCACGATGTGACTTGTGGACCCGGTTTAAGCCGGCTAGAAAAGAGAGAATCTCATATTACCTCGCCTTTTGCAGCCCTCTCCTCCACGAGTCTCTGGCTTTTCCTCTTCCTCTCGCGAGAGAGTTCGCCAAAGATAAACGGTCTGGGTGTTCCGATAAAACGATGCACTCGCTAATTTATTACTGAGAAACATCGCAACAGGGAACAATGTCGTTGTAAAACCAACGACTCTCTCTCTCTCTTTCTCTCTCTCTCTCTCTCTCTCTCTCTGTCTTTGGCAGTAAACCTAACTATATCGCGATAGTTGAATAGCAATTCAGCTTGAATATATATTTACCTCTCATATAATATTAGACAGAAGTCGAATGCACGATGTATCGTTTCAACATCAAGCATTTCTTACAGACCCAAGAGAGAAAGACGATCTACAGAGATTAAAAGTCACTTAAAAGCACACTTAAAACCTTCAAGCAAGACAACCTAGAGATAAACTTCTTCTCAAGTTGTACAACATTCTTTATTGAGATTCTGGACCACCTGCAGGGAAGAATGCAAGTGAGAACTAGAGTCTGCTCAAAAAAAAATGCTTGATATTATTTCAATTTCAAAATAACACTCAATTTTAAAGGTTCAATCACTTCCTGAATCAATTGTCTAAGATAAAGTTATTGCGTTTGCTTTAAAATCTATAGGAACGGTCACAATTTTTACTGAAATATACATAAGAGTAAATTGAAAATTTATGGGAAAGTCTGAAATAAAAAATGGAAACAATCAATCATGTGTTAAAGGATTATGTAAAAATAAAATTTTCTACACCCATAAAAAGTAATCTTATGATTTCATGCGGATTTCTCTAGACTAAATGCATATTTTCCTCTTGAACATGGTATCAAAAATAATATACTTCACTTTAGAGGATTTTCCTCCACGATATTATTTGCTAATTATGGTTATAAGAAAGAAAGCTATTTTTCTACACTGAATTAACCCTTTAAGGACCAAATGTAAAAAAATTCTACCTCAACTTGGACAGAACTTTTTAGAATGACAACGAAGTGATAAAAATTTGGAAATATTCACTTTTTAATGCTCGCTTCGCTTCAAATTCAAATAGTTCTTTAAAAATAGATGTAAAAGCTATCGAACTAGGATCATTTTAAAGTTCAATAAATTTACAGTCAAATAACCAACATTAATAATGTAAATATTAAAAATATAATTTTTTAAAGTTATAGATTTTTTGTGAAAATTTCGCTGATATATATGTGAAATTTGTAGTTGTTCCAGGTGAAGATTTTTTTTCGTGTTATAAAGAATTTTATTAACAAATTTTTAAATAATTAAACTCTTTTATTAAAAATGATTAAAATTCTGCAAACAATTGTAACGTCTTCAAAATTCAATTTGTTTAGTGATTTTAATTATAAAATTAGTAAAAAAAAATGTGAGTTTATCAAAATTTCTATAAAAAAAATTATTCATTAAATAATGTATTTACTTCATGATGATTGTTCAAGATTTAAGTTATTTTAAAAGAAATTTTTGTTAGAAATTGGAAAAATTGAAGGGTTTTTTATTACAGTTTATAAATTTTTCCCTAAATTCCCAATTTTAGAATACAATTATTATAATTATAGTAATATTAAAACTATATTTTTCAATTCCCATATTATTTTTATAAAACTAATACCTTCTCATATGATAAGAATGTAATATATTTCCAAAGAAATAAGAATATATATGTATATATGCTGCCTGCTGTAGAATGAAAGAAGATAATTTTCTTCCTCTCTTTTTCTGCTTGTCGATTTTATGTCTTTTAAATTAACATGTCGACGCTTGACGTTTGTATGTACATGAGGTGCCCTTTTTCGCTGAAGACGGCGAGTCTTAAGCCATTTCTTGTAAGGATGAATAATGTTTGATGACTCTGTGTCGTGCAACGAAATCCGAAGAAACGGTATTTTTCATTTTGAAACACGTGTCACTTTAGTTTTGCCTTGGTGGCCGCGGGCATAAAACATCTTTGGTGCGTAGCCGTGACGCCAAGGCCAGAGGTCAATATTACAACCTTACACCTTCACCTCAAAGCGGCAGGAAGTAAACGACGCATTTGCCCTCTAGCGAAAGTTCGAAATTTTATGCATTTTGCCAATTTAACAAATTTTTTACTCTGCTTTATTTTATCCTTTATTACGATAAATAATCTGATATCAGAAATAATTTATATTTTAAAAATACCAACAATAATGAAGGTCGCTTAAAAAATTATATTTATTTTAATGTATAAAATATTTTTGTTTAAAATTAATAATTAAAATTTTAACTTTTCTTTGAAAGAAATAATTGGTAAGAACTTCAGAGTTGTCACAAATATTTAATTTTATTTTTCCCTGATTTCCAGAGAAAATTCTCACTTTCATCCTGACCATAAAAAATATTCTGATTCACTCTAAAAATTATTAGATACTCAAAGAAATGTTCTATTAAATTTATTTACAAATTTCATTAATTGTAAAATTATTCAAAAACATCAATAACTAAATTTTTAAATAAGTATTTAATTATTACTTTTCCACAGGAATTAAAATTCTTCAGAACATTCAAATTCAAACCTTTTTGAAACTCAACAATTTATAAGAATATTATTACAAAACATAAAGAAGGCAATCATGTTTTGTTATAATTTAAATAACCATGACATTTTTCAACAAAAATTCAATTATTTACAAAAATTCCAAAAAAATCCCTCGCAAGAATTCAATTATTTTTAAAAGTAGTAAATTTTCTAAAAAAAATTCAATTATTTGAAAAACTTGTAATAAAATTCGTTGCAATAATTCAATTATTTTCATAAACAATAAATCGATTATTCGGTAATTTCATTTTTTAATCAATTTTTATTAGAAAATTCTAGAAAAATTCAATTATTTAAATTGAAAAATAAATGATTTATTGAATAATTGAATATTTCTTAAAATTCAATTCTCATAAAGAATTTTATCAACAAATTTTTAAATAATTGAATTCTTTTGACAAATTTTAATAAAATTTTTAAGAATAATTACATTTTTCGAGGAATTTGAATAAAATATTGTATCAAAAATTAAGTTAAATCCTGCGATGAGTTTTATTATTCATGAAAATAATTTTAAAAAATTTCCATAAATGTTATTATAAATCTTTTCTAAAATAATTGAATTTCGGTAAAGAATTTGATTTTTTATCAAAATAATTCAATTCTTGTAAAGAACTTTGTTAATTTTTTTTAATAATTCATTCATGCGACGAATTTTATAAAAATCTTTTTAAATAATTGATATTTTTCAAAAAATTTTATAAAATTTTGTATATTAAATAATTGAACTCACGTGAATATGTTATTATTTATGAAAATAATTGAATTATTTCAAAGAAATTTATTAAAAATTTCATAAATTATTGAATTTCTGTGAAATTTTAACAAGAATTTTTTTCGAATTTTTAAATATATTCTAATTTTAAAGAAGAATTGTATTATTAATAACAATAATTGAAATTTTGAAGAGAATAAAAAATTTTTTTTTTTAAATAATTGAATATTGATGAATTTTATTATTTATAAAGATAATTGAAATTTTGACAAAAATTTTTAAATATAATTGAATTTCTGCGAAGAATGTTATTACTTTTGAAAATAATTTAATTCTTCCAACAAATTTTATTCAAGTTTATAAAAATAATTGAATTTCGGCCAAAAATTTTACTATTTCTAAAAATAATTGAATTCTTGAAAAAAACTTTGTTAAATTTTTTTCAATAACTGAACTCTTGCGTCGAATTTTATAAAATTCTTTTTAAATAATTGATATTTTTCGTAAAATTATTTGAAATTTTTCATATTAAATAATTGAATTCCTATAAAAATTTTACTATTTATGAAAATAATTAGTTTATTTAGAAGAAATTCATCAAAAATGTTGTAAATTATTGAATTCCTGTGAAATTTTTCCAAGAATTTTATTAAAGTTTTTAAAAATAATTGAATTTTGAAGAAGAATAATTGTATTATTTATAAAGATAATTGAAACTTTGACGAGAATTTTTCAAAAAAATTTTGAACATAATTGAATTTTTTTATTTTAAAAGATATAATTGAAATGACCAGAATTTTTTTAAATTTTTGAATATAATTGAATTTCTGCGAAAAATGTTATTAATTTTTGAAAATAATTAAATTTCTGTAATTATATGTAACTTTTCGAAAATAAATTTGTTTTATTATTTTTAATTAATATTATTTTGTTAATCTAGTATTTATGAAAATTGTAGAAATTATTCATTAAATAATTTGTAAGTCATAATTATATGATAGTTCTTTAAAAAGAAATTATTGTCTGAAATAGAAAAAATTCAAGGTTTTGTATTAAAATTCGTGGTTATTTTTATAGTTTACAAGACAAACAAAAAAAATGAAAATTTAGAGTTTTTAATGAATTTTGGAAATTCGATTTTTTCCAGTATATTTACTAAAAATCCCTGACTTTTCCCTGAATTCCCTGACTTCCCGGACCTGTAGCAACCCTAAACTTTCATCAACTCTTTTCTATTGCCAACAAATTTGGACCTTCTTTAAAAAATCAATTCTACCAATTTAGTTTTATCGTTATATTGAAACTAACAAGAATTTGTAGATATAAAATTTCTGAAAGATAAACAAAAGCTTAAAAATGATTAAAAAAATGAGTTAAAAAGCGAAGAGCAGAAAGAGTTTTGTATAAATTTCTATACAAACTGCAATAGGAAAGTAAAATATTTTTGAAAAATATAGTAAGAGTAATATATAGTTAAAGATCTTTTAAAGATGGGTTTCGTCAAGACATAGGCATCATCTTTGCGATAAATCAAGAGGAAAATACACCCGTAAATGTCAAAACTGATCACTAGCGTCGTGCAGGTAATTGGGGTCGATAGACCCCGCTTCGTCGTCTAAACTGAGACACTTACCCCTGCCCTCACGTCGGGACGATCTAATTTTAAATGGCATGCAGCCCTTCTTCAGAAACAATCGATTTAATCATGTCTGTCGTGAAAGGTATGTTGTTTTGTCTCCACCATGAGACTTTATAGTCACGTTATAAACGCAGGTTATAGTCACAATCTGCAATAACAAATTTTTTAAACACTTTTCAGAAAATTTTCAGAATTCCAAATATGTAACAATCATATTTACTAGAAAAAAGTATTAAACCCATTCCAAAACATTGTATTTTCCTCTCGGACGGTTTGAGGAAGAATGACTATCTTTATATTCGACATTCTTTAAAATAATTTATTACTGATTTCTAAAAGTGCGGGAATTTATATATATATATTTAATATATATTTAAGAAAAAAAAATTTATATCGTCATCGACGAGGCTAACGGCGAATTACAGTTGTTTTATTTTACGAGACGAAGCTTTATCCTCCTACGTTGAACACGGTACAGGTAATTCGAAAGACGTCCTTTTTTTCCCAGGTGCGTGGCTATTGCCGCCGCATCGCTCTTTTAATGCAAGAGAATACCTTGATAAAAGGGAGAACATTGCTCTGAATTACTGGGTGTGTCATGATAGTGGGTCGGCGAACAGAACATATCGTGATAATGTATTTTTAGGTCACTCACCGTGTTTTACAATCACGTGGAAATGTTAAAATCTCCAAACACCACCAACCCCTTCCATACATTCCGCTTCTCAAAATTCCAATTCTTCCTTATCCAATCGCCAAATTTATGATAGCTTTAAAGTACACCTTCTTTGATAGGGCCAGCGTTTTATGAATTCATAATTTAACTCAATGTCTCCTAAATAAAATTTCGTTAGGGATTACGTTTAAAGCTTTAGAATGTAAATATAAGTTCAGTAGCCTCATTTTTTTCAAAGAAAAAATGTAATTCAATCTACAATGTAGTTTATACTCTTCTTCAGTTATGCACCGCGTTCTACAAAAATTCAGTATCATTTGCGTAACAATGTTGTACACACACACACACACACACACAAGTAAGTAACAATTTTATACAAAAAGTCTTGAAAATTAATAATAAGAACTAATAATGCAGATAATTATTTATTATCTGAAAATAATAATAACTAGATTTAAATGAAAAAATGAACTATATTAATTTTAACTAGCTAAATTATCCGCATGCAAACGCGCGGGAATGTTGTGCTACCATGTTTATTGTAAACAATTTCAAATCATTTTAATTTAAGTAATTTTTTAAAGTAATATACTTATTATGACACATAACTGAAAAACTAATTAGAATTAAATTTTCAAAATATATTATATTTTCAAACTTTAAAGTATATAATAAAAAACTTTAACAAATTTCGATACTAATTTCAAATTTGGCATCAGATTTTCAAAATTGAAAATAATTAAACTTTCTTGTGCGACAAAAATTGAATTTCACAAAAATTGTTATCTGATATCTAAATTAAAAAAAAACTTCATTACGAAAATTTTAATTATTCTAAAGAATAGAGAAGGTAAAAAAATTATTAGCTATATATAGGTATTTAACTTTCCGAATAAAGAATATAGACAATATTTTTTTAGAGAATTTCCACTACTTTTAATTCGCTAATATTGAAAAATTCAATGTTATTTAACAAAATTTTATGCAATTTATTTTTCCCAATAATTCAATTACTTTTAATAATTATAAAATTTATCATGTAAATTCCATTTTTTTAAAAAAATTTTTGATTAAATTCTAAGCATGAATTTAATTATTTTTATAATCGTAAAATTCAGTTACTTTCACAAATAATGTTTTTGACAAGAATTCAATTATTTAAACTAATAACATTTTCATAACATTTAAAAATTCATTATTTAAAACAATGTTCATAAAATTCTTATGAAGTTTTCAATTCCTTTCCAAAGTAATAAAATTTTCAACAGAAATTTAATTCTTTTTAAACATTTTAATAATCCTTTCCACAATAATTCAATTATTTTCAAAAATTTAATAAAATTATTCGAAAGAAATTAATTGTTTTAAATATAATTTTAATAAAATGTTTTTTTTAATAATAAAAAAATTACTTCCGAAAATTCAATTATTTTGAGGTATTTCAATAAAATTCTTTTCAAAATTCAATTATTTTCAGAAATCACAATATTCATCACAAAAATTCAATTATTATTAAAAGTAATAAATTTCTTCTTGGAAATTCCATTATTTTAAAAAATTCTCATAAATCGTTCGCAAGAATTCAATTATTTTCATAAATAATAAAATATGTTTTTTGGAAAATCCAATTATTTTCAAAAAAATTTAATAAAATTTCCCACCGATATTTAATTATTGACAAATTTTTTAATAGAATTCTTTGTAAAATTTAATTATCTTTAAAAACTTTTCACATTTTAATGATTTTCAGTATCTACTATTTTTATAAAATAACCAAACAGAATTCAATTATTCAAAAAAATTTATTATAAAATTCTTTCCTAAAATTCAATTATTTTCCAAATTAAAAAAAAAATTTTCGCAAGAATTCAATTATTTTTATAAAAATAGAAAATTATTCAAAAAAAATTTAACTATTTTCATAAATTACGAAATTCTTCAAAAAAAAACAATTTTTCTTAAAATATATAAAATTTTTCAGAAAATTTCAAATATTTTCAAAATTTTTTAAAAAATTCTTCGCAAGAATTCAATTATTTTAATTAATAATAAAATATTTCAAGAAAATTAAATTATTTTCATAAATAACAAAATTTGCCTAAAGAAATGAATTATTTTTGTAAATAATAAAATTCTTCTGAAAAATTCAATTATTTTTATAAATAATAACATTTTTCATGGAAAATTTAATTATTTTTAAATATTTTTTTTTAAAGTCAGGAAAGAACTCTTGGAAAGATTTTCTATAGAAAATTTTC
Source organism: Leptopilina myrica (nomen nudum) (assembly GCA_032872475.1). Classification (NCBI taxonomy): domain Eukaryota; kingdom Metazoa; phylum Arthropoda; class Insecta; order Hymenoptera; family Figitidae; genus Leptopilina; species Leptopilina myrica (nomen nudum). The sequence continues at coordinate 43,510,049 of CM065463.1, forward strand.
ATAAGGAAATAATTTGCATCAATTCTATTTCCTAATTTTCATCGTTTTAATAAAATTCAAAGTTTTCTACTAAAATGAAGGAAGAAAATGTTAATAAATTACATTTGTCAATTAGAAAATTTAATCTAAAATTTTTTAGAAAATAAAGGAAAACATTTAATTGAAAAAAATTATGTTCTGTTAAAGTTTAGGAATTTCATTCATTGTAAAATTATTCGAAAATAATAGTTTCTTTTTTAAATATTTAATTATTATTATTTTTACATAGAAATTAAGATTTTCAAAAATTTAAAAGTCAAATTTTTTAGAAATTAATCAACTTTAATAATATTGTAGTAGAACATAAAGATAACAATTAATTAACGATCGATTTCTTCATATTTTATAATAATTAAAGTTGGTCTAGTGTTAAAATCATTTTATATTATAAAAATATTGTTACTGTGTACCTTCTTAAAAATTGTATTCATATCCCATTATCTAAAATTGAAACTAAAATTCATTTTTAAATAGATTTTTATCAGAAAATTCTACGAGAATTCAATATTTAAATACAAAGGTAAATTATTTATTGAATAATTGAAGATTTCATAAAATTAAATTCCTATAAAGAATTTTATCACCAAATTTGAAATAATTGAATTCTTTTAACGAATTTAAATAAAAATTTGAAGAATAGTAACATTTTTCAAGGAATTTGATAAAAATTGTATTAAAAATAATTGATATTCTGCGATGACTTTTATTAATTCGTGAAAATATAATTTAATTACTGCGAAGAAATTTATAAAAAATTTCTAAATATTTGAATTTCTGTGGAATTTTTATTAGTTATGAAAATAATTTAATGTTTGTGTATAATTTTATTAAAATTGTTTTTAAATAATAAAATTCTTTTGAAAAACTCTAATAGTAGATATTAAAAATCTAAAATTAAAATTAAAAAAAATCTAAAAAATAACTAAAATTTTTCCAAGAATTTATATTATTGGAGTTTTTTTAAAATAACTAAAATTTGAAGAAGTATTTTATTATTGTTTAAGGATAATTCAAATTTAGACGAGATTGTAAAAAAAATTATTCAACATAATTGAAATTTTGACAAAAATGTTTTTGGGTAAGTAGAATTTTCAAAAAAAAAATTAATTTTCTGCTATTATTTGTAACGTCTTCAAAATTCAATTTGTTTAGTGTTTTTAATTATATAATTCTTTTATAAATCCAGTATTTTTTATAATTTAATAAATATATGTTGACAAATTTAGCTATAATTTTAGAAGATTTTGAGTTATTAAAATTTTTCAAAAATCTAAGTTTATTAAAATTTCTAATTTATTTAATATTGAAAGTTTCTAAAATTTCAAATTGTTACCGTTTGAAGTTAATTTGTTAACGTAAATTGTAAATGCAACTGCTTTAAAATTGAATTAATTTATTTAAGTAAAATTATTCATTAAATAATTTATTTACTTTCTGATAGTTGTTCAAGTTTTAAGTTATTTAAAAAGGAATTTTTGTCAGAAATGGGAAAAATTGAAGGATTTTTTATTAGAATTCACGATTTTATAGTTTATAAGTTTGAAAAAAGAAACAAAAATTTAGAATTTTCTTATGAATTTTAAAAATTTAATTTGTTTTAAAACTTTTAATATAAAGATTCTAGAATTTTCTCTAAATTCCCGATGTCAGATTATATTTGTAATTATACCTAGTAATATCAAAACTGCACTTTCGAGTTTACATTTTATTTTTATAAACAAAATTATGTTCATATCTTTATCTAAATTCAATGATATTTAAAAATTTTAATAAAATTCTTGTCAAAATTTTGTAGGAATTAAATTTTAATGAATTAATTCAAAATAATTCCATTATTTTCATAAGTAATAAAATTTTCACAGGAATTCAATTATTTAAAAAACAAAATTTATTATTTAAACTTAAGTAACAAAAAAAATTATGTTTCTTATATACAATATTAAATTATTAAAAAATTGTTTATAAACGTTGTGCACGAATTCAAACCATGTTTATAATATACAAGTTTAGACACGTTAGAACATGTTTATTATTCAAATAATGCATACAGTGCTTCTATATACTTCAATTTCTAGAACTTATTATAGAAAGTTAAGATCTAATCTTTTTACACTTGGTTTTGATTTCGACTTTCAATCCATCGAAGTTGGCACCTCTCCTTCTGGTGATGGTCCTTTATTCTCTTATAAACATAACAACTCACTGAAAACGAATATACGTGTGCGATATTTTTTCTCATCAGGGCGGGAGAGAGTGCAGCTATAATAAACTGTATTCAGAAACATAAATCTGCAGGACCTGAGGCGAAATCTTACTTAACTCTATACAATAGAACAAAGTGAAATCTTCGAATCATTCTACATTATTTTTAACGTCAATTTTTAGAAAAATCATATATATATATATAATACAGTACACCGTCGGAAATTATTGGTACGGCTGCACACGAGTTTTTTCTGTAAAAACAAGTGTCGGAAAATTAACAAATACGCCATTCAAAATCTATAATAACATTCTGCGTCAAAAGGATATATATACAATTTCGTATTTTAATCACAGTTAAAAAGAAAATCTTATTTTAATGATATTTCCGAATAATGCAAATGTTCTAAAATTGAATTGAAATCAGGGACCGTCACGGAATCAAAACAAAATTAAAAAAAATACTTTTGTTTTGATTCGGATATGGGTATCAGAATATCAAAATTCCACTCTATTTGGTTCTGATTCCAATATCAAAATCAAAATTCAAATGTGTTTTGTTTTGGTTCCAATATCAAAATCAAAAATTCAACTGTGTTTCGTTTTGGTTCCAATATCAAAATCAAAATTCAACTGTGTTTCGTTTTGGTTCTAATATCAAGATCAAAATTCTTTCTTGTTTTAATTTTGATAAAATAATACTGCGCATGTAGAAGTAAATTTTGTTGCAAATGTCAAATATATCAGAAGATAATATCGTTTTTACTTACGAAATCTGAAGTAGAATTCGAATCGATTTCTGTTTCGATAAGAAAACCGAATTGCAGTATTACAGTATCAGAATCAAAACAGAAAGTAAATTTTGTTTCGTTACAGTATCAGAATCAAAATAGAAAGTAAATTTTGTTTCGTTACAGAATCAAAATCAAAATAGAAAGTAAATTTTTGTTTCGTTCCAGTATCAGAATCAAAATAGAAAGTGAATTTTGTTTCGCTACAGAATCAAAATCAAAATACATTAAAAATTTCGTTTTGTTTTGGAATATCGTAACGAAATCAAAATTTAATTCCCCTGATTGAAATATAAATGGATTTAAACATTCTCGCAAATATGTTTGTAAAAATGATTAATAATTAATCGATTTAGAAACTTATTTAACTGAAAAATTGTCGAAGGTATATTAGATAAATTAATAGAAAATTTGATCGCATTTTAATTGTTATTTTGAAGACATGGATCGACTTAGGTTTTATAGAATAGTTATCGATCGAGTACAGCTCGACGTGCAACAGCAAAGAAAAGGAATAGGTGTAATTAAGATAAATTTCCATCGTCCTTGAGAAAATAACGAGGATCTTACGATTTTAACATAAAAGTGTCGAGAAGGGCATAAACATCGTGACCTGTTCAGCTTCTATCTTGCGGTTGAAATAAAAAAGCGAATATTTGTGATCAACATCCCTATTAACTACATCGATATCATGCACGAGACCTGTAAAATTGCAGCATCTGGAATCTAAACATACTTCTTACAAATAATAACAATTACCAACAATTTAATTCAAACAAATACGTATTTCTTTGTTTTTCAATACGTAAAAGAAAAAAAATTAATTTAATAGCTCACTTAGTCTATTTCCAAAAAGACTGGTAGTTTACGCAGGGCTCGGATTGTGCCATTTTTTCCACTTTTTTCGACTTTTCTAAGGAAATGTAACTTTTTTCGACTTTTTTGTGAAAAGATGCGACTAATCGACTATTTCAAGATTTTTTTTAGTAAAATGCGACTGAAATTTTTAAAATTTTCAAAAAATTAAAATTTAGAGGAAAAAGTTTGAGTCAAATTAAACTACTTATAATAATTAGAGATGACCGAGTGAGAAAATCATTACTTTATATTATAAGATTTTATAAAAAAAAAGAATTTGAAAATAATTGAATTTCTAGGATGAATTTTTTTATTTATAAATATAATTAAAATTTTGACAAGAATTTTATAAAAATTTTTTGCAAATACTTGAATTACACAGAAGAATTTTATTATTTATAAAGATAATTGAATTTTTTAACAGATTTCTTTTAAAAATGTTTAAAAGTAATTGAATTTTGAAGAAGAATTTTGATATTTTAAAGATAATTGAAATTTTGAGAATTAAAAAAAATTTTTTTGAAAATAATTGAGTTTCTGCAAAGAATATTGTTACTTTTAAAAATAATTGAATTTCCATGATGAATTATATTATTATTTATTATTTATTATTATTATTATTATTATTATTTTTCAATATAGTTGAAATTGTGGGGAGAATTTAAAAAAATTTTGAAAATAATTGAATTTCTGCGATAAATTTTCTTATTTTTTAAGATAATTAAATTTTGCAAACAATTTTATCAGAACTTTTAAAAATAATTAAATTTCCATGATAAATTTTATTATTTTTTAAAATAATTGAATTTTGCCAAGAATTTTATCAGAACTTTTGAAAATAATTAAATTTCCATGATGAATTTTATTATTTATAAAGATAATTACAGATGTACAGAAATAAATAAATAATTTAAATTCTGGCAAAAATTTTATTAAAATTCTTTGAAAATAATTCTTCTTTTGAAGAAGAATTTTGATATTTACAAAAATAATTGAAATTTTGAGAATTAAAAAAAATTTTTTTTGAAAATAATTGAATTTCTGCGATGTATTTTCTTATTTTTTAAGATAATTGAATTTTGCAAAGAATTTTATTCGAACTTTTCAAAGTAATTAAATTTCCATGATGAATTTTTTTATTTATGAAGATAATGATAATTTGACGAGAAATTTAAAACAATTTTAAAATAATTGAATTTCCATGATGAATTTTATTATTTATAAAATTTTGACGAGAAATTAAAAAAAAATTTTTGAATGTAATTGAATTTTTGCAAAGTATTTCATTATTTTTGAAAATAAATGAATTTTAGGGAAGAATTTTATTATTTACAAAGATAATTGAAATTATGACAGGCATTTTATTAAATTTTTTTTAAATAATTGAATTTTGGAAAAGAATTTTATTATTTATAAAAATAATTGAAATTTTAAACAGATTTTTTGAAAAAATGATAAAAAAATCATGATTCAGCGTCATCATGCCTATAAGTGGAACCTCAAAAACTGGAAAATTTCTAACTCCCCTTTTTTTATAAGAGAAATTCTAAATAAAAACACTTTTTTTGCATATTTTGAGGAAAAAGTACTCTATAAAAAAAGGGGGGGGAAGAAAATTTAACTTTTTTGAGGTTCCACACCTGAAGAAATATCTAACGAAGAGAATGTGACTTCGTTTTTGGTTTTATTTGTTTTAGAAAGTTAGGAATCGATCTTAACACCGAAAATGGCTTATATCGTCGCCATTTTAAAATAAAAATGAAATTTTTTGTTTTACAAATTCTTAAATAAATTATTTATTACATGCAAAAGAAATTTTTTAAATAAATGTCATAGTTATTTTAAAAATATTTATTAAAAAAAGCCTTCTTTTTGCCTGTTTTGAACTGGAACGTCCCCTTAAAATGTTGCCATGCATTTTATTAAATTTTATTAAATATTATTCCAGATTGTTTGATGTGAAAGTATGTGTTGGCGAGAAATGCGATTTTTTTGACAATTTCGTGTTTCCTTTTCGGCGTTTTTTTTTTGCTTAAATTTTCATTTGACTTTTTTCCGACTTTTTCGGAAATTTTATGCGAATTTTCGTGACTTTTGTTGGGAATTTATGCGACTAAAGCGACTTTTTTTGAGTCTTAAAGACGATCCGAGTCCTGGTTACGCTAAGATTACCATAGTAATCTTTTAAAAAAAATTAAATTAAATTAAAGGCGACAGATAATCATTACATTGTATATTAAGTTATCATTTGAAAGCAGGTTTGAAGAGTTATTTTAATTTTAATCTACTTACGTAATATGCTACTTTAAATAGGGTGAAATTAAATTAAAAAAAATATATATATATCGTTTCTTGACCCAGTCTAATGGATATATTTATCTCTTAATTTAGGTACATCAGGGATGTTACGGCAAACATTAATGAAAAAGCAGGTGTAGGGAAGATCAGGGTTAATAACTTTTTAATTAGCCAAGCACGTTTCGCACGCGGCACGATCACACGAATGGAGCAGGCATCTAACAGGTAATTAAAATAACCGATTGCTCATTCCCCATGGCGCATATAAAGAGATATCTTGCGCGATAGTTCTGCGAGACATTCTGTGGTTGAATGAGGTAAAAACAGAGGAATGTTGTACAGACATACCATATTTTTTCTATCACAAGCTGCTTTTAAAATAATCTTGTCGGTCTGTCCTGTCCACCCAGCAACCATTCACAACCCTATATTATTAAGATTCAATTTCAATCTTAAACTTCATTCTACTTCTTAATATGGTTCACATATGTGTGAACCATCATGCGTAAAGGATTCTCTTCAAAGTGATTATGGAATTAAATTTCGCTCTATCACTATCATTTTATCACAATTATTGCATTTCCTTCGTTATTCTTTAAAATCAAGAATTTATTTAATAATATCTTAAATTATCTTTAGCACGATTGCCACCGGTCAGGGAAGTCAGGGAAAGTAAAATTAGTCAGGGAAAAGTCAGGGAATTTTAATACAAAACCTAGAATTTTTTCTATTTCAGACAATAATTTCTTTTTAAAGAACTATCTAACTTATAAAAAATCTATAACTTACCAAAAAACCGTAACTAGGCCTTCTTCATCACCAAAATTTATAACTTATATAACCTAACTTTTGTAACTTATATCTAACTTATAAATTATGTAATAAACAATTTTTACAATTTTCATCAATACTAGATTGATAAAAGAATATTAATAAAAAATAATAAAAAAATTTAATTTTGGAAAAGTTACAAATAATTACAGAAATTCAATTATTTTCAAAAGTAATAACATTTTTCGCAGAAATTTAATTACATTCAAAAATTTTTAAATATTCTGGTCATTTCAATTATATCTTTAAAAATAAAAAAATTCTTCTCAAAAATTCAATTATGTTCAAAAATTTTTTTTAAATTCTCGTCAAAGTTTCAATTATCTTTATAAATAATAAAATTCTTCTTCGAAATTCAATTCTTTTTAAAAACATTAATAAAATTCTTGGAAAAATTTCACAGGAATTCAATAATTTACCAAATTTTCGATAAATTTCTTCTAAATAAACCAATTATTTTCATAAACAATAAAATTTTCACGCAGGAATTCCATTATTTAATATAAAAAATTTCAAATAATTTTACGAAAAATATCAATTATTTACAAAGAATTTTATAAAATTCGTCGCAAGAGTTCAGTTATTCAAAAAAAATTTAACAAAGTTCTTTTCAAGAATTCAATTATTTTTAGAAATAGTCAAATTCTTCACCGAAATTCAATTATTTTTATAAACTTGAATAAAATTCGTTGGAAGAATTAAATAATTTTCAAAAGTAATAAATTTCTTCGCAGAAATTCAATTATGTTCAAAAATTTTTAAAAATTCTGGTCATTTGAATTATATCTTTAAAAATAAAAAAAATTCTTCTCAAAAATTCAATTATGTTCAAAAATTTTTTTTAAATTCTCGTCAAAGTTTCAATTATCTTTATAAATAAAACAATTCTTCTTCGAAATTCAATTATTTTTATAAACTTTAATAAAATTCTTGGAAAAGTTTCACAGGAATTCAATAATTTACAATATTTTTTATGAATTTCTTCTAAATAAACCAAATATTTTCATAAATAATAAAATTTTCACAGGAATTTAAATATTTAATATAAAAAAATCAAATAATTTTTCGAAAATAATGAATTATTTACAAAGAATTTTATAAAATTCGTCGCAAGAGTTCAGTTCAATTATTTTCATAAATAATAACATTTTCACGTGAGTTCAATTATTTAATATACAAAATTTTTTAAAATTTTTTGAAAAATATCAATTATTTAAAAAGATTTTTATAAAATTCGTCGCATGAGTCAATTATTTAAAAAAAATTTAACAATGTTCTTTACAAGAATTGAATTGTTTTTATAAATAATAAAATTCTTCTCTGATATTCAATTATTTTGGATAAATTATAATAACATTTTTGGAAATTTTTTAAAATTATTATCATGAATAATAAAACTCATCGCAGGATTTTAATTAATTTTGGATACAATATTTTAATCAAATTCCTCGAAAAATGTAATTATTCTTAAAAATTTTATTAAAATTTGTCAAAAAAGTTCAATTATTAAAAAATTTGTTGATAAAATTCTTTATGAGAATTCAGTTTTAACAAACATTCAATTATTCAATAAATTATTTATTTTTCAGTTTAAATAATTGAATTTTTCTAGAATTTTCTAATAAAAATTGATTAAAAAATGAAATTACCGAATAATCGATTTATTGTTTATGAAAATAATTGAATTATTGCAACGAATTTTATTACATTTTTTTAAATAATTGAATTGTTTGAGAAAATTGACTACTTTTAAAAATAATTAAATTCTTGCGAAGGATTTTATTAGGATTTTTGTAAATAATTAAATTTTTGTTGAAAAATTTCATGGTTATTTAAATTATAACAAAACATGATTGCCTTCTTTATGTTTTGTAATAATATTCTTTTAAATTGATGAGTTTCAAAAAGGTTTGAATTTGAATGTTCTGAAGAATTTTAATTCCCGTGGAAAAGTTATAATTCAATACTTATTTAAAAATTTAGTTATTGATGTTTTTGGATAATTTTACAATATTAATGAAATTTGTAAATAAATGTAATAGAACATTTTTTCTTGATTATCTAATAATTTTTAGAGTGAATCAGAATATTTTTTATGGTCAGGGAAAAAGTGAGAATTTTGTCTGGAAATCAGGGAAAAGTCAGGGAAAAATAAAATTAAATATTTGTGGCTACCCTGTTTAGGTAATGTTGCATAAATTTAAAACGAAAAAGTATATTTGTTTTGGAAATCTTAGTTAATCCTTTTTGCCAAGCGATGAGAACGATTGTGAATATAATTCCAAAAATGAAGAATTAAACATAATTTTTGAAATAACATTTAGAGATAATTATTTGAGTTTTAATTTTGAAACATCGGAAATGATATTAACCTTTTTTGTGTTAATTTTTCACAGGATGGAAGTAAGAATTTGATATCTCTCTCTCTCTTGTCTTTTAAGAAAAGGATAAAGTGGAAATAAAGCCACTTTTACACATAAGCTTCAATTATAACGGCTCACGTGAAAATGCAGTTTAAATTGCAGGCGTGCATGAATACATTTTGGATCTGTCGGTTTCGAAATGATCCAATCAAATAATATGAAATCCCAACCCGTTATTCTCGACGTGAAAGCACAATTATAGGAAAACAAAGTCAAATCCACACTTTCATGTCAAATATTAAAAGAAACGAATGAGACCATTTCAAAAAAAAAAAAAAAAAAAAAAAATTGTTTCAATTAAAAGAGAAAATTATTAACGTTAGTAATAAAAAGTGTCTTATACAAATTGAGTTGAAATCTAATGGAAAATTAAAAAAACTTTCGTTGCAAAAAATAAAAATCCAATAATATCATCCTTATCTTCTTACATTTGTAGTCAGTTGAATATATTTAATTTTTAATGCGACATTACATGAACGTCGTGTTAATTAAAAGTTACAACTCCCTCGCTTAGAACACACGCCATAAGTTTCGTAAAGTACTATGTATTTACTACTTAGAAATTTGTATTTTCTCAAGGTTTCTATTGATTTCAAGTAAAATAGTTTCTTGTTTAGTCGAAAATGACATTTTAATATCGATGTTTCTTGTAAATATAGATAAGAGTTAGATTAAAAATGTTTTTTTCCCATCTTCAAATAGAAATATCTTAAATTATCCTTTATATTGCAGAATCAGTAATAATTTCAAATTTCTATGGTTCTGCACTGTCGAAAAAGGGAGAAATCTCAAAAGGGAAAGAGCGTTCTTAAAAACATACCTTGAATGGTATTTCTAATTAAGATTAAATCTTAGTCCAACTTTTTCTCATATATAAATTTTAATTATAAAGCGTAATATGAACATTTATGCAACTGCTACTAGTACTTAACTTAAATGTAATGTTTATATCATTGGACTCAGATTATATAAAGTTGTGTTTAAAGGGGCGCTTTATTTATCTAATATAAATACAAAGAATTTTATTTTTAAATTATTGCATGACTCATTTAATTGGTAATTGGAGGTGCAATTGATTTTTTTACATGATCATCAATTATAGTATCCAAACAGTACAACATTTGAGTTTAATAATTTGATGGAATATTCCCTGGGAATTTTAGACGTTGGTTTATTAAATCCTTAGGATGAAATAATAGGGTTTTCACAAGTCAGGGAAGTCAGGAAATTCAGGGAAAAGTCAGGGATTTTTACTAAAAGTACTGGAAAAATCGAATTTTGAAAATTCATGAGAAAACTGAATTTTTTTTCTTTTTGCCTCGTAAACTCTGAAATTACCACAAATTTTAATACAAAACCTTCAACTTTTTCTATTTCTGACAATAATTTCTTTTTAAATAACTTAAATTTTTAAAAACTATCATATAATTAATAATAAATAATACATAAAAAATAAATAATAATAATAAATAATAATTAAATAAAATTAATAATAACTATCATAAATTATTACTTATAAATTATTTTATGAATAATTTTTACAATTTTCATAAATACTAGATTGATAAAAGAATTTTAGTTAAAAATACTAAAAAAATTAGATTTTGGAAAAGTTACAAATGATTACAGAAATTCAATTATTTTCAAAATGTTGCAAAAATTCTTCGCAGAAATTCAATTATGTTCAAAAATTTTAGAACAATTCTCGTCAAAATTACAATTATCTTTATAAATAATAAATTAATTCATTAAAATTCAATTATTTTTAAAAGTTTTAATAACATTCTTGACAAAATTCTACACGAATTCAATTATTTAATTTTTAATAAATTTGTTCAAAATAATTCAATTATTTTCATAAGTAGTAATACAATTTTTCACAGGAATTCAATTATTTAAATTTAATAAAATTTTTCGAAAAATATCAATTATATAAAAATATTTTCATAAATAATAAAATTCTTCACCGAAATTCAATTACTTTTATAATCTTGAATCAAATTCCTTGTAAGAATTCAATTATTTATATAAACTTGAATAAAATTCACTGGAAGAATTACAATATTTTCAAAATTAATAAAATTCTTCGCGAAAATTCAATTATTCTCAAAAATTAAAAAATAAATATTTTCAAAATTTCAATTATATTTATAAATAAAAAATTTCTTCATCTAAATTCAATTATATTTAAAAATTTTAACAAAAATTCTTGTCAAAATTTTGTAAGAATTCAATTTTAATTAATTAATTCAAAATAATTCCATTATTTTCATAAGTAATAAAATTTTCACAGGAATTCAATTATTTAAAATACAAAATTTAATAAAATTTTTCGAAAAATATAAATTATTTGAAAAATTCTTCACCGAAATTCAATTATTTTTATAAACTGAAATAAAATTCATTGGAAGAATTCAATTATTTTCAAAATTAATAAAATTCTTCACATAAACACAGTTATTTTTATATAAATTTGAATAAAATTCGTTGGAAGAATTAAATTATTTTTATAATATAATTAAATTCTTCCCAGAAATCCAATTGTGTTCGAGAATTAAAAAAAAAATTCTTGTTAATTAAAATTCCAAGTAACTTTATAAATATTAAGATTCTTCTCCAAAATTAAATTATTTTATGGAAATTTTAAGAAAATTTAAATTATTTCCATAAGTAATAAAACTCATCGCAGAATTTTAATGATTTTTTATATAATATATATTTTTCTTCAAATTCCTCGAAAAATGTGATTATTTTTAAAAATTTTATTATAAATTTGTCTAATTAATTTCATATTTATAAAAATTTATTGATAAAATTCTTTATGAGAATGAAATTTTATCAAAGAACATTCTATTGTTCGATAAATTATTTATTTTTTAATTTAAATAATTGAATTTTTCTAAAATTTTCTAATAAAAATTGATTTAAAAATGAATTAAGGGATAATCGATTTATTATTATTTATGAAAGGAATTGATTTATTGCCACGAATTTTATTACATCTTTTTAAAATAATTTAATTTGTTTGAGAAATTTTACTGCTTGTAAAAATAATTGAATTCTTGCGAAGGATTTTTTGAGGATTTTTGTAAATAATTAACCTATTCTGAAAAATTTTATGGTAATTATTCTTAAAAATTTTCTTAAAATTTGTCAAAAGAACTCAATTGTTTAAAAATTTGTTGATAAAATTTTTTATGAGAATTTAATTTTAAGAAACATTTAATTATTCAATAAATATTTTATTTTTCAATTTAAATAATTGAATTTTTCTAGAATTTTCTAATTAAAATTGATTAAAAAATGAAATTACCGAATAATCGATTTATTGTTTATGAAAATAATTGAATTATTGCAACGGATTTTGTTACAATTTTTTCAAATGAATGAATTTTTTTTTTAGAAAATTTTCTACTTTTAAAAATAATTGAATTCGGTAATTTCATTTTTTAATCAATTTTTATTAGAAAGTTCTAGAAAAATTCTAATATTTAAATTGAAAAATAAATAATTTATTGAATCATTGAATGTTTGTTAAAATTGAATTCTCATAAAGAATTTTATCAACAAATTTTCAAATAATTAAATTCTTTTGACAAATTTTAATAAAATTTTTAAGAATAATTGAATTTTTCGAGAAGTTTCATTAAAATATTGTATCCAAAATTAATTAAAATCCTGCGATGAGTTTTATTATTCATGAAAATAATTTTAAAAAATTTCCATAAATGTTATTAAAATTTTTCTAAAATAATTGAATTTCGGTGAAGAATTTTATTATTTATAAAAATAATTCAATTCTTCTAAAGAACTTTGTTAATTTTTTTTTAAATAATTCATTCATGCGACGAATTTTATAAAAATCTTTTTAAATAATTGATATTTTTCAAAAAATTTGATAAAATTTTGTATATTAAATAATTGAACTCACGTGAAAATGTTATTATTTATGAAAATAATTGAATTATTTCAAAGAAATTTATTAAAAATTTCATAAATTATTGAATTTTTGTGAAATTTTAACAAGAATTTTTTTCGAGTTTTTAAATATATTTTAATTTTGAAGAAGAATTGTATTATTTATAACAATAATTGAAATTTTGACGAGAATTAAAAATTTTTTTTAAAAATATTTGAATATTGATGAATTTTATTATTTATAAAGATAATTGAAATTTCGACAAAAATTTTGAACATAATTGAATTTCTGCGAAGAATTTTTGCAACTTTTGAAAATAATTTAATTCTTTCAACGAATTTAATTCAAGTTTTTCAAATAATTGAATTTTTTTGAGAAAATTTACAACTTTAAAAAATTATTGAATTCTTGCGAGGGATTTTTTTGGAATTTTTGTAAATAATTGAATTTTTGTTAAAAAATTTCATGGTTATTTAAATTTTAACAAAACATGAAGAAGGTGAGTTATGTTTTGTAATGATATTCTTATAAATTGTTGAGTTTCAAAAAGGTTTGAATTTGAATTTTCTGAAGAATTTTAATTCCCGTGGAAAAGTAATAATTAAATACTTATTTAAAAATTTAGTTATTGATGTTTTTTGAATAATTTTACAATTAATGAAATTTGTAAATAAATGTAATAGAACATTTTTTCTTGATTATCTAATAATTTTTAGAGTGAATCAGAATATTCTTTAGGGTTCAGGGAAAAAGTGAAAATTTTGTCTGGAAAACAGACAAAAGTGAGGGGAAAAATAAAATTAAATATTTGTGGCAACCCTGAATAAGCATGTCCTTGAATACCAGAAGGTATCCTTGAGATTTAACAAAAGAAATGTTATTTTAACACTAAAAATAGTGTTAAAACAACACGCAACATTTTTAACCGACACTGTGTGATTTTAACACTACATCAGTGTCAAAATAACACTAGATTGTGTTAAATTAACACTAGAGGTTATTAAATTGTTATACATTTTTAATGGGGTTAAAATAATACCAAAATTGTGTTAAAACAACACCAGCTGAAAACTACACGCAACAAATTTAACACATATTTTATTCTGTGGCAGATATATTCTACAGGCATCCTAGGAAGATCCCACAAGCCACGTTTTGGATATCCTGAAGTTAAGATTTATTTAACTTCAGATATCTAGAAACTAGATTTTTATTATAACGAACAAAGAATTAGTAAATTGACTGTACACACCATTTAATTTAGGTTTTTTTTTACATATCAATTATTAAAACCACATATTATAGTCTCGGTAACTGTTTTTTGCTTATAATGATCCATCATCAGTTAATGGAATATAATTAATAAATTATAATCATGTCGTGTTTATTATATATGTTCTGCATGTCAATCTTAATGTACCGCAGAAAGTCGCTTCTGTATAAATATATGATTCGTTAATTCAGCAATCTACATTCTTTCATGAGGGTGTGCGCACTTTTTCACACCAAACCTGCCAACTACTTGGCGCCGGGTATAGCTTCTCGTGTCGGACCCTTATGTTTACTGGTAATTAACGGGAAATATAAAAGAATTGAGTACCTCACACTGTTTTTAGCATTACATTTGATATATATTGAGAAACATAAAAGAAGAAAAAGAAGAATCTTACACCTCTTTTTTTTATTGTAATTCCCTTGAATTATAAATATATATGTATGCGCATGTGTGCGTGCTCAAATAACACGTGAGTTAGTTGCTCACATACCTCCGTTATCGATACACTTCGAAAAGCAAAAATCGACGAGCAGAAGCATGACGAATGACCATAGCCTTTTTCAATCAATAATTCTTCCTTTTTGAGTCATAAATTTCGGATAAGCGAAGTGTCGATGTTTGCGCTCCACTCGTTTACAACTTTACTTTCCCCTGTCGCGAATTCAAGTTCTGGATGAGCAATGCCTCTCTGAACATGTCTTACCATGGAAATTGGCCTCTCAAGTTTATCTTATTTTCAAATTATAGAATTACACTTTTTTTATCACATCTCTCATTTTTTTGCACTTACATATTCTTATATAAATTGGTTACGTATTAAGAATTATATTGAAAATTGGTGTGCAGAACAAAACAAAAGTTTTACTACTGGTATTTTAATTTTTTTGGAACAATCAATTAACATGATTTCTTTTGTACCTGTAAATAAAACATGGACACTTTAATATTATTATTATTATTATATATAATAATCGTCGTGATTCCGGATCTCTGTCCACACTTGAAGTTACCCGTGTAGAAATATCTTCTGGCGCTGGCCTGAGTCAGACCAGACCGTCTATTTTCCAGACTAGTGGCTGACCTGTAACTCTGGCCTGTGGCTGGCCAAAAGTGTAACGCTAGAAACGGTCAGCCGCTGAATAGACAGGCTATTCAGATAGTCTAGCCAGGCTCTAGCCAACCGCAAGATAGATATTTACTGTTTTCTAAATATAATAAAGCAGCCCTCCAACATCGTTTATTAAACGAAACATATGAGAAATTTTTATTTAAATTAAATGTTAATATAATAAAAAAATTAATTCGTATTTGCAAACAAGTAATAATCATCAACTTTTAACTTTCAATCAAATTAATGTTTACGACACAGAATAAACGCAAACCTATAACTAAATAAAATTTGACATTGCGGGGAATCGAACCTATGACCTACGGACTTCTAGCCTAACACACTAACCACTACTCTATCGAAGCTACAAGAAAATAAATTTTAATTTCCGACACCTTTTACACTTACAATTAATAAAGAGTGTTTAACTGTGTAATCACGAAACTACTGCAAGTTTCGTGTTATGGTACATAAAGAAAAATAACAAAACTTGATTTGAACTCATCATAGTAAATTTACCGTAAATTACTTAATAAATTTCCATAAATTACCTCTAAAATATCCATAAATTACCATAAATTACCGACGTTACATTTTTTAGTTCTCGTTTTTGTTGTACATAGTTTAATAAATTATCGTAAAAACGTTTATAAATTACCGCAGAAATTTCCATAAATTACCATAAATTACCGACGTTCCATATTTTAGTTCTCGTTTATCTCCTACATAGTTTTATAAATTATCGTAAAAACGTTTATAAATTACCGCGGAAATTTCCATAAATTACCATAAATTACCGACGTACAATTTTTTAGTTCTCGTTTGAGTTTAATATAGTTTTATAAATTATCTCAAAAATTTCTATAAATTACCGAGGAAATTACCATAAATTACCGACGTTAAATCTTTTAGTTCTCTTTTTTGTTTTACATAGTTTAATAAATTATCGTAAAAACGTTTATAAATTACCGCAGAAATTTCCATAAATTACCATAAATTACCGACGTTCCATTTTTTAGTTCTCTTTTTTTTTGGCTGAAATCCAAAATTTTAATGATAATTTTTTGCTTTATGAATTATCCCTAAAATTACTAGAAATTTCCATAAATTACTGCTAAAATTTCTATAAATTGCTAAAATAAAAATTTTTCATTGTAATTTATGTGGAACATATTTATATGATTTATTGCGAAAATTTCTATAAATTACCGCAAAATTGTTATAGTTGTTAACAACAAATTTAATTCATTTTTCAGTAATAATTCTGCGAGGAACCTTCTGGTTCCCTTAGTAAACGTAAATTAAAAATTTAAACGGGATTCTTTTTATAAAAATTTTTAAAATTCTCTTCAAAAACTATTTTCTGAATGTTTTACAACTTTTTATACCTACACATTGATCTTAAAAAGTCGAAAAATGTTGTGATTTTGGACAATCTTCTCCCGTAGAAAATATTATGTGGAAGAAATATTAAATTTTAGAGACTTGTTGTCTAGTTTTTTAGATGAAGAGTTAGATGGCTTTTGATATCTTAAAATCGGCTAGTCTCTTCAGACCAGTACCGCTCTCTGCAGCCTATAGAAGTTGCAAAATAATAAATCATTTTAGTTATCTAGAAATTCTGACTAGAATCAGAACTGGGTCTGGTCAGACCTTGCAAACCAGCATCGCACGCCGCAGCCTAGAAGTTGCAAAAAAAAATTTTAGTCCTCTAGAAATTCTGACTAGAATCAGAGCTGAGTTTGGCCAGACCTTCCAGACTAGCATCGCTCGCCGCAGCCCAGAAGTGGCAAACTAAAAAATTTTAGTCATCTAGAAATTCTGATTAGAATCAGAGCTGGGTCTGGCTAGACAATCCAGAACAGACAAAATAGCTGCGGTCTGACTTGTAGCTGAGCAGCACCAGAACTGGGCCAAACCAGATCTTCCAGACTTGCGAGGCTAGACGCTTTCTGGTTTGCGCCAGGCTTGACTCTAGACGTTCCAGAAGATTTTTCTACACGGGTAGTTATAGTTATTCTTTTATTTTTTATACGTTTTGATAGAAAATAGAAATATACATATACATTATATTATATATATTATAATAATCGTAAGTTTCCTTTTCGTTAGCAAATTATCTGTATTCATTTGTTTTCTTTTTTGAAAATTCATTTTTGTGGGTTATTGTCATTTTTTTAATGTCAAAGAGAAACCAAAAAAAACTCGTTTTATTCACTTCACAAAATTGACAAAAATTCCATTCCATATTTTGTATTTTCCTGACTTTTTTCTAATTTTCATCAAAAATATTTACTTTTTTCTAATATCCTGCTAATGAATTGAATTTATGCTACGAATTTTAATATTCATGGGAGACTTTCAAATAATTTAATTCTTGCGAAGAATTTTAAAAAAATATTTGAAAATAATTGAATTTTCAATACAAAATGTTATTATTTATAAAAATAATTGAATTTTTAAGAAGAATTTTATTATTTACAAAAATAATTGATTTCTTTAGGCAAATTTTGTTATTTATGACAATAATTGAATTTGCTTGAAATATTTTATTTATTTATTAAAATAATTAAATTCTTGCGAAGAATTTTAAAAAAAATTTGGAAAATAATTGAAATCTTCTAAAGAATTTTATAAATTTTAAGAAAAATTGACTTTTTTTTAAGAATTTCATCATTTATGAAAATAGTTAAATTTTTTGGAATAGTTTTCTATTTTTATAAAAATAATGGAATTCATGAGAAATTTTTTTTTTAATTTGGAAAATAATTGAATTTTTGGAAAGAATTTTAAAAAAAATTTGGAATGTCAATTTTAGAAAAAATTGACTTTTTAAAAAAAAAATTTCATAATTTATGAAAATAGTTGAATTTTTTGGAATAGTTTTCTATTTTTATAAAAATAATTAAATTCTTGCGAAGAATTTTTTTTTAAATTTGGAAAATAATTGAATTCTTGGGAAGAATTTTAAATAAATTTTATAAAATAATTGAATTTTTCTAAAAAATTTTATAAATTTTGAGAAAAATTTAATTTTTTGAAGAATAACATTTTTTCTAAGGATTTTGTAATTTATGAAAATAATTTATAAAATAATGTAATTCTTTCAAAGAATTTTATTAATTATGTAAATGATTAAATTCTTGCGTCGAATTTTATTAAAATTAATGAAAATAATTGAATTTTGTCCTAGAATTTTAACATAAATTTGTTTGAATAATTGAATTTAGTTTGGTTATTTTATAAAAATAGTAGATATTGAAAATCATTAAAATGTGAAAAGTTTTTAAAGATAATTAAATTTCACAAAGAATTCTATTAAAAAATTTGGTATTAATTGAATGTCGGTGGGAAATTTTATTAAATTTTTTTGAAAATAATTGGATTTTCCAAAAAAACATTTTATTATTTCAGAAAATAATTGAATTCTTGCGAACGATTTATTAGAATTTTTTAAAATAATGGAATTTCCAAGAAGAAATTTATTACTTTTAATAATAATTGAATTATTGTGATGTGTTATTTATAAAAATAATTGAATTTTAAAAAGAATTTTATTGAAATACCTCAAAATAATTGAATTTTCGAAAGTAATTTTTTTATTATTTAAAAAAACATTTTATTAAAATTATATTTAAAACAAATAATTTCTTTCGAATAATTTTATTAAATTTTTGAAAATAATTGAATTATTGCGGAAAAGTTTATTAAAATGTTTAAAAAGAATTGAAGTTCTGTTGAAAATTTAATTACTTTCGAAAGGAATTGAAATCTTCATAAGAATTTTATGAACATTGTTTTAAATAATGAATTTTTAAATGTTATGAAAATTTTATTAGTTTAAATAATTGAATTCTTGTCAAAAACTTTATTTGTGAAAGTAACTGAATTTTACGATTATGAAAATAATTAAATTCATGCTTAGAATTTAATCAAAAATTTTTTTGAAAATACGGAATTTACATGAAAAATTTTATAATTATTAAAAGTAATTGAATTATTGGGAAAAATAAATTGCATAAAATTTTCTTAAATAAAATTGATTTTTTTCAATATTAGCGAATTAAAAGTAGTGGATATTCTCTAAAAAAAATATTGTTTATATTCTATTTGTTGGAAAAGTTAAATACCTATATATAGCTAATAATTTTTTTTACCTTTTCTATTCTTTAGAATAATTAAAATTTTCGTAATGAAGTTTTTTTTGAATTTAGGTATCAGATAACAATTTTTGTGAAATTCAATTTTCCTCGTACCAGAAAGTTTAATTATTTTCAATTTTGAAAATCTGTTGCCAAATTTTGAAATTAGTATCGAAATTTGTTAAAGTTTTTTTATATACTTTAAAGTTTGAAAATATAAAATATTTTGAAAATTTAATTCTAATTAGTTTTTCAGTTATGTGTCATAATAAGTATTTCATTAAAAATTACTTAAATTAAAATGACTTGAAATTGTTTACAATAAACAGCGTAGCACAAGATTCCCGCGCGCTTGCGCGCGTATATTTTGGCTAGTTGATGAATACTTTTCAAGTTCAAAATTTGCTATACTCTAGTAAAGATCTAATTAGATCCATTCTTTTTTTTCCGGGTATACCACTAAGTAAGGACCTTCTTTTGCATAATATTAATTTTAGGCGCATACCTTGTCGATTTCTGCACACGGAATATGCCTCTCAGACATATGTATAAATTGTAAGATTTATAATTGAATTTCTGGGCATAAAGTTTATAACGCCCGACTTGGATTAACTCAACGAAATTGACATTTCCGGCCGCGCCTAATCGCCTTCTGCCATATCTCCCATTAGATATCATATCCAAAGAACGTCAGAATTATATACCGAGAAAGTACCACAAACCTATCAACATGATAATATTCCCTCACGCTTCTCTATTTTGCGATTCGATTCTATTATCTGACGCTGCAAAATGCCATACGTGTGAAAGTAGAACACTTGCAATTTCATTGTCTTAAAAGGAAAAAAAATTATAATAAGACTTATAAAAAGGAAGAACTTATTTCTTCATCAGATTTAACTTTCTATTTAAAATTCTTCAAACAAGATGATTTATGTTTATCAGTTCAGAATACTGCATCTACCTTTAATTTGAAAATGTTTATTGTAAACAATTTCAAGTCATTTTAATTTAAGTAATTTTTTTAAGTAATATACTTATTATGACACATAACTAAAAAACTAATTAGAATTAAATTTTCAAAATATATTATATTTTTAAACTTCAAAGTATATAAAAAAAAAACTTTCACAAATTTCGACACTAATTTCAAAATTTGGCATCAGATTTTCAAAATTGAAAATAATTAAACTTTCTTGTACGAGGAAAATTGAATTTCACAAAAATTGTTATCTGATACCTAAATTAAAAAAAATCTTCATTACGAAAATTTTAATTATTCTAAAGAATAGAGAAGGTAAAAAAATTATTAGCTATATTTAGGTATTTAACTTTCCGAACAAAGAATATAAACAATATTTTTTTAGAGAATTTCCACTACTTTTAATTCGCTAATATTTAAAAAAAAGAATTTTATTTAACAAAATTTTATGCAATTTATTTTTCCCAATAATTCAATTACTTTTAATAATTATAAAATTTTTCATGTAATTTCCATTTATTCAAAACAATTTTTGATTAAATTCTAATCATGAATTTAATTATTTTCATAATCGTAAAATTCAGTTACTTTCATAAATAAAGTTTTTGACAAGAATTCAATTATTTAAACTAATAAAATTTTTAGAACATTTAAATATTTATTATTTAAAACAATGTTCATAAAATTCTTATGAAGATTTCAATTCCTTTCAAAAGTAATAAAATTTTCAACAGAAATTCAATTTTTTTAAAACATTTTAATAAACTTTTCCGCAATAATTCAATTATTTTCAAAAATTTAATAAAATTATTCTAAAGAAAGTATTTGTTTTAAATATAATTTTAATAAAATGTTCTTTTAAATAATAAAAAATTACTTCCGAAAATTCAATTATTTCGAGGTATTTCAATAAAATTCTTTTTAAAATTCAATTATTTTTATAAATAACACATCACAATAATTCAATTATTATTAAAAGTAATAAATTTCTTCTTGGAAATTCCATTATTTTAAAAAATTCTAATAAATCGTTCGCAAGAATTCAATTATTTTCATAAATAATAAAATGTTTTTTTGGAAAATTCAATTATTTTCAAAAAAATTTAATAAAATTTCCCACCGACATTCAATTAATACCAAATTTTTTAATAGAATTCTTTGTGAAATTTAATTATCTTTAAAAACTTTTCACATTTTAATGATTTTCAAAATCTACTATTTTTATAAAATAACCAAATTAAATTCAATTATTCAAACAAACTTATGATAAAATTCTAGGAAAAAATTCAATTATTTTCATTAACTTTAATAAAATTCGCCGCAAGAATTTAATCATTTACCTAATTAATAAAATTCTTTGAAAGAATTACATTATTTTTATAAATAATAAAATTCTTCGAAAGTAATTAAATTATTTTTTCTACAATTATTAATAAAATTTCTCGGAAGAATTCAATTATTTTCATAAATTACAAAATCCTTAGAAAAAATGTAATTCTTCAAAAAATTCAATTTTTCTCAAAATTTATAAAATTTTTTAGAAAAATTCAATTATTTTCTAAATGAAATTTTTTTTTAAAAAGTCAATTTTTTCTAAAATTGACTTTCCAAATTTTTTAAAAAATTCTTCCCAAAAATTCAATTATTTTCCAAATGAAAAAAAAATTTCTCAAGAATTCTATTTTTTTTATAAAAATAGAAAACTATCTAAAAAAAAATTAACTCTTCATAAATTATGAAATTCTTAAAAAAAAGTCAATTTTTCTCAAAATTTGTAAAATTTTTCAGAAAAATTCAATTATTTTCCAAATTTTTTAAAAAATTCTTCGCAAGAATTTAATTATCTTAATAAATAAATAAAATACTTCAAGAAAAATAAATTATTTTCATAAATAACAAAATTAGCCTAAAGAAATCAATTATTTTTGTAAATAATAAAATTCTTCTTAAAAATTCAATTATTTTTATAAATAATAACATTTTTCATTGAAAATTCAATTATTTTCAAATATATTTTTTAAACTCTTCGCAAGAGTTAAATTATTTTAAATTCTTTCATGAATAATAAAATTCGTAGCATAAATTTAATTTATTAGCAGGATATTAGAAAAAAGTAAATACTTTTGATGAAAATTAGGAAAAAATCAGGAAAATACAAAATATGGAATGGAATTTTTGTCAATTTTGTGAAGTGAATAAAACGAGTTTTTTTTGGTTTCTCTTTGACATTAAAAAAATGACAATAACCCACAAAAATGAATTTTCAAAAAAAAAAACAAATGAATACAGATAATTTGCTAACGAAAAGGAAACTTACGATTATTATAATATATAATGTATATGTATATTTCTATTTTCTATCAAAACGTATAAAAAACAAAAGAATAACTATAACTTTCAAGTGTGAACAGAGATCCGGAGTCATGACGATTATTATATATAATTTTTTCCACTTTTTATTTTAACTCTTATGTTTTATTAAGGGAGGAGTTTTTTTTTGACTGACAAGTTCCAAACAAGTACGATGAATGCATTTGTATAATTGTTTAGGTGCTAGGCATAATTATAATTATTATTAGAAAGAAAGAAAGAAAGAAATATTAAATTTCGCTTTAAGGTACGTGGTAACTGTCAAAAAACACTTATCGATAAATCACACTTGCGAGTAAGATAATGGGTGATGGAAGAGAAATGTGTTGGATTATTTTGGCGCGTGTTGTACAGAAGGCGGCGAGAAATAAATAACGAAAGCGATGATAAAAGCCGAAAGGTAACAATTATACGACTCCGAGTATAAGGCGATGACGTAGGCGAAGTATTTAAGGAGATGTAAAGAGGATCCGCGGAAGTATGTCGCCAGGAAGAGAGAACCGGCAAAAAAAAAAAGAAAAAAAAATACATGGTTTCCCATATAACACTCGTGTTGCATTTTTTCGAAATCATTAATCATACTTGGCATGACTTTCTTCGTATTTTTTAATCGTACAATAATAATCATCGTTTATTTGTATACTAAATTGAATATTCGTTTAGTAACAAACTAAGAGAGAATACTAAATTTTTTGACATTGATAGTATTGGTTAATTTTAATATGTGGATGAACTATGTACAACTTTTCTTGTTTTAATAATAGCCTTTCAATGTAAAAAAAAAACCGCTGTCAAGTTAAGTGATGAATTTAATGTGTTCATTTCATGAACACTTTGCTTCCTCATGGCGATTTTTTTCGAAATAATTTTTTTTTATTCTTACATACATTTTATTACATTAAATATTTATGCTTTTATGAAATTAATTTTAATACAAATTTTGAAAATTTCAAACTTCGCACTCCATAATTACTTTTAAAAAAGTAGCTTTCAAACTAAAAAGAAGTAGTAAAAAAGTAGCTACACTGAAAAAAAATTTTATTTGATTCAAATAACCGATTGTTTGACTATTATCAAATAAATATTTACTTGAATCGAATAATTTTTATTTGAATCAATTAAATAATATTTGCTTCAAATACTGAAATATTTGATTCAAGTAAATATTTATTTGATAATAGTCAAATAATCGGTTATTTGAATCAAATAAATTTTTTTTCAGTAAATTAAAGATTATTTACAAAAAAAAGTAATTCTTGCGAAGAACTTTATAAAAATGTTTTAAATAATTTGATAAAATAAATGAATTAATAAATTATAAATATTTTTAAATAATTCATTTGTCCCGACTAATTTTATGCAAATTCTAATTTAAATAATTGAATTTTTAAGACATTTTAATTATTCGTGAAAAAATTGAATTTTTAGAAAGAGAATTTATACAAAATAATTTTAAATAATTGAATTCTGTTTGGAAATTTTATGAATAAATGGTAAATATTGAAAATCATTCTATTGCAAAAAGTTTTTAACAATTAATTGACTTTTACAAAGAATAATTAAAATTTTTGAGAATAATTGAATTCTTGCGAACGATTTTATTAAAATTTTTAAAAATCATCGAATTTACAAGAAGAAATTTATTTTTTTTGTGAACAATTTTGTTATTTATCGACATCATTGGATTCTTTGGAAATATTTTTTATGAAAATCGAAAAGAATAATTTAATTATTATTTCAAAAAAATGTAATTAAAATTATATTAAAAATAACTTATTTCTTTCAAGCAATTTTATTAAAATACATAAAAATAATTAAAATCCTGTAGAAAATTTTAATATTTTTATGATTGAGTTCTTCCATTGAATTAAAAAAAAATTTTTTAATAATTCATTTTTTCAGGTAATTGAAATTAAATTTTTAAGAACAATTACATTATTTTTCAAGCATAATTCCTGTAAAATTCTAGTATTAAAAATAATTGAAATCTCGCTATAAATTTTATTATTTATGAAAATAATTGAATAGCTGCTGAAAATTTTATTCAAATTTTAAAAACTAATTTAATTTTTAAGAAGAATTTTATTATTTACACGAAAATAATGGAATAATTGAACACTTGGAAATAATTTTATTAAAATTTTCAAAAATAATTCAATTTTTCTATTAATTAATTCCAAAATTGTATTAAAATTAATTTAAATTCTTCGATTAGTATTATTATTCATGTAAATAATTGAATTCTTGCATTTGAATTTTATCAAAAGTTTTTTTTAATTTTATTTACATGAAAAATGTTATTATTAGTGAAAGTATAATTGAGATATTGTAAAAAATTTGTTAAATATCTGATCTTTTTGAAAATGCTATTCTACAATAATTGAATTCCAATGGCAATTTAATTATTTAAATAATTGAATTTTTGATAAATTTTATCATTATTTTTTAAATAATTGAATTCTTTTGCGAAATTTCAATAAAATACTAAATGTGACGCGATTTGAAGAAAGGGACCTTAGAAGCAAATCACTTTAAGTTTATGTTAATCTTATTTTTCTGTTGATTAAAAGTTTCTTTTTACTTTTTGAAAATTAAAATCATTGTTTATTAAATATTTCAGTTGTAATAAAAACTTAAACATTTTTGATTCTCATTGACAGTTGATCATTTTTTTGTATTCTCATTTCAAAAATTGCAAACATAACCTACAATTTTTTGCTTCTAAGGTCCCTTTCTTCAGATCGCGTCACAAATATTAAAAATAATTGAATTTCTACTATTTTTGGAAATTAATTAAATCGTTTTAAAGAATTTTATTATTTGAGGCAATGGAAATTCTAAAAAAAAAAATAAAAACAGAAGTTATAGCTTTTACACTGAAAAAAAATTTTGTTTAATCAAATAACCGATTATTTGACTATTATCAAATAAATATGTGACGCGATCTGAACAAAGGGAGCTTAGAAGCAAAAAATTATAGGTTATGTTTGCAGTTTTTTAAATAAAAATACAAAAAATGAATCAACTGTCAATGAAAATAATTTATGTTTTAATCT
Source organism: Leptopilina myrica (nomen nudum) (assembly GCA_032872475.1). Taxonomy (NCBI): domain Eukaryota; kingdom Metazoa; phylum Arthropoda; class Insecta; order Hymenoptera; family Figitidae; genus Leptopilina; species Leptopilina myrica (nomen nudum). The sequence continues at coordinate 43,536,344 of CM065463.1, forward strand.
TTATTACAACTAAAGTATTTAATAAACCCAGATTTAAATTTGCAATAAGTGAAAAGAATCTTTCAATCAAGAAAAAAATAACATTAAAATAACCTAAAAATAATTTTCTTCTAAGGTCCCTTTCTTCAGATCGCGTCACATATTTATTTAAATCAAATAATTTTTATTTGAATCAAATATTTCAGTATTTGAAGAAAAAAATTATTTAATTGAATCAAATATTCCAGTATTTGAAGCAAATATTATTTAATTGAACCAAATATTTCAGTACATTGTAAAAAGAAGCATCTTATTTTAAGATACTTTGGTAGTCACTTTTAAGTTGTTTTATAAAAGTTATCCAAAGCATCTTAAAATGCATTAGTTTCTAAGATAGAAGATGGAAAAATAAGATGTTTTAATCGGTTTAAAAGTGATTATAATATATTTTAAGATACTTGTTTTTGCAGTGTATATTCCATTATTTTCCATTATTTTTGGGTTTGCAAGTAACAATAGTTCCATAATGTTGATCGAATTAGATTAAAAATTATGTGAATTAAAGTGATTTTTAAAATTCTACAAATTATTTATAAGTCTTTAGAAGTAACTTTCACATTTAACAAATTTTTTAGAATAAAACACTTTTTTACAATTTTCGGTTTTTAAAACACTAATAACGATTTAGAATAAGTGCAAATTATAAAGATTGTAAAAGGCAGAAAGTTCGAATTCCGGCTTCGTGCGAAATCATCATCAAACAGTGAAGGTTTTGCGAAATGTGCATAGGTTGTTTCAGAAATAAATAACAACATTAACGTCAGTGATACACTTTTTTATGTTTCGGTAATATCCAGAAAATATTTTCCTAATTTACAATGCAACATCGACTTTACCTATATATATAATAATTATAAGAAACCTTATATTATAAAGTATATACTATATCTTACCTATTCAACATGTACAAGATTGTGCGTATCTTAAAAGACTAGAATGAAGGAAGTATTATTGTAAACCTTTTATCATCATGCATATACACTTTATAGTATACTGTTAGGCGTTTCTATTTAAGTAATTAAATCGCTGTACAGTAAATGGAAATCCCAAAGTAATCACAATCATTTTTTTATGTCTAGGAAGTGCGTCTAGCCTGTCTCAACTTTTTTATAAAAAATTTTTTTGAATGTATCTATATACAATAAAAATAAAAATAGTATTGTCTCATTTTTTTTCCATTGCGAAACTTGTGTACAATATAGTTTTGAATTTCAATTGGCAGTCGAGTTAATAAAGTAAAAATTTTTAACTTTCTATGATAAAAAATATCAAATTTTGAATTTTTGGTATCCAGGACTAGAAATTTATGATTTATATAATTAGGTATTAAGACTGAATAGTAAATTACGAAAGTTACAGATAATATGAGATTAGAACTATAATTCATCTATAGGAGAATGTACAAGTTAAAATATTTTTAACAAAAATTATGTCGACAAACACATTTTACCACTCACTTTATATAAAATTTTGTTTTATTTTTTTTTTTTTTTTGCTTCTTATATTTTTCTACCACTTAGCGATCTTATTTTTAAAATGTTTTATACTTTGTCGTAAGTAATATCAAAAAATATCTTCCACTAAATCTATTAAAACTTTTGAAGAAGACATTTTGTTTGCTTTTAGTACCCTAGAAATAAATTAAAGTAGATATATGCGAGTAAAATAGTATCTTACATGAAAGTATTGTTTCTCTCCTATATTAGACAAAAGATGTCACTGTCGCTGCTGTATTTAAATTCTAAAGTTTATTTAACATAACCTTTAACTCTCGCCTCACAAATAAGATATAAATATTTAACAAAACATTTGGCCAAGAATCCAACTCAATTTCTTCACCCATAAGACCTCTGCGCATAAGAGCTAAAGTTTGTTTACCAAAAATTCTACGAATTTTAAAAAAATTGTCTGACATATTGGATCCACCATTTTGAATTTTTTAAAACAGATTTCAAATTCGTAATCTATCGCCATTTTTATATGCTTGCGGTGCTTTTTATTTTACAATTTGTATCATAATTTCTTTTATTTAATAATAGTATCTTTTTCAGTTTAAAAATAAAATTCCTATTTTAGTTTATAATAAAGTTTATATTTTAACACTTTAAGCGAAAATTTTTAATTTCAATCGGTTATCACAGCAGGTTAAGTACATTTAGAAGACAAAAATGCGATTTCATGGTACGAGAATTTTAACAAAATAAACAAACAATTTACAACTATAAACGCAAAAGAAATTGTATAAAGACAATAATAATTTTCAACACTAAAGTAACCATGCAAAAACTTACCTTGTTTATAATATGATTTTAACTACGCACGTTAAATTTTTACATTTATTAATATGTTTTCATTTTTTACGTATACGAAAACAAGTGCACAGATACGACTTTTGATTAATCCACTCTAATCGGAATATTGTCAGAATCAAAAGTCAAATTTAAAAAATTTTAAAAATTCAAAATGATCGCCATTTTTACAAATCTGATTAAATTCTCTTGAAGCTTGTTATTCAGGGCTTTTCTGGTTCACCATTTTGAATTTTTCTAAATCCGACTTCAGAATCGTAATCAGTGTTCCCCGAAAACCCCCCAGTAACAACTTTAATGAAAATTTGATAAATTTTGAAAAATTGTCGGCCATATCGAATGACTTATTTATATTTTGCGAATCAGTATCCAACAAGAAGCGAGGAATGGAGAATAATTAAATTTTCAAAAAAAAATAACTTCAAAACAATGATTTTGTAATTTATCTGAATCGGCAAAATTCACCTCTCAATTTCAGGGTGAAGATAAAAATTTATGAATATCAATTATTCTCGATTTCTATTGTATAAAGGAAGCCATAAAAAATAACAGACTTTCTGTTTTTTTTAAATGCACGTCATTTTATTTATATTTTAATGTTCTATAAAAAATATGGAATTCTACTATATTTTAAATTGCTGACGGAATTCAAATTATAAACACGAAAAAAAAACCTTTTAACTGAAACATCGATTACTTTCGCTGAAATAGCGAAACTATTCGTTGCAATAACTAAAAATTTCGCTAATATAGTAAATTTTATAGTTGTTCCAGGTGAAGATTTTTTTTAGTGAAGAATAACTATAATTGTTAATCGACTTTTGTGTTTCTATACGGAGAAAATTTATTCCTGAGATTTAACTGAATTAAAATTTTTAAATGTGTTCTAAAGTGTGTCCGTCTCGCGATTAAAGGGATTTGCAAGTTTATTGAAAAATTCGATAAAATGTAAGAAATAAATTTTCTCCATAGGTATAGACAATATGAAAAGAAGAGAGTTCGACGACTAAATTTGAAGTGCCTATCCCTAGCAGTTGACAGCGTCAGATTAGAGAATATATTCTTGAAAAAACGAGTATTGCTCTCGATACTAAATGATATTTTCTTACATTTAGTGGAAGAATTTTTTATCTATTCAATGTTTGACATAGGTTTTTGAAATCTAACATTAATTTTTTTTTGTACGATCATATCTAACAGAATAATTACTTATTTACATACTTTTATACAAAAGAGTAAAATCTTATGCTAAAGTGAAGAGAAAATGAGCATTAAATATATGTATTTTGTTTAAGTAGTGTCATGAAAATAGACAATTTTTAATAACTAAAGCTGAAGAATGCACACGTTTCTGACTGATGGCGATCAGTCAATTTATGGAAATAGATATTCCTTCTAATTTCTAATTGCCCCTTTTTTTCTTTCTCCTTATTCTATTGAATGCGCGTGTAAACATTTTTAGATCAATTTAAAAGAATAAATTTTGATATTTCTTTTTGTTTCATTATAGAATAAAATCACAGAGTCAATTCGCGCATTCATAAAAAAAGGTAAATTTTAAATTCTTTTTAATTTTTCCCCACTGGGTATAAAAAATAATGAACTTTTTTGGCTTCGTTTAATGATGAGTTGCTTAAAAAACAATAAATCTATTATCTACTCTGCCCTACAATATGATAACTGCGGTATATGACGTTTTTATTAAAATTCATTTTTAGAGATAAATAATAAAAGGAAAATTTGCATTTTATGAACCTATCATTAATTAATGTTTATCTACGACATAATATGGCAAGTGTTTTAAGTGTATTCTTTAACATAGTATGAAGAATTAAATTAAAAGTTTTGCTACCGAGAAATATTTACATTCTTTATAATCTATTACTAAACAAAAGTACATTTGTTAAATACCTTCTTTAATGTCCCCTTTCAACTTAAACTTTTTCGTCTGGAAATAGAATTTATGCCTGCAACTTATTCAAAAGATACTGCGGTATTTTAAAAATATTTTTTTGAATTACGATTTTACTGAGAAATGATTGTTTTTATGACCACCGAAATTCAAAAATATTACGTACACTGAAAAACTGTTGATAGTAGAGTTCCACTATTCAGTAATTAGTCCGAAAAATCCGAATTTATGAACAGTGAAGAACTTTTCTAAAATCAGTACGAAAGTATCCGAAATCAATATGTAAAGAATACGCAATCAGTCCGCAACAATCGGAATTTAATCTAGTTAAAAAACTTAATCTGTAAAATATCCGTAGCAATCCGAACTCTGTAGGCAAGAAATCCGATATTAGTCCGCAACAATGTGAAATTAAGTGTTGCAAAATCCTATTCGGAAACAAGTACGAAACAATCCGCAAAAACTGTATGCAACGTATCCGAAAATTGTCTGCAACAATTGAGATTTAATCTACAATTGAAAGACATAATCCGAAACAATTTGAAATCTGTATGCTAAAAATCCGAAAATTGGCTGAAATAATTCGGATTTAATCCAAAAGTCATGATCCGAAACAAATACGAAATAATCATGAATGTGTATGAATTAAGTTTGTAATTATTACGCAACAATCCAAAATTATGTCCCGTTAAAAATTGCATCTAAAATAAATACGGAATAATGCGAAATCATCTCAAAGATTTAATCCGAAACAAGTATAAAACAATCCAAAATCTGTATGCAAAGATTTTGGTATAATATCGAATTTGTATATTAAAAACAATTTGTATTAAATTCAGAGAAATTTAAATGAATTAATTTATTATTATTATTATTTATTAATTAATTTAAATTAAATTAAATTTATTTTACTATAAATATAGTTTCGTATGACAAAAACCTGACCATAACCAGATTAATTCCAGACTTAATCGGACTAATGTCACGTTTGCAAGTTGCATATTATCAGAAACCTGACCATAATTAAATTAATTCCGAACTTAATCGGACTAGTTGCACATTATCAGACAAACTTCGGACTAGATTGGACTAATTCCGGACAACAACCGTATTGAGTTTGGATTCATCCGGACTAATTCTGAGTGACAAAAACCTGACCACAAACAGTTTGTTTCGGATTAGCTGCGGATTCACTGGTTAAACCAATCGGATTACTTCTGCATTTACTAGTTGCATATCATCTGACTAACTTCGGACTAAATCGGACTAATTACGGATTCAGTAGTTATTAAAAAAAATTCTATTCAGTTCAAACTTACTTCAGGATGAAAAAACCCCAAAGAAACCGTACTCTTGCGGACAAATTCCGAATTAGTCCGAAATCACCTTGAATTAACTTGTGATAGATAAAATATTTACTTCTGCAGTCAATTTGATTTTACAAATTTTGCTAGTATTATTAGTTATCTTTTTTAATATCATAATTAATACTGATGTGTTAGTTTCTGTAATTTCTTTTCGTATCACTTCATAAATTCTATTATGAATTTGAAATCCCATGCGAAGTGTGGTATAGTGGTTAGTGTATTCGATTTCAGTGCGTTATAATGTTAGATAGGTGTATAGGTTCGAATCCCCTAGCGTTAGAAATTTTAAGCGAATGTAAATAAAATTGCGAGATAGGTATATCGAAAAATATGTTAAATATACCATAAAGTAAGAACTGTTATAACAATTTTTCAGTGTACCTTTAAATAACATTAGCCCCCTGCCTACGCTGACTTATCCCCACTCCAGCGCTTTTGAATCTAAGTCCCCACCACGCGACCGAATTGTCGTTTTTTGTCCATAACGGCCCCTTGCAGAAGCAGAGGGCTAATGTAAACATATTGGCAACGATTTATTTTAATTTTCAAAAAATATATCTTAATACAAAATTAAACATGTAAAAATGTAATATAACCTGTTCTTCTCATTATAAAAAGAACAAAATTTAGTTTAACTAAACTTGCAACATTCCCCAATAAATGGTAATATGATTTTATCACTCGTTCGTATTAGTTATTATAAAAATGAAAATTTAACGATCCTTACGGGTCAATAGTAGACGCAAATTCAAATATGCTTGGTGCACTGTTCCATTGACTCGTAAGGATCGTTAAATTCTCATTTTTACAATATTCCCCAATAAAGTTTTATCTGTTCAAAATAGAAAAAATAAATAATTTTCGAAATAAATATAATACTTAAATTAGTAGTACCCAGAATAATGATGATAACCGGATCGAGGTGGATGATAAGGTGCAGGATTTGCAGAATATGTGGAATTATATCCCGATAATGAAGGAGGTGGTGGGGAAAGAATTCGGCTCTCAACAGCGTCAGGTACTACGTGTGGTGTAGACGAACCAGGCGGTTGTGGACTGGGAATCATTCGAGAACCAGGTCCATGTAAATGATGAGTTCGCGAAAGACTTACATCAACACTGTGTCTACCTCCTGGTGTTAAATCTAGACTTACTACTCTCAAAACATCACTATGTGGATAAGGAGGCGGTGGTGGAGACAATGAATAATTACCCGTTCGACTGAGATCAACACTTTGACGCTCTGAAATATCGTATAAATGAAGATGATGATACCTTGAATTTTGCACCTGCGAACCAAAGTTATGATGATATCCTCTAGCCGACATGTCCAAACCCTGTAATTCTCCACTATTGAGAAGGATTGGTTCGAAATTCGTCCGCTCTCTAGTAAAATCTGAATCGAGTGTATCGTACTTATAGGTCGCTGATAAATCTAATTGTAAGGATTTTTCTTTCACAGAGAGACTTAAATTTTGAGCAACAGAATCGCCTTCGTCACTTGATAAATTGTCCGTTGGCACTTGATGATGATGATGATGGTGATGTATATCTTGGTAACGATGATTTGGTGTTGTCGAGGGTGAAGTTAGGTCGTCTTGTTGTATGTGAATGTAACTATTTGGCGAACTGACACGAGGCAAATCTTCATGGTGGATGTATTGCTCGATATTGTGAGATCTGTTTACAGTCATGTATTCCATTGGTCGATGGAGATGATAATCTACGTGTAAGTGATTTGGAGGCGAGTGTCTGTTATCCGATGTTGGCGAGGGAGGTATAATATTATCTTGATGTTGAACATAGGAATTGAGATGAGGATCGGGTGACCTAGGCGGCAATGGCGATTGTAAATGATTTGATATTGAGTACAAATTTGTATCGCGATCAGTGTCGTCGAGAATTGGACTAGAAACTGCACCAATATCTCGTTCAGCAGCGTCTAGTGCTGCTTCTACCAAAAGACTAGCACTTTCCGTACGTCTGTATATTCCCATTCCTAATTTATTCTCAGTCATGATATTCTGCGAGGGTGAAATAATTTCATCATCATCATCCTCTTCCTCTTCTTCTTTGCGATTGTCTTCGAATTCATAAACATCGTGCGTTATTGTTGATTCGGATAAATGGGAATTGGGCATTTCTATTGTAATCGGGGGATTGTATTCGCCCATCCATTTTTTGCTGCCTTTACTTTGTATTCGCGAGGTACCATAGGGATCAATTTCCGGTCGAATGTTCTCGAATGAAGACTCTACGGGATTTGGTATTGGCACTGATTGTTGAGGTGATGATGTGACTTCACGATCTATTTTTAATGTAATATCACTATTTTCATTAGAAAATTCCACTGAGGTCGATTGAGACATATTTTGGCTTGTTTCCATTTTTAAACTGTTCTCTGAAGTACACTCGTCCAATGAGGGTAAACTATTGCTATTATCCTGAAATTTCAAAAATTATGGAAATTGTATTATATAATTATCATTAGCTGTTCCGTCATTAAAACACCAGTTTCTAAAATAAAAAGTATTTCTTATAATAATAAATTTCTTCTTGGAAATTCAATTATTTTAAAAATCTTCAAAATCAATCTTCAATATCTACTATTTTCATAAAATTTCCAAATAGAATTCAATTATTGAAAAATTTGTTTGTAAAGATCTTTCTAGGAATTCAATTCTTCACATGTTATTGTTATTTTATGTTTTTGTTCTTCCTTTCTTGACAAGTACAATATACCGTAGGACCAACCTAAGCTACCACGTAATTTGTAGGACAATGTGACTTTTAAATTATATAAATATTAAGGAATGAGTATTTAAAAAATCAGCTGGTTAGTAATCATTTTTAATGACCTAGTTATCAATACATGTTAGGAGAGGGGGACTCTTTAATCAAATTGTATCATTTGTACGACAATAAGTTTTTTTTAATAATGCTCTTACTGTTCTTAACATTTAATAAAAAACTAACAGTTAGTAATAAATTTTTGAGACTCGTCATATCGACATATTTTATCCCTCCTACCCCTGTTAGCTACCACAATGGAGAATTTTTTGTAATGACAAAATTTGGGCGTCTCATCAAAATGAGGCTACTCAGAAAGAATTAGCTTGTTAGTAATCAATGGAAAAAATGTACACGGGATCCTGGACTATATGTAATATAATGAAAGTAAAAAATCGTTTACCTGAGAACTGGTTCTATTTATTCTTGGCGACTTTGCTTGTTCATTCTCTTCTATTATACCACCACTGTATGCATCAAAAGTGTATGCTACCGATCGTTCAATTTTAGGCATCATTTCTTCCGTAAGACCATGAACTTTCTTGTAGTGAAATTGTAAGCACTGTTTTGTAGTGAAGGCAGCTTTACAACTACTTTCTTTACATCTGCAGAATAACACAAAAATTAAACACGATTCTCTGTATTTAGTTTACTTTCCATCCAATAATAATAATAATTAAAAAAGTATTCAGCAGAGCAAAATTGTATTAGTACAACAACTTAATTGTATTAGACAACATATACAATGGTTTAGGGTGAAAAACGTTTATTTGGACTATGTTCAATAATTTCGCTTACTTGAACGGCTTTACTCCACTATGAGTCAGCATATGAATCTTTAAGTTGCTTTTATTTTGAAACATTTTTCCACAACGATCACATGTTGCTGCTCCAACAACATCTTTGTGATGAACTTCTTTCATGTGTCGTTGAAGAGCAGCACGAGAACCCAGCAATTTCAAGCAAATTTTGCACTGAAATTCCCTAAGTACTTCAGACATATCTGAAATAATTATTCTTCATTATAAATAACTTCCATTAATGAAAGCACAACTAAAAAATATTCGCCCGGATTTTCGGATTTCCCATCCTGAAGATCTGAGCAGATTTAGACAAATATTAGAGTTGCCAAAAGACTCGAGAGAATACTTTATTAAAAGTAATTACCATTATGCATTCTTTTTATGTGCACTTTCAACTTTTGAGGTTGACAAAATTTCCGTCCGCAAAAGTCACACAATGGTCGTGAACGTTGTGGATTCTGGGAACATCCATATGTCCTATGCATTTCAAGATAGTTTAATCTTAAAAAAAATTTCTTACAATACTGACATTGGTAAGCACCACGACCTGCATGAAGTTCAGCTGCATGTTTCATAATGTTATCTTTGCCCAAAACAGCAGCACCACATACCTTAGATTAAAAATAATATATTTATTTATTTAATCAGTTTAATATAGTAAATTTAGGTAAAGTTCGGAAATAACCAAATATTCATTCATGTATAAAACAATCGGTTAGCAGACAAGCACCTTGCATAATTTTTATTTGTTTGGGTATAACATCAGTTTTACAAACAAGGGCAAAAAATTTATGCAAACATTTATGAAGTTTACTTACTTTGCAATGATATTTCCTAATGGTAAGACTATAATTAGTATCGTGAAAGATGCAGCAATGAAGGCGATAATAGATTGAATGTGCAAAATTCAAATTACATCCACCGCAATCTGGAACAATTGAAAAATTATCTATTGTATAGAATACTTGACAAAATTTAATAAATATACTATCATGCTTTTGAAATGGAAAATTACATATTTTTGAAAAAATTATTTACTTGTTTTATCTATTTTGTTCTTCCTCGTCCAGGTGGTAGATTGCGAATCAGCCCAGTACGTTAACTCCATTCCAGGTGTAATATTTTGAGTTGTAACCAAATGTAATTCACCCCGTTTAGTAATGACCGTTATATTTCTTTCCACTTTGGATTCAGATGGTCTAATGTAACGAATCCAATTACTTCGCAATGGGTTTGTGGTGCTTATATAAGAAATTTTGCCAGCATCTTCAATCTATAAAAATTTCATAGTAATTAAATTTAGTTCTGGAAAAATACTTTCAATGTTAAGTTGTTATATGGAGTAGACTTCGTCTAGATCACCATTCAGGTTATTTAGTATGTCGTAAATTCACCTTTAGAGTAAAATATAGCCAAAGTCATAATCAGCGACCTTGAAAGTCTCTAAATAACAAATGTCAAATGAATTCGATCAATTTTTGAAAATGTCCGCCATATTGAATCCGCTATTTTGAATTTTCAAATTTTAACAACAGATTTGTAATAATTGACCTTAAATACAATAGTATACTCGTTTTGTACAAATACTAAAAAAAACATGTAACGCGATCTGAAGAAAGGGACCTTAGAAGCAAAAAATTATAGGTTATGTTTGCAGTTTTTTAAATAAAAATACAAAAAATGAATCAACTGTCAATGTAAATAATTTATGTTTAAATCTTTATTACAACTAAAGTATTTAATAAACCCAGATTTAAATTTGCAATAAATGAAAAGAAACTTCCAAACAAGAAAAAAAATAACATTAAAATAACCTTAAAATAATTTTCTTCTAAGGTCCCTTTCTTCAGATCGCGTCACATATTTTGTAAATTTTCCTAAGTAAATTTATTATAATTGGCCTACCAGGCCTCGGATCGACTTTAACGAGCAAAAAAAGTCACTTTAGTCGATTAAAAATAGAAAAAAAGTCGAAAAATTTTATTGAAAAAGTTTTACAATTACATACAATTAAAAAATGTACAAATAATTGAAATTTCGTAAAGTCCTTTCAAAAAATAATTTAAATTGACTAAATTCTTTGAAAACTAATGGAGTTTTTTAAAAATATAAAAAATTTAATCAAATTTTTCAAAGAATTTCAATTATAAAGAAATTCTGAAAAATTCTAAAATAGTAAATTTTAAAACATTTTAATTTACATTGTTCGAAGGTAAAAATCTTAAAAAAATTATGATATAACAAATTTCTAAGAATTAGGTTTTTATAAATATTGCAATGTAATTTTTCGCAAATAATATATGATAATATTAAATATAATTTAATTTTAAAAAATTAGTACGTAGTAATAATTCAAAGAATTACTTTCTTCCAAAACTATTTTAATATTATTTTAAAAACCAATTTTTCATTAATTTTCATTTTTATTGAATTTACACTTAAAGATTATTCATTAAAATTTTCAAGAATTGAATATTATTTTCAAAATTTTCAATTAAAATCCTTTAAAAGTTAATTTTCAAACATTGTAATGAAATACTTAGAAAAGATGGTTATTTTAGTTTTAATGAAATTTTACAAAATTTCAATTATTCAAAATCTTTCAAATTGTATATATGTTAAAAATTTAATTAGAAAAGTTATTTAAAATTTAAATTTTAAATTTGGGAAAAAAGTCGAAAAAGTCATAATAACCGAGGCCTGGCCTACGTCTATGACCCGAAGTTATGTTAAATATACTATAGCCAAGGGAGGCCAACTTCAGAGCGATGATTTTTGACCTGATTTTAAGGTTATGTTCGCCTCTTGACCTACGTCTATGACCTGAAGTTATCAGCCATTTGAGACTAACTTCAGAACAATGACCTTTGACCTGATTTTAGGGTTATGTTCGCCTCTTGACCTGAAGTTGTGTTTAATATACTGCAGCCATTTGAGGCCAACTTCAGAGCACTAGAAACTGAAACTCCGGCGAAATGATTTTAATATACTAATAAGGAAAGATATAATAAATTAATAATTACTGTCAACTTTTCAGAAGGATGAAAATAATTTTGAAAAATTTTTTCTGTAAAATGTTACTTTTTATATTTTTAAAAGAAAAATACATTATTTTTTTTCTAATATAAACTGCGTTTTTTACTTTCTTCTTTTCTTCTTCGTCTTCAATGCAGCACTCGAAATTTAAAAGGGCAAATTCGTCAAATGATTTTTTATTTTTAATTTACAGATATTCCTGAAAATTAAATAATAAGTAATTTAAAAATAATTCTTATAATTTTAAAACAATTGTGTAGTAATTAATATAAAAATATAAACTAAAAATAGGTAACTGACAATTAAAATATATGTTTTTTTTATGAAAACTTGATTCAAATTTGAGAATTTATATCACAAAAAAGTGTTAAACGTTTTTTTTTTAAAAAGCATTTAGAATATTTGACAGATTATAAAAACTTAGTAAAAAATAAAAAATTATTGTAAAATGAAAAAAATCACTTTTGTTTTTTCTTTCCCGGTTCGTTAAACTTCTTAAAGACATAAAAAAAAACTTTTTTTCAGCTCTGCTATTTTCACAAAATGAAGTGTAAACTCTAAGCTTTTTATCTAGACTAAATTATTGAAACGGTCGTATCTTGGCTCATTTATTGTCAAATTTGATAAACTTTCAAATAATCCCAATTTTATAAGTTTCTACGCATATATTACGGAAATGTCTGAATTTCGACTTTTTTTTCTTCCATCTTCTCTGATTGTCCGTCCTGTAAAATTAGCTTTTCCTTCGTCGAGTGTCACATATTTTGACGCTATTTGCAAAAATTTCAATTATTAAAATTCTTGACAAATCGTGAACAAGTTTTGTAAATATTTTACACACAATAAACGAACAAATTGCAACAATATCTGAAATATGTAAAAAGCATGCAAAATTAATAATAATTTTAGAAAGACAGGAATTTTTTTAATGATTTTGTAATTTTAGTTGAAGATTCATTTTCTTAAAAATCCTTTCTGGTCTTTAAAAATTGTTTTTCAGTAACAAGTACAGAGTGTCTACTATTTTCATTCAACAAGATTCCCGGTTTTCTTTTCTCATAAAATTTAAATTTAAATTTCATTTCGAACATAAATAAATAATAATTTTAATTGAAAATTTGGAAAATAATTTTTTCAATTTTTTTAAAAATAAATCTTGTCTTTTTATAATTATAATTGGAAATTTTCTTTTTCAAGATTATTACAATTCTATTATGATAATAATTGAATTTCTGCAAAGAATTTTACTATTTACAAAAATAATTGAAATCCTTCCAAAGAATGATATTATTTTTGAAAATAATTTAATTCCTGTGAAGAATTTTATTACAATTTTGAAAAAAGCAGCGATAATTATAATTATTTAGTTAATAAGTGATAAACATTAAATTTGCTTAAGAAATGATAAATATCATTTATTTATGAACATTCAGAAATTTGAAATTATAAAAATTTAAGAGAAGTTCAATAATTAGAACTATTGAATAATAATAATAGAATAATATAATTTCTAGAAGCAAAAAATTGATTTAAAACTTTTAGAGGGACTTTATATTTTAAAAATAAAATTATAATTACGGTCATTAACTTTCCTTGATTATTTTTGAAAAATTTAAATTAAAATTCTTCCAAAGAATTAAATTATTTAAAAAAAATGTAAAGAAATTTCAATTATTTCAAAAATCTTCAGTTATTTGTTTAGAAAAATTAAATTATCTTGAAACAATGGAATTGAAAAATTTTAACAATTTTATTTTTCAGAATAAAAAAAAAATTGCGAGAATTCAATTTTAATAAAAAAATTTGAAGTGCAAATCGTTTTTTTTAAATTAACTAATAAAAATTTGAATTATTAATCTTCGCACTAAGAAACATAAATTCATTAAAATGTGACTATAAAATCCAATTATTAATTATTAAATTAAAATACTTTGAAAGTTTCATTTGTTAAAAAGTTTCTAAAGAAATTCGTTAATAAATTCAATTACATATTTTCAACACAATATTTCTTTTAACTCCATAATTTTTTAAAATTTATTTACATAATCTGTTTGAATTAGTGCCTGACTTTTACTATCAAATTAATTTAATTTTTAACTAATTCAAAGTTAGAGAAGAGTATAAAAATATCTTTTAAATAAAAAGTAATTTTCTTTAAAACAAATTAAAATAATAAAACTTTTTTTAAATTTTAGTGAAAAAATTCCCGGTTTTGTATTAAATTCCCGATTTTTCCAGGATTATTATTATAATAATAATTTTTCACATTTACAGATTTTCTATATTGAAAAAATAGTTTTTTTTCTGAATGTATTCACTATGACAAGTTACTATTAAAAAAATAATTAACCAAAAATTAAAATTATTTAACCAAATAAAATTAGAGAATCGGTTAAGCTTTAAAAAAACTTTTTTCGACTTTCTAGTTCGAGATAATGAAATATTGTTCGATGTAACTTATTGGTAATAATTTACGAGTTATAGTGTAATATTAATAATTTTCTTCATTTTTCCTATTTTTATTTTTTCTTGTTTAATATTGATTATTAAAATATTAATTTTGGTTACTGTTATTGAACACATAACATTAAATATTTGATAATTGAATTGTTAACTACTGTAATAATATGCACGAATTATACTTTATAATTTTTTTTTAATTATAATTGTTACTATTTACTGTTTCTTTTAAGGGCTTGGTAGCCCTAGGAACTTATTTTTTTCTAAATAAATAAATTACTCCCTATCCATACTTTTCTTAAGCTTCTCAAGATTCACTGAAATTAGGGATTGGACGTTTTTTTTCAAAAAATCAGAGCTCGATCAGTGTGTTGTTCAAAATCTTTAGTTCTCTCAAAAATAACTTATGCTTTCATCGTTTATAATCAAAATTAATTGATAAATCGTCAGCTTGCTGGAAAACTGTACCATTTCAAGAATTCGTTATAAATACCATTTCAAAAGAAAGAATTTCCACAATGATTAACAAGCACTTGAAATAAGAATCCAATTTGGAGATTTGGGATTTAAAATTCAAAATCCAGATTTTTCAAGAAAGAATTATGTAAACAGGCAAATTCATTAGTTCACTAGACGTACATATTGTGACTAAGCAAAAATTGATTTTTAATGATTTACCTCCCAAATGTGACGCATTGAAAAATCGTCCGGTATGTCCATTTCCTTGACTGGCCTGCCGACAAGTGGACCAAGTTGGGCAAATATTGGAACTGCACTTTTCGCATAAACTCCCAGTCCATGTTCAGAATTCGTCGGTTTCAATTCAAAACAATCTGGCATTGATTCTCGGGAATATAAAGGTTTATCGTCATCAACTTGCAATTGTTTCTCCTCTACTTCTTTGCTTTTCGATTTACACTGTTCGGCTGAAACGGAATCTTCATCTGAATCAAATCCGTCGTCGGTGATTTTTCCATAGCCTTCAGACATGGGATCATCGGAATTGACGCTCTTCATAAGTTCATGATTATCTTGATGTTTAGTCAACCAGTTGTTATAAGTTATTGAATCGTGAACAACGTATTGTGGTAGTGTTAGAGGACAGGCGTCTTGTAAGTGTCTGCTATTGCAGTCTTGACAAAGTTTTATGGTAATCGCGAGTCTTTGTGGTTCTGAAGACATGTTTTCCAAAGATTGTTCACTGGGAAGTGTTTCAGGAGCCATGCTACCTGAGCTTTCGGTAATTAATTCCGATTCCTTAGTCTTTTCAATGATAATTATTCCATCTTGTGGGGCTTTACGGACGTCGTGAAGTTTTTTATTCTTGTGCTCATTTGGCACGAGTTTGTGCTTTCGTTTACGATGCTTGTGCATTAAGTCTTCACTCGAATCGTCCAATAATTGAGTCATTGTACTTTTATTCGGTTCAGTGTCGAGTTTCAATTTCTTTCGTTTCTTCTTCACTTTTTTGTCATCCAAGTCTTTGGTTATCAATTCAGAACATTCAACTACTTCTTTCTGGGGAATATTTTTTTCGGATTTTAAAGTTTCTGAATCATTCCCAGTTTTAACTGAACTTGAAGCTTCGTCATTTTTGGAAACTTCTTCTTGATATAAACTCTTGGGATTCGAATCTTCGGTGATATTAATCTCTTCTTCTTCTTCTTTATTTGATTTTGAATTGTCATGTTTCTGTTCATCCTCATTAATAATTTTCTCTTTATTATCAGACAAACTATTTTCGTCGCTATTTACATCTTTTACAAATACTTCTTTTAATTTTGATACTTCTGGTCTACTGGCGTCGGTTACTTCTGTCTCTACATTAGAATTGTTGTCGGGAACAGTTGAGGTTGTTTTCGTATCCACCGATGCTAGAGGAATCTTTTGCGAAATTTCTGAAAATTCTTCGTTCGATTCGCATTTCCGGTCATCATCGTCGGGATTTTTTGAATGCTTTTTCTTTTTACGCTTTTCTTTGTGTTTATCTTTACTCTTGTGATGTTTTGTCCGTAAACTCCGTCTCAGGTGAAGCTTAAAAACATCGTCGAGTAGAACTTTTGGCTGAAGCGACTGTATTGTTTTGATAGAAGGCACCTCAGGATCCGAAGCTTCATTTCCTTGTTTCCTTGGACTGCGACGTAGTGGCTCCTCCTCTTGTGTTAGTGGAATATCATTTCTAGTTACACTCAAGTCATTCTCCTTATTGTGGTTTGTTTTCCAAGAAGTCTCTTCGTTGCATTTGCCATCTCGTCTTAAAAAAAAAGAAGAAGATTATAATTTTGTAGGCATAATTTTGATCTTTTAATTTCAAAAACTAATTTTGATTGTATTCAATTTTTAAACAAATAATTTCAAAATTTGCATCATTTGGATTATTTTGACAAAAAAAACTCCTCTAAATGATTAAATTATAAGTTCAAAAACTTATCCTTTCGTAAATTAAATAAATTGATTATTTTCTTCTGTTGTCGTAATTTATTTGTTTTTTAATCGATTATCGAAAGTTTCTATTTCATTAGTTTGCAATCATCAGGTCATTTTATTTTAACAATGAAAGCTAACAATTAATTTTTACAAACAAAAATAAACTATACTAAAAAATACTATAAATCAAATGCGAGCGAAAAAATAAATAAATATTACAAAACGAAAGAGAAAAATTAAAAAAAAACTTTTTTATTTGTGCAAAAAACTTTTTGGCTACATTTTCTTCGGAATTTTTCAATTTTATTTACAAAGTTTAAATTTTCTTATAAATAAGAAATTTATTTCTTAAACAAAAAATTCTGCTTTTTGAAAACATAATTTTACACTTTTTTATTGACTCAATATTATTTTCGTTTTCTGAAAAGAAATTTTCATCTATTCTTGAACTCTGTAACCAAAAGCAAATTAAAAAATTCAATTCATGACTTAATCATGTTTATTATTTTAAAATAATTTGTTACTTTGTCCGAATGTTTTCGTTTTCATTAATTTGACTTATTTATTAAGTATCTCGGACGTTAAAGACTATTTAATTAATTTATTATTTTCATTAAAAGTTTGTTTGCATAAAAACTTAAATTTATCGCGACTAGAAAATAGTGAGGAAAAAATTAGTTTCTAAACATTTATTCTGTTTTTTATTCATTAAAAAATGGAAAGCACGATAAAAATTATAAACAAAATCAAAGATTAGAATTTTTTGTTTATTTATTTTTACACACATAATATAAACCCACATTTGGGAAATAATCCGAAAAAAAACAAACATAAAACTTCTTTGCTAATCAGACAATTAACATAAAATTGTTTTTAATAATTATTTTTCGAAATAAAATGTTCTCATTTCGCGTCTCTACGAGAAAAAATTGATCTTTCACCCTCAAGCTCAAGGGTGGGTTATTATATACCGCAAAATGGCGAATTCACCCTTTAAAAAGAATAGTTGGATAACAAATTTTGCAATGATAAGAGTGAATTGGTTTAAAAATATAAAAAGTTTCCAAAATATTGGAAATTAAGTAATTTTCTCGAAAATAAATGTTATGTTTAGATTGGATAATACCTGACAAATGATTCTGCCAAGTCTAGCAGATAAACAGCGAGATCTTCATCTGTCAACAATCCTAAACGCTTCTTGAGCGAAAGCCATCTCTTTCCATTTGTAACACCTATATTAATATTGCGAAAATATTTCGGTTTGATATCAGAATTTGTTGAATCACCCTTGTGATAGTCCTTCACATGTTTCATACCTTTTTTCGGCATAACTATAATGTTAACTACATCGTTAATCGCCGGTATTAAAGCGGCGAAATGACGCTTATTCTATCCTCTTTAGGTTTTACCCACGTACCACCACCACCACCACCTTTAACTCTACCCACCGAAACTATCCTCTCCACGGATTCAATGATTAGTCTCTTTTATCGATCCATTAGCATGCACATATATACAATGTTTTGAATGTGAAGCGCTAGAAACACCACATTTCCAAATGTATATGCAAATGACATCTTCTGAAAGCGTCCTCTCAACTTCAACGCTCGTACTATTTTGAAACTTTACACGTAAGTAGAAGTGTATTTTTTTTTAATTTTTACATTAGTGCGGTTCGGACAAATTATTACACGTCAATTTGTTTTTTCTAAAATAAACGCAATTTAATAAATAGAATAAAAATGTTTGTATAGTAATAAATAACACTTGTTTCTATAACCTTAGCTATAACCTAAATTATTGAGTCTAAAAACATTTGAATGGAATTTTAAACAAAAAGTATTGTCGATATTTTAATTATTTTATCAGACTAGTATTTATTTTATTTTTAAGCTTTTTAAGAAATTTTTTTAAAGCACATCAGTGAGCACAGTACAAGATTTTTGATTCGAAAAGTGAGGTTACGTATGTTACGTCATTTCGGTAATATCCGTAATACATACGTAGAGATAAGTATCAAGTTTGTACCATTTACCCATCCCTGGACAAATTTTTTATTTTTATTTACATTTTAAAAATGCAAAACGGTTTGAAGACATAAAATAAAATATTTGTCGATAGTTAAGTTTACTTTATATTTGATTCAAACTAGTAGATTTTCTGAATTTGTAATAAAATATATATAAATTTTGAGGTTAGGGGTGTTTGTTTACTAAACTAATTTTACATTTTGACGATTTTGACAGATATTATCGAGCAATGTACTCTTCATTTCAAACTTTAATAACATAATTTTCTCTCAAAATTACATATTAAATAGGTATTTTAATAAAACAACACTAGAAAAAAATATATTTTTAGGTATAAATTAGAAGATTTTAAGTTAGTAAACAAACATAACCTACAAAGTAATATTAAATCACGAATTCGGAGAATTCATCAATGCAAATGAATAAAATACACACCATATTTAATTAAGGAATCACATTTTATTTCTATTTCATGTCAACAAGCGCTTTTCACTCTCAAAATATGAGTAAAAAAAGATAAAAGCGAGTGCAATTTTTTGCCCTGTAAGAAAAGCATTGTTTTCCTTTCTAGTTCGTATTGTGACGTTACCATTGTAGAACTTGCTTAATTTTCCGCGTTGACTCACCTCACAATGTCGATGATTATGGTCTATATAATTTTACGGTCCACTTACAGAGTTGCCAACTTGTACCATACTTATGTTAACGCACCATAATTTTATCCCCTGTACCCCGTACACACCATTCATACCGTACCATAAATCTAAAATATACCGAATATACCATAATTTTAAAAAAACTAAATAATTTTGAAATATAATTCATAAAATATGAAAAATACTCCTCAAGACTCTCGAGAGAGTCACAATTACTTCTATAGTCTATGTCAATCTCTATACTTCGTGCTTTAGCCCCAGAATTGACAACAGCTGATAAGCTTTAATACACCCACTGTTATTATGACTGCCGTTTCTAAACACTGACGAAATAAAATATAATGTTCACCTCAAATGAGATAAATCAGTTTAATATTTTATTATCTTGTGAGTATTGAAATTTTAGAATTGTGCCAAAGTATTAATCCATTGTTATTTTATTTATTGTCACATTCCCACCGATATATTGCATTTCCCTCACATATTTCTGTATTAACAATCTATTGACACTGTTAATACTTCAAATATAGAGTATTTTTTTCGCAGAATTTTGCTACTTAACAATAAGATATGTCATAATGACACCAATCAAGGATAATCAAGATGTGGCTTGTTTTCTTGTCACCAAGCACTCATGGAAGGGAAAGTGAGTTTTTTTCGATAATTTATAACCTCTTTGTTCATTTATTAAATTATTCATCATGTACATTGTTTGTCGACATAACAATGATTGATTATTAGCGGGAAAGGTCTTTTAATTCATAGTGGTGCTAAATCTAATAATTACACTTGTAACAATACCGAATGAAAAATTTTAACTAAATCTAGGTTAGCGCTTTAAATGTTAAAGTTCAGTATAAGATATGAAGAGAAAATTATTCTGTATTCAGACTATTCTCGAAAGTAAAAAACAATACATTTTGAAAAATTGAACTTTCGTATCTGCTAAATTTTGTTCGATTGCAGAAAACAAAATTAACAATATTTTTGTTTTATTATTTATTTTGAACATTTTTATTATAGATTTTTTTGTATTTTGAATTTTTCGGTCTTGATTTTTTGTACTTTAATCGTTACAAGAATATAATATGTATATATATAAAACTATGAATTATAATATTAAGTATTTAAAGCTGCAATTGGAAGTTGCAAAAAATAATACTGTACGTTTAAATAGTCAATTTCAAATATAAATAATATATTTTACAGAATGAAATGTAAGGCATGTATAGCATGTAAAAGAAAATAAAAAATTTGTTTTACAGTTTATTTAACCTCAATATGAAAGAAAACATGAGATTTTATTTAATGTCAATATATTTTCAAGGTATAAACGAATTTTCTCAATCGGATCTATGGGAATTACCACATATAATCCTAATAATTTGGAAGTTACTAATAAATGGGAATATGCGGATTTCGTTAGTATTCAACCCACAAATCGCAATCAAGTTGGTTCGTTGGAATTCAGTATTACAATCCGCAAAGATCGTAAAGTTGAAACAATGAAATTCAGCTCGGATCATAGATCACATTTATTAACTGAAGCTCTAAAGTATAGATATCAATTTTTTGAGAAACCTAAAGAAGTATGGGTAAGTGTACATATTTTTTATTCAAACAATCCTTGTAATTTAAATTTAAAAACAAATTTTAAATTAAAAAAATTACCAGGTAGATATTAATATTTGTGACACTAATAATTTCAATTTTATTTTCTTGAAAAGTTAATAATTGTTTAAAAATATTCCATTGTTTAATCAGGGTGGCCACATGTCAGTAAAGTCAGGGAAATGTCAGTGAAACAAAATTTTTGTAAGTACAGTCAGGGAAATGTCAGGAAAAAATTTTTTTGTCAGTAAAGTCAGGGAAATGTCGGGAAAAAAAGTTTTGTCAAGGAAATGAAGAAAATTGGGAATTTTTTCGACTTATTTTCAAAAATTGCGACTTTTTCGACTTTTCTTCCAAACATTTTAAGTATTTATTTACAATTTTTAAAAATCAATTTTTGAAGAATTTTAATTGCAAATTTTGAAAATAATTGAAATATCAAAAATTTTAATGAAAAATCTTTAAAGGTAAATTTAAAAATAAAAATTAATGAAAATTAGCTTCTAATTTTTTATAATTCAATGTCTTCAGTATTTTCAATTACATAATTCCAAAAATTCAAATACATACATACAAAAATAATAACATTTTAGAATTCTTTTTAACATTTTGGAGAATACAATCAAGTTCAAAATTTTTAATTAAAATTAAAAAAAAATTAATTAGTTTTTTAAATTATACAAAATTTTTTTAAGGAATTCAAATTATTTTCGAAAAATTACATTAAAATATTTTTAAAAACTAATTATTAGAATTGCTTTGTGATAATTTTTTAAGATTCAAAATTTACTTTTCAGACTTTTTATATTTTTAGGAAATCATGGTCCTGTTTTTAATTAACATTCTTTAAAAATTTGATAATTTTTATTTATATTTTTCAAAAGTTCAATTATTTTTAAAAGATTTAACCAAATTTTAATTATTTGGAAATTATTCAAAATTGAAAAACTATTATATTTATATAATTACAATTATTATAAAAAATTTAATTTTTGTATTTAAATAATGGAATTCTAGAAGAACTTTTAGGAAATTATTTAAATTAATTGATTCAGAGATGAAGTTTAGTTGAAAATTGTAAAAAATAATTTAATTCAGGAAGGGTTATAATTGTAATTTTTAGAAGTTATTCAAATTCATAAATTTTACCCAATTTTTGAAAACATTAATATTTTCCTTAAAAAAGAATTTTGTCAGGGAAAGTGATTTTAATGTCAGTAAATAGTCAGGAAAATGTCAGGGAAATTGATAAACTGAAACTTGTGGCCACCCTGTTAATAAAATCTACTGTGTTAATGTTTATTTATTAATTTTGAACGCTATTTTTAATTCACTATTTTGAGTTATTAAATCAAAATTTCTGCTTATTTATTTTTTCTGAAATTCCTTTTTTCATATGTTCGTTAACAAAATTTTCTAAATAATTAAAATTTAGTTTTAAATCTAGTTTAGCTAAATTGATACTTTTTTCAAATTTTAATCAGATGGTTTAAAAAAAACTATTTTCGAAAAATATAATTAAATTCTTTAAAACGATTCAATTAAAAAAAAAAATTATTCGAAATTCAATTACATTAATTGTCTACTATTTTCAGGACATTTCGCAAAAGAATTTCATTATTTTTAAAAAATTTATCCAATTTATCCAAAATTCAATTATTTTCACAAAATAAACGAAAAAATAAATTATTTTCACAAAATAAACGAAAAAAATAAATTATTTTCACAAATAATGAAATTTCCACAGATATTCAATTAATTTAGAATATTTTCAAAAAAATTTGGAAAAATCAATTATTTAATAAAATTTTTCACAATAATTCAAATACTTTTACTAATAATAACATTTTTGATGGAAATTCAATTAAAAAAATGTTTATAAAATTTTAAGCGAAAGAATTCCATTAGTTTCATAAATAAAAATTATTTTCATAAATTCTTCTCAGGAATTCAATTATTTTCGTAAATAACAATATTCATCATAGGAATTCAATTATTTTTAAAAGTAATAAATTTCTTCTCGTCAATTCAATTCTTTTTAAACATTTTAAAAAAATGTTCGCAATAATTCAACTATTTTCATGAATAATAAAATTCTACTTAAAAATTCAATTATTTTTTTAAATTTTAATAAAATTCTCAACAACTGTTTAATTCATAAATAATAAAATTTATCGCAGGATTTCAATTATTTTCAATACATTTTTAGAGGAGTCGATTAACGAATGTAATTATTATTAAAAATGTAATTTCAATTCCTCGAAAAAATCAATTATTTAAAAAATGTTCTTTTTAAATTCTTTCGACCAATTCAAGTATTTACCAAAATATAATACAGACTCACAGAAATTTAATTATTTTTAAATACGTCCATAAAATTATTCGAAAAAAAACAATTATTTCAAATTAAATTTTTTTGAAACAATTCAATTATTAATTTAGTAAAATTCTTCCCAAGAATTCAATTATTTGCATAAATAATTTTTCGAAAGAGTTAAGTTATGTCGATAAAAAACAAAATGATCTCCCATACTTCAATTATTTTGAGGCATTTAAACAAAATTCTTTGCAAAATTCAATTATTTAAAAAAAAATAATAAATTTCTTCTTCGAAATTCGATTATTTAAAAATATTCTAATAAAAATGATCGCAAGAATTCAATTATTTAAAAAAAACTGAATAAAATACCACACATACATTCAATTATTGTCAAAAATTGTAATAGAATTCTTTGTAAAATTTAATTAATTTTTAAAAACTGTTCGCAATTCAATGATTTTCAATAATCTTCTATTTTCATAAATTTCTTTTCATATGAATAAAAAAATTTTCTCGGGAATTCAGTTATTTAAATTAAAATTTGTATAAAATTAGTCGAAAGAAATCAATTATTTAAAAAATGTTTTTATGAAATCATTGGTAAGGATTAAAATTTTTTTTAAATATTTTAATTAGCAGGATAAGAAAGAAATAAATATTTTGATGGAAATTAGGAAAAAGTCAGGAAAATAAACAATTTGGAATGTAAGTTTTGTCAGTTTTGTAAAGTGACTAAAACTATTTTTTTTGAATTTTTCGACAGCTTTTTTAAAAGGAAAAAAATATTTTTTACAACTTTCTTTAGTTCGAAAGCTACTTTTTGATAGTTTTTTTAATTTAATTATCGAGTGCAAAATCTGGAATTTGTATTTCCCGAAACTATTCGCATTACATTTTTAAAATCTTAAAATGAAGTGAAGCTCTTTGATTTCAGAAATTTTCAGCCTACAAGCATCATTGGTCGGACACAAGATTGCCAGTCGTTTTGGAAGTTACTTCTCACAGTCTCGACCAATTGGATCCTGCAACAAATATGATTTTGGCAAGTTACTGCTACAAAGATTTCGAAGGATTGGCTTCCGTGAAAGATTATCCAAATGGATTTGTAATAGTTTACGGTGGTTTTGGCCGCTTACATTTATTCGCATCGGAACATATAGAAGAGATTAAGAAAAAGTTATTAGAAAACTCATCGAACAATTTGGGTATTAGCATAAAAGTCTTAAAAGAGCCAATTCAGTTAGACGATTTTCTTTCGCAAAGATTTGGCAAATTCAGCGGAGACGAACACATAACGAGTGTCTCTGAATTTACTGTACATAAAAATTCCCCAAGGCATTTAGATCTTCAAAGAAGGACACTTTGTTTATCGGACACGTGTGTTTTGGAGAGAGATCCACAAACTTATAGTATATGTACATTGAGACCATTGTCAGATGTTTTTGCTCTAATTCGCGATCAGATGAATCCTCAATTATTTTCAATTCAATATGTGAATGGCCAGCTTCGTAGTTATGTAGCAACAGACAGAGATTCCTTACTGGCATCTTTACTTGATGGCGTTCGAGCATCAGGCAATCGTGACGTTCACATTAGAATGTTCTCCATTGCTCGTGGAAAGAGATTAGGACCTTTTAATATTCCAGTGGAGGAAGAAGTTGAAAATAATCACGTCAAGTTCCTTCAACAATTACCAGGTGGTAAAAGTTTTGCTGAAGTCTTAGAAAGGTTTAATGCAAACATTCCCTACAGTGGCCTTCGATTCATAACGCAAGAGGTATGGATATTAATATCAACCAAAAAAAGGAACACTTGATACAAAAAGAAATTATTAATTTACACAAAGACTTATTCTTGATATTAATTAAAAGTTTTCCTACAGAATAGAATTATGTACATAATTTCATATTTCTGGAACAACGTTAACACAACTTTATTACTAATTATTATAATTATTTTCTTTGTTACAACTTCTCAAATTAAAATTTTCAGTCATTTGATAGAAAAAGGACAAAAATTCGAAAATTGTGAAATATTATTTGGAGAATTTTACAGAAATTACAAATGATTGCAAAAATTCAATTATTTTCAAAAGTAATAAAATTCTTCGCAAAAATTCAATTATGTTTAAATATTTTTTTCAATTCTAGTCAAAATTTCAATTATCTTTAGAAATGATAAAATTCTTCTCAAAAATTCAATTATTTACAAAATTATTAATAAAATTCTCCGCACAATTTCAATTATTTTAAAAAAGTTTTATCAATTCAATTATTTTTATTGTTAATATTATTTTCAAGATTATTTACTACAATTTCAAAAATTCCTGTTTTCATATTTTTTGTTAAGAAGATATTCTAAATTAAATTATTTTCAATGTCTAGTATTTTTTTAAAATTATGCAAAAGAATTCAATTATTTACAAGTTATTTATGAATTTCTTCACAGTAAGTCAATTATTTTCATAAATAATAAAATTTTTGTAAAGATTCAATTATTTTCATAAATAAAATTCTTTAACTAACAATTCTGTATAAAAGAAATTTGAATTTGATAGAAAAAGGATTACAGTTCGTAAATTGAACGATATATTTGGCAGAATATTAGAAAAATTACAAATTAATAAAGAAATTTTAAGTATTCTTAAAAGTAAATACAAAAATTTTAATAAAATACTTGGCAAAATTTTAATTGCATTAAAAAATTCCCCACAATTCAATAATTTTTAATATAAAAGAATTCAATAATTTAAAAAAAAATTTAATAATATTCTATACAAATATTTACTTTTTTCATAGAATAATAAAAATTTCACCGCAATTCAATTATTTACAAGTTATTTATAAATTTCTTCACAATAAGTCAATTATTTTCATAAATAATAAAATTTTTACAAGGATTCAATTATTTTCTTTAATAAAATTCTTTAACTAACAATTCTGTATAAAAGAAATTTGAATTTGATAGAAAAAGGATTACAGTTCGTAAATTGAACGATATAAATGGCAGAATATTAGAAAAATTACAAATTAATGAAGAAATTTTAAGTATTCTTAAAAAGTAAATACAAAAATTTTAATAAAATACTTGGCAAAATTTTAATTGCATTAAAACATTCTCCACAATTCAATGATTTTTAATATAAAAGAATTCAATAATTTGAAATTTTTTAAATAATATTCTATACAAATATTTACTTTTTCATAGAATAATAAAAATTTCACCGGAATTCAATAATTTACAAGTTATTTATGAATTTCTTCACAAAAAGTCAATTATTTTAATAAATAATAAAATATTTACAAAGATTCAATTATTTACATAAATAAAATTCTTTTTTGAAATTCAATTATTTTCATAAATAATAAAAAACAATACTGAATTTCAATTATTTTTAATACAATTTTAATAGAATTCCTAGAAAAGTGTAATTATTTTCAAAACTTTATCAAAAAATTATTGAAAGTAAGTGATTCAAAGAAAAATTTTCGTTAAAAACACAAAAAAATTTAATTTTTATGAAATTACATCAGAAATTCAATTATTTTGAAAAGTATTATATTTAATCGTAGAAATCTAATTATGTTCAAAATTTGAATCCTTTCCAAAAATCAATTATTTAAAAATTTTTTAATAAAACTTATGAAAAATTTAATTATTTTTAACATTTTTTCTCAATTCAATGATTTTTAATATTTAATTCAATAAAAAAGATTTCAATTTTCGAAAATAATTCAATTATTTAAAAAAATATTCATAAAATACTACGCAAACATTTAATTATTTTTACATAATAATAAAAATTTTACAGGAATTCAGTTATTTACAATTTTTTCAAATAAATTTCTTCTGAATAGATCAATTATTTTCATAAGTAATAAATTTTAATGCTGAATTTTATTTTTTTTTAATGGAATTGTAATAGAAGTTCTCAAAAAAGAAATTATTTATAAAAATTGTTTTTTAATTTGTGAGTTGAATTGAATTATTTAGAAATTTTTCTTTATGACAATTCAATTTTAAAAAAAACGTTGAATTATTCAATACATTATTTATTGTCGTATTTAAATATTTGAATTCTAGTAGAATTTGTTAATAAAAACTTATTTAAAGTTGAATTTGAGTTATAATTCCACATGATAATTAAATATAAAAAGGAATATCGCGTGATATTTTTTGAAATAATTGCATTTTGAAATCAACTTTTTTGAAAAAGTTTAACCGAATTTTTCCATATTGTTTGGAGTTTTTATTTTCTAATATAAATTTAATTTAAGAATTTTTTCTAATATTCATCTTTGAATAAGGAAAATTCAATTTGATTTAATTTATATAAATAATATCTTGTTTTATAAAAACCATTGTGTATTTTGAAAAGGAAAAAAATTAATAATTAATTGATAATATTAATTGGATAATTGCTTTAATGAAGATGCTTACTTTATTTTAAGGGAGGACTTTTTACGGAGAACAAAGATAAATTAATTCTCAGTGCACTGAATTCCTTGGTTAATAAAGAAGTGGAAACTACTTATGAAATGGAAGCACAATTTCACGCCATCAGGCGATTAATAGCAAGTAAAGTTGGATTTGCAGCATTTACAAGTATGCCGGGTTTTAGAGAAGCAATCGGTGGCCGAGTTGTAAAAGCTTTAAAAAGACAGGATTGGGGAGTGACACAAGCGGCAATCGACTGTATATGTGCTCTGATGCAACCTATGCATGATGATTGTGATTTACGACAAGAACAGTTGAATAAGAGTAGCCTTTTAAGTAATAACAAATTTTTGGAAAGTCTTTTGGATATGTGGCTTAGTCACATTGTAAGAATATCTTTATTTTTTTTATTTAGAATGTCTTATTATTCCATTTTTATTATTATCAAACAGTGTTACAAAAAAGAAATTATACCATTCATCACACTTATGTTCATCACACTTAGTGATGTTGATTATGAAAAATTAAAAAGAATGGTTAGTATTTTCAAAGAACCCTCAAATTCTCATTTTGGAGCAAAAACACAATTTTGCTCTTTTTATAGTTTTTTCCTTGATTTTGGTTTCTTTATTTTAATTCTAAGAAAATTGGGAATTCGCCAACTTTGAGGAAAATTTTGATTACTAATATGAAGCTAAATATTTCTTTGCATTTTCAAATAAATGATTGTTTGAAAAATATTTGCTGATGTCGACACAAACTGCCAGCAAATGAACAAATCTCGAAGTTCAGAGTTATATTTTAATCAAAATTCTTTGTAACACTGTTGTATTTTTATAATTACACGGAAAAGTTTTTGGGTAAGTTGCTGTTACAACAATTCATCGAAAAACTTTTCCGTGTATTATTATTATTATAATTTTTATTACTTTTTCATGGAGAAAGCTTTGTAAACAATTTAAATTTTTTTGAAATATTCTAAACAAATATTCCTCTGCTTAAAATAACGTAGAAAATTTTTTAAATTATAATTTATAAGGTGGTTTATTCAACCGAATGCTGATTTCTCTAGAAAAATAATTAATTAACATTCAAATAGTTACAATATTATTAATAGATTTTTTCTAGAAAAGCAAAAATTCTAACACGAAACCTTCAATTGTTTTTCTTTTTATGACAATACTTTCTTTTTAAATAACTTAAATCCTGAAGAACTATGATAAAATTATTACTTATAAATGATTTAGTAAATTTAAGAAGGTTTTCAATTATAATTCTTGGTAAAATTTCAATTACTTTAAAAAGTTTTTCACAATTCAATAATTTTTAATATATACATTATTTTAATAAATTTCCAAAAGAATTCAATTAATTAAATTCTACGTAAACATTCAATTATTTAAATAAATAAATAATTTTTACAGGGATTCAATTATTTTGGTACATAAAATTCATTTTAAGAATTCAATTATTGTAAAAGAAGTTTTTAAAAAATTTCACAAAATAATGGATTTATTAAAGAATTTTAGTTTAAAAACGAAAAAAATTTGATTTTAAAGAAATTACTAGTTGTTGCAGAAATTCAATTAATTTCAAGACTAATAATGAAATTCTTCTCAGAAATTTAATTATATTTAAATATAATAAATATCTTTTTAGGAATTAAATTATTTTTGAAAATTTTAATAAAATTCTTAGCAACTATTCAATTATTTTCATTTTAAAAAAATTCATCATAGGATTTAAGTTATTTTTTAAAAATAATAAATTTCTTCTTGAAAATTTAATTATTTTGAACATTTATAGAAGAATTTCAGTAAAAACAACTAAAAAACATTTGAAGTCTTTTGATACTTTGAAAATTCCACACATTTCACTAACAATTCTGTAGAATTAATTGTTTTTGAAAAAGCTTATTTCAATTTTACTTGAAATTTTTATTTTCTAATATATTATATTTCATAAATTTGAGAATTTTCGAATAATTCAAATTTTGGAAAATTGAATTGTAAACAAATGAATTTAAAAATTCTAAGAACTTTTTCGAAAATTATTAAAAATAGTAATGGATTTATAAAAGAATTTGAGTCAAAAATACGAAAAGAAAATTTAATTTTCAAGAAATTACAAATTATTGCAGAAATTCAATGATTGCTTTCAATAGTAATAAAATTCTTCGCCGACATTCAATTGTCTTCAAAAGCAATAAAATTCTTTTTTAGGAATTTCAATAATTTCATATGTTTTAAAATTCATCGCAGAATTTTAATTATTTTTAGTACAATTTTGATCGAATTTCTTGAAAAACGTAATTATTCTCAAAAATTTGATTGAAAATCGTCAAAAGAATTCAATTATTTAATAAATTGTTTATAAAATTCATTATAAGAATTCAATTTTTAGAAACATTTAATCATTCAATAAATTATTTACTCTTTTATTTAAATAATTGAATTCCAATAGAATTTTGTACTAAAAATTGATGTAAAGATGAATTTGAGTTAAAATTTGAAATAATAATTAAATATGTAAAGCAGTAAAACGTGGATTTTTAGAAATAATTGAATTTTTAAATTAATGTTTTTGAAAAAGTTAAATATTTTTGTTTTATTGTTTGAAGTCTTTTATTTTCTAATAAATGTATTCAATTGAAGAATTTACGATTAATTGAAATTTCGTGAAATTGAATATTGTAAGACAAATAGATTTGAAAATTGTCACAGGAAAATTAATTGATTGCAAAGAAGAATTTTAGTTGAATATTCTTGAAGATAATAATTTTATATTATTTTTCATTTGTTTCTACACCCGTCTATACAATTTTACGAAAATTCAATTATTATTCGTAAATTCTTCAATTAAATATATATTAGAAAATAAGAAAGCTTAAAATAAAACCAAATTTAATTAAACTTTTCCAAAAACATTAATTTTAAAATTCAATTATTTCTAAAAATTCACTCTGTATTGCTTGTCGTAATTAATTATTATCTCAAATTTTTAATAAAATTAATCCAAATTTATATTATTTTAAAAATTAACATTATTCGATTTTCGTTGTTTTCGTGTAGATCTTTAACACAAGCAGGAAAATTTGTTTAATAATTACCTGACTCGGAATTGATCGTTGAATTCAATGTTTAATATTTAAAACAACCGAGTGATAATATCATATAATAATTTTAATAAATATAGTTAAAAAGTTTTTTAAAAAATTTCAAAATTTGATGGATTATTTATGAAAAAGTTTATCAAGTATTGCATAAATCTGTTTAAAAAAAACCTTTTTTAATAATGCTTTCTCCATGAAGAAACTTCTAACGAGAAAGTAATATATTGACGAAATAAACATATTTTTATTATTATTCTTTTTATTATTATTATTATTATTACTATTATTACTATTATAAGTTTTGTTACGTGTGTTAATGGATTTTTTGGTTTTAGAATCACGGAACTGGTGCCCTCGTAGTTTCGGCTATGCTCGATCTTTTGACTTTTGCGTTGTGCATTCCGTACAGTGAAACTACTGATGGCAAGCATTTTGATAATCTTTTGGAAATGGTAGCGTCAAGCGGTAGATCGTTGTTTAAATTATTTCAGCATCCATCTTTGGCCATTGTCAAAGGGGCAGGTTTAATTATGAGAGCAATCATTGAAGAAGGCCCTCAGGAGATGGCAGCGAAAATGCAAGAACTAGCTCTTGCCGAGGGAGCTTTACCAAGACATCTTTTAAATAGTTTATTTACTGTTGGGAGTGACAGTCGATTATTAGCTCACAGGCAACTTTGCAGGCATTTAGTGGGTTTATGGATCACTGGACATCCAGTGGCAATGGGCTTACTCAAAAGAATCATGGTAAACAAAAACTTTGATTTCAAAAAATCAATTTCTTTAATAAGTAGTAAAAGTCAATTTTTATTTCTACTTTCCATTTATTAATTCTATTTTCTATTTTTATTTCTATTTTCTATATTGATTTTTATTTTCTATTTTTATTTCTATTTTCTATTTTTATTTCTATTTTCTATTTTTATTTCTATTCTCTATTTTCATTTATATTTTCTATATACAAATTTTTTTTATTCTATTTAATTATGTTTATTTTGTAATGTTTCTTAATTTGAATAGTGCATAGCTTACTTAGTAATTTATAATTTCTTTTTCAGCCTATTGGATTACTGAGTTACCTCGACTCGGAAGAAAAAGTTCCCGACTCTTTTTTAGAGGAAGAGAGATTGAATAATCGTGACAATTTGAAAATTGCCATCGATCATGCGGCGAAAAATATGAAGAGTCCTCAGTGGATAGCGTTTGAACGGCGAGTGCGTGTTTTTGAGAAACAAGTGGAAAATGTTTTTCAACATTGGGGCACACGCATTGGTTTTGAGCGCAAGGAAAAGATAAAGGAGAGACCAATTGTTCTGAGGAAACGAAGAGAAAGAATAAAATCCGAAGCCAATTGGAAATTGTTTTACTATAAATTCAATCAAGATCACGCATTGCCGAATCTCATTTGGAATCATAAGACAAGAGAAGAATTACGGACATCATTGGAAAATGAAATCCGAGCATTTTCAACAGATAAAGATTTATCCGGTGGAATGTTAATTGCGTGGAATCATCGAGAATTTGAAGTTCAATATCAATGCTTGTCGGATGAAGTGAAAATTGGAGATTATTATTTAAGATTATTGCTGGAGAAGGATAGTCCTGATAATCCAATTAGAAAATCGTAAGTTTTTTTTTCTTTAACCTATAGTTGGAGACAGAAACTTTATGCTTGAGAATAAAAGCATAATTTTTTTTTTAAATTTTGTCTAGTGTTAAGATTTGCATTCATTATAAATATTTGCAATTTGCAAAAGCATTAAAATTTTTGAGAAGGCTCCTACAATTTTCAAAAATAATTAAATTGCTTTAAAGAATTTTAACATAATATTTGAAAATAATTGAATGTTTTGAAAGAATTTTTAAAAAATTTTCAAAATAATAAATTGTATTCAGTCGAAAATTTTTATTAAATATTTAAAAAAATAAATGTATCCTTTTGAGAAATTTTATTAACATATTATTCAAATAATTAAATTCCTGCCATAAATTTCACTATTTAAAAAAATAATTCAGTTTTTCCGAAGAATTTTATCAAAATTTTTGAAAATAATTGAATTTAATTAATATTTTTAAAAATAATTGTATTCTTTCGAGAAATTTTACTACAATTAAATTAAAAATAATTGCATTCCTTTGAAGAATTTTATTACTAATAAAAATAATTCAATTCTTGTGAAGAATTTTTATTAAAAATTTTCATAATCCTGATTAAATTCTTTTAAAGAGTTTCTTTGAATTTTTTTTAAATAATCTATTTTTTGTAATAATTTTGATTGAAAATTTTGAAAGTAATTGCATTTTATGAAGAATTTCTTTCAAGTTTGTAAAATAATCGTTTCTGTTAAAAATAACAATTAAATACTTTATTATTGAAATTTAGTAAAATTATTTTAAAAATAATTGCATTCCTGTGAAAAATTTTATTATTTATAGAAATTATTTAATTCTTGCAAATAATTTTACCATTTTTTAAAAATAATTAAATTATTTTTAAGAATCTATTAAAAGTATGGAAAATAAATGAATTTTTTCAAAGAATTTTATTAAAAATTCGAACAAATTTTACTGAATCCTTCAGTGAATTTTTATTTAAAAAAATAGATAGAATAACATTTTTATAAACAAATTGTGTCATTTTTTTGTTTTTAAAGAAAATAATTTAATATTTTACAATAATTTTCTTAAAAATTTAGTAAATATAATCAAACTTAGAAATAATTGAATTTTTGAGATAAAAATCACTTTTAGAATTATTTTTAAGAGAATTGAACGTATGCAAAAACACTTTACTAAATATTTGAATTGTTTCAGTGAATTTATGCAAATTTTAGGGAATAATTGAATTCTTTCGTGAAATTTTATTAAAGTTGTATTAAAAATAATTTAATTTTTGCGAAGAATTTTACTATTTGTGAAAATAATTGAATTCTTTCGAATATTGTTAATATGTATGTAAATAATTGAATTCTTGCGAAGAGTTATTTAAAAATTTTTGAAAATGTAAACAATAATAATTAAATATTTATTTAATAAGTGAATTTTTCATATTTTGATTATGAATTTATTCAAAAATATAATAATCATATTTGGACATAGGAAATTTATGAAAAACTCAAAAAGTTTTACGAAAAGTACTGCAAAAAATTAACTTCTCAGAATTCATAAAAAAATTAAAACTTTTCTTTTACTCATAAACTATAAAATAAATAAAACATTTAATTTTTTTAATTTCTGACAAAAAATTCGTTTTAAACAATTTAAGTCTTGAACAACTATCATAAAATAAATAAGTTACTTTTGAATAAATTACTTAAATATTTAAAAATTAATTTAATTTTGAAAGAGTTGCGTTTACAATTTTGAGAACGTTACACATGATTGCAAAAAAATTAATTTCTTTTGAAAAATATTACCTAAAAAAATTGTTGTCAAAATGTCAATTATGTTCAAAATTTTTTTTATGTTCTCATCAAAATGTAGCATTATCTTTAAAAATAATAAAATTCTTCTCCAAAATTCAATTATTTTCGAAAATGTTATTAAAATTATTTAAAAAATTTTAATTATTTAAAAAAAATTTAATAAAATTATTTAAAAAATTTCAATTATTTAAAAAATTTAAATAAAATTCTTGGCAAAATTTCAATAAACTTTAAAACTAATAAAATTCTTCTCCGAAATTCAAACATTTTGAAAAACTTTACATAACAATATAAATTCTTGGAATAATTTATATTACTTTTTAAATTTTTTCCTCAATTCAAAGATTTTCAATATCTATTATTAGAGTTTTTCAAAAGAATTTAATTATTTAAAAGCAATTTTAATAAAATTGCACTCAAACATTTAATTATTTTCATATATAATAAAAATTTTACTGAAATTCAAATATACTTTACAAATTTTTTATAAATTTCTTTGCGATAATTCAATTATTTTCATAAATAATCAAATTCATTGTAGAATTTTTAATTATTTTTAGTACAAATTTGATCGAATTT
Organism: Leptopilina myrica (nomen nudum); assembly: GCA_032872475.1. Taxonomy (NCBI): domain Eukaryota; kingdom Metazoa; phylum Arthropoda; class Insecta; order Hymenoptera; family Figitidae; genus Leptopilina; species Leptopilina myrica (nomen nudum). The sequence continues at coordinate 43,571,656 of CM065463.1, forward strand.
GTTGAAAAATATTCTTGAAAATTTGATAAAAAATCGTCAAAAGAATTCAATTATTTAAAAATTTGTTAATAATAATTCTTTACAAGAATTAAATTTTCAGAAATATAAAATTATTCAATAAATAATATGAAATCGATCGTTAATTAATCGTTATCTTTATGTTTTATAGCAATATTTTTAAAGTGGATTAATTTATAAAAAAAAATTTGACCTTAAAATTTTTGAATATCTTAATTCATATGAAAAAATGATAATTAAAAATATTTAAAATATTTAGAAAAGATACGATTAATTGTTTACGTAAATTAACACAAATATAATTAAATAAATATTTCAATAAAATGAGGCATTCTATTTAAAAACGACCTCCGTTATAAACAATTGCCATTTTGCCATTTTTAAATAATTATTTCTCCAAATTTATTAAAGTCAAACTTTATTTACTATTAATAAATGTGATCTTTAAAAACCGTAAAATAGGCCTTTTTCATTATCTTATAAATGTTTATTTACTATTAGTTGTTTTTAAGAGAAAAATTTCTCAACTTTATTTTATTAGTTAATATTTTTTAACGAAAAGTATTTTTTACGCAGGTACGAGTTTTTCAATGATTTATATCACAGATTTCTATTGACGAATAAGGTGGAAATGAAATGTCTTTGTCTACAAGCAATGGCGATAGTTTATGGTCGCTACTACGAAGACATTGGTCCTTTTTCCGATACAAAATACATTGTTGGAATGTTGGAACGTTGTTCCGATAAAATGGAACGCGATCGACTGGTAATGTTTATAAGCAAGCTTATTCTTCATAGAAGAAATGTGAAAGATATTTTGGATCAAAATGGTGTTCGCGTGCTCATTGATCTATTGACTTTAGCTCATTTGCATACAGCCAGGGCTGTTGTTCCCACACAGACTAATGTCATTGAGTGTGGTCCCGATCAAGAGCGTTCGGCTGAAAAAGAATGGTACTACAATGATGGCGATAAACGGAAAGGACCACTTCGCTTGAAGGATTTAAAGGATCTCTACACTTCTGGGAAGATAACGTATAAGACGAAAGTTTGGGCCCAAGCTTTAGATAGCTGGCGAATTATAGCACAAGTGCCGCAACTCAAGTGGACTTTGGTTGCTAAAGGAACTCCTGTGATAAACGAAAGTGAACTAGCCACTTTAATTTTAAATATTTTGATAAAAATGTGCGAATACTATCCAAGTCGAGATGTGGACAATGCAATTATCAGGCCCTTGCCACACGTGAAACGATTGTTGTCTGATCCGCAGTGCTTGCCACACTTGGTTCAACTCTTGTTGACATTCGATCCGGTGTTGGTTGAGAAAGTCGCTACATTGCTTTCTGAAATTTTAAAGGACAATCCTGAAATATCAAAGATTTACTTAACAGGTGTCTTTTATTTTATTCTCATGTACACTGGGTCCAATGTTTTACCTATCGCCAGATTTTTGCAATTGACACACACTAAACAAGCGTTCAGAGGCGATGACGTGAGTAACGTTTCTTTACTTACCCTTTATTTTAAGATTATTTCATCTTTTTTTTTTTGCTTCAATATTGAAAATCATGACAAAGTTACAAATGTATTTCTATTTTTATTTAGTACTTAAACAAAAAAATTGTTCCTAATTCTACTACTTGAGCACTTTTTTCGATTTCATGCACTAAATACTACTATTTCTGTTTTTTTAGACTTTCCACTACTTTAAATTCACTAATAGTAGAAATTCTAAATACTATTTTAAAAAAAGACCATCAAATTCCTTAAAACAATTCAATTATTTTCAAAAAAATATTCGAAATTCAATTATTTTCAATATCTATAGTATTTTTATAAAAGTTCGAAAAAGAATTCAAATTATTCAAAAAAAAAACAATAAAATTCAATTAATTTTATAAATATTAAAATTTGCGCAGGAACTAAATTATTTTAGAATTGAATTTAAAAAAAAATCGACAAAATCAATTATTTAACAAAATTTTTATAAAATTATTCACAAAAATTCAATTACTTTCACCAATTCGACTTCTTGATAATATTTTTCATAAAAATTAAATTTCTTAAAAACATTTTTGATAGAATTCTAAGCAAAAATTCAATTATTTTCATAAATAATAAAACTCATCAAAAAATTTCTATTATTTTGAATATTTTCAAGGGAAAGGAATTTATCATTCGGTATTATTATTGATAACTTCTTTCACCTTTAATTTATTTTTAATACTGTTTTAAATAAATTAATTGAAAAACTCAATTATTTTCGTAAATGAAGTTTTTTTTAAATTCAATCATTTAAAATAAAATTTTCATAATATTTGTTATACTCCGAGAAAATTAATTATTTGAAACAAATTTTTATAAAATTTTTATACAGATCACAATTATTTTTCGGAATAATTCAATTATTTTCATAAATAATAAAATTCTTCTCAGGAATTCAATTATTTTTGAAAGTTTTTAATAAAATTCTTAGCAACTATTCAATTATTTTCATTAAACAAAATTCATCCTAAGATTTAAATTATTTGTTAACAAATTTTAAAGGATTTGCTAAACAAAATGTGATTATTCTAAAAAATTAAAATTCAATTGTTTAAAATAATGTTTTTTTTAATTCTTCGACAGAATTCAATTATTTATAACAATATTAGAATTTTTCACAGGAATTCAATTATTTTTAATACAATTTTAATTAAATTTTTTTGAAATAATCCAATTACTTTTTTTGATTTTAATAAAACTCGCCACAAGAATTTAATTATTTACGTATAAGTAATTCTTCGAAAGAATTCAATTATCTCGATAAATAACAAAATTATTCCCGAACATTCAATTATATTGAGCAATTTAAAGAAAATGCTTTGCAACATTCAATTATTTTCATAAATGACAATATTCATCATAAGAATTCAATTATTTTTAAAATTAATAAATTTTTTCTTGAAAATTCAATTATTTTGAACATTCATAGAAGAATTTTAGGAAAAAACACTAAAAAAACATTTGAATTCTAGAGAAATTATAAATAATTGCAGAAATTCAATAATTCACAATATATTTAATAAATTCTTGGCATAATTTTAATTATTTTCAAATTTTCTTCTCAATTCAAAGATTTTCAATATCTACTAATTTAAAAACAAATTCCAAAAGAGTTCAATTATCTAAAAATATTTTTTAATAAAATTTGAGCCGAACATTTAATTATTTTCAATGAATAAGTAATAAAAATGTCCCAGGAATTCAATTGTTTATAAATTTTTTACAAATTTCTTCGCAATATTTCCAAAAAATGCAGTAAATAATTTAAATTATTTTGAATATATCATTTGTAAAAAATTCTACAATATGAGAAAATTGAATTATTCTCAAAAAATGAAAAAATTTATATAAAATATTATTTTTACAAAATTTTTCTAAGAATCAATTATTTTCATAAATACGTAATAAAATGTTGACAGAGATTCAATTATCTGTAAAAATAATTCAATATTAAGAAATATTCAATTATTAAATAAATTAAATATTCTTGTATTTAAATAATTGAATTCCCGTAGAATTTTTTGATAAAAATTAATTTTAAAACTGAATTTTAAATAATAATTGAATATTAAAAGCATTATCGATTAAATTTTTATAAAAATAATTAAATTTTAATAGCGTTTTAAATTAAAATCTTTGAAACTTAGAATATTTCACACTTATCACTGACAATTCTGTAGAAAGTAATTTTTTTGAAAAAGTTTTTTTCAATTTCACTTGAAATTATTCTTTTGAATTTTTTATTTTCTAATATATTATATTTAATAAATTTGAGAATTTTCGAATAATTCAAATTTTGGAAAATTGAATTGTAAACAAATGAATTTAAAAATTCTAAGAACTTTTTCGAAAATTATTTAAAATAATGGATTTATAAAATAATTTTAGTTAAAAACACGAAAAGAAAATTTAATTTTCAAAAAATTACAAATTATTGCAGAAATTCAATGATTGCTTTCAATAGTAGTAAAATTCTTCGCCGACATTCAATTGCCTTCAAAAGCAATAAAATTCTTTTTTAGGAATTTCAATATTTTCATATGTTTTAAAATTCATCGCAGAATTTCAATTATTTTTAGTACAATTTTGATCGAATTTATTGAAAAATATAATTATTCTTAAAAAATTTGATTAAAAGTTGTCAAAAAAATTCAATTATTTAAAAAATTTCTGAAAAAATTCTTTATAAAAATTCAATTGAATTTTCTAATAAAAATTGATTTGAAGGTGAATTTTAATTGAAATTTTAGATAATAATTAAATATTTAAGGCAATAGAGCGTGAATTTTTAGAAATAATTGAATTTTGAAATTTATGTTTTTGGAGAAGTTCAATTAAATATTTTTGTTTTATTTTAAGTTTTTTATTTTCTAATAAATATATTTAATTGGAGAATTTACTATTAATTGAAATTTCGATGTGAATATTGTGTTAAAATTTTCTTTTAGAAACAAAAATCCGTTTTATCTAAATTCGTGAAATATACAAATTTGTACCATTATTGCTATATAATGATTTATTTATCTCTAAAATTTCTTTCTTTCTTTCTTTCTTAAAAAAATATTCGTACCATAGGGAAATTAATAAAATTTATCCATTGTTTTCAGAACACGCAATCTGATATTATGCAAAAAAGTATTCTTGGACAGCTTCTACCAGATGCAATGGTCAGCTATTTGGAAAATCATGGAGCAGAGAAATTCGCTAAAATATTCTTGGGCGATTTCGATACGCCTGAGGCTATTTGGAATGCAGAAATGCGACGAATGCTTATTGAAAAAATTGCTGCTCACATTGCTGATTTTTCTCCAAGATTAAGAAGTCACACTATGGCACGATATCAATATATTGCCATTCCTGCAATTCGATATCCTCAATTGGAAAAGGAATTATTTTGCCAAATATTTTATTTGCGACATCTTTGTGATACTGTTAAATTCCCACAGTGGCCAATTTCCAAACCTGTACGTCTTCATTCTTTATGGGAATTATAAATAAAATTTTGTTGCTAAATTATAATTTATTTAATTATAATTTATGTAGAACCAATTTATTTTATAGAATTGATAACGAATTTTGTTTTCAGGTTATGCTGTTAAAAGATGTTCTCGACACTTGGAAGAAAGAAGTTGAAAAAAAACCACCAATCATGACAATCGATGAGGCATACAAAGTTCTTGGTTTGCAAAATGGTAAACAACACAATGAAGCGATAGTTCGAAAATCGTATTATAAACTCGCGCAAATGTATCATCCTGACAAAAATCCTCAAGGACGAGTAAGTTCTTCGATTTTCTTCCTATTTAAATGATTTTGCAACAAAAAACATACTCAATTTATAAATTTATCTTCTGTCAAAAACTAAATACTCTTAAAATCATTAAAAAAATCTTCTGCTTATTGCAATTATTTTGTAACAAAAAACATATTCAATTTATAAACTTATCTTTTGTCAAAAACTAAACAAACTTTAAATCATTAAAAAAATCTTCTGCTTTTATTTCAGGACAAGTTTGAAGCTGTTAATCAAGCTTATGAATTTCTATGTAGTCGAAGTTGTTGGACAACAGACGGGCCAAATCCCGATAATATTGTTTTAATTCTAAGAACGCAGAGTATTCTATTTCACAGATATAAAAAAGAATTGGAACCGTACAAGTACGCCGGATATGGACAGATCATTACAACGATAAAAATGGAAACTGCTGACGATCAATTATTTTCAAAGTCAACACCATTATTGTCGGCGGCAAGTGAACTTGTTTATCATACCGTGAATTGCTCGAAATTAAATGCCGAAGAATTGAGAAGAGAAAATGGTTTAGAAATTCTTCTAGAGGCTTACACGAGATGTGTCTCAGTGCTGAATAAATCGAGTAAACCTAATGAGGCTGCAGTTCAAGTTTGTATGCATATCACAAAATGTTTCTCCGTCGCTGGATCGTTCAGAGGATGTAGGGAAAGAATCATCGAATTGCCTCAATTGGTTAAAGATCTATGTAGAATATTACAATTTAAGGTAAGTTTTCGTTTGTGTGTAATTATTTATCTTAGCAATTTACATAAAAATAGAATTTACAAATTTTTTATTCCATTTTTTTTCATAAATATAAAATATGAATTGGAATATGGATTATTACTATTATAACCACAATAATTATATAGGTATTCCAAGACAGGGGATTGAGAGAAAAGTCAAACAAAGTACAGGAAAAAATTAAATTTTTAGAATTCATAAGAAAATTCAGAATTTTTGTGTCTTTTTCTACGCCTGATAAGCTATGAAATCAAACACGAATTCTAATACAAAACCATAAATTTTTTCTATTTCTAACAATAATTTCAATTTTAATAACTTCCATTCTAAATAACTAATTCTTAAACTTCTTAAACAACTATCATAAAATTATGAATTCGAAATTATTTAATTAAAATTTTTGCACTTAAATATTTTAAAATTGATTCAATTTAAAAAAAAGTGGCGTTTATAATATTCGAAAATAAATTAATTTTAAAAGGTTTTAAATTGAAGTTTTATAAAATTTCAGTTTTTAATCAATTTAATTTATTAGAAATTTAAGAAAACTTAGATTTTTGCAAAATGTTAATAATTCAAATTCTTCTTGCAATTAGTTTAATTTGTCAATATAATTATGAATATTTAATTAATTATTAAGAATAATGAATTTATAGAAAAATTGAAGTTAAAAAAGATTTTTTTTAATTAAATTTTTGAGAAGTTACAAATAATGGCAGAATCTGTTATTTCCAAAAGTAATAAAATTCTTCGCACAAAACTTTAATTAAGTTTAATATTTAAAAAAAAATTCTTGTAAAAATCATAATTATCTTCATAAATAATCAAATTTATCTCCAAAATTCCATTATTTAAAAAAATTTTCCACATTTCAATGATTTTCAATATCTACTATTTTAATAAATTTTCCAAAAAAACTCAATTATTTAAAAAAAATTTTAATAAAATTGTACTTAAACATTTAATTATTTTCATAAATAATAAAAATTCCACAGGAATTCAATTATTAAACTTTTTTTTATAAATTTTTTTCGCAATTAGTCGTTTAATTTCATGAATAATAATTTTTTTTATAAATTCAATTATTTTTATAAATAATACATTTTTTAGGAATTAACTTATTTGCGTAAATATTAAACATCATTGGAGAATTTTAATTATTTTTTGTACAATTTTAATCGAATTCCTCAAAAAATGTATTTATTCTTAAAAGTTTTATTAGAATTTGTCAAATGAATTTAATTATTTTCAAACAATTTTTCCTTATTTCAATGATTTTCAATATCCACTATTTTAATAAATTTCCAAAAGAATTAAATTAATTTTAAAAATTTTAATAAAATTCTACGCAAACATTTAATAATTTTCAATAATAAAAATTGCAAAGGAATTTAAATATTAAAAAAAAATTTTTATTTCTTCACAATAATAATTAAATAATTAATTTCACAAATAATAATTTTTTTTTATAAATTCAATTATGTTTTAGAAATAATGAATCTATTTTAGGAATTCAATTATTTTAATAAATTATGAAGCTCATCAATGAATTTCATTTACTTTTAATAGTACTTTAAATTAATGAATTGAAAAATGTAATTATTTAAAAAAAATTTGATTAGAATTTGACAAAAGAATTCAATTTTTTTAAAATTTGTTAATAAAATTCATTATAAGAAGTAAATTTTAAAAATCATTTAATTATTCAATAATTTATTTACTTTTGAATTTGAACAATTGGATAATTTTAATTTGAAGTTATACATGGAAGTTATATGGAAATTTTACCAACTGATATTGAAATTTTTCGAAACTTTTGGAATATTATATTCTCCATTATTTTATGGGAATGTTTCTAAATTCATAGGAAGTTTTCGACAATTTTTTAGAAAAATTCCATTATTTATATTCGTAAATTTTTCTAAATAATTAGTGAAATTTCGTAAAATTGAGTTTTAAACAAATGTATTTCCTTTATTTTCTAAAAATTTAAAAAATTTTAATTTCATTTTCAATTAAAACTTGCAATTGACAAATAAAATTTAAAAACATTTTTTTCCTTTATTTATAAAAAAAAAACTTTGAATTTTATTAAAGCAATTGCAATTAAGAACTAGAAATTATGCAAATTATTTCCTGATGAAAATTGAGAATTTTCGAGAAAAATTTTATGAAACGGGAATTATTTTATTTCCAAAAAGAAAAAGAAGATTTTGTGAACAATATTGTTAGTAAGAAAAAAAAATTATGCATAAAATGGTTTAATATTTTCTACTTCTTAATCATAATTTTTAACAATTAACAATTTCTTAAAATTTTTTACAAATAAGGAGGAGAAAAATTTACAAAATTTAAATCAGTCAGACGAAATTTTCTATAGAATAAAGTATATAATAAACAAAAAATTTTATTTGTCAATCATTCTTTTAAAATCATCTAATTTTAAATATTATTTTACTGTAAATCATAAAAAAATACCTGCTTATTTTCGATTTGTCAAAGAATATTTTTTAAAGAAAAAAAAAGCTTAAAAAAAATTAGCTTCAAAGTGTTGACAGACTGGAAAAAATGAAAGAATATACGGAGAGTATTATAGTTAGTTAATAATAATTAAATGATTAAAAATACATAGAAAGTGGTTTTTATTTTATTTAATATCTTTATTATTTCTGTTAATTATATTTATTGATTATAATTTAATTATTTATAATAAAAATTATGCTTGTTCATCCGCAGCACTTGAAGAAGTTATGTTCAGTGGCTACAGATTGCATTTCTTCTCTGGCTGCTGACGGTATACTTCAAATGCAATTGTTACAATCTGGAGCGTTGTATCATCTTCTGTTCTTTATGTTCAATTACGATTACACATTGGAAGAGGGAGGCGTCGAGAGAAATGAAAATGACAATTTGCAAGAAATTTCCAATAATCTCGCAAAACTGGCTGTTAGAGCTTGTGCTCGATTAGGTGGTTATATGAAAGGAGACGATGAAACGCCTGTCAATCCAGTGACAGTGATGACACTGGAAAAATTGCTCACGCCTTATTTATCACGACAATTGTCAAGCGATAAACCAAAAGAAATTCTGAAAACACTAAATTCAAATTGTTACAATCCATACATGATTTGGGATAATAGCACAAGAGCGGAATTGATCGATTATTTAAAAAATCAACGACAAAATAAATTTGGTAGCAAGACAAATATGCAACACGACTTCTTTGATCTTACGTATAGCGCTCATAAAAATGAATTGATCATTGGCGAAATATATGTGAAAATTTTCAATGAACAACCTACATTTCCCATTGAGGTAGGTGCAAATTTTAATTGTAAAACAATAATAATGTTTCTTGTTCAAATAATTTTACGTCCATTATTAAATATAACGAATCTTTCTACAATTAAATATAAAGAATATATTCTTATAAATTTGTCAATAAATTAAGACACCTGCATAATAATAGTTATGAATTTTTTTTTTCACAGAATTCAAAAGGTTTCACCATTGATTTATTGGAGTTTTTATCAAAACATTCAGAATATTTGACTTCCCTTGATGGAATAACTTTAGCAGAAAACGATAATGAAAAATTGAGACACATCGTAATGTCTCTTGAGGGATTGAAGAATATTATTAAAAATAATCCTGACGTGGAAATACAGTGCATTGGACATTTTAAATTATTGTTTCAACTTTTGAGTTGTAATAATAATAATAACAATAATTTTAAGGCGATACAAAAAGGTGCCTTAGAAGTGATTATCAACGTTACGAAAAATCAGGAATGCGTTAATGATATTGCAGCGAACGATGTTGTGGTCCATTTACTTTTGTGTCTAAATACGTTGAAAGATTCGCAGCTCCAAATTCTTGAAGCATTGTATGCTTTAATGAGTACGACAAAAATTGTCAAAGATGCTTTAAATAAAGGTAAATGAATATTTATAATTGTAAATTATTATTTATAATTATTATTATTTGTATTTATTGTTATTATTTATAATTATAATTATTATTATTTATAAATTATTCTGTTACTCTAGAAGGAAAAATAATTATTGTTGTATTCATTTATTTGTGTTTACAGGTGCTGTTATCTACATTCTTGATTTATTTTGCAATTCAAATAACGCACAAGTCCGTGAAGCTGCAGCAGAGTTACTTGCTAAAATGTCTTCCGATAAATTAGCAGGTCCCAAAGTGAAATTAGATTTGTCCAAGTTCCTGCCACGATTGTTTAGCGAAGCAATTCGAGACGCTCCAAAGCAATGTGTCCATATGTTCGAGTCGAAGCAGGAAAATCCGGAATTAATTTGGGACGATCACTCAAAAATAAAAGTGTCTAAATTGATTGCCGAATTAAAGGATGAGTAAGTTCATGTTTTGCTAAAACTTTATTTTAGACATATAATAATATACATTTTTTCACGTTGATGCTTAAAGTAGCTTAATTAATTTTATCATTCTTGGGTCAAACACAATAATTTTCTTTTCATGTGAAAGACGAAGAAAAAGGCTTTTTAACACAAACACACGTTTTTTTTGTTATTATTAAAAATTAAGACAGATGCATTAAAAAAGATAATTTTAATTACTGCAGGTGAATTTTTTTTTTTATTAATTTTTGTCAACTGTTTTTTTGAAACGAAACTACAAGAGTACAAGTTTCGTGATTCTAAAACCAAAAATTCCATTAATACACGTAACAAAACTTATAATAGTAATAATAGTAATAATAATAATTATAATAATAATAAAAATATTTATATTTCGTCAATATATTACTTTCTCGTTAGAAGTTTCTTCATGGAGAAAGCATTATTAAAAAAGGTTTTTTTAAACAGATTTCTGCAACACTTGATAAACTTTTTCATAAATAATCCATCAAATTTTGAAATTTTTTAAATAACTTTTTAACTATAATTATTAAACAAAATTTCCTGCTTGTGTTAAAGATCTACACGAAAACAACGAAAATCGAATAATGTTAATTTTTAAAATAATATAAATCTGGATTATTTTTAGTCAAAATTTTAGATAATAATTAATTACGAAAAGCAATACAGAGTGAATTTTTAGAAATAATTGAATTTTAAAATTAATGTTTTTGGAAGAGTTTAATTAAATTTGGTTTTATTTTAAGTTTTTTTATTTTCTAATATATATTTAATTGGAGAATTTACGAATAATAATTGAATTTTCGTAAAATTGTATAGACGGGTGTAGAAACAAATGAAAAATAATATAAATTATTATCTTCAAGAATATTTAACTAAAATTCTTCTTTGCAATCAATTAATTTTCCTTTGACAATTTTCAAATCTATTTTAATTAAATAATTTCGAATTTACAATTATGTGATTCAATTGTATTCGGAAATTCGTCAAATTTATATTAGAAAATAAAAACTTAAAAAAATAAAACAAAAATATTTATCTTTTTCAAAGATTTTAATATGAAACCTTTTCAAAATTCAATTATTTCTAAAATCTAACGCTATAATGCTTTTAATATTTCATTATAATCTAAAATTTTAAGTAAAATTCATTTTTTAATCTATTTTTATTTTAACATTTTACCATAATTCAATTATATAAATAAAAAAAATAATTTATTCAATAATTGAATACTCATAAAGAATTTATTAACATATTTTAAAATAATTGAATTTTTTCGACACATTTTAATCAAATTTTTAAGAATAATTACGTTTTTAATTCGATCAAATAGCGATAAATTTTATAATTTACAAAAATATTTAAATTCCTAACAAAGAATTTTATTACTTTTGAAAATAATTGAATTTCAAAAAAAAATTTATTCATGAGAATAATTAAATATTTGCGTAGAATTTTATTAATAATTTTTCAAATTATTGAATGCTGTTCGGAAATTTTTTTAAAATAGTAGATATTTAAAATCATTGAATTGAGAAGAATTTTTGAAAATAATTGAAATTTTTTGCCAAGAATTTATTAAATATTCTTTGAAAGTAATAAAGTTTTTGCAAATCGTTTGTAAGTTTTCCAAAATTAAAATTTTTTAAAGTATTTTTTTACTATAATTCTTCTATAAATTTTTTAAATAATTAAATTTCCAAGAAACAATTTATTACTTTTAAAAATAATTGAATTCTTGCGATGTATATTTTTATTTATGAAAATAATTTAATGTAGCAAAGCATTTTCTTTAAATTACTCAATATAATTGAATTTTTAGGAATAATTTTATTATTTATCAAAATAAATGAAATCTTTCGACAAATTATTTATCGACTTTAGTGAATTCGTTCGAAAAATTATTTATGTAGATAATTGAAATTTTGCGACAAGAATTAAAAAAAACTTTGAATATAATTGAATATTTGCAAAGAATTTTATTACTTTGAAAATAATTGAATTTCTGCAATAATTTTCAGTTTCTTTAAAATTCTCCAAATTATTTCGTACAAGTTACGAATTTTCGTCCTTTTTTTATCAGATTTCGGATTTTACGGACATTTAAAAAAAAAAACTGACTTTTTCTGACTTGAAGCAAATTTACGGACTTTTACGTGATTTACAGAGCTAGTAAATAAAAATAAAAGAATAGGAAAATAAAAAAATAAAATCTTAATTTTTATTTTAGACATTACAACATCCAGAAGCGAAATCCAAACGCATTGCTGAAATTGGCTGATGCGCAGAATAATGTAGACCCAGCTACGAATGAGCCTGTTGTAGGAGGAGTTTACCTAAGATTATTTATTGCTAGTCCAACGTGGGCTCTTAGAAAACCGAAAGAATTTTTAAGTGAGCTTATGGAAACAATCTTAAATTTAATGTCCAGGGAAAAGACTGATGTAAGTATTGAAAACGAGTCATTCCATTATATTGCAACCAAAGTCGGTGGTGACAAATTTTTAAAAACTATAATACTTTCCATGAATATTATTTAAGGTTTGAAGGACACGAAATGAAAAGAGAATTTAATGAAAATTCTTCTTATTTATTGCAAAATAGAAGTTTATTGCAATTTAAGAGAAATTATGAAAGAATTAAATCTTGAGACCTTAAATAATATTCCTACAAAAAAATATTACAATTTTGAAAAATTAGTCGACTTTGGTTGAAATATAATGGAATGACTCACACGTTTAATATGAAATAGTGATAAAAAAATATAAAATTTTTATTCATATTTTTAGTCAGATATGCTAGAATTATCAACTCAAGCTTTAGTAAATCTTTTGCAAGCACAACCAAACTTAGCGGACCAAGTACCTTCCTTAGGTCACATACCACGATTATGCCGACAAATGTCAATACGGAATAACCAGCCGTCTGTTTACAAAGCTGCAATTTTAATATTACATCAATTAGCAAATAGTGAGGTAAAGTTTTTAAATATTTATTTATTTTCCCTATTTAATAATAAAAATAATAATTAATTAAATAGTCTTTAACGTCCGAGATACTTAATAAATAAGTCAAATTAATGAAAACGAAATCGATTTGATTTCGAAACGTTGGAGTAAATAAAATTTGTTACTTTGTCCGAATGTTTTCGTTTTCATTAATTTAAAAATATTAATATTATTTTTTTATAATAAATTATAATTTTCTTTCTATTATTCTACTTTTAATAATATAAGTTTTGAATTTATTTTTAGGTTTGCATATCATCAATTAGCCAAACGGATTGTATAAGTCCACTGAAACATGCAATGCAATCAAGAAAAGATATGATTGCTATTGTTTGTGAAACGTTAAATAGGTTGTTTTTAACGAACGAGGATCGCCTTATTAAACAAGTAAATTTTTTTTCTTCTTTATTAAAGTACTATAGCAAATGTTACGCACGGAATGTCTTCTTTAATTTGTTGTTGTTATGCAAATTACAAAATTTTTTATTTTTAAATATAAATCTTTTCAATAATTTCATAGTCAAAATTTAAAAAATTCACTTGATTAAGTACAAAAATTATTTATTACTATTCATATTATAAACAATTTTAATGAAATTTTACGAAAGAATTCAAATATTTACTAAAAATTAACAAATCCTTGTAAACAATTCAATTATTTTCAAAACAATTTTAATTGAATTCCTAGGGAGAGTTCAGTTTGTTAAAAAATTTTAAGACATTTCGAAAAAATTCTATTTTCTTCTAAAATTTTAATACAATTCTTCGAAATAATTATATTTATTTTTATAAATAGTAAAATTCTTCATGAGAATTCAATGAATTTTATAAATAGTAAAATTCTTTGCAGGAATTCAATTATTTTCAAAACAATTTTAATTGAATTCCTTGGAAGAGTTCAAATATTTTTTCTTTAAATATTTGCATTTTTTTCATTTATTTCTCAAAATTTTAATAAAAATTGTTCGAAATAATTCAATAATTTTCAAAACAACTTTAATTGAATTTCTCGAAAAATTTCATTATTTTCAAATAATTCTATAAAATTCTTCACAACAATTTAATTATTTCTTAAAATTTTAATAAATTCTTCGAAACATTTTAATTATTTTTATAAATAGTAAAATTATTCGCAATAATTCAATTATGTTTATAAATAGTAAAATCCTTTGCGGAAATTGAATTATTTTCAAAACAATTTTAATAGAATTTCTCGAAACAATTTTAATCTTCAAATATTAGCATAAAATTAATTTATTTTCCCAAAATTTTTGATAAATTCTTCGGAACAATTCAATTATTTTTAATACAATTTTAATAAAATTCTTCTCCATAATATTCAATTATTTAAAAAATATTTAATTAAAATTATTTAAAAAAAACTCCATTATTTGACAAAAATTCTGACATTCTTCAAAATGAAGTTAATTAGAAAATTTTTTTAATTTAAACGAAATTCTCCGCGAGAATTCAGTTATTTTCCTAAATAATGATATTCTGTGAAGGAATTCTATTGTTATTAAATTTTTTGATAAAACTCTTTGCAAAAATTCGATCATTTTCAATACATTAATTTTAAAATTGAAAATATTTGAAAAAAAATTATAAAAATGTTAAGAATAAAAAGCAACGAACTTTATTAATATAGATTTTTTTTTTAATTTTTTGGCAGATTTTGATCTAGAGTTAAATAATTAATTTTGAATTATAAGGGTTAAGTAACATTTTAATAAACAAATATTATTAACAATTTTTTTTAAATTTAATTTAATTCTTAACAATTTATTTAAAATTTAATTTAATTATTAACAATTTCGTATTAAAAATTAGTATCAATAAATTATTTATTCACAAAGAGTTAAAAATAAGAGTATTAACAATAAAATTCCAAAAAAAAGTTTAAAACAATTTTTCTAGTTTGTAACTGTAAAATATTTATTATAGGCTTTAGAAGCAGATATGGTACCTTATCTTTTAAATATATTGGAAGGAAAAACAGAAATATTCGAGAATGTTGCCACAACAAGAGCGCAAATTGTTAAAGCTTTGAAAGCAATGGCCCAAAATTTTCTGTTGGGCGAGAAAGTCAATGAAATTCTTGAGAAATCTTCTGTTTGGGCAGAATACAAAGATCAGAGACACGATTTGTTTATATCAAGTGGACCAACATTGTGCTATCTTCCAGGTAATAAATTATAATTACACAATCCTACATTAATTTCACATAAAAAATGAGACATATTTTCAGAAATTTTCTGAATTGTCACTGATTACAAATCCAATGTCAAATTTTTATTTATTTATTTGTTTCTACTTTGACTTTAGTTAATTTTTTTAAAATGTTTGTCATTTTCGAAGTATAAAGAATTATTTGTTAAAGAATTTTTTATTTTTTTAAAATTTATTATTTTTTCCCTATATTTGTTTTTTTGAAACTATTTTTCTATTTTGACTTTAGAAAATCATTGAAATATTAATTCTTTTAAATTAAAAAATATAAAAATTTTACATTTGAATTTTGTGTGTCAAATTTTTGTGCTCGACAAGTTTTTTTAAAAGATAAAACCTTAATCAAATATTAATAACTGAAACCTTAAAACCTTAAATATATTTGACTTAAATTTGCAATTAATATAATTCGTAATTTATTACCTACAAAGAAATTAATTCTTTAAAATAATTTTTTAATTTACAAAATTTATTTTTCTCTAATTGTCAGTCAGTCGCCTATATTTTTTTCTATTTTGTAAATATTTTATTGTAAATAATAATATGTTACAATATGTTTAAAAAAATATTTACAAAATAGAGAAAAATATAGGGGACTGACTGACAATTAGAGAAAAATAAAGTTTGTAAATTAAAAAATTATTTTAAAGAATTAATTTCTTTGCAGGTAATAAATTACAAATTATATTAATTGCAAATTTAAGTCAAATATATTTAAGGTTTTAAGGTTTAAAATTAATATTTGATTAAGCTTTTATGTTTACACAGTAAAAACTATATTCTTACAAATCTAATGTCAAATTTTAGAAAATTCAAAATGTCGGATCCAATATGGCGGATAACTTTAAAAAAAAAATAAACGTATAGAATCCCAAGTGAAAATGTTCGATATAGGGTGTTTATTAACGAAAAAAGTGAATTAATAATTTATTTATTTATTTACTAATTTGTTCTGTTTAAATTAGCTGGAACACCAATGTCTGCCGGTTATTTAACAGCAGGACCAAGTGCAGCAATACCATCAGGCCCACCACCTGTTGAAAAAGAAGATAATTCACTAAATCGTAACGATTTTTGACATGTCTGATTCAAAAAGTGATGAAGATTAACAACGTTTATCTTGTAAAGAAAATTTTGAAATTGTTTTTTACCGTGATGTTATAAATGTTAATTTACTCTAACATTCATTGTATTGTGGGTTCGTTATTGATATCTTGAAGTAGAGAGAAAGAGAGAGAGAGAAAGAGAGCTTTTATTTAATTGTACATTGAAACTTTCATGTCAAATAATCACATATTTTACTCTTTTTATAATAAAAAAGTTAACATATTTTTACCGTTTTTGAACTCTTATTCGTGTGACAGGACGAAAAAATATTTGAAATACCACTATTTTACAAAACAGGTCTCAAAAAATTTTACTATTTCATTAAATAACTGACTTACGTTATAGAAATATAGAGATTATTAAATACATACGCATTTAGTATACTTTTTACGGTTCTTCTCAACAAAAATTGGTATGTTTTTTAAGAAAAGAATAGAATAGTTTTTTAAATATTAGAAAGCTATACACTCGGGTCGCAAAGTTTCAGTATATTTCGACTGTTTACTTGTAAATGCTCGCTCCACTTCAAATTCAAATATTTCTGTAAAAATAGATGCAACAGCTATCAAACAAGGATCATTTTAAAGCTCAATAAATTTAGAGTCAAAAAGGCAAAAAAATAACCAATTTAATATTGTAAATTTGAAAATATAATTCTTTAAAGTTAGAGATTTTTTATGAAAATTGCGATTTCGGAATCTGGAGTTCAAGCGAACGCCAATTCAAGAAAAAAATTTTTTAAGACTTGTCAGTTGTACAATAACAAGTACAAATTCCATTCTTCAATTCTAGACAAAAATCATTTACAAATATGAAGTATTTTTTTCAAATTGTATAAAAATAATTGCTCTTGCTCTAAATTTTTCGAAGAATATAAATTGCAAATTCGTCGTTTCTATTCATTTGTTTTATCAATTAACCACACTTTTGAAAAATATTGAACCTCTTGACTGTAGTAAATTTAAATTATTTACATGAAATTTATCCCTCTTCTTATAATGTTACAAATTTTAACTCGCATTATTACTTATTTTATTTCAAGGTGCAATTTTTTAAATTTTACAATAAAAAAGAGATGCACATTTTTCAAAAATTTGGTTAATTGATAAAACAAGTGAACAGAAATGACGAATTTGCAATTTATATTCCTTGAAAACTTTAGAAAGCAAGAGTAATTATTTTTACAGAATTTAAGGCAAATATTGAATACTTATAAAAGATTTTGGTCTCGAATTAAAGAGTGAAATTTGTACATTATATTGTAAAACTGTCAAATCTTAAAGAAATTTTTTCATTAATTGGCGTTCGCTCAAACACCAGATTACGAAATCGCAATTTTCATAAAAAATCTCTAACTTTAAAGAATTATATTTTCAAATTTACAATATTAAATTGGTTATTTTTTTTGCCTATTTGACTCTAAATTTATTGAGCTTTAAAATGATCCTTGTTTGATAGCTGTTGCATCTATTTTTACAGAAATATTTGAATTTGAAGTAAAGCGAGCATTTACAAGTAAAAGTCCAAATGTACTGAAACTTTGCGACCCGAGTGTATGAATTTCTAAAAAATATGAGAAAATAATGTCTATAAGACTCGTAGACTACAGCGATATTTGAAGCTGATATGGTAGAAGGAATTAATGTATAAGAAATTTCACTGTAACTATAGGTATACATAAACATATCTTAAATATTAAATTATATTTCTATTCGTAAAATCAAACGCAACTCTTCCTGTTCTTGTGAACCATATTTGGTACCCGTTCGGTTCTATTGGTGGAAAATCTCAATATACAAACGTGTAAAATGGTTTTAAAAAGTTTATTGAAATTATTAGATTATATATTATTTCAAGAGATGCAATATTTTAGATGAAGTACGTTGTAAATAATTAGATATTAATATTATGTTTTTTGTAAAGTGCTCAGCTGTCAGTTTTAACAGGGCTGTGGAATTTTGTTAAATTTTAAACAGTATAACAGTATAAAATGTTTCAAAAGTAAAATTTGTAATAAACTTTCTATCCACTGTAAAATATAATGTATATCGTTTCACAGAACAAATTGTTGTATTCATTCTTTAGTAGAACTTAGTGGAATATCTGATGAAATTGATTTTTTGAGACAGATTTACTTTTCTCTTTCGTCGACATTGACTAGATTCTATAATTTGTATTGAAACTAAATAGCTACTAATTTAAAAAACAAACATGGTTAGAGGGGTATTTGGGGTCGCTGATTACGAATCTAAAGTCCTTTTTTCAAAAAAAGTAGGAAATTTTATTTTAAAATACCAAAAAATTTGCTCGAAAATAATTTTTTTTTACTTTCGAAATTTATTTCATTATAATATCTTTCATCTTCTATATTAATAAAGTTTTTGATCAGGTATTTTGTTCGCAGTTTAAAGATAATTGTTGTTTGCTTTTTTGTTTCTTAACTTTTTTATAAATTATTCTTTTCAAATATTTTCAATTTTAAAATTAATGTATTGAAAATCATCAAATTATTGTAAAGAAATTTATCAAAAAATTTAATAATAATAATAGAACTCCATCTAAAAATAGTATTAAATTCTTTTGAAGAATTTCATTGAATTTTATTTTTAAACTAATGAAGTTTCTTTAAAAATTTTAATTGGAAATTTTAAAAGCAATTTGATTTTATGAGGAAGAATTTTATTCAAATTGTATTAAAAATAATTGAATTCTTGCGAAGAATTTTAATTCTATTTAAAAAAAATAATTAAATTGTTCGGAATTTATTAAAATTTTAGAAAATAATTGAATTTTATGTTAATATTTGAATATAAAAATTCTTTCAAGAAATTCTATTAAAATTGTTTTGACAATAATTAAATTTCTGCAAAAGAATTTTACTGTTTATAAACATAAATGAATAATTGCAAATAAATTTTACTATTTATAAAAATAATTGAAATTTTTCGAAGAATTTATTAAAATTTTTAGAAGTAATTAAAATGGGATGAAGAATTTTATAGAAATAATTGAAAATAATGAATTTTTTTCTTTTTTATAAATATTTTGACAATGAATTATTTTTAAAGAATTTACTACTTAAAAAAATAATTAAATTTAGAAGGATTTATAAAAATTTTAGAAAGTTATTGAAATCTTTCATGAAAATTTATTAAATTTTTTGAAATATGAACAGTAATAATTAATTTTTTACTTAATAAGTGAATTTTTAAAATTTTTACTATATGGAATTATTTTAAAAAATTTATATTTGAAAATACGTCACTAAATATAATTGGTTCGTTCTGACAAAGGTTTTATTTTTCACGTAGCTTTTTGCACAGCCAATCATATTTAGTGACGTGAGTTTTCACACAACCGTGAAAATTCGCTGCTCTCACAAAAAAATTTTCCCTATAATCAAGAAAAAGAAAATTATTGTAGAAGCAGCATTAACTTTTTTAACGCACGAATATGTAAATCACGTAATATTGCGCACGTAACAATGAAAATTTTCGCAGAGACATCTAGCGGATTCTTGCTCTTTTTTTTGGATATCGGGACGACATTCGTTCGCAAGTGTCTTGGTGATTTTAAAAGATTAAAAATATGGCTTGTTCAGTAGTGCGGAGTCCTATTTTACGAAATCCTTCGGTGAGAGAATTATTTAATATCAATTAATGCCTATTCCAGTATCATGACATTTTTTTCAAGTGCTTTCAATAATTCATTCCCATGATTTGTGTGGCTCGCCAAGTGTTATGTAAAACCCTGCCCTATAAATTTGAAATTTACTCTAGTATGTGTAATAGTGCTAAATAATCTTAATAATCAATATGTGAAAAAATATTATTTTACTGGAAAATTATTTATTTATTTTTATTTTATACAATTCAATTGACAATATAATCATTTCAAGTTTGTTAAAATGTCAATAGTTGCTCTCAGTTTGTCACATTAAATATCCAGTCAGAAATTCAATGAAATATATACATGTATTAGATTATTGTATTTAAAAAACTGTTATGCAAATTCAAACAGAGTTTTTTATTTACTCATGTTTTTTATAGTAGGGAATGAACAATTGTAAACAGAAAAGAAATATCTTTATTTCTAACCTCAAATTGTTATAATGATCGGAATTAGGGACATAAGTTCTGTCATTTTAACTTGTTTAGTTATGAAAGAATGTAAAATTTATATTTAGATACATTTTCTTGTTCCTTTATTAAAATGATTACTTATGTGATATTTAAATTTAGGTTCGCCATTATGCACTTGCAGCAGCGGCTCAAGCTACTGTGCCATCTCCAGATGTTCAAGTTTTAGGAAATAAAATCACTGTTGCTGCTGTTGACACGAACAGCCCTGTAACTCAAATATCTATCGTTTTCAAGTATGTATCCAACTAAATATTCTTATTACAGAAGTTTTATTATTTTCGTCATAGAGCAATTTCACATAAAACGATCAAGTAAAAATTTTTATTTTCTATAATTGACTGTGAAAATTCTAATTTATTTTATTTTTAAATAAGCTCAAATTTAGTTGATCAAATTTCAATTTATATAAACTTTCATTTCAACAAAATCAATTTTAAATTCTAATCATAATCAAACTCTATTGAAACACTGAACTTTAAGTCATGTGTTTATTTATTTACTATTTTTTTACGACCAATCAAGCAAAGCCAAAAATATTTCTATTTTCTTTATTAATTACTCTTTTACGTTCAAGAAATATTAATTATAAAGATAAAGGAAAATAGACGAAATCATTCGGATAATTAATTTTTAGAAATTTGTTTACTCCAACTTTTCGAAATCCCATCGATTTCTTTTTCAGGGAGTTTATAAAAGAATAAAAAAAAATAGTATACAAAAAAACATTTTAACTCTAGCCAAACATTATGAATAATAGAATATATAAATTATACAATACAAAAAATGTAAAAATTTTATATTAATCAATCTAACATTCTATCTAAGATTCATAAATAAGTAAATAAAAAAATTTATAATATTTTACCAAAAAAAAAATTCGTCAGCAAATAAAAGTTTAGATGAATTTACTCTTCAACCATTAGAGAAAACATAAAATTTGGAGTCAGAACTAAAATAAATGAGACATTATAATGACATTATAATAATAACAGAATTGCAGACTTCGTTGTTAAAAATTATTTTAATTTGGGAACTTTTTTTAGATTTCAGCCACTAAACTTTTTTTAGAATTCCCACTACTTTAAATTCGCTAATACTAGAAATAAAAAAAACTATTCTAAGAAATTATAATTCAATTCTTTAAAACAATTCAATTATTTTCAAAAAATATTCGAAATTCAATTATTTTCAATGTTTAGTATTTTCCTCAAATTTCGCAAAAGAATTTAAGAAATTGTATTTCTTTTAAAATTGATAAATCTCATTAAAAATTCTATTTTTTTAGTAAATAATAAAACTTATGGAAGAATTTCAATTATTTCTAATACTGGTTTGAATTTATTAATAGAAAAATTCAATTATTTCTACAAATACAATTTTCCACAAGAATTCAATTATTTATAAAAAAAAATGATCATAATATTTATTTTATTTCGAAAAAATTAATTATTTAAAACAATGTTTATAAAATTCTAATAAAGAATTCGAAATATTTTCAAAAATAACAAAAGCTTTAACAGAATTTCAATTCTTTTTAAACAGTTTAATAAAAATTTTCACAATAATTCAATTATTTTCGTAAATAATAAAATTCTTTTCAGGAATTCAATTTTTTTGAATATTTTAATAAAACTCTTAGCAACTATTCAATTATTTTCATGGATATAATAGAATTTTTCGCAGAAATTCAATTATTTTTAATACAATTTTACAAAAATTACACAAAAAATGTAAATATTCTTAAAAATTTGATTGTAATTTCTCAAAACAAACAATGAATTAAAAAAAGATTTTGTTTTTAATTCAATGGAAGAATTCAATTATTTACAAAAATATATTAGAATTTTTTATAGGAATTGATTTATTTTCAAATATTTTAATAAAATTGTGTGAGAGAAATCAATTAATTTAAATAAAATTTAAATACAATTTTCCAAATAATTCAATTATTCTTTTACAATTTAATAAAAAATTTTTCCCAAAAATTCAAGTATTTACATAAATAATAAATAAATTTAATAAATTTTGTTTGAAAGGAATCAATTATTTTAAACACAAATTTGAATTAAATTTTTTTGAAGTCATTCAATTATTCTTTTAGATTTTGATAAAATTTTTCCCCAAAAATTCAATTATTTACATAAATAATAAATAAATTTAATAAAATTGTTTGAAAGAAATAAATTATTTTAAATACAATTTGAATTAATTTCTTTTTAAATAATTCAATTATTCTTTTTATATATTAGAATAAAATTTTTCCTAAAAATTAAATTTATTTACATAAATAATTCTTCGAAAGATTCCAATTATTTTGAGAAATTTTAATAAAATTCTTTATAAAATTCAATTATTTTCATAAATAACAATATTCATCACAAGAATTAAATTATTTTTAAAAGTAATAAATTTCTTCTTGGAATTTGACGTATTTAAATAAATTCTAATAAAATCGTTCACAAAAATTCAATTATTTCCAAAAAAAAATGTAATAAAATACCACAGATATTCTTTTATTGTAAAAAATTTTAATAGAATTCTTCGTAAAACTTAATTATTTTGAAAAACTTTTCGCAATTCAATGATTTTCAATATCTACTATTTTCAAAAAATTTCCAAACAGAATTAAATTATTTAACCAAATTTTTTGTAAAAATCTTCGTAAAAATTAATTATTTTTTTTTCGTGAATTATAAAAATTTTTCAGGAATTCAATTATCTAAATTATAAAATTTGCCTCAAATAAGTTGAATGAAATTAATTATTTAAAAATTTTTATAAAACTCTTGGCAAAAATTAAATTATTTCTATAAATTTTTTAATTGTTTCATGAATAATAAAATTCGTTGCAAGAATTAAATTTTTTATCGTCAGGATAAGAAAGAAGTAAATATTTTTGATGAAATATAGGAAACGAGCACGAAAATTAAAAATATGGAATTTTTGTCAGTTTTGTGTTTAATTTAATTATATGTAATTGAATTACAATAATTTTAATTGTCAAGTTTAATATTTCGATATCTACTTTTTTTTTTTAATAAACTTTCCAAATTAAGACCAAAAATAAATGTCAGTTACAAAGTACTTATTATAGATAATAATTTTATCACAATAAAACGGAAATGTAATTTAACAATTACTTTTTTAGAGCTGGTTCACGAAATGAAACTTATGATACTCAAGGAATGTCCCATCTTCTTCGAATAGCAGCAGGACTAACAACCAGTCGATCTACTACTTTCGGAATAACAAGAAATATTCAACAGATTGGAGCCAATTTAACTGCGTCTGCTGATCGTGAAACTATTGCATACACAGTGCAAGTCCTTCGCGATAAAGTGTAAATTACCGAATTATACCTAATAATAATATTTCATTATGAGGCATTCTATTTAAAAACGATCCATCTCGTATAAACAATAAATTAATTTCTCAAAATTTGCTTAATTGCGTCTATTATAATCATTGCAGTGAATAAACTAGAATTTAAAAACCATTAACCAAGAAAGGTTCAGTTTTATTAAATAGGATAAGCAATTATTTAAAAATTGTCTTTCATTAGCAATTGTTTATGAAATGGATCGTTTTTAAAAAATATAGTCCCTCACATATAAGAAGCAAATCATTTTAATATCATTATGTTATTTTTACTTTTTTTATTTTCATTCCAAATATTACAAACATGACTTAAATTTTTTTACTTCTTGGGTATCTTTCTTAATTTTTCATAGATCATGTAAATCATAAAATTATCATAGATAAAAAGAAAATAAAATTATTATAGTATCATAGATCATAAAATTAGTTTATAAATCACTTGAAACAATAATATTGTTTTTGTTTCATGACAATTAGAAGCCAGGCCTTGCCTTTCTTGGAAGACGTTGCAACTCGTCAGGTCTTCAAACCATGGGAAATTTCTGACTCTTATCCAAGGTTGAGATACGAAATTTCAACTGTTCCCGAGGAATGCCGAATTATTGAGCTTTTGCACAAAGCAGCCTATCGTTCTGGTTTAGGCTTCTCCCTATATTGTCCGAAAAGACAAATTGGAGAAATTAGTACCGAAACTGTGAGTCCATTGATATTGATTAGAAAAATTAAAATCGCTTGCACTTTATATTGGACAAAATTAGACAAATATTTACTTAGTGTATTTTAACTCAATTTTTTATTATAGTTTTGAAAATTTTCATGTTTATGATACTGATGGAAAATAAATTTTTATTTTCAGCTTCAACATTATGTTTCAACTTGGTTTTCGGGTTCAAGATGTGCAGTAGTTGGAACTGGAATTTCTGCCCCAGAACTCAGTTCCTTCGCTTCGCAATTGCATGTTAGTTCGAACGATTGTAAAACCGAAGCATCCAAGTATTATGGTGGTGATGCTCGTAAAGAACGCAATTCACCAGTGGCTACTGTTGCATTAGCTTACGAAGCTTCTGGATTGGAGAAGGGAAATGAAGCTCTGGCATTTGCAATTTTGAAGAACGCTGCAGGCACAGGTCCTTGCGTAAAATGGGGAAGCGGTGCATCTCCTTTGATGAAGGAATTGACAGCTGCAGCAGGTTCCGAGCCTGTTGCTGCATCAGCATTTAATGCCAGTTACTCTGATTCTGGTTTATTTGGTTGTATCTTGCAAACAACTCCTGAGGCAGCAGAACAGGTAAATTTATCTTTTTTTTATCAAATTCAAATAACGTCATATTATCAGGGTTGCCACAGGTCAGGGAATTCAGGGAAAAGTCAGGGAAAGTAAAATTGGTCAGGGAAGTCAGGGAAAAGTCGGATTTTTACTAAAAGTACTGGAAAAAATTGAATTTTTAAAATTCACGAGAAAACTGAATTTTTTTTTCTTTTTGCCTCGTAAACTATGAAATTACCACAAATTTTAATCCAAAACCTTCAATTTTTTATATTTCTGACAATAATTTCTTTTTAAATAACTTAAATTTTCAAAAACTATCATAAAATTAATAATTAATAATAAATAATAGATAAATAATAATAATAAATATTAATTAATTAAATAAAATTAATAATAACAATCATAAATTATGACTTATAAATTATTTTATGAATAATTTTTACAATTTTCATAAATACTAGATTGATAAAAGAATTTCAGTTAAAAATACTAACAGAATTAGATTTTGGAAAAGTTCCAATTGATTACAGAAATTCAATTATTTTCAAAAGTTACAATTATGTTCAAAAATTTAAAAACAATTTTCGTCAAAATTACAATTATTTTTATAAATAATAAAATACTTAATTAAAATTCAATTATTTTTAAAAGTTTTAATAAAATTCTTGACAAAATTCCACAAGAATTCAATTATTCAATTTTTAATAAATTTCTTCAACATAATTCAATTATTTTCATAAGTAGTTAATAAAATTTTTCACAGGAATTTAATTATTTAAAATACAAAATTTAATAAAATTTTTCGAAAAATATCAATTATATAAAAATATTTTTATAAATAATAAAATTCTTCACCGAAATTCAATTACTTTTATAAACTTAAATAAAATTCGTTGTAAGAATTCAATTATTTATACAAACTTGAATAAAATTCATTGGAAGAATTAAATTATTTTCAAAATTATTACTGTTCATATTTTAAAAATTTTAATAAAATTTCACGAAAGAATTCAATAATTTTCTAAAATTTTAATAAATCTTTCTGAACAATTCAATTATTTTTTTAAATAGTAAAATCTTTACAAAAATTCAATTACTTTTAAAACAATTTTAACAGAATTCCTCGGAAAAGATCAATTTTTAGAAATATTTTTAACAAGGTTTGAAAAAATTCAATTTCTTTTTAATTTTTAAAAATCCTTTTTAATAAATTATTCTTATATAAATATGGTAAAAATCTTCGTATGAATTGCATTAATTTTATAAATAGTAAAATTCTTTACAGGAATTCAATTAATTTCAAAACAATTTTAATTAAATTCCTCAGATAATATCAAATATTTTAAAATATTTTCATAAATTTTATTTATTTCCTAAAAATTTAATAAATTCTTCGAAAAAATTCAATTATTTTTATAAATACTACAATTCTTTGAAAGAATTAAAATAATTTTAATCCAATTTAAATAAAATTACAGGAAAGAATTTAATTATTTTCAAAAATTTAATGAAAAATTTTATTTCAACAAGAATTTTAAATTCTTTAAAAATAATTCAATTATTGTTAAAACATTTATAAAAAAGGAAAAAAATTAATTATTTTCAATTATTTCTATAAAATTCTTCACAACAATTTAATTATTTTTCAAAATTTTAATAAATTCTTCGAAACATTTCAATTATTTTTATAAATAGTAAAATTATTTGCAATTATTCATTTATGTTTATAAATAGAAAAATCCTTTTCAGAAATTTAATTATTTTCAAAACAATTTTAATAGAATTTGTAGAAAGAATTTTAATCCTCAAATATTAACATAAAATTCATTTATTTTCTAAAATTTTAATAAATTCCGAACAATTTAATTATTTTTATAAATAGAAATAAAATTTTTCGCAAGAAGAAAGAAGTTATTTTTAAATACAATTTTAATAAAATTCTTCCTCATAAAATCAAATTGCTTTCAAAATTTCAAATTAAACATTTTTAAAGAAACTCCATTAGTTTAAAAATAAAATTCAAAGAAATTCTTCAAAAGAATTTAATTAGGATTTTTAAAAATTTTAATAGGGCCAAAATAAGTGAAACCGGCCACTTGAAAAATTTTTGTCTCCAATTTTCAAGTTATCTATGATTTTTGGTAGATATATGAGTACACTTTTTGCCCCTAAGATATTTTTCAAAAAAAAAAATTTATTTTTGAAGTAATCAGGTGTTAAAGTTTTGGGTCATTTTATTTTCATTTTATTATTACTTTGAAACAAATAAAGATAATTAGGTGAATTTTTTTTTAAATTAAAGCTTAAAGTCTATATTTTAAGGAATAAATAAAGCGATTGCTAAAAAATTAAAATTTATAATTGTTATTAACAATTCTTTTAAACAATTGCAAATTTAAGAATGTTCTCAATGTTTTTGAAACATTACATTTCGATGTTGTATTGCGCAAAACTCCAAGGATTAATTTAAAAAAAAGAAAAATGAGTAACCTTCAATATTATAGAAATTCTGTAGTTGTTTCTGAAAAAATGCTGGCGAAAATCGACTCGAGTTACTGGAAAAAGATAAAATTGCAAACGAATAAATAAGATCGTGTTTTGTTTTTTTAGAAACTTCACGTTTTCAAGCGGATTTTTAAGATTAAAAGTCGATTTTCGCCTGCATTTTTTCAGAAAAAACTACAGAATTTCTATAATATTGAAGGTTACTCATTTTTCTTTTTTTTAAATTAATCCTTGGAGTTTTGCGCAATATAACATCGAAATGTAATGTTTCAAAAACATTGAGAACATTCTTCAATTTGCAATTGTTTAAAAGAATTGTTAATAACAATTATAAATTTTAATTTTTTAGCAATCGCTTTATTTGTTCCTTAAAATATAGACTTTAAGCTTTAATTAAAAAAAAAATTCACCTAATTATCTTTATTTGTTTCAAAGTAATAATAAAATGAAAATAAAATGACCCAAAACTTTAACACCTGATTACTTCAAAAATAAATTTTTTTTTTTGAAAAATATCTTAGGGGCAAAAAGTGTACTCATATATCTACCAAAAATCATAGATAACTTGAAAATTGGAGACAAAAATTTTTCAAGTGGCTGGTTTCACTTATTTTGGCCCAATAGAATTCTTCGCAAGAATTTAATAAAATTTTTAAAAGAAATTTTATTATCAAATTTTTCAATAAATTTCTTTGCAATAATTTGATGATTTTCAATACATTAATTTAAAAATTGAAAATATTTGAAAAGAAAAATGAAACTATTTAAAAGATAATTTAATAATTGTTCTTTTAATAATAATAATAATTATTATATGATATATTTTTTACTAAGGTTACAAAAGCAGCAAACAAATGGCTACGATCTGCTAATATATCAGATGCTGACATTGCACGAGGTAAAGCAGCGCTAAAAGCTAGTATTTTGAATGCAACTGAATGTGGAGAAACGCAATTGGAAAATCTTAGCCAACAAGTTATATTGAGGGGAAAAGTAGTTTCACCATTAGACCTTGTTGCTGAAGTAGATAAAGTTTCAGCTGCTGATGTTAAAAATGTAAGTATTTCAATTTTACATACAAGAAGCTTCAAAAAAATCCACTATGTCGAGTTGACCATAAAAACCGAGAAATTCATTATTTTTGAATGGTAAATTTCTTTTATTTCTCTCTACTTTATATTCTAAAAATTTGATAAATAATTTGAAAAATTAAATGAAGTTCGAGTTCTTAATAAAACACTGGCCACGAAAATTTTCTTGTGCGCTGATATCAAATATTGAAAATTATTCGAACCTAAAAATTGTTTTTAAAAAATTCGTTTTTAAAATAAATAAAACGCTTTATTCTCCGAAAGTTAAAAATTAGTCGAGATAAAAGCCACATAACAATTTAACTGTACAACAAAAGCTGTAAGAAATAAAAATTCTTAAATTGTATTATAATTTATTAACAGGCAGCCAAAAAAGTTAGCAGCGGACGACCGACAGTAGCAGCTATAGGAAACATTGAAAACGTTCCCTACTCTGATCAACTATAGAGCAATTAAATTGTAAAAGAAGCAGTAATGAAATAATTTACAATTTCTTATTTATAAAAGCCATGGAAAACATGTTCAATTGTTATATCATCAACCTATATATGATAAAGGATCGTGTTTTGCATCCATTCACGTAACTGTGTAAATAATTTAATAAATACATGAAAATACAATATTATAAAAAAATTATATTAAAATTTTCTTTAAACTATATATTTAACAATTTACGAAAATGGTTTTCGTTTTTTGTGTTCAATTTAATATTTTGTTATTCGAACTAAAGAATATTTTCATTAAAATTCACCATATTTGTTGATTTATGAAATAAAAAAACCGATACTGAATAAAAGTGTATTGTTTTGATTGTAAAAAAATTGAAATACTCTCCGGGTATAAAAATAGAATTAAATAGATATCCACACACCATCCTTAACAATTTTCGATATTTTTTTAAAGTATTTGTACCGATAGATAAAAAATTTTCGTGAATTGAAATGATTTACAGTTGGGATAATTGGGGTTCTGCTTGAAATAAAATATTGAAAGTCTTATTTTTAAAAAATATTTCATTTTTATGCTAAAAGACAATAAGTTTCAATTAATTACAACTTAATATAGTTTCACTTCTTCTATCGAATAAAACTTATTAAAATCTTGTGCTGTCGGTTTAATAGGTTTTCCTCTTAAAATCCTAACCAACATCGGCCTTAAATTTTCGAGATCCTTTAGTAACTGAAACTAAAAAAAAATTTTTATCAGTTTTTGTGTAAAATAATTTTAATAAATATTTCATAATTTATTTGTTTTTATGTACTAATTAAGCTTCGTATTTCATTCTTTTGTTCTATTACATTTATTTACGAACTTGTTCAATTCTAAAATTATTCGAAAACATCAATAAGTTCTTTTTTTTTCATAAACGTTTAATTATTTTTCCACAGGAATTAGGATTTTAAAAAATTTCAAATTCAAACCTTTATGAAATTAAGCAAGTTATGAAAGTATTTTTATTATTTTATATTAATAATATTGTTAATTATTTTCTAGAATATTTAACTAAACTTTTTCTGTAAATCAACTATTTTTACAAATTTTTGATAGAGTTCCTTGAGAATTTTTAAATTTATATTTGTTTAAAATTTAATTTAACGAAATTTCGATTATTCGGAAATTTTTCAAGTGCATGCATTGTAAT
Organism: Leptopilina myrica (nomen nudum); assembly: GCA_032872475.1. Taxonomy (NCBI): domain Eukaryota; kingdom Metazoa; phylum Arthropoda; class Insecta; order Hymenoptera; family Figitidae; genus Leptopilina; species Leptopilina myrica (nomen nudum). The sequence continues at coordinate 43,602,531 of CM065463.1, forward strand.
AAAAATTTTTCCAAAAAAAATTTAGGAAGCAAATTTCACTAATTATTTAGAAAAATTTACTAACATAAATAAGGGAATTTTTCTTAAAAATTAAAAAATTTCCTATAAATTTAGAAACATTCACGAAATAATGTAAAAAAATCCCAAAAGTTTAGCAAAATTCTCTTAAAAGTTTAAGGAAATTGCCTTTTCAAATTATTTAAAAAACAATTAAATTAAACTTTTTCAAAATTTCCAGTTAAAAGTATATATAAAATTTTAATTTGTAACCTTTTCAAAATTATTCAATTATTTAAATACAAAAGTAAATAATTTATTGAATAATTAAATGATTTTTAAAATTTAATTCTTATAAAGAATTTTTTTTAAATAATTAAATTCTTTGACGACTTTAAATCAAATTTTAAAGAATAATTACATTTTTCGAAGAATTCGATTATAACTGTACTAAAAATAATTAAAATTCTGCGATGAGCATTATTTTTTATGCAAATAATTAAATTCCTGAAACAAATTTATCATTTATAAAATAATAGAATTCATGAAAAAATTATTATTTATTAAATTAATTGACTTATTGCGAAGAAAATTAGAAACTTTTTAATAATTGAATTCCTGTGCAAATTTTATTTTTTATGAAAATAATTAAATGTTCAAGTACAATTTTATTAAAATTCTTCTTAAATAATTGAATTTTTTTGAAAAATTTATTAAAATAGTGGATATTGAAAATTTTTCCCACAAACTCAGTTATTTACATAAATAATTTTTCAAATATTTTGAAAAATTTTAATAAAAATCTTTGCAGAATTCAATTATTTTCATAAATAACAATATTAATCAAAGAAATTCAATTATTTTTAAAAGTACTAATTTTTTTTTAGAAATTTCTATTATTTAAAAAAAATCTAATAAAATCGTTCACAAAAATTCAATTATTTTTTATAAATAATAAAATGCTTTTTAGAAACTCAATTATTTTTAAAAAACATTTATTAAAATACCACACAAACATTCAATTAATCTAAAAAATTTAAAAAAAATTCTCAGTAAAATTTAATTATTTCTAAAAACTTTTAGCAATTCAATGATTTTCAATATCTACTATTTTCATAAAATTTTTTATGCAAATAATTAAATTCTTAAAACAAATTTATCATTTATAAAATAATTGAATTTATGAAAAAATGATTATTTATTAAATTAATTGACTTATTGCGAAGAAAATTAAAAAATTTTTAATAATTGAATTACTGTGAAAATTTTATTTTTTATAAAAATAATTAAATTCTTCTTAACTAATTGAATTTTTTTTAAAAATTTATGAAAATAGTGGATATTGAAAATCATTGAAATGAAAAAAATTTTCGATAAAATTTTTATTATTTATAAAGATAATTGTGATCTTTACAAGGATTTTTCTTTAAATATTGAACATAGTATCTGCAATTTAGTATCTGCAATTATTTGTAACTTCTCAAAAAATTTATTAAAATAAAATTTTGTTAACTTCAATTTTTCTATAAATCAACTATTCTTAATAAATAATTAAATATACATAATTATATTGACAAATTTAACTAATTTTAAGAAGAATTTGAATTATTAACATTTTACAAAAATCTAAGTTTTCTTAAATTTATAATAGCTTAAATTCAATAAAAATTGAAATTTTATAAAATTTCCATTTAAAACCTTTGAAAATTAATTTATTTTTGAATATTGTAAAAGCAACTTTTTTAAAATTGAAATATTTAAGTAAAATAAATTTTCATTTAATAATTTTTAATTAATTATTCTGTGGTAGTTGCTTATGAAATTAAATTTCAATTCAAACTCACGTGTTGATCGAGAATGACTTGGAGATTCTGGAATTGATTCAATATCTGAGGATCTCGAGCTAAAAGATAATTTTGATAATGAGAGTCCAGTAGCAAAATTGTCCATTGATATAATTGCAGAAAATTAGGTTCAACTAATCTTTGGTCAGAATTTTCTTCAATATCCAATCGTTCAACAAGATTTTGTAATAGTTTCAAAATCTCTTCGAAACTTAAACTCAATTTTAGATGCATCAGTAAATAAATGTCAGTATATGTTGAGCTAAAAATTTTGTTTAAAAATTTTTTCTGCACATTCGACTCAATTTTCGATTTGTCGGCATTTTTTGAAAAATTTACATTGTCATCGGACAAGGTTTTTAAAGAAAACGATAGTACATCTACTAAAAGCTTCTCCGGTAGGTCACGAAAATTGTCAAGGCACCACAATATCGAAGAAATGTCTTTGGATTCAATTAGCTCGGGAATTATTACCTCAGGTATGGCAGAATTTCGAAAACCTTCATTCGTTAAATGTGAGACATGTTTCATAATAGATTTTGTCAATTTATTCGCGTCTAATTTAACAGGACTCACTGCCCGTTGTTCCCATTCTGAAATTACTCCTTCGCTGGTTTTAATAACTTCGACGTCATTTGTCTCATCGAAATCATTATTTTTGTGATTCAACGAGGAACCGACCATTGGTTCTAATCTCTGTGGTGACAAACGGAAAGGCGCAACTGCCAAATGTCGATTTGCAGCCAACAATAATTTATCTTCGACTTTCCATAGTTTCGCATCGTTTGTGTATAATTTCAATTTTTGAACTGCTTGCACTAACTTGAATTGTACATTGTAAATACTTAACACAGCACCTTCCTCCAAAGAATCAGCTCCGTACATGGCAATTGTCGTTTCGTTTAAGGAAATAATTACGACTGGATATTTTGTATTTATAATTGTAATTTTACTAAGTAATTCGCCTGGACTATTTATTGATGATGTACTTGTTAGAGAGTAACTGTACAATCGACCGTCTGACCCTGTAACATTAGTGAAATAAATTAATTTTACAATTCTTCAAATACATGTAAACAGAAATATTATAATTAAGTCAAATTAATGAAAACGAAAACATTCGGACAAAGTCACAAATTTTATTTACTCCAACGTTTCGAAATCAAATCGATTTTCTCTTCAGGGAGTCAAAAAAATAATAATTAAATAAACGAAGACTAAACGTTTTCATTAATTTGACTTATTTATTAAGTATCTCGGACGTTAAAGATTATTTAATTAATATTATAATTATAATAAAATTCTTTAAAATCATTCCATTGTTTTCAAAAACTATTCGCAATTCAATTAATTTAAGTATCTAGTATTTTCATAAATATTCCCAAAAGAATTCAATTATTTGAAAAAAAAATTGATACAATGCATCCAAAAAACAATAATAAAATTTCCACAAGACTGAATTCATTTACAAATTGTATTTTCAAAAAAAAATTGAGAAATAATAATTCAATTGCTTTCACTAATAAAATTTTTTCACGGAAATTCAATTTTTTAAAAAAGTTTCCACAAAATTCTAAGCAAGAATTGCATTATATTCATAAACAACAAATTTCATCTCAGGATTTCAATTATTTTTAATATAATTTTACAGGAATTGATCAGAAAATGGAATTATAACTTAAAAATTTAATTTTAATTTCTCGAAAAAATTAATTACTTAAAACAATGTTTATAAAATTCTTCTAAAGAATTAAATTATTTGGATAACTAAATTTTTTTGAAAGAAATTCTATTTAATTCTTTTTAAATTATTTTAATAAAATTTAACGCAGTAATTCTAGAAAAATTAAGTTAAAAAAAAAGGTTTTTCGAAAATTCTTTGAAAGAATTCAATTATATTCATATATTTTAATAAAATTGTTTGAAAGAAATCAATTATTTTTAATACAATTTTAATTAAACTGTTTTGAAATAATTCAATTATTCTTTTTAGATTTGAATATAATTTTTCCCAAAAATTCAATTTATTTACATAAATAATTTATTCGAAAGATTTCAATCATTTTGAGAAATTTTAATAAAATTCTTTGCAAAATTCAATTATTTTCATAAATAACAATATTAATCACAGAAATTCAATTACTTTTTAAAATAATTATATTTTTTCTTCGAATTTCAATTATTTTTAAAAAATTCTAATAAAATCGATCGCAAAAATTCAATTATTTTCTTAAATAAAAAAAATGGTTTTTAGAAATTCAATTATTTAAAAAAAAAATTTAATTAAATTCCACACAGACAATCATTTATTCTCTAAAATTTTAATAAAATTTTCAGTAAAATTTAATTATTCTTAAAAACTATTGTCAATTCAATGACTTTCAATATCTACTGTTTTCATAAAATTTCCGAACAGAATTAAATTATTTAAACAAATTTTAATGAAAATTTGTAAAAGAAAAATATTCCTAAACATTATCTTCTTGTCGTGAATAATAAAAATGTCTCACGAATTCAATTATTGAAATTAGAATTTGCATAAAATTAGTCGAATGAAATCAATTATTTAAAAATTTTTATAAAATTCTTCCCAAGAATTGAAATATTTGTATAAATATTAAAATTACTTCATGAATAATAAAATTCTTTTGCAGCAATTCAATTTATTAGCAGGATAAGAAAGAAGTAAATATTTTTAATAAAAGTTAGGAAAAAGACAGAAATTTAATTATTTTCAATACAATTTGAATAAAATTCCCTGAAACAATTCAATTATTTTTAAAAGTTTTTGTAAAACCGTCAACAAAATTTAATTGTTTTCATAAATAATAAAATTCCTCCAAGTAATTTAATTTTTGATCATAATTAATAAATTGATTTCCAGAAGTTCAATTATTTTCAAAAATTGTTATAAAATTCTTTATAATAACTTTGACATAATTTTTAAAAAAAATTTTAAAAAGCTTAATTAACTTTTTCAAAAATTTTCATAAATATAACACATTGTTCATTAAAAAATTGTATGAAAAATTCAAACGTTTTAAACATTTTAATTTGAAACCTCTTGAAAATTGAAATTTTATTTATTTATTTATTTGAAATTGAAATTTTCAATGAGTTTTATTATTTATGAAAATCACTATATTCCTAAAAAGTTGTTTATTTAATTATGAAAATAATATAATTTTTGCGATGAAATTTATAAAACGATTGTAAATAACAGAATTCCTGCAAAATTCTTATCCGTGAAAATAATTCCGCATATTTGCGTAAAATTTTATTATAACATTTTTTTTTTAAATAACTGGAAAATGTTACTTCAATAGTAAATATTAAAAAATCATTGAATTAGGAAAAAAAATTGTTTAAATAATGGAAATTTTGCAAAGAATTTTATTAATATTTTCAAAAATAACTCAATTTTGACAAAGAATTTAATTATTTCAAAAAGAGAATTGAAATTTTGTTGAGAATTGTTGTAATAAATTCTAATTTCTCTAAAATTCAATTTTTTTAAGTGCTTTAAATAAAATTCATCTGTAAATCAATTATTTTTAATAATTTGGATAATGTGTAAATTTTTAATTAATAATAATATTTTAATTATTTGAATGTTAATAAATTATTTTTCTAGACGTCTGCTTTTTCGTAGGATTAACTCATTAATAATTTATAAAATTATTTATGTCATGTTATTTAAATCATTTACTTAAAAAAACATTGACATTATTTTGTGGTGCAAATAATACAAATTAAAAATAAAACGCAATGAATTTTATAACTTTGAGTCTAAATTTTATGATTTAACTTTGAAAAATATTTCAAAAAAAGAAAAACTTGTTTATTTTTTATCGGAAGAAGGTGAAAAAGTGGACAAATTATCAAAAAAAGAGGAGAATTGGGACAAAACGACAAAAAAGGTGAAAAATGTAAGAAAATTGATAAAAGGAAAGAAGGAGACTGCGATGCCTGTATGAAGTAAAAAATTTGATCAATTATCAAATAAATCTTTTGTCTACTTACACAGTGTTAAGAGATAGGCATTTTTATTGTCCTGCATAACGACATGTCCAACTAAAGTTTCAAAATCACGTTTTAATTCTATACGCTTAATTTTGTCAGCTTCTCCTAAGAATGTGTCATTTTCAAGTGGCATTAAAATGTAATTAAATATATTGTCCAACTTAGTCAGAGTGCAAAGGTACGATTTATAATTGACATTAACCAATTGCGACTTCAATAAAGTTTCTTTTGGCCTAAGAATTTCTTTACAAGACCAGTTTTGCTTGTTTTTAAGAGCCCACTCCAATGAAGCAGTATTTCCATTTTGTAACAATACAACTGGCGGAAATCCTTCCAATATAAGAATGCTGTGAAGAGGAAGAGTGAACTTATTTTTCTTCACCTTATCAAGTTCCGTTTCTTCCTCTAGCCAAACTCTAATGTATTTTTCATTGAATACTGCAGAATATAATTTTGTCCTGGGATCGTAGATAACTTGACTGGTAAGTCTTTCCTTCGTGGACCAACTACTGACTTGCTTAACATCTTGCAACTGAAAGGAAAAAAATATTACAAATGAGTTCGTGCTCAAAATTTTCAAAGAATATTTATAAATATTAGAAAAAAATTTAATTTTTGATACGAACATGGCTCCGTATTTAAGAATACGGACTTTACGATTAACAAAAAATCTTCAAAATTATTTTCATCATTTCAATTCATTTACTATTTTCAAGAATTTTTCACTAAAATTCTCCATTAAATTAATTAATTTTCGAAAAAGTCCTCTAACAATTTCCAGATTCATTTGTTTATAATATTCAATAAATTTTAAAGAAATTTCAATTATTCGTTTAATTCTTCAATTTAATATGTTTTAGAAAATAAAAACTTCAAACAATATCAAAAAATTCAATTACACTTTTCCAGAAAAATGAATTTATGAATTCAATTATTTCTCAAAATTCCAGCCAAATTGCTTTTCATATTTATTTATCTAAATTTTTAACTGAAATTTATCTTTAAATAAATGCTTACAAGAAAATTCTACTAGAATTCAATTATTAAAATACAAAAATAAATAAATTATTGCATAACAAAATGTTTCTTAAAATTAAATTCTCATAAAGAATTTTATCAACAAATTTTTAAATAATTGAATTCTTTTGACGAATTTTAATAAAATTTTTAAGAATTATCCCAATTTTCGAGAAATTTGATAAAAATTGAATTGTAAACAAATTACCTTGAAAATTCATGAAGAAGTTTTTCCAAAATATTAAAAATAATGGATTTATAGAAGAATTTTTTTATAAAAACACGATAAAAAAATTTAATTTTGGAGCAATTACAAATTATTTCAGAAATTAAATTATGTCTAAAAATAATCAAATTCTTTGTAGGAATTCAATTATTTTAATAAATAATCAAATTCATCGCAGAATTTCAATTATTTTTTCACAACAATTCATTTTTCCAAAATTTCAATTATTATTCATTAAAATAATTGAATTCCTACAAAGAATTTTATTATCTTTAAATATAATTTAACAAAAAATCTTCTATAAATCCATAATTTTTAATAATTTTTGAAAACCTTCTTTGAGAATTTCCAAGTTAATTTGTTTACAATTCAATTTTCCAAAATTTCAATTATTCGAAAATTCTTTAATTAAATATACATTAGAAAATAAAAACTTTAAAAAAATAATTTCAAGTAAAATTGAAATAAACTTTGAAAAAAAATAATTCTTCTACAGAATTATCAGTAAAAAATACGAAAAATTAAATTTTTCAAATATTTTAACATGAAATATTTTTTTTTTAATTCAATAATTTCTAAAAAATTGCACTATAATAATGCTTTTAATATTCAATTGAAATAAAAAAGTTTTAAGCGAAATTAATGTTCATATGAATTCTTATGAAATTTTTATTTTTATATGCAAATAATTCAATGTTTGTGTAGAATTTTATTCATATTTTTTAAAATAATCGAATTCTTTTTAAAAATTTTATATAAACAGTAGATTTTAAAAATCATTGAATTAAGAGAATTTTTTTAAATAATTGAAATTTTGCCAAGAATTTTTTTTAATGTTTTAAAAATAATTAAAATTCGGAGAATTTCATTATTTTTAAAGATAATTGAAAGTTTGACGAGATTTTTTTTTAATTTTAAATAAAAATATAAAATTTGAACTGTAATTAATTTTTTATTAATGCGAAGAATTTTATTTAAATAATTATAATTCTTTTAGAAAAGTTTGAAAAATATTAAAAATTTTGCCAAGATTTTTATTAAAATTTTTGAAAATAATTGAATTTTGGGGAAAGAATTTTATTATTTATAAATTTGATTCAAATTTTGAAAAAAATTTTATTAACATTTTTTTAAAATAATTGCATTTTGAGGGAAAAATTTTATTATTTACAGAAATATGATTTAAATTTTGACGAGAATTTCAAAAAAATTATTGAACATAATTGGATTTTCAGGGAGAATTTTATATTATTTTCGATATTTGAATTTCCGCAAAGTCTGAAAATGAGACAAGAATAGCTATTGAAGAAAATAAAAAAATATGTTTGAAACTTTAGTTATTTTTATTTTCTCGATATTATATTATTTCCCGAGTTTCACTTTTACATATTTTATGGGAAAAAATATTGAACATTCTTAAAAAAATAATAAAATACTGAAAAAAGAGTCAATTTTTGTAAAAGATGAAAAATCAGATTGAGGTTATAAAAAAAAGAAGTTATAAAATTGTAAAAAGGTTTTTAGCATTAAAAAGTGCACAAAGTGTGTTTCAAAATTCACTATAATTTATCAATTAAAATATGTGCGAGCAGTTCACGTGGAGTTGCTTTTGCAATGACTGAAAATGACATTTTAAATTTAGTCGCCCTCATATATAACCTAAAAACTAATTTATAGATACTGGAAAAACATTAAATATAGAATACCACCACTATCTGTAAGATAATAATCAAGAAAAATAAGAAAAATATGTATCGTTTAAATAGGAAAATAGTAAAATAAGTTTATTTTTCAAGTTATTTTGCTTCAAAAAGCTATAATAATGAAAAAATCCTACCTTATACCGAATTACGATATTCTTTCCAAGTGTGATTACTGCACATCCAGAACCTGAATCTTTTTCAACACCAAGTAAATTCTGTTGGTCAATTAAAGGTGACAACGTATAATACGAGCAAAGTTTAGCCATTGCAAAGATTTGAATATAATATTTACAAACTTGTGCAAAAAGAAGCCATCACAGAACACGTGTTCACTTGTTTGTATAAAGCTAAGTCCACAATAAGACCGGTTATTGTATTACAAAGGAAACAGGGTTGGATACGTAATATACCTCAGTTACCTTGAGATCAGGGTTGGGTGCGTAAAATACCTGACTCCTGAGGTAAACTACGTGATTTTTTACAGTAAAATACCTCGTATTTTACTTTATTAAATGTTTTATACACAATGTATTTTTTTGGAGAGGGGGGTAAAAACGTATTTTACCTATGTAAAGACTACGTATTTTTTATGTCAAAAACTAGAAGTGACGCGTCACTTCCCAACACTGCTTGGAATGCATGCATTTGTATCAGAATGAAAAGAGCATAATGACTATTATGTCAAATTCACAAACATAGAATCTCTAACTTTAGGAATTTAATATTTATTTATTTTCTCGAATTATTATTTGACATAATTTCTATTTTCACTAAACAATAATTGATGGAATTTTAAAATGGTCGATTTATTATTTTGTCGAAAGTTGTGGTAAGGTTACTCCTAAAACATGTGGTGAGGTTACAATTGACAGTCATGGTAAAGTGCCAAAAGGAATAATAACTATTATATTATGAATCGATGAATTATTAAATAAAATTGCACGAAAGAATTTAATAATTTTCAAAAAATTTCCATAAAATTCTATTTCAACAAGAATTTTAAATTCTTTAAAAATAACATGAGGAGTAAGTAGTCAAAACCTGATAAATCCAAATTTTGTTATTTTGAGAAATTTAAACAAATGTCAATTCTCACATAACCATTGAAAATATCTTTAATGTAGAAAAAATGTAAAAAATTATTCATTTTTAAATATTTTTTCCATTTAAAATGCTATGTTTGTAATTAAATTCTATTGTAATAGGGAATTCAAAGGTTTTAATAATTTTTTCTAATAAAAAGATAGAAATTAAAAATCATGAAGTTTAGACCAAAATATTTTTAAACTGAAAATTATTAATAATTTTTTTTTCTTTAATTGAACAGTGATAAATGGATTCCTAAAGATTTTAATATTTTAAATTTGTATTTATCTCAATTTTTTTTAAAAATGGATTTATCAACTTTTGAAAAATTGCTCCTCAATTCAATTATTGTCAAAATATTTATAAAAAAGAAAAAAAACTTCATTATTTTCAAATAATTCTATAAAATTCTTCACGACAATTTAATTATTTCTTAAAATTTTAATAAATTCTTCGAGTCATTTCAATTATTTTTATCAATAGTAAAATTGTTTGCAATAATTCATTTATGTTTATAAATAGTAAAATCCTTTGCAGAAATTTAATTATTTTCAAAACAATTTTAACAGAATTTCTTGAAAGAATTTTAATCTTCAAATATTAACATAAAATTTAATTATTTTCTAAAATTTTAATAAATTCTTCGGAACAATTCAATTATTTTTATAAATACTACAATTTTTTGAAGGAATTAAATTATTTTTAATACAATTTAAATAAAATTACACGAAAGAATTTAATTATTTTCAAAAATTTCATGAAAAATTCTATTTCAACAACAACTTTTAAATTCTTTAAAAATAATTCAATTATTGTCAAAATATTTATAAAAAAGAAAAAAAATTTCATTATTTTCAATTATTTCTGTAAATTTCTTCATACCAATTTAATAATTTTATCAAAATTTTAATAAATTCTTCATAACATTTCAATTATTTTTATAAATAGGAAAATTCTTTGCAATAATTCATTTATGTTTATAAATAGTAAAATCCTTTGCAGAAATTTAATTATTTTCAAAACAATTTTAACAGAATTTCTTGAAAGAATTTTAATCTTCAAATATTAACATAAAATTTAATTATTTTCTAAAATTTTAATAAATTCTTCGGAACAATTCAATTATTTTTATAAATACTACAATTTTTTGAAGGAATTAAATTATTTTTAATACAATTTAAATAAAATTACACGAAAGAATTTAATTATTTTCAAAAATTTCATGAAAAATTCTATTTCAACAACAACTTTTAAATTCTTTAAAAATAATTCAATTATTGTCAAAATATTTATGAAAAAGAAAAAAAACTTCATTATTTTCAATTATTTCTGTAAATTTCTTCATACCAATTTAATAATTTTATCAAAATTTTAATAAATTCTTCATAACATTTCAATTATTTTTATAAATAAGAAAATTCTTTGCAATAATTCATTTATGTTTATAAATAGTAAAATCCTTTGCGGAAATTAATTTATTTTCAAAACAATGTTAATAGAATTTCTCGAAAGAATTTTAATCTTCAAATATTAACATAAAATTTATTTATTTTCTAAAATTTTAATAAATTCTTCGGAACTGTTGAATTACTTTTGTAAATAGTAATAAAATTCTTCGCAAGAATGCAATTATTTTTAATACAATTTTAATAAAATTCTTCTTCATAAAATTCAATTGCTTTCAAAATTTTCAATTAAAATTTTCGTAATAGGTATATTTTTTTTATTTAATTTATATAAATTTCATTTAGAAAAACCATAAGTTGAATTTTAATAGTATTTAGTTATTAAAAAATGATGAGTAAGAAATATTTTATGCATAATTTTTATTTCTCAATAACAACATTGTTCACAAACTCATTCTTTTCTTTTATCAATATTCCCGTTTCTTAATATTTTTGGAGAATATTTACTATTTTCATAAGGAAATAAATTTGCGTCAGTTTTATTTCTTGATTAAAAACTAATTGAATTAATATTAGTTTCAATAAAATTCAAAGTTTTTTTTTAAATTAAGGGAAAAAAACGTTAATAAATCCTATATTTGTCAATTACAAATTTTAATTGAAAATGATAGTAAAAATTTTTGAATGTTTAAATTACTCCGCGAAGTACGCGCGTATTTCTTCATTTGTTTATTATTTTTTCCAAATTTTGAACTAAAATTCTTCTCTAAATCAATTATTTTGAAAAATTGTTGGGATTATTCGTAATTTCTTCAATCAATTATATTAGAAAATCTAAATTTCAATTAAGTTGAAAACAAATTCAATTTTCAGAAAAATTAATTCTACAGAACTGTTTTAAAGCAATAAAAGTGAAAAATATTCGAACTATGCTGCGTGTAAATTTTCGACCAATGGAAAATTTTTTTATTTTTATTACCAAAGTAATAATTTTTCATTCTATCTGTGTAATAAAAAATATGTATTTAGCTTTTTCTATTGGCTAACAGAATATGGAATGTAGATATATTTTAAATATACAGCATGAGATATTCAATGTAATACAATTTTTAACATTGAAAGAAAATTTGGAAAAGTTTAGTCTAGTTTTTTGCGAATTTACATAAAGTGTTATTTACAAATTCTTTGCACATCAATAATATAGGTAAGCATATTAATTTTCACTGTTGCTAGAATCCCGACTATTATTAAAGATATTGCATTAAATTGTATTATTATTATTATTATAGTTTTAGAAAATTACCTTTTTTATAAATTTTAATGCTATGCATATTATTTAGGGTATAAAAAAGAAATAAATTTCAACCGCATTAAGACAGTATTGGAAAAGTATTCCAATTGATCAATCATGCTGAGAGTAGTAATTGTCACCCTATTAATCACACTGGTCGATAGCAACTCTTGTAATCTTACAGAGAAAGACGTTGTGGTCTTAAGAAAATCTTTTGATAATGTGACAGTTTTCATGGAACATGAAGTTGAAAATGAAGATGCGGCAATTTGCTTAGGCAATGCAAGATCCGGAAAAAGTACACTAATTAATTTGTTAATCGGTAATAAATTAGTTGCAAAAACAATTGGTATAAGAACAAGTTTAATTACACCAAACAATGGAACTAAAGGACCAGAAATTGTTGCTGGCACAGTATCTGCAACTTCAATTCCCGCCAAATGGAAGTCATCAAAATTATCTAATTTGTCCATTTGGGATACTCCTGGATTTGGAGACAATAGAGGAGAAATACAAGACATCACTAATTCCTATTACATTTTTCAATTGTTGAAACATGCCAAATCTCTAAAGTTTATTGTCGTTATTACATTCGACGACATTATCGCTGAATACAGTGGACCCTTTATATCAGTTTTACATTCTATTAAAGAAATGTTTGGAACCAATTTTGAAGACCTGTTTCCAAGTATAACAGTTGTAATCACAAAAGCCCCTAAAACTTATAATAATATTTCTGTTAATGTTGACTTTATAAAAATTGTTTTAGAAGAAAACTATTTTCCAGCGCCTGATGTAACGTTGTCCAACATTTTAAAGAAATTTTTACACTATGTGTTAAATAATAACCAAATTGCCTTCTTCAGGACAGCGAACCGTGAAGGTGAATTTCTTTATAACGAGAGTGATAATATTTTTCAAGCTATTAGAAAAAGCAGAAGCGTTAATAGAAGTAACATCCAAGATATTCATCCAATTGCTTCAAGCAACTCAAAGAATTGTTTATACGAAATGCGAGATTCACTTCTTTCATCAAAAAATGTCTCAGAATTTGAGAAAGCTGTTTTGGAAGTATATTCAAAAAAGCTTGAAGAATTTAACGCTTCAATCTACAATAGTAGTTATACATTACAATTAGAAAATGTGTATATTACTGTAACTAAATATCTAAATAAGATAAATAATGTTTTAAGCAGTAAGATAGAATTTTCCAAAATGGTCGATATTATTAAAGAAATTGATAACAGGTTGATTAATATTGTCAAACGTTGTAATTTATTGGAAAAAATACAACTCATGGAATTTTACGACATGATATTAAAAACAAAATTAAACGATCAATATCAAAACAGTTTTGTTATGGTTTTAACTGTTTTCCAAATAAAATTTAAAATGATATTGAAAATAATAGATTATAAGGCAAGGAAAATAACAAAAGAGGAATTAGATGATTTCTTAAAAACACAAAAAAAAGAATTTGAAATGAAACATCAGTCATTACTTGATATTATAGAATATTCTGAAAATAAAAATGGATTTTTTGAAAGTTTTTTTCACGCCATGGTTAAATACAATGTTATTAATTTATTATTGTTAAAAATATGGTAGAAAAAGTGATTTTGACGCTTGAAAGTAAATTTTTCAAGTCTTTGTTTTTTTTGTTATATATCTTTTTGAAAATTACTTGTAAAAAATTTTTATATATCAAGTTTTGAGATTTAAACATTTGTTGTTAAAGAGCAATTGACAATTTTTGTTTAATACTTACGGTATTGATAAAAAATAACAAACTTTTCAACAAACACCTTTGGGGCGTAATGGATCACTTTGCAATAATTGCAATTCTTCGGAACAATTCAATTATTTTTATACATAGCAATAAAATTCTTCGCAAGAATTCAATTATTTTTAATACAATTTTTTTTTATACTTTACACACCGCTAGCAGTGCGTAAAGTGAATTCCAGTGTGCAAAGTGCGATTTTCAGTGCGTAAAATGATTACTTTACACATTCTTGTGACTGTTTGATGAGAAACGATGAAATAAAGCTTTTAAACAACAATTTACAATTACATTTTTTTATTTTAGCATCAAGAAAATTTCATTTAACAATTCACCCACTACACCTAAGTTTAGTTGTTCTAGTGTTGCAAAAAAATGTATGACACTCGTGCTGCAAATGTCATAGACTCGTAAAATCACTCACTTTTCGCACTTGTCTCATAAATAACTATTTTGATTCATAAAGGTTATATTTTTTATAATATATTTTTTAATTTAATTTATATAAATTTTATTCAAAAACACCATAAGTTATATATATTAATAACATATATATATATATATATATATATATATATATATATATATATATATATTTTTTTTTTTTTAACAATATTTAGTTATTAAAAAATTATGATTAAGAAATATTTTATGCATAATTTTTATTTCTCAATAAAAATATTGTTCACAAACTCATTCTTTTCTTTTATCAATATTCCCGTTTCTTAATACTTTTGTAAAATATTTACAATTTTCATAAGGAAATAAATTTGCGTCAGTCTTATTTCTTAATTGAAAACTAATTGAATTAATATTAGTTTCAATAAAGTTCAAAGTTTTTTTTTAAATTAAGGGAAAAAAACGTTAATAAATCCTATTTGTCAATTACAAATTCTAATTGAAAATGATATTAAAATTTTTGACTGTTTAGATTACTCCGCGAAGTACTGCGGAGATTATATTAGAAAATCTAAATTTCAATTAAGTTGAAAACAAATTTAATTTTCCAAAAAATTAATTCTACAGAACTGTTTTAAAGCAATAAAAGTGAAAAATATTCGAACTATGCTGCGTGTAAATTTTCGACCAATGGAAGAATTTTTTTATTTTTATTACCAAAGTAATGATTTGTCATTCTATCTGTACAATAAAAAAGATCAAATGAAACAGATGTATTTAGCTTTTCCTATTGGCTAACAGCATATGGAATGTAGATATATTTTAAATATACAGCATGAGATATTCAATGTAATACAATTTTTAACATTGAAAGAAAATTTGGAAAAGTTTAGTCTAGTTTTTTGCGAATTTACATAAAGTGTCATTTACAAA
Organism: Leptopilina myrica (nomen nudum); assembly: GCA_032872475.1. NCBI lineage: Eukaryota > Metazoa > Arthropoda > Insecta > Hymenoptera > Figitidae > Leptopilina > Leptopilina myrica (nomen nudum). Next base: position 43,618,239 of record CM065463.1, read on the forward strand.
TTCTTTGCACATCAATACGGTAAGCATTTTAATTACCTTAGAATTATAAATATAATAATTATATCACTTCTTTATGGAAGCATTCTAATATTGAAAATTTGGAAACTTCCCACATAGCACGACAATACGTTCCTCTTTACAATTCATCTTTCATTTTAAATTTTGAAAAGCTAACATTCACGGAGAAAAATTCTTTTTTAATGATTACAATAGTCTACAGTACAGCTCGGATATGTGACCACTTTTTGTGATGATTACTATAGCTGTTGTAAGGAGTACAAATTAAAAGGTATCCCTTACAACAGCTGTAGTAATCGTTCCTACTCAATTCTTAACATATTACATAGTTTTCGTAATCATTGCAAAAAGTGGTCACATATCCGAGTTGTACTGTAGACTATTGTAATCATTAAAAAAGAATTTTTCTCCGTGTTCAAACATTAAAAAAAAGTTAATAAAATACTATATTCGCAAACATGAAAATTAATTTTATAAAAATGATAATTTCTCAAGAATTCAATTACTTTGAAAAATTTTAATAATAATTTCTGTAAAAGCTAATGGCAAACACTTAACAAATGTATACGGTTTGAAAGCTTATAATATTCTATGTTTAATGATATGAAATGCGAAAGTTTAGGAAATTACACTGAAATGTCGGTCTCCGTACTCTATAATATTTAGATCATTTAATAAAATTTTTTTTTCATTTTTCTAAACAAATTATTTGAGACCAGAATGTGAAAATACACTATGGTATATACTTTAATTTTCTAGAATACATATTTAATCGAGGAATTTCGGAATAATTGTTTCGCAAAATTGAATTGTTAACAGATGAATTTGAAAATTCTCAAAGATAACTTTTTAAATAATTATTGAAATTAAGAACTAAAATGAAATGATGAAAATAATGTTAAAGAAACTATAAAGATGACAATATTCTTAGAATATAAAAAAATAAAAATTTAATTCCTGTATGAAAAAAAAGATGAAATATTTATTTAAAAAAAAGCTGTTGATATTTTCAAATAATTTTTAAATTAAAGAAATTCATAAATAAATGTAATAGAACTTTTTTTGGAGTATCTAATCATTTTGCTACCTCGCGAAGATAAGCATTGCATTCGTGACGATTTTTAATTTTTCAAAGCAAAGTTAAATCCATTTTTGTATGTGTGTGTGTGTATATGTCACAAAATATTATGCAGAATTTATCTTAGACACGTTTTGACGGATTGTCCTGATATTTTGTATAGGCTTATTGTAGTCATTAATACACCTAAAATCTGACCCAAGTATTTCTGAATACAGCCGTAAAAGTTTTTCAAATAACTTTTTTCTATATACCGAAATTTTAACAATTTCTTGTCAAAGTTATAATCTTGGCACGAAAACGAAATAATTCATGTATATTAAGTATAGGGGAGACGGGGTGTGATGGATCTCTTGAATTTATTCAAAAGTGGTAAATCAGATTAATTTCGGTTTTTGATCAAAATAATGTACTTGGCATACTGTAAGTTTGTACCAAGTTTCATTGTTTTTTATTTATTATTGTTAAATATATGGTAGAAAAAGTTATTTTGACGCTTGAAAGTAAATTTTTCAAGTCTTTGCTTTTTTTGTTATATCTTTTTCAAAAGTACTTGTAACAAATTTCTGTATATCAGGTTTTAAGCTTTAAACATTTGTTCTTAAAGGACAATTGACCATTTTTGCTTAATACTTACGGTTTTGATAAAAAATAACAAAAACCTCCGGGGCGTAATGGATCACTTATTGGTACTGGCTCGCATATTTTATTAAGAAAACCCTATTATTTTTAAAATATTAATAAAATGATAACCAAGAATAACTCTTTATAAAATAAAATAAACTGGAGAATAGATTTTTTAAGTAAATTTTCCAAATCTGTAATCTGTAATTATGATAAACAAATGTAAAATATAATTATGATGCAAAAGAAACATGAAAATTTTTATAAGTTTCTTTCATTTCCATAATTTACAGGTGACAATAATTAAGAATTTTTTCAATTTTCCAAAATATGTATTTGACTTTATAACACTAAACAACAATAGGCATGACGATTTGTTAATTTTTGTTATCAGAGGTTAGAAATTATGAAAATAATATAATATAATAAGATTAAAATTAACTTTATTAAAGTCTGTGGTTTTTCATTCTGTCCGTTCGCACTATGAAGTTAGTTTTTGTATATGCTTTTGTTTTTTTTCTTTTTCAAAACAATGTGTCTGGCAGATCGAAATTCTACAGTCTTTCGATTTGTCAATATCAATTTTTATTGTTGTTTAAGAAGAAAAAAGGTTAAAAGATATTGCTTTTATAAAATAATGTAAGAAATTTTCATAATGTTGATTTACAAATTTTATAATTATTTTTTGTTTATTTTTTTTTAAATTATTAGTTTCTTTTGAAATAAAAAGTTGTGAAATTTTTGTTTTTTAATTACAATTTTCAACAAATTTTTTTCCATTTTAAATTATAATTTTAAAAAATGTGTCGGAAAAATTTGTGTATTTCATCATTACAATTTTTATTTTTCATGAAGTTTCTCATTTAAATGATAATAGATATATAATAATATAATAATCATGCCTATTTACAATTCACATTTTTTTTATTAAAAAACAAAATATTTAATTTCATTTGAAGAATTTCTTTAATAAGATTTAATTTTTTAACCTTCTAAAAATGAATTTATTTCAAGTTTTATCTAGAAATTAATGGAAAAATGTGCATAATTTCTCTTTCTTTATTTAAAATCAAAGAAAAAATAAAGTAATTTGAACTATTTATATTTCTCCATCAACATTTTTCTTTAAACTTTCATTTTATAATGAATTTTGACAATCATATTGTTTTTACAAAATTTGTAGTATTTTTTGCATAATTTCTATTTATTTATCACAATTTTTTTTTAACAAAATCAAAATATTATTTTTTTAATAACTATCGATTAATAAATAATAAAAATTAATTATTTAATATTTTTTTAATAATGTGTATACCCAGAATGAGTACGTGCGATTTAACTCGTTTTTTCTCTATTTTTCATGAAAAATTGGAATAATTTCAAAATAATAGTCATTGAGAAAGAGAAATTGTGCAATTTTCTTTTCTTCTTACAAAAAAAAATTTATAATCTTGTAATAATAATTTATAAATCATCATCACGCAAACTTCTGTCATTTTTTATACAGAAAAAATTAAAGTTGCTGTTTGTTTATTTATTTCTTAACTTTTTTATAATTTTTCTTTTCAAATATTTCAAATTTTTAAATTAATGTATTGAAAATCATCGAATTATTGCAAAGAATTTTATCACAAAATTTAATAATAATAGAATTCCTTCACAAAATTTCACTATTTAGAAAAATAACTTAATTCTCGCGGAGCATTTCGTTTAAAGTTTTAAAAATTCTAATTAAATTCTTTTTGCAGAATGTCTTTGAATTTTTTGTCAAATAATAAAGTTTCTTTAATAATTTTAATGAAACATTTTAAAAATAATAAAAATTTTATGGAGAAGAATTTTACTAAAATTGTATTAAAAATAATTGAATTCTTGCGAAAAATGTTACTATTTATAAAAATAATTTAATTATTTCGAATTATTTAGAAAGATTTGTTAAAATTTTAGGAAATATTGGAATTCTTTCGTGAAATTTTTATTAAAATTTTTGAAAATATGAACAGTAATAAATAATTTTGTACTTAAAATGTGATTTTTTTAAAATTTTGATTATGAAATTTTTTAAAAACTTTATGTTTGTTAATAAATTCAATAAATAAATAAACTCAATATACTACGTTCCGCGCGCTAGCGCGCTTATTATTTGCTAGTATTATATTAACTGACTATATTTTTTGAGCCAATAGTAGTGTGAAATTTGGTGCAAAATGTCGAGCTATGTGGGTCGTTTTCTTGAAGTTGGCTTTAAACAGTTTTTATTGTCTTAGTTCAGTGTTGCTAGAATCCCGACTATTATTAAAGATATTGCATTAAATTGTAGTATTATTATTATAGTTTTAGAAAATTACCTTTTTTTTATAAATTTTAATGCTATGCATATTATTTAGGGTATAAAACAGAAATAAAATTCAACCGCATTAAGACAGTATTGGAAAAGTATTCCAATTGATCAATCATGCTGAGAGTAGTAATTGTCACCCTATTAATCACATTGGTCGATAGCAACTCTTGTAATCTTACAGAGAAAGACGTTGTGGTCTTAAGAAAATCTTTTGATAATGTGACAGTTTTCATGGAACATGAAGTTGAAAATGAAGATGCGGCAATTTGCTTAGGCAATGCAAGATCCGGAAAAAGTACACTAATTAATTTGTTAATCGGTAATAACTTAGTTGCAAAAACAATTGGTATAAGAACAAGTTTAATTACCTCAAACAATGAAACTAAAGGACCAGAAATTGTTGCTGGCACAGTATCTGCAACTTCAATTCCCGCCAAATGGAAGTCATCAAAATTATCTAATTTGTCCATTTGGGATACTCCTGGATTTAATGACAACAGAGGAGAAATACGAGACATCACTAATTCCTATTACATTTTTCAATTGTTGAAACATGCCAAATCTCTAAAGTTTATTGTAGTCATTACATTCGACGACATTATCGCAGAATACAGTGAACCCTTTGTATCAGTTTTAGAGTCTATTAAAGAAATGTTTGGAACCAATTTTGAAGACCTGTTTCCAAGTATAACAGTTGTAATCACAAAAGCCCCTAAAAATTATAATGATAATCCTGTTAATGTTGCCTTTATAAAAATGGTTTTAGATCAAAACTATTTTCCAGTCCCTGATGTAACGTTGTCCAACATTTTAAAGAAATTTTTACACTATGTGTTAAATAATAACCAAATTGCCTTCTTCAGGAAACCGAAAAGTGAAGGTGAATTTATTTATAAAGAAAGTGATAATATTTTTCAAGCTATTAGCAAAAGTAGAAGCGTTAATAGAACTAACATCCAAGATATTCATCTAATTGCTTCAAGCAACTCAAAGAATTGTTTATACAAAATGCGAGATTCACTTCTTTCACCAAAAAATGTCTCAGAATTTGAGAAAGCTGTTTTCGAAGTATATTCAGAAAAGCTTGAAGAATTTAACGCTTCGATCAACAATAGTAACACATTTCAAAGAAAAAATTTCCAAATTATTATAACTGAATATTTAAATAAGATAGATAATGTTTTAAGCAGTAAGATGGAATTTTCCAAAATGGTCGATATTATTAAAGAAATTGATAACAGGTTGATTAATATTGTCAAACGTTGTAATTTATTGGAAAAAATACAACTCATGGAATTTTACGATATGATATTAAAAACAAAATTAAACGATGAATATGCAAACAGTTTTGTTATGGTTTTAACTGTTTTCCAAACAAAATTTAAAATGATATTGAAGATACTAGATTATAAGGCAAGGAAAATAACAAAAGAGGAATTAGATGATTTCCTAATAACACAAAAAGCAGAATTTGAAAGGAAACATCAGTCATTACTTGATATTATAAAATATTCTGAAAATGAAAATATAAATCATGGATTTTTTAAGATAATGTCAGTAATAGTGTATGCGATTACGTTTTTCAATGAGATTGCAAATGATTTTGAACATATTTTTATATAAAAAGTGATTTTTCGTGAATTTTTCGAATACGGTGAACTATATATATATCTAAAAATGAAAAAAAGTAGTTCACTATATAAATTTGAACGACGTAAAACCTACCATGTATGAAAAAGTAAGAATAAAAATTCTCTATTAATATGAATAGGGCGTATCCAAGAGACAAATCAATTCTCGCTGAGACCGTTAAATTTTGCAGGGAGTGCAGATGTTTTATATTATATGCTTTGACCACCCAAAAGTATATATACATATTTGTACAAGCTACAAAGATTTCTTAATCTAAGGTGTCTATCCACAAGTCACAATTCTTCACAGGCGGAGTCAAACCCAACAGGACATAACTAAAGAGAGACTTCACACAAAGGAATTGTGATCCTTGAATTAAGACGTCATCCAGCTGATATATTGTGCATTTACCAGTTTCAATGATCTTTTTACATTTCATACATTATACTTGCGCTGATTCTGAAAAAAGACATCAACAAATAGATTTATTGACTTTGCTCTGTTTATTCTTTTAAAAATATTGAATCCACATTTTTAGGGGAAAATGTATGTTAAACTCCCTTTGTCTGAAAGTTATATTATTTTTTATGTAACAAAGATAGAGGAATAGGGGATTATTATAAATACATTTTCAATAAATGAACATTTTTCTTCTACTTTACAATCATCAAAAAAAAAAAAATTTACAATAACATTATTGTATTCTTTGAAAATTTGTTTTATAAATCAACGTCGTAGTCTATTGTTTAAAAAAAATAAAGTTTTTTAAACAAAATTCATTATTTTAGGCCTTTTCATTATTCTACAAATTCTACAAAAAAAAATTTAATTCATTAGGTTTAATTCTTTAAAAATTTTCAATAAATTTTGCTTCCACTTTACAATCAGCAAAAAAAATAATTTACAATAACATTATTGTATTCTTTGAAAATTTGTTTTATAAATCAACGTCGTAGTCTATTGTTTTAAAAAATAATAAAGTTTTTTAAACAAAATTCATGATTTTAATTCATTATAGGTTTAATTCTTTAAAAATTTTCAAAAATACTGTCTGACATTTACACAGTTCAAACCATTTAAATTCATGGAAATGAAAAGATTTTATTATTATTTTTTAAATTTATGTCTGATATATTATTATATTATTAACAATTTCAAAAAAATAGAATTTAAAAAATGTTAATTAACATTTTTCTCATAAATATAATATATATGTAAATTCAAATATAGATTATTACTATTATAACCACAACAATCTTATAAAAGTATTCTAAGAAAAGTCAGACAAAGTACTATGAAAAAATCTAATTTTATAGAATTCATAAGAAAATTCGGAATTTTTTTTCTTATTTTCCTCATAAACTATGAAATCATTAATTAATTCTTATTAAAAAAAAACATCAATTTGCTTTATTTATAATTTAATTTTAATTTCATTTAAGCTGAATTTAAATAATTTTGATTCTAAATAACTAATTCTTGAACATCTATGTCATAAAATTATAAATTAAAATTAAAATCTTAAAAAACTTGGATTTTTACAAAATGTTAATAATTCAAATTCTTCCTGAAATTAGAAAAATTTGTCAACATGTACTTAATTATTTATTGAAAATAATAGATTAATATAGAAACTTTAGTTAAAAACCAGTTGAAAAAATTGAATTTTGGAAAAGTTACAAATAATGATTGCAGATGTTCAATTATTTTTAAAAGTAATAGAATTTTTCTTATAAAAGTTCAATTTTGTTCAAAATTTAAAGAATAATTCTCTTCAAAATCACAATTATCTTTATAAATAACAAAATTCTTCTCCAAAATTAAATTATTAAAAAAAAAAATCTCCTGATTTCAATGATTTTCAATATTTTTACTATTTTAATAAATTTCCCCAAAGAATTCACATTTAATTATTTTCATAAATAATTTAAAATTATTAAAAAAAATTTTTCCTCAATTTCTTCGCAATAATATTCAAGTACTTTTACGAATTCAATTTAATAAATTAATTTAATTTCATTTAATAAATAAATTTTTTTTTATAATTCAATTATTTTTATAAATAATAAATTTGTATTAGAAATTCCATTATTTTAATAAATTTTAATTGAATTTAATTCGAAATTAGTTGAAAAAAATTGTTATTTAAAACAAAATGAAAATTAATTTCTTTGTTAAATTTCTCGAAAAATGTAATTCTAAAATAAAAAATTCTTAAAAAATTGATTAAAATTCGTCAAAAGAATTCAATTATTTAAAAAAAAATTGTTGAGCAAATTCTTTATAAGAATTGAATTTGAAAAAACATTCAATTTTACAATAAATTATTTACTTTTGTATTTAAAATTTTAAATAGTTGAATAATGTTGAAAAGGTTTCAAATTAAAATATTTGAAAAGTTTAATTTAATTTTTATTAAAATAATTTGAAGTCACATGGGAACTTTTTTATATATTCTCATAAGGAAATTTCCTAAAACTTTTAAGAAAATTTTGCCAAATTTTTGTAATTTTTTCTACATTATTTTCTGAATGTTTCTAAATTCATAGAAAATTTTTAACAGTTTTTTTTAGAAAAATTCCCTTATTTATGTTAATAAATTTTTCTAAATAATTTGTGGAATTCGTTTCCTAATTTTTTTTTTGTTTTTATACAAATTTTTCTCACAGTGTATTTAATTGAAGAATTTCCTAGTGATCAAAGTCTGGTAAAATTGAATTCTAATCAAATGTATTTGAAAATTCTCAAAGAACTTTTTAAAAAATTATTAAAAGCAGTTAATTTGTAGAAGAATTTTAGTTAAAAATTCTAGAAAATATTAATCGAATTGAAATGATGAAAATAATTTTTCTGAATGTTACAGTGACAATATTCTTAATCTAGAATAATGATAATATTTTTTAAAGTTTTTTAATTTCAAAAAGGTTTGAATTTTAAATTATTTAAAATTCTAATTCCTGTAAAAGATAATAATGATAATAAAATATTTATTGAAAGAAAAAGTTATTGTTGTTTTCGACTAATTGTAAAATTAAAGAAATTCGTAAATAAATGTATGTAAAAGAACACAATTTAAAAAAATATTTTTTTCTACAATTCTGTTTCATATTTTGCAAATTGTTTATAAAAATTATTTATAATAACATTTTTAAACATTGTAAAATAATTTCCAAAAAATTTGTATATTTTCAATTTATTTTTTGAATTTTTTGAAGAAAAAAAAGTTTTTTTAGCATCACTAATCTGATAGTCCCATCGACATTTTAGAGGCGATATTTTGGTATTCTGGATTTTTTCCCAATTTTTCTCCGTCTCTGAAGAGGACAGCTGCACTGTCAAAAGGTAAGGAAATTGCTTTATTTCCAATTTGACTCGTGGTGATCATTCTATTTCGTGCTTTATATTTGAATTTAACTCTAAGACGACCCATATATCTTAGTGGATAATTTCAAATATTTACATATCAACTTTTTTGTTTAAACAATTATAATTAAAATTTGTCGTCTATAATCAAAATTGAAAAGTTATTTCAGATTCTAAAAGAAAACACTCAAAACCATAAAAAAAAACCTTGATCCTAATTTTGTTTAGAAAGCGTAACTCGTTGAACGGAAAGCTGGAACTTATGTACAGAAAGATAAACGAAAATTTTTGGGATTAAATGGGTTGAACTGAGAAAGAAAAACAAAGTTCAAAAGCAGAATAAGTTAGCGTTGACGATGAGCGACGAAAAATATTATTTTTTGCGAAATAGAAAAGAATGAAATAATATTTTCGAATTTTTTTCTAACCCCCTTGGAATAAAAAGAAATTTGCGATATTTTTATTTGAATATTAGCGTTGACGCTAACTTTGTAAATTTTCATCCATTCTCCAGATTCAAATTTGTGACTTTTGACTAATGAAACAGTTCTGATTTGCATTTATTAAATGAATTATTAAGCGTTTTGTTAAATTGTTAATCTAAAAGTATACTAATTGTTAGTATAGTTATTTATTTATTTATTAAATAAATAAATAAATAAACAATTTTCAAATATACGGAAACAATAACTTTCAGACCAATATTTATACTCAATTTTGTCTTTCGGAATATAACCAATTCTCAGAATAACTCACTTTCGAAAATTTTATTTGGAAAAATGACCTGGGACCGAAGGCAGTCACTGTACCGTTTTCCTTATCTATACAAAAATTCTTTTGTACTATCTCTTAAAACTATTCACCCCCCTCCCCCCACTCCTTCTCTAGCACCGAAAATTAAAAATTTATTAAATATTTACTTGCAATTTTTTAAAATTTATTTTTCAATGAATTCAATTATATTCAATGTCTACTATCTTAAAAGAACTCAATTATTTAAAAAGAAATTAAAAAAAAAAATTCGTCTCAAGAATTCAATTATTTTCTATATAATTCTTTGCAAAAAAAAAACTAATTGAATTCTCAAAGAATTTTCCGATAGTAATTGATTTTTAAAATGACTTTCAGTTAAAATTTTAGGTAAAATTTGAAGCTTTTAATTAAATCCAATTATGTTGAAAAATTTACAAAAATTCTCGTCGATTTTCAATTACTTTTATAAATGACAAAATTTCTTTACGACATTCAGATATTTTTGTAAAATTAAAAAAAAAAAATTCTTGGCAGAATTTCAATTATTTTTAATGTATAATGTGTAAAATTTATATCAAATTTATCGATAAATGAAATAATTGTTCTTAAAAATTTTATTAAAATTTGTCAAGAAAATTCAATTATTTAAAAACTTTGTTGATAATTTTATCGACAAATTTTTAATTGAAAATTCAATTAATGAACAAATTTTTTTAGAATATTCTATACACGAACATTCAATTATCTTTCTAAAAAAATAAAAGTTTAAAAAAATCATTGCAGAATTTCAATTATTTTTAGTACAATTTTAATCGAATTTTTTAAAAATGTAATTATTTTTTAGAATTTTATTAACATTCGTAGAACGAATTTTATTATTTAAAACATTTGATGATAAAATTCTCTACTATAATTAAATTTGCGAAAAAAATTGAATTATTCAATAAATTATCTTTATTTGTATTTAAGTAATTGAATTCTCAAAGAATTTTCTGATAATAATTGATTTTAAAAATGAATTTCAGTTAAAATTTTAGATAAAATTTGAAGTTTTTATTTCCTTATATATATATTAAATTGAAGAATTTACAAATAATTAAAATTTCGTACAATTGAATATTGTAAACAAATGTATTTGAAAATTGTTAAAGAACTTTATTGAAAATTTTTGAATTTCTGAAACAAATTGTATTATTTATAAAGATAATTGAAATTTTGAGTAAAATTTTTGTAAATTTCTGAACATAATTTGATTTTTTGGGAAGAATTTATTACTTTTGAAAATAATTGAATTCTTGAGACTTATTTTTTTAAAATTCGTTTTAAATACTTAAATTCTTTTGTGAAATTTTATTAAAATAATAAATATTAAAAGTAATTGAATTTTGACAATTTTTGAAATTAATTAAATTTCTACGAAGAATTTTATTAAAATTATTTTGAAAAAAATTAAAGTGTTACAAAAGAATTTTATTAAAATTTTTGAAAAGAATTTAATTCTTTGAAGAATAAATAATAAGAGATAAAAAAATAATTGAATTTCTGAGAAGAATTTTATTATTTTTAAAAATAATATCTGCAATAACAATTTTTGTCAAAATTTCAATTATCTTTATAAATAATAAAATTCATCAATATTCAATTATTTAAAAAAAATTTTAATTCTCGTCAAAATTTCAAGTATCCTTATAAATAATAAAATTCTTCTTCGAAAATCAATTATTTTTCAAAACTTGAATAAAATTCTTGTTAAAATTTCACAGAAATTCAATAATTTATGAAATTTTAAATAAATTTCTTTGAAATAATTCAATTATTTTCATTAATAATAAAATATTCACGTGAGTTCAATTATTTAATATACAAAATTATATACAAATTTTTGAAAAATATCATTTATTTAAAAGGATTTTTATAAAATTCGTCGCATGAATCAATTATTTAAAAAAAATTTAACAAAGTTCTTTAGAAGAATTGAATTATTTTTATAAATAATAAAATTCTTCATTGAAATTTAATTATTTTACAAAAATTTTAATAACATTTTTGGAAATTTTTTAAAAATTATTTTCATGAATAATAAAACTCATCGCAGGACTTTAATTAATTTTTGATACAATATTTTAATCAAATTCCTCGAAAAATGTAATTATTCGTAAATATTTTATTAAAATTTGTCAAAAGAATTCAATTATTTAAAAATTTGTTGATAAAATTCTTTACGAGAATTCAATTTTAACAAACATTCAATTATTCAATAAATTATTTATTTTTCAATTTAAATAATTGAATTTTTCTAGAATTTTCTAATAAAAATTGATTAAAAAATGAAATTACCGAATAATCGATTTATTTTTTTATGAAAATAATTGAATTATTGCAACGAATTTTATTACGATTTTTTCAAATAATTGAATTTTTTTGAGAAAATTTACTACTTTTAAAAATAATTGAATTCTTGCGAAGGATTTTATTAGGATTTTTGTAAATAATTAAATATTTGTTGGAAAAATTTCATGGTTATTTAAATTATAACAAAACATGAAGAAGGTCAATTATGTTTTGTAATAATATTCTTATAAATTGTTGAGTTTCAAAAAGGTTTGGATTTGAATGTTCTGAAGAATTTTAATTTCTGTGGAAAAGTAATAATTAAATACTTATTCAAAAATTTACTTATTAATATTTTTGAATAATTTTACAATTAATGAAATTTGTAAATAAATTTAATAGAACATTTTTTTTGAGTATCTAATAATTTTTAGAGTGAATCAGAATTTTTTTTATGGTCAGGGAAAAGTGGGAATTTTGTCTGGAAATCAGGGAAAAATAAAATTAAATATTTGTGGCAACCCTGTAGACGTTTTATTTGTATTTATTAAGTCCAACAGTTACAACCAATAACAGGACTACAAAATAAAACAATAATTTTACTGTCAAAGTTAACTATATGTAGAATTATTACATAATTATAAATAAGAAAGAAAACAATTGTAAACAAGAAAGAAAATAATTATGTGGTATCCCTATAAAATATTATTAAATCTTTTCAAAAAAACAACGAAGCAATAGTGATTTTTTGAAAAAGGTACTTGAGAAGTTTATTTGTTTATAACAAAAAATACGAAAACGTGTGTGTTTTTTTCTTAATTAAAAAAATTTAATTTTTTGAAAACGTATTCCGAGAATACTTTTGTACCACCCTGTTAAAAATTATGAACATATAGACATAATGCAAATTTAAAAAAAAAATTCTTTCACGTGGTCCAGTTCAGAAAATTTAACTCTATATTAGTAACTAACGATTTTCGACTTATATACATCTCTCAAAAAGGTTTGAGTTTTAAAGCTACGTTGAACCTTCACAGCAGGGAACAACTAGCAGTGTAGTATAGAGGATGGAGAAGAAAAACTTTTAGTTTTTGGATCCAAATTCTTTTTTACTCGCATACAGCAGAATATATATAAAAGAAATGATGCTGTGGTCTCTGAGTGGGGATGAGTTTATATAGGTTTGGGGTAGGTTACTCAAGGGACGAGTATATCGAAGAGTCACGACTGTTCCAGACCCCAATGATCCTCCGAATAGTGAAGTTAATATGTGCGTTCAGAACGTGAATTCTCGTGTTTTATTATTGTTAATTTACCAATAATAATTTCAAACGAAACAAGTTGTTTTCAATTTTCATGGATTAAGTTTATTCAGTGTTTGTTTAATCAATTCAAGACAAAAATAATGGATCTTTCTTTCATCTTTTGGACATTTTTCATTGGTGAGATAGGACTTTTAATTTGGTGTATAAAAAAGCAATTCAAAATTTGTTTTGTTAAAGATGAATTATTTACACTTAATGATACTTACAACTCTTATTATTTTGTAGTAAAAGATTTTTATTGATTTTACTTTGGAAAAATGTATTTGATATCAGATGTAAATGGATTTTAATAATTGATTTTAATACTGATTTTAATACTGATTTTAATACTGATTTTAATACTGATTTTAATACTTAATTTAACAAATGTTTTAATTCTATTTTAATATTTTGTTTAAAAATTTATGCAACAGTTTTTAGTAGTAATGAAGAAATTATATTTATCTCGTCGTATATTGCACTGAGTCCACTTTTTGGTTAATGAAGATAACAATTTTTCACCCTTTATTGTTTCTCATTCTCAACTTATCTCCTTTCTCGAGAATATTGTTAACGGAATTAAATGTCATCAATTTCTTATCAACCTCAGATATAGTTCTACCGCAATATAGAGAAGATTCAAATGTTTTGCACTAAGAACACAAAACATTTTATTAGTTTTACAGTAAATAATTTATTTACTGCTTTTTTTTATATATTTCTTCTTGGGAAGCAAAATTTATAAATGCTTATTTTTATGGTAAATATTAGTTATGAAATAAGTTTGAAAAAATGTTAATTTTTATCAATGAGATAATTTTACACATCTTCTATTTGTATATAGGAGTAGAATTTTCTTTGTAGTTTCTTTTTATTTTTACTGCAACTCCTAGGGGTGAGGGTATCAAGCTGTGTGTGACGAAATCTGAAAATAATTTTTTTTTGGAAAAAATGTGCCGAAGGGATCTTTAAGGCTATATGAACCATCAAGGATCCTTTAGGGTTTCTTTATTTTTTTTCTATGTAGAATACTACATAGAATCCTAAGAGGATATTAAAACAAGGATCCTTGAAAATCTGACATAAGTTTGGCATTGAAATGATTTTAATTTCTTCCAATCAACCTCTCTTCTTATTGGAATAATTAAAAAACCTTGCTTCTGTGACTTACTTTACTAAAGATGAAAGAATACTTAAAAAAAACTTGCTTAAGAAACTTATTTCACTGAAGATAGTAGAATGATCCTGTTATCTGCTAAAACGTAAAAAGCATTTCCGAAATCAGTAAGATACTTTAGGAAACATCTTTTCTTAAGATGTAAGATAGCATTTTTCCATCTTAGATCTTATTTTAAGATACCAAAAAGAAAACATTATTTTTGTAGCGAAGTTCCAGGGCAAGAACATTACTTATGAATGTTCTACCTAAAGATCCCTGTGCAGGAACATTTGTAAATTGCAGGTACTTGTTTGTAAAGGATCCTGTAAGGAATTCAAGAATCCGTAACAGATCTTGCATTGTTTCCTCAAATAATTTATTTCGTACAATGCACAGTACTTTTCTGTTAGCTTTTCCAATGTGTAGTACAATTTTGTGTCCAACAGGGTTCCAGGAGCCTAACATTAAAATAAAAAGCAGATCTATTTCATGTTTTACTTATGTTAATTAATTAATGTTTGTGTTATTCTGATGGATCCTTCAGAGTTCCAATAGAGGAACCTAATAAAGAAACTTTATAGAGGAACCTTAAAGAATCCCTTCAGAATCCCGTGTGACTTTTCAGAATTACTTTAATCATATAATTGTTTTTTAATACATTCCAGCAATTACTTACAACCAACAGAAAAAAATGCACAAAAGTAAAATTTCTTTGTGAAAGGAATAAGGATTAATTAATCCATCCAAACGATCATTCTCATTCCTCGTTAAACGTTTAAGTTCCTAATACAAATTGTTAATCAAATCATGAACTGAAATCTCAAGATGCATAGCTTCGCGTTCAATGTTTGTCGCCTTTAGCGTTAATCTTATTCAGAATGCAAAGTAAGTGCTTGATAAAATAAAGTATATAAAAGTGTTGATCAACTGAGAGAAAAAAAACTACAGTGGCGCAGGAATGATGTTTCTATGTACATACATATAATAAGTATGGTAGCTTTTTAGTGATGACAAGTGCTTCGAAAATTTTACCACAATTAATGAATGTACATGTGATGATAGAAATACGGTTAGACATAAAAAAAAATAACAGAAACAAATGGAAGAAGCGAGAGAAGAATATAAATCTGAAATAAGTTCTTCTTAGCATCATGAATATTTATAGAATGATTATTATTAGAAATTTCGAACAATATTTAGTGTAAAGTTTATTTTTAAGAGATACAGATTCATCTATACAGGAAAAGGAATAAATTGGTAATGAAATAGAAAATTATTATAAACTAGATAAGTACTTCAAAAGTTTTGTAAATAATACAAATTTTTCTGAAATTTTAACAAAAATTAAACAAATTTAATAAAATTTAAAAAAGGGACATGGTAACCATATTAATTAGAAAAAAGTGTGATGTCTCTTTTTATAAGTTAATGCACAAACATAAACAACTGATTAGACAAAAATTAGTCTTAATTGAATTCTAAATTTTTAACTATACATAAGAAGTTGTAAAATTAACTAGAAAAGCAGTGTTAGATTAAGTAAAAAAATAATTTTAACTGATTTTCACATTACTACCCAAAGTGTATTCCTTAATTCTTAGAAAACATTTTTTTCACTGCAAATAGAAGAAAGATTTGAAAAATAGTGTCTTAAATAATTTATGTCATTATTGTTGTTTATGATGCTCGTTTGACAATTATTTTAATTTAATAATATTGATTCATTATCGATATAAAACTGTGAACTGTTAGATTTGATTTTTTTTCAAAAGTCTTTCTCACTATATAAATTTTTTCACCCATAGAAAAATTTATATATCGACAGCCCTGAAAATGTAGGTATAGAAAGTGTCACGTGGTCACGCAACAAAAGTGAGGGAACGGAAAAGCGGAAATTTCAGATCCATCATTGTTGAGGATGGAATGAGTTGGGACTGTATATTTTACCAATAATTGAAATTCGTTTGAGAGCTGAATCTGATTGTGAACATTTTTCTGCTTTTCCTGTATTTATTTTTGAATGGTAAATTATGGTTATGTTTGTTTTAGTATGGGTATAGGTGACTGTTTTTTATGATGTTAAACAATTCAAAGATTTTTAAGAGAGTTGTTCTGTGTGTAGGTAACTTAAATTTCCCATCAGGAGTAACAAAATCCTATGGTACTTAGAAGGTCCTTTAAAAAGACTCGGACTAATTTTTGATTGATTTTTATGTCCAGATCTTTAAATTTTTAAAAATGTACTTCCTGCACAAATGATAGGATTAGTATTCCTACAAAATGATAGCATTTTGAAGCATTCTTCCAAAATGCTATCATTTTGAAGCATTCTTCCAAAATGCTATCATTTTGAAGCATTCTTCCAAAATGCTATCATTTTTTGTAGCATTTCTCCAAAATGCTATCATTTTGAAGCATTCCTTTGTCATTTTGTAGCATACTTTAAAAATGCTTTCATTTTGTAGCAGTCCTCCAAAATGCTATCATTTTTTGTTGCATTCCTCCAAATGATATCATTTTTTGTGGCATTCTTCCAAAATGCTATCATTTTGTAGGATTCCTCCAAAATGCTATCATTTTTTGTAGCATTTCGTAGCATTCCTTTGCTGTTTTGTAGCATATTTCCAAAATGTTTTCATTTTGTAGCATACCTCCAAAATGCAATCATTTTGTAGCATTCCTCCAAAATGCTATCATTTTGTAGAAACTAAATACTTTCAAAATGTTGTATAAAGTTGACACAAAATCATCATTGATTCCTAACACAAGATATCAATATGCAGAGGAGTACCCCGCAAAAATTAATTTTCTCCCATTCCAACAACCCACATTCTCTTCCTGAATTCTTCCACTTGGTACACTTTTGAAAATGATTTATAAAATATAAGAGCTGTTATGTTGTCAAGTTTAGGTTTTTCCATTGGCGCTCATCGTTTGTGAGAGGGTGTTCGTTTTTAGTAGATTTGATGTCGACCCTCTTTAATTCTCGAAACGAGAAGCAAGTCATCAATTCTCGACACACAAGTTGTATGTTAAGCGCATTCACAAATGCTGTATTATAAATATATACAGATACAGATGCAGAATGAATACAGAGGCATTTGCGGGTTCTCTGCATGGATTGTGTGTGTGTGTGTGCAGAGGTTTTTGTTAGCAATTCTCCCAAAGTCACTCGAATGCCATATGCTTTCGTGTGAGAGGATATAGTCTCCACAATTTATTCTCATAGTGCCGGACGAATGTCAAGATATTGTCACACAACCACTGCATACGCACACCAAATGATGCGCGTCCCCTCGATTTTAAAACTTCTCAATTTAGTTTTATGTATAAATTCAGATCTCTTCCTCTATCTTTTTCAAAACAGATTTCTCTCAACTCAATTATTATGCGATTGTTGAAAAAATTTTGAATTATCTTTACAATTAACAATACTCTTTCAATGTTGACATTAAATTGGGTATCCCTTTGAATTCATTCGTATAAAATTCTTACTATTTGTTTATCCACAAATATTTTACATGTAGGTTCTTACTTCACAGCATCTAAACATGCAGCAACATTTGTACTAGTAAAAAACCTTACTAATTGACTTTTCGCTTTTGAATCAGTAAAGTTTACTAATAAACAGTAACTTCCACTTATCTGTTAATGAACTTTACTAATTTAAAAGCATTATTTCAAATTCGTAAACTTTGTTACAAATATAAATGTTGCTGCAAGTTTAGAACCTGTGGGAATAAATTTTCTTCACCAATAACCAAAATTAAAAACTGATCACCTTTTGAAGAACATTTATTATCGAAAATATAAGAAATAATACAACCTTATACTTGATTCTATTCGAAATAATATAAATAATATTTTGTTTTTATCAAAAATTAAAAACTTTTTTTTGGCTTTTCTTTATGTTTTCTGAGAAGTCATTCATAAATTACGTAAAACTATATAAGGACAAGGGCGACAGATATTTCTTACGGTCAATAGAAAAAATGGCGCTAATGTATGTAAAACTTCTCAAGTGCGGGGGGCTAAAGTTTCCCGAAAAAAAAAATTCTTAATTTATGAACACAGCCCTTCACCCCAGGAATTCGAAAATCACAATTTTAAAAATGTCACCCACCGAGCCGTGTGTGGGAACATTAAAATTTCGAAAATATCTAAATATCTCTGAAGTGTTTTAATGATGGACTTTTTAAAATTGAAATACTCTTATCAAGGGACATAAAATCGGATGTCTTTAAATTTAACTCATGTATAGTGTAACCATATGTTCTTTTGCGTATTAGAAGCTTTCAGATCATGTTTTTTGTCATAATATTCAGAAACTGACCGTGGGACAAAAAAATTAAATAAAATTGATAAAATTCAATTATATTCATAAACAATAAAATTTTCATTGGTTTTTCAATTAATTTAGAAATTACATTTTCAAAAAAAAATTTTTTTTAAATTAAAAATGAAAGAAAATTGAAATATACATGGAATTTCTTTACAATAATTCAATTACTTTAACTAATAATAACATTTTTAATAGAAATTCAATTTAAAAAAGAAGAAATTTAATAAAATTCTAAGTAAAAATTCCATTATTTTCACAAATAAAGTTTTTCACAAGAATTCAATTATTTAAAATCAAAATTTTCATAATATGTTATATTTAAAAAAAAATGATTTAAAACACAATTTTTATAAAATTCTTATGAAAAATTCTATTATCTTCAAAAATAACAAATTTTTTCACAAAAATTCTATTTTTTTTTAAAACATTTTAATAAAATTAAAAATAAATAAAATTCAATTATTTTTTTCAAATTTTAATAAAATTCTCAGCAACTATTCAATTATTTTCATAAACAATTAAAATTCATCGTATAAGATTTCAATTATTTTTAATACAATTTTACAGGAATTTCTCAAAAAATGTTTTTAAAAAATTCTTAAAAATTAAAATTTCAATTTCTCAACAAAATCAATTGTTTAAAAACGTTTTTTTAAATTTCTTTAAAAGAATTAAAATATTTGCAAAAATGTTAGAATTTTTTACAGTAATTCAATTATTTAAAAATATTTTAATTAAATTTTGTAAAAGAAAATCAATTATTTTAAAAGCAATTTCAATTGAATTTTTTCGAAATAATTAAATTATTTTGAGGTATTTTAATTCAATTCTATGCAGCATTCAATCGCTTTCATAAATAACAATATTCATCACAAGAATTCAATTATTTAAAAAAAAATAATAAATTTCTTCTTTGAAATTCAATTATTTAAAAAAATCATAAAATCGTTCAAAAGAATTGAATTGTTTAAAAAATTTTTAGTAAAATTGTTCAGTGAAATCAATTATTTAAAATACAAGTTTAATCACTTTTTTTAAAAAATTGAATATTATTCTTTTAGATTTTAATAAAATTCTTTCTAATAATTCAATTATTTACAAAAATAATTCTTCAAATGAATTCAATTATATTAAATAACAAAAATAATTCTTCAAATTAATTCAATTATATTAAGTAACAAAATTATTCCCGAAAATTCAATTATTTTAATGTATTTTAATAAAACTTCTTGGCAAAATTCAATTATTTTTTAAGGTAATAAATTTCTTCTGTCAAATTTAATTATTTTAAAAATAATAATAAATTTATTCAAAGGAATTCAATTATTTTCAAAGAAATTTAATATAACACGAAGCAGGTATTTAATTGTCAAAAATTCTAATATAGAATTATTTGTAAAATTTAATTGTTTTCAAAACTTTTCTCCATTTACTGATTTCCAATTTCCAAGAATTTAATTATTTACCTTAATAAATTTTTTAATGAATTCAATTATTTTCAAAAGCAATCAATTTTTTCTTGAAAATTCAATTATTTTAAAAAGTAATCATTTTTTCTTCCTAATTCAATTATTTTTAACAATCTAATAAAATCGTTAGCAAGAATTCTCAATTATTTTCATGAATAATGAATTGCTATTTCTAGGAATTCAGTACTATTTTCAAAAAATGTAATAAAATATCGCACAGACATTTAATTATTGGCAAAAATTTTAGTAGAATTCTTTGAAAATTTAGTTATTTTTAAAAACTTTTCGCAATTCAATGATTTTCAATTATCTACTATTTTTTATAAAATTTCCAATCAGAATTCAATTATTTAAACAAATTTTTTGTGAAAATCTTTGTAAGAATTTTACTCTTTTTATGAATAATAAAAATTTCTTAGGAACTCAATTTAAATTATTAGAATTTGCATAAAAATAGTCGAAAGGAATGAAATATTTTTAAAATTTGTATAAAATTCTACGCAAGAATTAAATTATTTTCATACAAATATTTGAATTCTTTCATAAATATTAAAATATTCGTTGCAGGAATTCAATTTCTAAGTATAGAATATAAGAAGGAAGTAAATATTTTCGATGAAAATTAGAAAAAAGGCAGAAAAATAAAATATAGAATAGAATTTTTGTCAAGTTTGTCAAAAAAAAAATTATATTTTTATATTAGAAAATTTATGTCACATATTTATTTCAATCTAAAGACAATATTTTTGTCATGTTTGTCAAAAAAAATTATATTTTTATATTAGAAAATTTATGTCACATATTTATTTCACTCTAAAGACAATATTAGTAACAATTTTCGAATAAATATTTTTTCATTGTGATTTGAATATTTCTTCATAGATTTTTTTTTTAAATTCGTCTGTCAGCTGAAGATGTTCCTATTTCTTTGTTTTTATCTAAAAATTCCTGTTTCTTTGTTTTTATCTAAAAATTCCTATTTTTTTGTTTTTATCTAAAATCCACTTTCTAACTAATGTTCAACACGAAAATAAAAAATGTACAAAGGTTTTTTTTTAAAGATTAAATGAAACATTTGATTGATACCAAAAGAAATTGTTTGACAAATTCCAACTCTTCTTTTCATCAAGATTACACTGAAAGAAACTGTATATTAAATTTTTGAAAAAATATTTTACAATTTAGGGAAAAAGTGCAACAAACCGAAATTTTGATATAAAAATATTAAACTTTAAACAAAATTATGTCGAATTTAGTAAAGTGATATTAAAATATTTAAAATTGAATTTAAATTCTTCATATTTGATATAATTATACTAAATTCGACATAATTTTTTTTAAAGTTTAGTATTTTTGATATCAAAATTTCGGTTTGTTGCACTTTTTCCCTAAATTGTAAAATACTTTTTCAAAAATTTAATATACAGTTTCTTTCAGTGTACCAACTCAATTTTCATTCCGCAGTTCATATTCGTCTGCAGGTATATAGAATATAGACATATGCATATATGCTTCATATAGTAAGAGTAAAATCTGATAATTTAATAAAAGTATAGTAGGGTAGAAACGAGTATTTTTTTTTTTTGGATCTTTCATGTCCTAAATAAGCTAGTGACGCAGCAGGAGTTCCTAAAAATTTTACCTGTGAAGAATCTTATTCTTTTAAAGAACCTTTAGAGTGAGAAAAAGGCCCCCATGAGGTTTATATACTTCCAGGGAAAGTTGCTTCGACGAATATATGACATAAAATTATTTATCTATACATATTTTACACATATCTCTATAATGACATGTCCGATTGTCTTTGTCAGCCTTGAGAGACTCAAAAAAAAAAATAAATAAATGATTCTTTTTGTTTAAAGGTGCTTGTCATGGAATGATCTGGGGATCAGACAGAGAGGATCAATGTGAAAAAGCCATGAGAACGTCTTTCCTGGAAGATAGTGCTACTATCGCTGATGAAACACCATCCAGACTCGAAGCCACTTGGTTATCACAAGAGTGAGTGTTTTCGTCTTGTTATCATCATTTTTTTTTTTTGCATACCACTTAAAGACAGAAAATATTTTCCAAAAATTGCCATATCTTATGATAGTACTTAAAAAATATAAATATTTAAGAACTAAGTTATTTTGTTTAATAAACCTGAAAAGCAGAAATCAGTGCTGCCAGAATTATTAAAAAAAAACACGAATCTACAAACTTTTCTTATTTATCTTCAGAAAACGTTAAACTAGACAAAAAAAAATTTTCAGTTCTTGGTTATAATTTTTTCTAAAACACGATAATTGAAATTAAATGTCACAAACAGTTTTAAAGATAAATAAATCAATATTCTTGTGTTTAAATCTGCACACAGTTTGAAGATTATAGTTTTTGTTTGCTTCTCAACTTTCTTAATAAATTTTCTTTTTCATTTACTTTAATATTAAAATTAATGCACTAAAATTTACTAAATTCTTGCAAAGTTTTGATCAAAAAATTTGAAAATAATTAAAATCATCATTTGAAGAATTTAAACAAAAATTTTTTTAAACAATTGAATTCTTTTGGAAAAATTTAATTAAACTTCTATTGCACATCATTTAATTCTCACAAGAAATATTATTATTTGTAAAAAAAGCATCAAACTTTGCCAAAGAATGTTATTAAAATTATTGAAAATAATTTAATTCTCGACAAGAATTTAATTTTGATTTTTTATTTGATTTGATTTTTTTTTTAATTTTATTTGATTTTTTTCGTAAAATGTTAAAAATGTTAAAAAATTATCGAATTCCAGTGATAAATTTTACTGTTTTTTTTTAATAATTAAATTTTTCAAAAAAATGTTTTATTATAAAATTGTTGAAAATAAATTAATTCTTATCAAGAGTTTTTTTTTAAATATTATGCAAATTATAATATTTCAAAAATTTTACTAAAATTCTTCACAAAAATTCAATTATTTTCATAAATAATAAAAGTCTTCAGGAGAATGGAATTATTTCTAAAAAATAGTAAAGTTATTGCAAAAATTAAATTATTTTAAAACAAAATTGTAATAAATTTTAAAGAATAAGTACAATTTTTTTTGAAATTTTTTTTAATTCTTTGAAAACATTCAATTACAATTATAAATAGTAAAATCTATGCAAACATTCAATTATATTCAATAAATTTTGTAAATTTTTCCATTTCACGAAAGAATTTAATTTTTCTTAATTTCTTTATTAATTTTTGTTCAAAGAATTCAATTATTTTCTAAAATTTCAATATAAATCCTTTGAAACAATTCATTTTTTCTAAATAATATAATCTTTACAAAAAATTGCAAACATTGTATGTAAACAATTCATTTTTTCTAAATAATATAATCTTTACAAAAAAATTGAAAACATTGTATGTAATTATATTCAATAAATTTTGTAAAATTTTTCTCAATTTCCTTTATAAAATTTGTCCAAAGAATTAAATTATTTTATAAAAAATTTTTATAAATATTTCGAAACACTATTCAATTAGTTTTTTTTTATAATAAAATCTTTGCAAAAATTCAATTATATTCAATAAATTACGTTTTCTTTAAAAAATTCAATTTTTATTTATTTAAATTTTTGGAAAATAACTTAATTCATATCAAGAATTTTTAAAAAATTATTATTATTTAAATTATAAAATTGCAGAATTTTTAATAAAATTCTTCACAAAAATTCAAATTTTCTGAATTATTTCATCAATAAATTTTGTCTAAAGAATTAATTATTTTCTTAAATTTGAATAAATCATTCGAAATAATTCATTTTTCTAAATAATAAATTCTTTGCATTGCAAACATTGTAATTACATTTAGTAAATTTCAAAAAAAAAATTTCTTAATTTTTTGATAAAATTTGGCAAAAGAATTTAATTATTTTCTAACATTCTAATGAATCTTTCAAAAACAATATTCAATTACTTTTTAATAGTAAAATCTCTGCGAAAATTCAATTATAGTCAATAAATTAGCTTCTTTTAAATTCAATTTTTTTCATTCGTTATAAAATTTTGTCAAAAGAATTCAATCTTTTTCTAAAATTTGAATAAATTCATCAAAAAAATTCAATTATATTTATAACTATTGTAAAATCTTTGCAAAAATTCAATTAATTTTAATACAATTTTATGAAATAACTTTCATTAAAAATTTTTTGCCAATTATTTAATTTTTTTCATGAAATTTTATTAAAATTGTTTTGACAATAATTGAATTTTTTCATGAAATTTTATTAAAAGTGTTTTGAAAATAATAATTGAATTCCTGCGCTGTGAATTTTACTGTTTTTAAAAGTAATTAAATTATTTTTTTTAGAAAATTGTTTTCAATAATTTAATTTTTGCGAAAAAGAATTGTTAATTATGTAGTTAATGAGTTAACTCAACAAATTTTGAATCTGAAGTTATTCAGTAATTAATGTTTATATTTGAAAATATAAATGTTTTTAATTTTCCAAACAAAAAATGGAATAGGTAACATTTAATGTAGTAATTAATAATTATTAGGTACATTTATTATATTATAATCGCATAAGAGTGTAGAGAACGAAACTTATAATTTATTTTTAAAAAATAGTTTCTTTCTTATTATTTAAATGTTTATAAATATTTTCATTATTACTTCACATAAACACGCCTTTGGAAAATTTTCAAAAAATCCTGTTCTTAAAATATTTCTTCAAATTCTCTATCGCAGATTGCTTTAATTTTCTTTAGATTTTGAAGAAAAATCTTCTAATCTTGCAACACTGGCAGAAACTATTAAAAATTATATATGTTTGAGTAAAATTGTTTCACCGATAAATACCTAATTTAAATATTTACATTTTATTGGAAAAATAGTATAACATGATTTTGTTTATTTTTGGCAGAGGAATTGCTTTGTTCGATAAACACTGTAAACTCGTGAAATTTATATATATATAAAATAAACTAGAAATTTTTTCTCTCTCTACGGAATTGAAGATAAAGGGAGCCTTCTCTATTTTTCTTCACCTCTCGATGATTGATACTTATCTGTTCGTCGCATATCGAAGAAACTAAAGAATTTTATCAGGATTTAGAAATATTCAACAACTATATCTTGTATGCAAAGGTTCGATCCTAAAACATCAGAGAATTTTTTTGTAACATGATATATTCTCATGAGTAGGTAAAAAAACTATTTTTTTTAACAACATGATCCATAAAATGCAAGGATCGAGAAAACATATTAATCACCTTTAAGATGACATGTCAAAATGGGTATAGGGACGATTTTAATTTCTTTTCGAGAGTGAAGAAGATTCATCTTTTGTAATTTTAAAACCCTTACATTGAAAACTATTAATAATTATAGCTTTCAATGTCAGAGTTTCAAATGTTTCATCTCACTTACTTCTGACTTTTTCATTTCATTTTATTTTTTTTTAATTTTTAAAACTTTTTTTTTAATAAGTTCCATTTCATGAAACAAACGTACCAAGAATAATTAGGATTTTTAATAAAATACAAGTATTCGTTCTTTAATTTTAAAAAGAGAAGATTGAAATTTTTAAATGAAATTTACTGTAAAAAAGAAATATTTATATTTACTTAAACTTTAAATACTTTTTTTAAAAATCTCCTTAAGGATCGAATTCTGTTTCAAATTTGTCACGCACTTTTAAAAAATCGTTTTCAATTTTACGGAATTGTATTTTCTAGAAAAAATCACAAAGATTTACCGCTTTGAAGTCCTGTCCCTGAAAAAAAATGGTTTTCCTCACACACAAAAAAAAAGGAGAGCAGTCCCAAGAAACATCTCAATTTAGTTCAAAAATTATGATCCCCAAGTTTTGAACGTTCAAATGAACGAAATATTTTTTATTGAAGGTTATTTTAATAAATTACTAATCATAAAAAAGTTTATAAACTAAAATTTAACGTTTAAAAACTCAGAAATTAATTTTTTGGATCGTGAAGCAAAGTAATTTAATTTTTAGAAGAAATAAATAAATTTCGTTCATTTGAACGTTCAGAACTTTAGGATCCTCAAAAATTGTATTCGTTTTTTTAAGTTAGAGAGAAATTTGTTGACAATATTCGTTGTTTTTGACATATAATTCATGTTCAAAAATTGATCTAAATTTATGTTTATATACAATATGTTAATGAATTGTTTTATTAGAGACGTTTTTAATTTTTTAAGGAAAGTTCCTTATTCTTTTAATTTTTAAATTCAAAAAGTGATAAAAAATTCTAAATCTTCAATCTGTCAGAGAACAATTGATTCCATATTCATAAATAATGTTATAATCTCAGCAGAAGTGACAAAGAAAGTTTTTAAAAAATGAAATGAGTTTTTTTTTAATAGAATCATTGAAATCCAACTCTCATTTCATGTCACATGGTTATTGAGGTAGAATTCATAAATTTTTATAGAATTTTTTTCAATGCAATTGTAATAGCAGCTGGTTAACGATCATCGATCAATTTATTAGCTACTCCAAAACGTTGGCTTTTGCTTTATGTAGTTGAAAACCGTGCGGAGCTATAACAGATAAATGATTCGTGCTGGCTGAGCCTTGTGAAGGTTTTTTGGTCCAGGTATATATATATATATATAGAAAAAAACATTCCCAAATGTAAAAGCGAAGAATATGAGGACAATGGCTGTTATTCATAGGAGTAGAATATCCCGGCATCCTAGGACTTTTCACCCTAATTTTGCCCTTCGTCCCTTTTCTTAGAAAATGCTTTTTCAGTATTGGAATAGCTCTAAATGTAACCCATGTCGCTTTTGCAACCTGTCATTTTTGAAACTGCATTTCAATGGAACTCCGAGCTAGTTTTAAAGCTCTAAATTTTAAGCCTGAATGATTTCTCTGAACGTTGGTTTTTTGTCAAAAAAAAAAGAAATATCTCGTATAAAGAAAATCACCTTAAGACTTTCTCTATGTATTTCCTAGTGTGGGGAAATGTTTAACATGGAAATTTAAAATTTTTTGATCTGAAATTATAAAAAAAAATATGTCGAATATTTGCATTTCTATTGCTCAGTGAATTAAATATTTCTACTTGCTTTATGTTTAAAAAATTATTCCTAAAATGAAAAATTGGACAAGTATAGTAATGTCGCATTTTTTTAGAAAGAACCACAAATACTGAAAATCACAAATAAAAATTTTAAAGTTGTTTTTTTTAAATTGGACTGTAAAAAAAGTTAAAACCTGTTTTTCAAATTGAACTGTAAAAAAATATAAAAGTTGTTTTTCAAATTGAACTGTAAAAAAATTTAAAAGTTGTTTTTTAAATTGGTCTGTAAAAAAATTTCAAAGTTGTTTTTTTAAAGGACCCCCAAGAATTTACATTAATTTTGTCTCCCAGTGGATTTCTTTTGTAATTTTATATTTCAAAATTGTTATTCAGAATAGCAAGAACTATAAAATCGCAAAGTTACAGAAAAATTGACTGAGAGTCAAAGTTAATGTAAATCCTGCGCGGTTTTTTATAAGAATAAATAATTCATATAGCGAAGAAAAATATTTAAAACTTTTAATTTTTTGAAAACTTTCTAACCTTTTGCACATTTGTTAAAAAATGCGGAAAGAATTGAAAAAGTATTATTAAAATCTTACACCTTTAGTATTAGACCAAAAAAATTAAAAAAATCTTATTCGGCCTTTGTAATAATATCCCGCGAACCGAACAAGATTCTTCAACCTTTTTGCTCTAAAATTAAAGCTCCGGGACTTGATAACCACATTTGTATAAGTTTTAAATTTTATCATCAATTTTTCGAAAAAATATGCCAGAGGTTAAAAAATATTCAAAAAGATTGAACATTTTAAACGTTTTCCTTTAAAAGTCGCGTCAAATACAAAATTTCTTTCTTAATTTATTAAGTTTTTAAATGACATCTTGAAACCTAGAATTTTATAAATATTCGATTTTTTTTAATTTCTCTGACATATTGTTTTCACTAAAAATGTTTGGGCAGCGCTCGGGCAGCCATTCCGACCACTTCCGACGGTATTGTAAATATTTACTTATAGAATCATGCATCCCTTGAGGCCTAATTCTAAGTTCAAACATTCTTAATTCTTAATTAATATTTACAAACGTTTTACTACTTACTTAAATAATGTTTATTTAACACAACTATAAAACAAATATATACTTTCTAAATCTGTTCTAGTAAAATTCTACACTAACAAATAATGTAATTTTATTTATTTTTTAGTAGAATTTTACTAACAGGGTTTCTACAAATTTCTACTTATAAAATTTCGTCATTTTTCCCTAATTTCGAAGTGATAAATGATAAAATTTTCAAGACAAAACAAAATAAAACTTTTGTCAACTAAGTCATGTATAAATGTTATGAAAGCATTTTTTGTCAGAGAAATTAAGAAAATTGAGACTTTTTCGACTTTTTTCCAAACATTGCAACAAAATACCCCTTTTTTTAATATGAAATGTAACTTGTTTCAATTTTTACAACGCGGAAAATAATTATTAACGAAAATATTTAAAAACCAATTTTTGAATAGTTAAAATTTTGTCAAATTTAACTGAAAATAATCTCTTTATTTCCAGTATTTTGTTACAATTTTCGAAAATCACCTCTTGAAGAATTTTAATTGTAAATTTTGAAAATAATCGAGAAATTAATTGAATCATCAAAAATTTTATAATAAAAAATCTTTAAAGGGAAATTTAAAAATGAAAATTCGCTTCTAAGTTTTTTATTTTTAATTCCATATTTCCAAAAAATCAAGTATATGGGTTCAAAAATAATTAAATTTTGGAATTGTTTTTAAAATTTTGGAAAAAACGATCCTGTTGAAAATTTTTAAATAAAATTCATCAAGAAATTAATTAGTTTTTTAAAATTCTAGTGAAATTTTTGTTTAAAAAATTAATTATTCTCGAAAAAGTACATTTAAATATTTTTAAAAAGTATAATTACTAGAATTAAAATTATTTACTAGAATTTTATAATATTATAATTATTAGAATTGTTTTGTAATAATTTTCTTTAAGATTCAATTATCTTCGAACAAAGTGAATAAAAAATTCCGAAATAGATTACTTTTTGAACTTATTATTAAAATTTTTTGATAAATCATGGTGTCCTTTTTATAGTAATTAAAATTCTTCAAATTATTTGTGTTTCTATATTTTTCGAAGATTCAATTATTTTTAAAAGCTTTCACCAAATTTTAATTAATTGGAAATTTTGCAAAACTAAAAAAAAACTAAATTAAAACCTATTATCGTTCAAAAATTATTTTCAAATATTTTTTAAAACCTAATTGTAATAATTTCTGTGTAATTTTTTGAAAATATTATACCCAATTAATAAATTTAAGAAAAAACTATGGAGTCACAAATTGTTTTTTGTAAAATTAGAGTTTTTGTATTTAAATAATTGAATTTTAGAAGAACGTTTGGAAAATTATTTACATTAATTGATAATTGATTTCAGAAATGAAGTTTATAGTTGAAAAATTATAGAAAGTAATTTAATTCAGGAAAGATTATAATTGTTATAATTTTTTGAAATTATTAAAATTCGTTAATTTTACCCATTTTTTGTAAACATTTTGTATTTTTCCCTCGCTCTAAATTTGAATCAGTGAAATTCCACTAGATCAGTTAAATTTGACTGAGCATCAGTATAACTATTTTTTCTCTTCGAATTAGAATGGAATTTCAATGAAAATCAGTTGAAAATAACTGAAATTTCTCTCATTTTTCACTAATTAAAAAAAATTAAAAAGTTACTGACAATTTTTGTAGCACACATTTTGAAACTTTCAGTTATTTTTTAATTTCCCTTTATGAAATTTAATTTCACATTTAAAATAACTAAAATTTAAATATTTTCAACTGATCTTCAGTGAATTTTTATCGATTCAAATTGCGAGAATAGAAAAACAGTCAAATTTCACTTTTTCATTGTGTTAAAGAGAGCTGTAAAAATTTTTTTGCCAGGAAGAGTATTTTTAATGTCAGTAAATTTTTAGGAAAATTGATAAACTGAAACTTGTGATCACCCTGAGTAGTAAAAATTATGTTAAATCAAATTTTTTTTACAGATGTGAAGTTCGAGCTGGACCCGAATATCTTATTCGGAAATATTTATTTTTCCCAAATGGAACGTTTTCATTGTCAAGATACCATTATGCCGATGAATCGTGTACCATTCCAACGCACACTGTCGTCGCTCATGGAACAATTAAATTGCAAGCGCCAACAACATTCTTGCCTGGAATCACGAGAACAAAATACATGTTACACACTGTCCACGTTATTCCACTCAACAGACAAGTAAGTTCTAGACTTTATACAAACAATTGTAACTTATTGGACAAATTCCTTTGTAAACGGTTTAGAATTTATTCTAAACCGGTTTTTCAAAAATTGTTGATTCTGTCTCAAAATAAAGATGAGATAAGATTACATAAGTTTGGATGTTTGTTTGAACTTCTTGAAAAACTTGCCAAAGGTTAAAAAAGGTTCGAAAAATTTATATATACTTGTATAAAAGTTTTCAACTGCGAATAAGTTATTAGAATAAGATATTAGAAGTTATTGGAAGTTATTAGAAGTCATTAGAAGTTATTAGAAGTCATTAGAAGTCATTAGAACATTAAATTTAATGTCTTTTGATGATTTCAGGTGGCCCACAAATTTGAGCACAGAGTCAACGTCACGTGCAGTTCACAACCAAAGTGGAGGCCTTATATTGCACAAGTAGTTTACCAAGTAAATCAGAGGTTTTCCAATTTCCATTGGGATGAAGGTTCAAGTTCAAAGTACAACAAACTGGAAGATCATCAGCCGATACACATTCATCGCGGAATAGATTGCTTAAGACCCTTGGGTATTGATTTCGGTGAACTGGATCTTGTCAGGGTACAAAAGAGGCCTTCGAGTTCGAATGCTTTTGCCATTGGATCTAATGGACAACCACAAGTTCAACTGTTCCTCGCCAGCTTGCCTCCAAACAGAAATTCACGAGCTTCTTACTTTCCATCTTCGTTACAACCCTCGGTCCTCATTCGAAGCGATATGGTAAACAATATTTTCTGACAACTCACTACTATACTACTACATAAAATTTTCTACCACGTTCATGTTTTAATTTTCAAATATTCTTTTTCCAGATGTTTGGATGTCCGATCTGCAATGCAGTAATCAGATCAACAGACAGCAGTCCCCCGTTGCTGAATGAAGGAGTCGCACTTCCGGCTCTACTAGGTGGCTCATGGTTAAGCGGACACTGCGAGAGTTTCAAGGGTGGTTTATGGATAAAACGACAACTTCAGATCTACTCAGGGGACAAACTTTGGACTGGTCGCTGGGACTACTACACAGATCCAAAATGTCTCACCTACATTTACTCAGTGACTGCTGCCGGAAGTTATGTACAGCGAGCTGGTCGTCAAAGAAGACATGACGAAATCGATAGATACGTTGAAGAAAATCTCCTGCCAAACGAACGTAAAAAGTTAGACCCCATTAAGGTGCTTCTCGATGACATTAAACGTTTCGATGATTATTCAAGAATGAGAAGAGAACCATTCGAATCGGACTATCCCATTGAGTTTAAAAATTTGTTAAAGAAGAAAACAGTCATAGAAACAGTTCCAGAATCAACGCAAGCTCCAAAACAGGAGGAATCGTCACCAACTGCTGAAATAATTGGGGAAACTATCGAGAAACTGTCGTTTTCGAACGTTCTTCCCAAACCGAGTGAATTGGAAGAGAGTGATGATGAAAATACACTGACATTACTGCCAATTTTGTCGGTGACGAAAAAACAGAAGAGAAGCGTCAACGATGAAGAATCGTATCGTCATCTTTTGAAACATGCACAACCGTCGTTGGCTGAATCTTATGCAGCAATGCTAAGAGGTAATCAGCGTCAAGTGGAGCCAACCAAGAAGCCATCGATGTCTTTTGTACCAACCGGAACGTCGGAATTAGATCTTCATGTAGCGGAAAGTTTTTTGATTCCTGGGGATAATTTCATTGCTATTCGTTGTGGAGGTCATTTAATGGATGGTTCAGAAGTTGGCAATGTTTTGCACTCCTGGCCCAGTAACTGCGTACCCGATTCTCTCGAAGCTCCATCGACACTAAGATTAAAAGCCAGAGTCGGAGTCAATTGGAGTGGACAATATACATTAAAACTCGGTCTACGGGATAATAATCTCTGGGATGCTCCTCTTCATCAGTGTGGACCAACGGAGTACCATAATCTACTTTTGAGAGCTCATCTAAGACGAAGCCTTGGTATCAAATTTGGACTCTTCTCCTCATCTGCGACAAAACTTACCGAACCAACTTGGATTCTTGGATTCCAAATTCTCCTCTTTTTCTTCTACCGATTTCTCCTTTAGGCGAAATATGAAAAACTTTCTAAGTTTATTAGGGACCATCAGGGACCATCAGGAAATTAATTATTATGCTCATTGCTAATACCAAAATGAATATTGTACATATAATCAAAATCACAATCAATAGACTCACTTTTCAAACTCGACTGAACTTTGTAAATATATAAATTTTAAAAGAATTTAAAAAATCATTTATTAAGTTGTAAATATTTTAAAGTAGACATGTATACATGTAAATATTTGTACAGAATTTAGATATGTTGTAGCGTAAAGTTTTAAAGTATTAAGTTAGAAAGTAAAAAAAATTAGGTAATTTGTATGATTGACTTTGCAAATCTTTGCGGTCAAGGGATGCATACCCCAGTGATTGTTCTTATAATAATAGCATTTAATTATTTCTTATTCAATTTAAGAATAAGTGGTTATTTGCGAAATACGGAAAACAAAATAATTCTTCTAAAGAGAATTTAAATCATTTTGTTAAAATTAATATGTCTTTAGGCAAATATAAATACTAAGAAACTACTTTATAACAATATATTTGCTAGGTAAATATTTACTGTAATCAAGTTCTTTAAATTTTAATAATGTTCTTTAAATAATCTTGACAGATTTTAACAAATGTTTAAATAAATTTGCCTTGTAAAATCTGTCAATTTAGGCATAATGCGATATCTATATATAGAATACGATCAAATAGTGATCGGTACGGTATATTTTAGAAAGATAGTAAACGCGCGAAGTTTTAAAACGATGTACAAACTGTAAACACTTTAAAAAAGACTATTTTCTATATTTTAATAAACATATTATTAAAAAAGAAACACTTTGAAAATATTTTATTTTACTTGAAAAAAAAATGATGTGACTATAGAAGCACCAGTTTTGGCAACTAGTTAATAATTGCTGTAATTATTTATATTATAGTTTATTTATGCATTTTATTTAAGGAGATACTTAAAATCTTGTAGTACTATATTATTATAATAAGAAATATTAATTATAGTAGATAATTAAATGGAAATTTTATAAAAAAGGCAACAACCGGTACAGTGGCCACAAACGGCACTTCTACCCAACATCCTTAAAAATCCGCTTCTGTTCGGCAAACCTATCTTTTTATTTTCAAAATATTTATATATTTAAGGCAAATTAAACGAAACGTTTTCGTTTAATTTGCCTTAATTTATAAAGGATCTCGGACGTTAAAGATTACTTAAATAATTTATATATTTATATTGATCTACTTTTTCATCAGTGCAAACATATCAAAAGTGATTAAGAGTTGATCCTAATAGTGTTTTCAGCAACAAACTTGAATTTTTTTTTTGTAAATTGAGCCGGCCCTGGACTTTAGATATTTTTCGAATCTTGAAAATTTAGTTTGCAACAACGTTACAATATTTAGTGTTTTGGTTTGTAAGATAAACGATTCGCTATTCAAGTTCGAAAAGTAACTCAAGTATTAAAATTCTTTCAAATTTACAATTAAAACTCAACGTTATTATATGTTGTATTGCCATTTTTATAATCACGATGATAGGTGGTTAAGAAGGTCAAGCAACATGGGAAGGGGAAACGGATCTCTCCACGTAACTGATTATTCTTGTCAGACACTTTCATATGTGTTAAATTTTCGATGCATAAAAGAAAGAAATTGTGACTGAAAAAATTCAGTAGCTTTTCTTCTTGAGACTGAAATATTTTCCTCCTTATTTGTGGAAATTAATTTTTTACCAATATGGACAAATTGAAGAGTAAGTTATTTAATGATAATTTTTTTTCAATCCATAACTTATCATAAATATTGTATCCATCAATTACTTAGTGACTTACAATGAATATTTTGATAATACAGAATGTCAGACAAATGGTCCAGGATACAGATCACCTAAAGCTGCAATCTTGGAGGGACCTAGAGAAAAATTAATGTACACCGTTTGTATACATACGAATTCGGCGAAGGCTGATGTACTCTGTACAATTGACATTGATCCAGAGAGTTCGACATATTGTCAAGTTTGTATATAGAACAATTTTTTATTAGACATCATGTTATACGATTTTTAAATTAATTTTAGATCATTCTTTAAAGACTTTTAAAATTTATTTTCACATTTTAATACTATCCCAGGAGGCACTGGATAACTAAAAGGCATCAAAATATTAACACCTACTCAAATCGATAACTAGAAGTTATCAAAAACAAGTGGGATTTTTAATACTATTTTTAATCCTATTTTTAATTCCCAAAACGAGAGATTAAGAGAATCATGTATGAACAATGTACTAAAATCGAAACCTTATTCCAGATATTACATAAACTGAGAATGAAATATGTTGAGGATGAACTACATCATTCCGGATGGAATATTTGTAGTAGTTGTCATAATGCCCCTAAGAAAAGGGACACCTTGATTCTTCCATGCTTCAATTCGGATCGCATTTATTTCGTCGATGTTTCCAATGAAAAGGAACCGAAAATAAAAAAAGTAAAATACATAATGAAAGAATTCGATTAGTATATGGCTAATTATATTGTCACCACTAGGTATTAAAATAGTTGTTAAACATTAAAGATTATTGAACCAGAGGAAATGCATAGGCTTGGAGCAGCAACTCCTCACACATCACACTGTTCACCAAATGGAGAAATCATTATTTCAATAATGGGTAAACCAAACGGCGATGCTCAGGGAGATTTTCTCACTATTGATAGTAATAATCTTGAGATCAAGGGAATGTGGACGAAAGGAGATAGGAAAGCCAAGTTTGGTTATGACTTTTGGTATCAACCGTATCATGACGTTCTTGTTGCTTCCGAGTGGTCAGTTCCACGTGTTATAAAAAAAGGATACAAAATTACTGATGGAAGTGATCCGAGTAAGCATACGAAGCACTGATAAATATTAATACCATTCTGTAGAGTATTAACATTTCCGATTGACAAATAACATTCAAAAACAAACGTTTTTGAATGTTATTTGTCATCAACCCTAATGTGTTCATTATCAATCCTAATCTAGTCTAGGATTTAGAGTTTAAACGAATGAATTGATGTACTTTTGGATAATTATACCATTACAGCACTTTATGGACAAAGTTTGAACATCTATTCATGGAAGGATCAGAAACTTGTTCAGGTATTAGATCTTGGTAAGGATGGAGTTGCCCCCCTTGAAACGAGATTCCTTCATGAACCAACTTCCAGCGAAGGATATGTTGGATGTGCAGTAAGCTCCAATGTCTTCCGATTTTTTAAAAATGACTCCGGAACTTGGTCTGCTGAGAAGGTTATTCAAATTCCAGCAAAGAAAGTAGAAGGATGGGTAGATACAAATGTTTCAGGTAAATATTTTACTATTGTTTCTCTGCCTGAAACTGTACAGATATAAGCACTATATACAATAGTTTATTCAATGAAAAAATTTATTGAAAACTATTTTTCAGGTATGATAACGGAAATTCTGATCAGTCTTGACGACAAGTTTCTGTATTTATCAAATTGGCTACATGGAGATGTCAGACAGTATGACATAACAGATAGAAAGAATCCTAAATTAATGGGACAAGTTTTCATTGGGGGAGTTATTTTGTCAGATTCAAATGTTCGGGTTCTTGAGGATAAAGAGTTAGACAAGCAGCCTGATCCTGTTTACATTAAGGGACGTCGTGTGTATGGTTCACCCCAAATGTTACAATTGAGTTTAGATGGTCGTCGACTTTACGTTACAACTTCACTTTACAGTCCATGGGATAGGCAATTTTATCCTGAACATGTCGAGTAAATATTTAAAAATTAATTCATGTTTGTATCCCACTGAGAAAATAATTGGGAATAAGTGGAAATTTCCATACATTTGATGTGGCTATTATTAAATAAAAAGCAATTCATAATAAAGAACATTAAATTTATTTTAATTTTTAGGCATGGTTCGACGATGTTGAAATTAGACGTTGATGTAGTTAATGGTGGCATGACGCTTGATAAAAACTTTTTGGTCGACTTTGGAGCGGATAAGGACGACGTTTTACTGGCTCATGAATCTAGGTATTTCTTCATTTTGACATCATATTCTTAATAAGGACCTCGAAAGCCCCCCAAAAAAAAATATTAAACGAATCCACACGAAAAAAAATCTTCACCTGTAACAACTCCAAATTTCACTATATTAGCGAAATTTTTAGTTATTACAGCGAATACTTTCGCTATTCCAGTTAAAAGTTTTTTTTCGTGTAATCATTTTTTGAAAATAGTTTTATTTACAAATAGCGTGAGTCAATTTTGATGTACGAGAAGTGTTAAGAAGCCAATTTAAAGGCTGGATTAGCCCGATAGAAATTTTTCGAAACTGACAAAAACGTGATTTTCTTATAATATTTTATATTATGTGAAATATAGGAAATAATTATGGTTTTCATTAATTTACAGGTATCCTGGTGGAGATTGTACATCTGATATTTGGCTTGTGGAATCATAGAGAGTAATCATCATTTACCATAAATGTGTTTTTGAGTTAGAAACACTAATATTAAGATATGTATAAAAGTGAATCTAATAAAATTGTATTTTGTCGTAAATTTAACTGTAAAAATCATTTAAATCCTATTCCAATTCGTTTTACAATGACAAATATGTTTTTATTGATGAGCTTTTTTACGACACTGATGATCATGCGACATTTTAAATCTATTTTGAATTTTTAAAATTAGTAGAATATTACTAATTTTTAGTAAAATTTTACTAATGTTATCATCTGTTTTTCATTTCTACAAAATAATTATTTTATCATTTATAATTTACTTAAATTTAAATAATTTTAAATAATTTTAATTTTGACTATTGAAATAACATTTCAACCAGAGTTTTATACTAATTTTTAATAAAATTCTACTAAGCAATTAGTAAAATCTATTAACATTTGGTAAAATTTCACTATTTAAATAATCTTTATAAATAATAAAATTTTTCTTCGAAATTCAATTATTTTCAAAAATTTTAATAAAAAACTCTTATCAGAATTTCAATAGTTTTTAACATACAAAATTTTTATCAAATTTCTCGACAAATGCAATTACTTAAAAAAAATTTATTAAAATGTTTTAGAAGAATTCAATTATTATTTAAAATTTTTTTTGATTCTTCATGAAAATTTAATTTAAAAAAAAGTTCAATTATTTAATAAAATGTTTATTTTTAGAGTGAAATAAATGAATTCTCGTAGGATTTTCAATTAAATAAATATTTTTGAATATGATATTAAGTCCAATCGAAAATTTTTACTGAAATTTATATTTAAATCAACATTTATTAGAAAATTCTACAAGAAATCAATTATTTAACTATAGAAATAAATAATTTATTAAATAATTGAATATTTTTTAACATTGAATTTTTATAACAAATTTTATCAAAATTTAATTATTATGTTTATTATTATTATTATTATTTATTGTAACGAGACAAATTAAAAAAGAAATTTAACAATAATTTCATTTTTCGAGAAATTCGCTGAAAATTTTGTATATTAAAAATAATTGAAATTCAATTCAATTATTTTCAAAAATTTAATAAAATGTCGATAAATAAAGAATTACTTCCGGAAATTCAATTATTTTGAGGTATTTCAATAAAATTATTTTCGAAATTCAATTATTTTCATAAATAATAATATTCATCACAATAATTCAATTATTATTAAAAGTAATAAATTTCTTCTTGGAAATTCCATTATTTTAAAAAATTCTAATAAATCGTTCGCAAGAATTCAATTATTTTCATAAATAATAATTTTTTTTTTAGAAAATCCAATTATTTTCAAAAAAAATTTAATAAAATTTCCCACCGACAATCAATATTATTGCCAAATTTTTTAATAGAATTCTTTGTAAAATTTTATTATCTTCAAAAACTTTTCACATTTCAATGATTTTCAATATCTACTATTTTTATAAAATAACCAAACAGAATTCAATTATTCAAAAAAATTTATGATAAAATTCTGGGAAAAAATTCAATTATTTTCATCAATTTTAATAAAATTCACCGCAAGAATTTAATCATTTACCTAATTAATAAAATTCTTTGAAAGAATTAAATTATTTTTATAAATATTAAAATTCTTCGAAAGTAATTACATTATTTTTTCAACAATTATTAATAAAATTTCTCGAAAGAATTCAATTATTTTCATAAATTACAAAATCCTTAGAAATAATGTAATTCTTCAAAAAATTCAATCTTTTTCAAAACTTATAAAATTTTTCAGAAAAATTCAATTATTTTCCAAATTTTTTAAAAATAAATTTATTATCCAAATTTAAAAAAAAATTCTTCCCAAGAATTCAATTATTTTTATGAAAATAGGAAAATATTCCAAAAAATTTAACTATTTTCATGAATTATGAAATTCTGCAAAAAAAGTCAATTTTTCTTAAAATTTATAAAATTCTTCAGAAAATTTCAAATTGTTTTCAAAAAATTTTTTTTTAAATTCTTCGCAAGAATTTAATTATTTTAATAAATAATAAAACATTTTAAGAAAATTCAATTATTTTCATAAATAACAAAATTTGCCTAAAGAAATCAATTATTTTTGTAAATAATAAAATTCTTCTAAAACAAGTTTTTTTTGTTTCTTTTTGACATGAAAAAAATGACAATAACCCACAAAAATGAATTTTCAAAAAAACAAATGAATACAGATAATTTGCTAACGGAAAAGAAACTTACGATTATTATTATATTAATAATAATAATAATAATGTATTAAATGTATTAAATTTGTTAAATAATTTTAGAAGAATTTTAGTTATTAAAGTTTTTTAAAAATCTATATAGGTTCTTAAATTTTTTTAATAAAATTCATTTAAAAATGAAGTTTTACAAAATTTTAAATGTAAATATTTTCTAGTTCATCTATTTATAAAAATTGTAATTGCAACTCTTTTAAAATTGAATTAATTTTGTTAATATTTAAGTAAAATTAGACTTCAAAAATAAATTTTCCAGGATTTCGATCAAAATTCTCTGATTTTTCCATGTTTTTTCAATTTTATAAAATTTCCTGATATTTCCAGGTTTCTATAGATTGCGTGGAAACCCTGATAATTGCAAAATAGATTTAAAACTATAAAAAAAAATTCAAAACTAAAAATATAAATATTACACTTATAAAAGTTCATTTTTTAAAAATAAATATTATACATTTTGCGACCAAAAGTTATCTCGACTGCAACTTCGCCTTTATTATATTTTTTTACTATTATAGTTTAACTAGAATGTTAATTTTTCTATTTTCTTATTTCTAACGTACACATCTTGTCATTGTCAATTTGACATCATTTTGCCTTTTATATGATTTTTAACATAATTCACAAACATTTGTAAATATTTAACAAATACTAGCAGTAAACATTATATTATTATTTAGCAGATATTAAAATTTTCAATCGTCAAAATTTTTTAAAAGTTTATCATATTGACAATAAGAATAGAAATTGACATCAAAATGTAGGGATTGTTCCAATTCGACAGAAATTTTAAACGTGAAAATAAAGAATATGACACTTTACTAGGACACCAGATGACAGTTAATTATAAAGCAGGTGTTGCACGCAATTGACATTGAAAAATACCTTTCTTTAATCGTTTTTCGTTAACTTTCAATTAAATATCAATTGTCAAATATTTGATGTGGTCTAGCGCTCTATAAGAGAAACTTTTTCCTTTTTCAAGGTTATAATAATAACAGTTAACTTACCGACAGAAATTCAACAGTTTAAAACTTTAAATGACGTGAAATTTGTAAACATTCATTTTCGAACAAGTTTTTCTCTGCACACAGACAATTTTAACAAAATGTGCTTTATGAACAATATCGTCACGATGAGTCTTTTTAATTATCTAAATCCAAAAGATTTTTTCTAATTCGCGTTTGCAAAATGAAAAAAAACAGTAATCTAATATTATGCGAAGCAGCTGGGCCTTTTTGCTCGCTAGATGCTTCTGCCCTCTAACGGCTAATTGTTGTAATAATGTCTGCTATCATCTCGAGAAAAAAAAATTTTCTCTTCTACCACCACGCAGAAAATTTTTGTCACTCGATATTTTATTTAACCTTTTT
Source organism: Leptopilina myrica (nomen nudum) (assembly GCA_032872475.1). Classification (NCBI taxonomy): domain Eukaryota; kingdom Metazoa; phylum Arthropoda; class Insecta; order Hymenoptera; family Figitidae; genus Leptopilina; species Leptopilina myrica (nomen nudum). The sequence continues at coordinate 43,659,165 of CM065463.1, forward strand.
TGTTATTTAAGTAGAAATAAAAACAAAATATATAAAAATTATAATTTAAAAAATATTTTATCCAAAAAGTTTGCAATATTATTTATTCTCAATTCAAAACAATCAAATGTCGGTAAGCCGGAGAGGTGGCGCCAAAAAGTGTCCATTTTCAGAAACATAATGAACATTTTTCATCAAAGTGAATGTAGTAGAAAGTGGTATAGAGATTTGATGGACTTCCACAGTGTATGCCAATCCACCGTTGGTGATGAAGTACTTTCGGAGAAATAATATTATGTTTCGTGTATATTTTTATGCCTAATTCTTTTTTAATGTGTAAATATTGCAATCGCAATAAATTTTTTTGCTAAACAAAAAAAAATGGTGATCAGATGTGAATCAATGAAAATATTAAGTCTTACACGGTAAAGTGAAAATTAGTGTTTATTATGTACTTGTAACATAAACGAGTGTTAGTTAAGTGTGTGATCTTAATCTATAGAAGATTCTGTGTGCCTTTCCCTTCTGGATATATTATACATTCGGCGCCAAAATAGTAAGGAATTTGCATAAATTTAAACAATATTTTCACCAATTTCATTATAATATTACAAATCTCATATACTGCCGAAAGTCGCATATGAGTTTACAGTGGAATATATTCGTCGCGTTTCCATAACAATGAGGGCCAGTCTATTTTTATTTGGACATGAACACCATATACTTTTTACGTAGACTCTAAAATCGAGGGATAAAATTATTTCATGGTATTAACTCTTTTTTTTTTTTTGATCCAAGGAAAACATGTGTAAATTTATAATGTGTTTATACTATTTTTACCCAGAATCATATCGTTATATAATGAAAAACGTGTTAGTGTCAAACTTGCGCTTTTGACATTTTTGACACTTGGCTGAATAATCTATGAAACAAACTAAAAGGATTGTATTCTTTGAGAGTTATCTAAAGATCGTGGGTTTTAATTTTTAAGGTCTGTGTTTTTTTTTTTTTTGTTAAAAATAATTTCATGACTAAATAAGTGACATATATAGGTGCGCAGTCGCGAACAGTTACACTGTACACTGAAAATTTATTTTAATTTATTTTAATTTCTCTTTAAATTGTTTTATTATCAATTATGTTAAATTGAAATTAAGGTCTAAATTTTATCCTTGATGTGTTAATTTACATATGAAGGAATAATCACAATAACTACGAGACTTTCGATTTCTTTCTAGATTCTCTGTTTTTTTATCTTCTGTATGAATATATTTCTCTTATCTCAAGTCATCCTATATACTGTGAATCGGTTATTAATCTTGAAATTAAATATTCTTCTGATAACCTTAGAAATCCGTAAATCAACTGAAAGTGAAAATTTGAATTCGCTGAAGGAAATAGGCATTTTTTCTCTCGATATTATACAAAATTAGAAGAACAAATTTTTTAATAGGATTCTACTCTTTAGGAATTTCTCTGTATTTATCTTTTTCGCACAGACAGTGCAACTTCCTTCCTGGTGATAATTTCTCGCTACATAGACAGTTTCAATTTAAATCCAGAAGCAGCTGATCGGAAAATCGATACCACGTGGCAGGTCTCTGTTGCTAAGGTTCAAATGAAGATAAGATTTAAAGAGCTGCAATGCAGTGTTCTTTTTTTGTATATGTATAGCAATATCGCGCACTCATGACCTCATTATTTATATATATCATACAGATTGTCAATATTGTGACAGAAATTAGTGATTTTTTTTTCCTCGCCGATAAAGAGCAATATTTAGTTTTAGTTTTTTCAATTTTGTTTCCAAAGTGAACGCGGAAAATTGTTATATAGAGGACGCGCGGGCATGCGCTTTTTTATAAGTCGATATCTCGACAAATCCGTTGCCAACCAGAAACACAGATATGTGAATCAACATTGGTAACTGTTAATGGCAGTAGACGCAATGGTGTTGGTGTAGGTCACACTTATACCTTTCTCTCAAAATTCGTTTAAATTTAATCGTTACACGCTTTTTCTATATATACAAATATAATATTCTATCAATTTAATCATTATCATGAATCGAATTTGAGAGAAAATTGACCAATTAATAAGTGCATTGCCATTTGCGTTTCTTGGTAAAAAATGTATTTCTTTTATAATACAGCAAAATCCTCTTTGCTTGTTGAGTTATTTCAATGTTTTTAAATACACTTCAATGTAATTTCACTTGTATTTTTTTTATCAAAATATTTTACATTTTGAGGTCGAGAATCAAAAGTGACTATAAGAGCGAGAAAAAAAATATATGAGATCGAGTTCAAATTGGCTCAAACTTTAGGTCCTATTTTTATGCTTCGTGCTCATCTGCACTAAAACCTATACTATTTACTACTTTTTTTATACGTTATGCAACTATTTGGGTACTTTCTTATATTCCAGTTTCTTTTATTTTTTTCTTCATTTCTCTTTTTTTTAGAATTTCTACTACTTTAAATTCGCTACTACTAGAAATCAAAAAAACTATTTTCAACAATTATCTATCTAATCGAATTCTTTAAAACGATTCAATTGTTTTCGAAAAATATTTTAAATTCTAATTTCGATATCTACTATTTTCGTAAAATTTCGCAAAAAACATTAATTATCTAAAAGAAAATTGATAAAATTCAATTATTCAGGACGTTGAAGTCCGCAACGTTTATCAAAAAAAAAAATATTTTCTTAATAAATTGAAAAACAAATAAAGCAGCAATATTGCCATAAAAATATTTAGAAAAAAATGGATCGATATTTATGTTATGAAAATAATTGTTATAGAAATAAATATTAAATTAAAAATAATTTTGGAATAAATTAAACAAAATTTTTTTTTAGCTGATCAACGTTGTGGACTTTCTACATATTATTCTTGTAAAATAAAATTTCCCCATAGGAATTCAATTAATTTAGAATAGCATTTTCAAAAAACGTTTCGAAAAAATCAATGATTTAAAAAATTTGTATAGAATTCTTCAAAATAATTCGTTTACTTTCACTAATCTCATTTTTCATAGAAGTTCAATTTTAAAAAAAAATGTTTAAATTCAAAGCAAGAATTCGATTACTATAATAAATAACGAAAAACTCTTCCTGGAATTTTAATTATTTTTAAAACTAACTTTTAATGAATTAATCGAAAAATTCAATTATTCTTCCAAATATATAGTTTATCACAAGAATTCAATGATTTGAAATAAAATTTTCATGATACTTATTATATTGAAGGAAAAATTAATTATTTAAAACAATGTTTAGAAAATTCTTGTAAACAATTCAATTATTTTAAAAAATCCATTTGTTTCACAGAAATTCAATTCTATTTAAACATTTTAATAAAATTTTCTACAAATCAATTATTTTTATAAAAATTATGTTCTTCACATAAAGCTTATTTTTGAAAATTTTAATAAAATTCTTTGCAACTATTCAATTTCATTGTTTTCCTTTATTAATGAAATTCATCACAGGATTTCAATTGTTTCTCATACAATTTTACAAAAATTGATTTAAAAATGTGATTATTCTTCAAAATTAAATTCCAATTCCTCGACAAAATTAATTAATAAAAAAAAATGTTTTCTTTAAATTCTTTAGAAGAATTC